>CAXIVR010000011.1:78741671-79419905 GCA_964035755.1 Teleogryllus oceanicus | reverse complement strand
GTAACAATTTCCTTAATTTGCAAATGTTAATGGAACACACAAGTATGCATCGACACCTCTGAATCATTCATTCCCGTAGTGGAACATGCACTTAATAGAGGTATTTCTACCGCACTCTTGCAGTATAATCCGTACATCCGAACTGTTTGTTTTTTATTGACTTCCTGATTTGAAGAATACAAAATAAGCAACATTAACAAATATTTAAATACATTTATATCGATCGTACTTCCTTATTCTGCTAAACTGCGTAAAATGCTTTCCTGCAACATACTCTCTGAAACAATAGACAATCTATGAAAATAAGAACTCTAAACGCCACCTTTTCATTGCAGACCGGACTCTCTCAGGGCACCTATTGTGACATAATCTCCGGCTCGAAGAGCAACGGCGCTTGCACCGGCAAGTCGGTGACCGTGAACAGCGATGGCACCGCCTACATCGAGCTCCTGTCCTCCGAGGACGATGGAGTGCTCGCCATTCACACGGGCGTAAGTTAATATGTTTATCCTAATCCATTAATTTCACTACATTAAGCTATTTAGAAGTAATTTATGAAATCAAAATATATTATTAAATTATGAAATGTGTTTACACATTATTATAAATTTTTATAATTTATTATTATGAATTATTAACATTTTTATTATTATTATATATTGAATAATTTGAAATATTATAACATGGTGAATATTATGTTATATTATTTAACATATTTCTTTTGTTTCAGTCTAAGCTGTAGAGGAAACGCAGTTATCCACGAGGGAATTCTGTAATTACACATTCTGATGAAATAAAATGCTGACCTCAAAACTATTTTTATTTTCTCCCATTTACCACACTTTCCGGGAGATTTGTTTACAACCTGTCATACGATTAGTGAGGCAATCATTAGTGTGTATTAAAATGTCAAACGCAGTCAAATATTCTCCACTGAAATTACTGAATAAGGCAAAGACTTGTAGCCATCTTGGTCGTAACGAGACTGCTGCATGTCTTCTGCCGAGTTCCTCGCTCCTCACAGACTTTTTTCTCATGTACACCCACTCACAGAATATGGGCGATGCCCTGTGCGGCCAAATCTGGCTTTTCCACAGCTTGACAACCATCGCTGGACACTTGACCAATCCTGGCGTCGAGGCGTATCCGCTCTTATCATTGGCTTTGCTCCAAGTTTCAGACACGTCCCCTTCCTCCTCGAATATTTTCTCCTAGTTATCCTCAAAGGGCGGAGCAATTCTGAGGTCAGTGACGCTGCTCGCTAACGTGAGCAGGGGGTAACAGGAGGGAGGTGAGAGGAAGTAAGAGGAGGTAACAGGAGAGGCCAGAAACGAAACGGATTGGGGCGCGCGGGCGCGAGGATCACACCGCCAATTGCACTGGACGTTGGTTCTGAACCCCGTGGACGCTGACGAACCAAGGGGCAGCGGGTCACGGGAAGGGGCTGTGACATTTTTTATCGAGTTCTTTACCATGAAAATGAAGTCTAATTTATGGTATCTAATATTGTGAGAAATTTGTGGCAGATTAAATTAATAGTATTGAAAGTTTTGTTTCTTACAAACTATTTTAAAATGCTAATGGTTCTAAAGCAAGGAACACTAACTATTACATAATAATTTTCGGAAACACAATATAATGCATTTACATAATATACACATTTCCTATCAAGCAAATTGAAATTCATGTTCACGTATTTAAAAACTTGTATTTTGACATTATTACGCCTTTACTAAGGAAATGCAAGCAATACACACATTTTATTACGCATTATGAAAATGTAATCGCCCATTTTTCATATGAGCAGTGTATGCAAACAGTGATTTCGTTAATCAATTAAAAAACACTGCCGGGTGTCCAAGTAGATTATCATTGCAAAATTGCTATTGTTAATATTGTTTAGACTATTTGTAAATTGATGCAATTTTATAGTGATAATCGGTGAAAAGGAACTAGGGAACTTCTCATTAGAAATATTTCGAAAATATAATTGTCTTATTCTTCATATATTTTTCAAAAGTTGCTATTTTTCTGTTACACTGCTGAGAAGATTATATCTATCCCTTCCCAGTGATATTTTTATTTATTTATTTATTAGGTAATATACAGGCAACAGTACAAATCTGATATGGCCTAAATAGGCGCTAACATAATTAATTATTTTCAACATATCACATTGCATATATTAATAGCCAAATAGTAATAATTGATATCTTTAATAAATAGCTAATAATATAAACAGCAAATTTTTAATTCTTTTAATTTGTGGAAATCTACACCGAAGTTAAATATTTTCTTAAATATTTTTGAATAACCACGTAGTAAAAAAAGAATAAATTTGAAAACCTTAAAATGTTACGAATCAATGTAATTTTCTTAAAACGAGCTTATTAAGAAAGAAACAAAACTTGTTTGAATAAACTTTAAAGAGATTGAGTATTTAGTTAAAAATTTCAATTCCGGACAATTTTCCAATTAAAAAATTTAAGGGAACACAGTGTTTCGGGAAACGTATTATCTTTCCAATTTATGTTAGGTTTTGTATGACCTCAGAAACAGTTTCTGGAGTGTTTAGTTCGATTCAAAGTTTCTCGCAATTCAAACATCCGACCTTGACACGGTTATCGATATTAAGTAAAAACGGTTTTATTCAAGAAACACACGTCCTTTTTTTTGTTTTCTAACGATTAATTGTAAAAATAATTTTAGCCATTGTAAGATATACGCATGACAAATAATTTGTGCTCATAGATCCCAATACTTGAATGCATATCAGACCTGAAAATACATTTGGTTTTAGTCAACTTTGGAAAACACAAGAGATTCAATGAGATCTACGTTCTCAAATCTGAAAACTAAACTACAGTCTTTATTATTTTCCTGAAATGAAACTTCATACCTTCTTTAATAATATAAAGAACTGTGTATTGTGCTCAAATATCTCTTGTCAATTACATAGTGCAATGTATTCATAAAATTTTCTGAAAATTAGTATAAAGTCAGTTAAAATATTTTTATTAATTACAAGATTAAAAGAGTAAAAACAGTAAAATGACTGTTTTAAAATGAAATAAATGACAAAGACAGTGTTACATCAAAAACGCAAAATTAGTTATAAAGGCATGTTAAAAATCATCCCCTTCACGCGTATTAGATTTATAAATCCATAGCTAAAGTTTAAAGAGTTTGCGGAGGACAGTAGCCAGCATCTCCTCTATAGTGACAAGCTATACCTTCTTCAGCTCTTTCATTATCGTAGTGCACAGGAGCATGCTTTACAGTAAGGTCTATTCTTCATTTCTGGGGATGAAATTTGGTAACTGCGAGATGTCCGTGCGAAGTGGCAGTGCCCGATCCAGGTGAATAACAATTCTTACCTCAGGCTTGAGCCAGGATGAAAGCCACGACAAAGGGGTCTTACGATCCTTGGCAGGTTTGAAAAGAGTTCTGCCACTCCTTTTGCACTCAAAATGCAACGTTGGACCAGAAATCTTGGTAGTAAAGTAGATATTACCATAAAGATGTCTTTCTGGCTTCCTCGAGGCCAACTGCTACCTAGTCAGAGGTTTCATTTCCCGCCTTATCCCCACGTGGCCAGGGACACAGGAAAAAACGTAATTCAAATGATGGAGAATTAAGCGATATCTTCGATGTATTTGATGTTGGATATGATGTCAAGGTTTACTAGGAGATGAAGGAAATGGACGACAAGGCCGTAGCTTCCTGTTCGAAGGGCCGCGAGTTCCGCCTCGGACATAGATGTGTGTTCGTGATGTCCTTACGTATTCTCCCTACAGAAAACCCCAAACATAAAAAATCACAGTGGTCGTTATATGACCTAGTAGTTAAAAAGAGACATTAACAATATATACAAAAAAAAAAAAACAATTTCCAATTGTCAAAGAAAATTTCACATATTTGAATTCAGACTTTCAATAATCGTTGCCTAATAAAACCTAAGGACTTTATTTCCCTGGGTAAAATAGTATTATAAAATGGAAATTTATTTAATCAAAAATGAAATTTTCATATATGGTCTGCTAATTCGATTATTATTTATAACTTAATATTCAACTCTCTCAGAGATTTCCTACAATATTGCAATGATATTCATTAATTATCTTTGATTGTTTAAATGGAACCATATATTTTTTCACTGGCGTTAGATAATCATAAAATGGACATTGATCTTAACGCCACGTAAATGTTTTGATAGTAAATTGAGTATGAAATAATACTTTCAGACATGTGATTTTGAACTAAATGTATGAGATTTCCTGTTAGCAACCGTTGCTTTTGGAGAAGGTTGTCTTTGCGGCGCCGGCACTTTTGCGAGAACAGGGGAAGGGCCGCGAAGGCCACTTTCCCCAAAAGCGACAATGTCGACGGCTGTAAGAGGAAAAACTGCACGTTTAATTTCAAATCTGAAGTCTCATAATATAAATATATAAAGCAGGTTTATACTGTTATACTGTATCGGTTTTTGCATCACTACTGATGCGTGAACTTCTTTTTATTTAATCGCAAAATATCAAAAATACTAATACAGCCTTACCTATCCGTTTGAATTCATGTAATTCTGCACCGTTACAAAGTTGATTGTGAATGAACTTAAAATAATAAGTAATTTAAATTATTTAAATTCAGTTTAAAAAATTAAGACTATTGAAATATTTTATTGAAGTTTCTCAAAGAAGATATTTCAGTCCATCAGAACGGATGGCGCTTTCTAGTGTAAATTAGAGGAGTCAGAAAATAAACGGACGCAGAATATTGCCTGGGAAGTGAGAAAAATGAACATTTGCCTGTCGCTTAATACCATCATTCGACGACTTTCTTGCTATCGAACTATCAAAATATTTTAGAAGATAACGCATTATTATTCAGCTTCATTTATTTAGCATAAAGTACTCGATAAATGGATTAAGACGTATGCTGTTTTCGATTAGGACTCATCAGAGCTTCCAACTTCTCACACAGTAAAGACGTTATTTTGCTCAATTAACGTGATTAAAGTGTGATTTTTACGAACGTTATTCTGGTGTTTCACATCACCAAACATTTGGAATATAAAAAACTAGACTATTACCATTAGTTTTATCAATCAAAATTTCGAAAAACGTACTGCTAGCACTTCGGTTACAACATTCTAATATGTAATTTCGGTTCATTGTCCGCAATCGTTACTATGCAAGGTGTAGTGGAGTGGATAGTTAACGTCGAAAGTAACTCCAGTCACTCGTATTGATATACAGGACAGTTTTAGTTAACTAGGCCAGATATGCTTTTTATTTGGTTATTTTTTTTTGCTTTTGTTTATCTTAGGAGTAGCCAAACTTAATTTATAATAGTATAAAGTTAATATAAGAAACAGTAATACAAATTATTAATTTTTAAGTTTTAGCAAATTTCGTGGGATGCAGAAACGTAGACGAAAAAATGATCCACTTAACTGCAGTATGGGATTAACTGAGGCTAAGCTGAGGCTTGTTCTAGTGAAGTGATTATTAAGAGCATATTGAACACAGTTCACGAAGTATATTATAAATAGGAGACAGATTTAAATGAAATATAACTTTTACTTTCTTTGTACCTACGGCTGTAGGTAATATACGTAGTATAGAGAAAGTTATGTAATGCTGCGCGAAAAACGGCGGATTTTCGGCAGAAAAAAATTCATTCCCGGACCCTGATAACAAAAGTGGATAAATCCAGTTGATAAATTAAGAGAAAAAATCCTCTAACACGTGGTGTAGCCGGTATCTCTGTTTGATGGCTCCTTGATGCAAAAACCGCCCGCCGTCTGTCCGTCTGTGAACACTACTTGCGCCAAAACCATGCGTAGGATTTTTTTCAAATTGAAGAAATATCTGTCTATCTATCTGTAGTTGAAGCTTTGAAATTTTGAAAACCATTCTTTAAAACTTGGGGGTTTTTAGATCAAGCTCCACGGACATTCTCGAAATTTTTTAAAAAGATTTGGTCAAATCTTTTTCTTTAAATGTATTGTAATAACAGCGCAAAACACACTTATAAAAGTGGCATAGGTTCTATTTTCACGGTTAACTCTTAATTTTTAGAAAATTGCAAAAATTTGAAACTTTTCTGGTGTCTTCCTCCACCTACACAATTGAAGACGTTTCCTTCATATGAAATTTTTTCTGCATTAATTACTCCTTTCATTAAGATCTTGCACATTGTTTTAGAAAATTTTAATAGTTTCCTCGCAATATGGTGTACAATATTTTCAATAAAAAACAACAAAAATGTTTTCTCTATCTTGTCTCTCACGTAGCTCATATTTCCATTAGAGACATTTGCTGACATTATTTTATGTATACATATGCTCTAAAGAATGTGAATAAAATTTCTCTAAAACAACATTTTTTTGTGAAAATGAGCTCAAAATTCCGCATTTTCAGAACCACTCAAACGCCATTTTCTCAAAAATTGCTCCAATTTTTGTTTCGCAGTTTTCAACAAATGTACTAATTGCAGTATTTATTACTTATTAAATTCATTTTGTACTCTTTAGTTTTTAATGCACAGATGTAATTTTTATGTACCTCTCACACCATTAATATGAACATTTGCATTGATTTGTATACATTATTGCATTTATAAATGATGTTTCCAATGACTTCAATAAGGATTTCGAAAACTCAAGAGATTCCTCTGAAAGTTTCAAATTTTGCATTTAGAGTAGTGCTTAATCACCATTTTCTTAATAACGTCTTCAAAAGGTTCAATTAAAATTTCTATTTTTGACGAGGTACTCTTTTAAATATTCTTGAATGTAATATTCTATATAGGTTCCAGTGTTTTGAAACCCGAAAGAAAAGAAAAATGTCAAAATGTGTCACGATAGATGACAGCTGGCGAGATAATGTAGGAAGACCTTTTAAAGCCATTTCACACAAAAATTAGAAAAATTGCTACTAGAGAGTCCTATGCCCATTCAGTAGCACCTCTAGATACCTTTTTAGTTCTATTTCCGACATTTTTCCCCGCATATTTCATCTATTTTAACATGATTTTAATAAATATTTAAGATAATTTTTACGAGATGCAACAAATGTTCACACAATTCCTGAGTAACCTATTCCATTTCTTCGTTTTACAAATTTTTAATGTCAATCGTATAGAATGCAGTTTTCCTGTGACGCCCTATCAACACCCATTGTAGGTGCGGCCAGTTCACGAGGAAACTAAAGACAGGAGATTTCCTGGTCCAGTTCAGCCAGAAATTTGCAAAAGTGATTCACTTGAACGAGGCAGCAGACATGATTACGTAGTAAGTATTCAACGGCTTGAATAGTTCATCTGTCCTTTTTGATCAATTTTATGTCATTTTGTTTGCTTTTAAACATTTTAAAAACAGTTTTAGAAGTATTTTAATGATCATTCTTAATAATGAATTCACAACTAACGTTGTGAGCAGCGAATCACTACAACTCCTCAATACAGGCTAGATTCGATTACCATTTAACGAAGTAGTATTGAATATTCATACCGTCGCTCTACCACAGATGCTGCAGTAGCAATGATGGTTGTCACTTTAGACCATATCACTGGGTGCTCGCCAGGTGTGCTTTTGTTGATCTTGCTGTTACTATAGTTCTCCTGAATTTCTCAATTAAAAATATTAAGATTTTTATACGAAAGATTTTGAGGACTTAACTGAGCCACTGTCACCTAATCTCTCAAAAGGAATTTGGCCAAGCTAACAGAATTAACATGAACTTCTAATAATACGTTAATTTAACTAAATACGTTAATACGTTATTATTTCAATTTAATACGTTATTGTAACTAAATTTTAGCATTATAGGTGGCGAAAACTATATTGATCAATTGTAAAAAGTCCTGATTTCATGAATATACAGTTCTTATTTTTGTATTTATTGATGTGTAATTTTTAGTAAATTATCGACAAAATTGCCTCACCTCACATTTAAAGCAAATATCTCCTTAATCAGCTCTCCCTCAGCGACATAACAGCTTTAAATGTGAGAAGTCACCAACACATACAAATTCAAATAATTTTCCACATCAGAACATTTTAACTTTCTCAACATCTGCTTTCTGCATTATTTTCTCTAAGCAGAAGTTTTTCTCTATAGTCACTAAATATAAATGTCCATTAATATTTAAAATTTAAAAAGAACATTTTAGGTGGGCTGGCTGACAATCCACACATCACCATGCTCACTTTACAGGATGAGTTTTTAAATTTCGCTCTCTAAATTATTTTTTCTCAAATACATATGAATATTCTTCCTCATATTCTCATGCCCAAATGACATTAGATTCAAATTTCCACTCCATATATTATATTATATTATTCATATTAATATTATGAATACACACACACACACATACATATATATCTTGTTGTGTTACAATTTCTACTTATTTTTATTATCATTCAAATGATAGTAATCTAAATATTATAAAATATAGAAGTTATAAATATTTGGTCGATTTCTTGGTAGAGAGGACCTTGAAGTTCCCAATTCTACAAAAAATTAAACCAATCGAATAACAAAATTGAACTAATGTTAAAATAGAAGAGATGTAGCATAATATAGATAATATATGTAATATAAATAATATAGAAGATGTAGCATTACAATAATACATGAAAATCGAAAACTGATTTTGGAAGGTTTAGAAACCTGTGAACGCCTTGTATCAATACAACCAATTTTTGGACTTGATCACTTTCATGAATAATCCTGCGATATTTAGAAGCTATTTAAACGGTAAAAAGATAAAAGCATTTACATATTTATGGGCTTTAAGAGTGTAATACAAAATGTGCTTTTATTTCAATCATCTGTCCCCGACTGAAGTTAGGAGTCAAGGCGGTTGTAGGCCAAAGGACGGCCTTGCGAACAACTAGAAAACTCTAGCAGAAACTTCTACTACGTAATACGAACGATGTACAAACATTAAAAAGATATCGAGTTTAGAAATTAAGACTACTCTTTTATTACTTTATAGTACAAAGTTAAAAATGTTGCAACTCTGCGATATTTGGAAACAAAATAAAGTGACAAGTTTTGCTTAAGCTTAAAAGTCTTCGTACCGCCTGTTGAACAAAATATATTACATTTTTAATACTGGGTATAAATTCCATTTGCTTTGATTATTGGCTCTAGTCTTTGCAACATAGATTTCAGCAACGTTGCTGTAGTCGCGAGTCAGTGAAACTTCGTTCTCTCAGACAAAAAAAACATGTTTAATATTTTTATTAGACAAACTATACTTTCTGTTTTCGACCATAATGACCACATATGACCTACAGGGTCATATGCTTGATCAGTGAATGTCATGGAATTTAAGAAGTGAATGAATTTGCTTTCTTCTTAGTATTTTATGAGTAGTTTTAAGAGTAGTGTCACTCTAGTAGCGCTTCTAGAACGACAGATTAGTAACCAAGGGCACCAAATATAGAATATTTACCGCAAATGTCGACCCATTTCATTACTGGACATTTTGGTGATGCACAAGTCTGATCAAAGATATCCCAATTCTTTTCTTAATGTTTCTGTCTTCATAATTCAAGTTTCTGTTGAGTGTCTATTACTTTATTCATGTTAAAAATGGATGCCGATATTCATATTGTTTTGAAATTGCAATTCAAAACACGTATACGGATTTTCATTGCAGATCAAATGACAACCAATTTCGCACAGAAGCATTGAGAACAGATTTTAAACACCATGCTATAATACGTCCTAACGTGTTTGCAAATGTCAAATTTCAGGCAGCCACATGGCGCGGTCGCACATGATTTGTGATCGACAGGTGCAATAAGCTCACGCAATTCCCTTCTCACTTTCTTCCCTACAATGAAAATCCATCCTCGTGTTAAAGAGCCAAGCAGCGGCCACAGGCCTCACACCCCCACATTGTCTAATGCACTGTTTGCCAAATCCTGAGCTGTTGCCACTTGCTCGGTTGCTCCTTCCCTTTATGATAACAAAAATTACACTGCTGGCCTGAATAGCGTTACAGCTTTTTGTCAGGAGTAAGGGTTTCCGATGCAGGTGGTAATTAGTCGATTCTCAAAATATTTAATTGAAAAAAGCACCTACCGTTGACGCAGTTATTCACTTTCTATTCATCTAACTGCAATGCAAACAATAAAAACCACTGCCTGTTTATTTTGTGGTAACATTACGTAATATGTTACAACGTTTACACTACTAACACTTCATTCTTCTAATAAACCTTAAGGACACGTAGAGACTCTACTGAGAGACAAAGAATATAATTGTGAAAAGCAAAACGATGTATAAAATTCCCACGTCTGACAATTTGATTCAAAGTCATTTGTCAGATCATACTCTAGTATACGGAATAAAATTGGCAGTACAGGCTAGGATTTGAACCGAGATCTTCAGCACAAAGATGTCACCCAACCAAACACGCTACGATATTATCAAGTAGGTATCGATTATATGATGTTTTGAATATTACAATGTTCGATGCGGAAAATTCTTTCGAAAATCACCAAAGCTACTTTTTCAGACAAAATTCTAAATAAAACGTATTTTAGAATTTAGTATTCAAAACGATTGCATTTGAAATAAATCTACTTATGTGTATTGAGTGGTGTTGTCACCATATCACTCAAACTTTACGAAAAACACTCATATTTTAAGAAACGTGCACATGAGATGATTTGAAAGACTAATATTGAAGAACAGATTGCATTAAGAAAAAAATATATACCATAATTATCTTTCGTCTAACGCAGCGTATTCTTCAGACAACATTCACAGAGTAACGAATAGTACACAGAAAACTGCCAGAATAGCAGCAAACATTCGTTCGATACATTTTTCAGTTTTAAACACCATTTTCACACAATAGATCTTCATTGTATTAATTACTTAATAATTAATTGTATTGTAATAATTATTTCAAATATACAATTTATCCGATTTATTTACACACGATTCAAGCAAGAAGCTTTAAGTTAAATTTACTATGCGCACGAATACTATAAAACAATTGAATATATGGAATATTGAAAACTTAAAACTTTGTAATGGAAATAAGAGTTACTATGTTTTTAAGTAGACGTTGGAAAGGTTGCGATAGCTCAGTGGCATCGTTACAGATTTCCCTGCAACGTTACTGGCTACGAGGCCCTAGAGTTCAGTTCCGACGTTGTGGATGTTCGACTGTGGTTACATATAGGTCAGAGACTTTGAGACCGTTTTGACGAAAGTTTGAAAATGCTCCCCAGAACTAGCTAAATTAACCAAGAATTTAAGAATTATTTTCGAAATCAGGGCAAATAAATATATAAATAAATACACTTTCACACCACAGAGTTAGTTACACGCAAAAAGAACACCAATTACAGAGCCCGAATTCCTCCCGTCAGAATGCAATTTGTAATGTTGTGGCCATAAATAGGGGGTCCACCAACTATGGACCACCCCACAACTTCTAAACAGTTCAGGATAACGAAATGCAGGTTTGCTGAACAATGCACCGGAATCATAGGGCAAGTAACAAGCCGTAGAGAAATTGTCTATATTTTAATTTTCAGATATTTAATCATCTTCGATTTTTAAATGGAATTATATATTTTATCACCAACAGACTGGATAGATCTATGAAAAGAGGATTAAAATGATGCTATCATATGCTAATAGTTTGATATTAACTTGAGTATAAAATTAGGATTTCTGATATGTGATTTTGAATTAAACGGGTAATCAAAGTGCAGCCCTTGCAACTCTCGCTTTTGGGAGAGATGGCTATCACGACGTCTGAACAGTTGCGTCTTGACTGGAGGGTGGCAGTGGTGGATAAGAGGCATAACTACCTTGGTGCGGTGTTGGCTTTGGACATCACACTACAGAAATACCAATTTTAACATTCAGAATGGGAGGGTGTTCGAATTTATTTCCAAATCTTCTGTATTTTTTCAGAGTTTGAAACGGCACTTGGCGTTATAGAATAGAACTCTAAACAGGATGAGCAGTAGCGAATGCAGATATGCATTTTTATTAAATTTGGTAAATTCACGATAGAACTCTCAAAGAGTATTTCAAGTTTTTATTACTTTGTTCTTCTGTTGGTACGTGTTTAAATAGTTTAGTTGCAAGTGAATAATAAGAGAAAATGTCTACCTATCTACTTATTTGATAGACTATCAAAGATATTACAATTAAAATCTTTAAGAATTCATTCGCTTCCCGTATATTAAATAATGTCGTGTTTCTGCACCAGGTTCGATTTTGTAAATATAGAAATGATCTTTGTGTGTATTAATATTATTATTGTGTGTGTATTATTATCGTTACAATATTATTTTATTTCGTTCTTTTCGATTATCGTTGATTTAGAATTTCAGAAGAAGATAAGTTCAACTCAGATGAACAACTAGGAAAAAATTCTTATTCAGATCGTTATAATTGATGTTTGTTCATATGTTTTTCATGTAAGATCATGAATTGCTGCAATTACACCTTCATCCTACGGCCATCCCTCTTTGCTCTCTTAACAAAACGAATTATCAACGTCGCGAAGGCCACCTTCCCCAAAAGTGACATTTGCAACGGCTGCTACAAGTTTAATTTAAAATCTCATGCCTGAAAATATAATTTTATACATAAATTACTCGTAAAATACTAACATATGATACATCATTTTATTCGCTATTTCATGATCCTCCATTGCTGATGAAACATATATAGTTCAATTTAAAAAATCAAAAAAATGATTAAATTTCTCTCGAAAACTAAAGTATAGAGAATTCCTCTACCAACATTTTAGCTGTCCTATGATTTGTTCTGCATTGTTCAGCGAAAACTGCAACTCGATACCTGAACCGTTTGGAAGTTATTGGGGTGGTCCATATTTGATGGACATCCGGTACCATATAAACATTAAAACCACATGTAACATGATCGATGAAAAATGAAAGCGATTAAATTATACTAAGCGAATGAATAAGGATGACGAAATACGTCTCATGGTAAACCTCGAAATCATTAGCTTCAATTTCAAGGTAGCTATATTTTTTTAATTAAACCTCAAAATATTCAAGCAGTTGTTTCAAATGAAATAAAACTACAATTTTATTGACAATAATACTAACATGATATGACAAACAATTTTGAAGAGATGTAGATTTCTTCATCCCTAAATCGTTACTTTTAATTTTAACGGTTATGTTAATGTTTGCTACTCAGAGACACAGACACGCTCGAAGAATACAATATATGAAACGAATTGGATATTGTGATTGGTATGTCGTAGTAAGCTTCATTGTTGAAATGACATTGATTCTTTGATAACTGCTGAGATTTTCTGAGTTTCATGAAGATGACGCACGTATTTCGAACACGTGTAAACTTCCATGATTCCTCGATTTTGACGCGATAAGCGATGACCTTAAAATCCACTTCAATTCAGAGGTTAGAGTCAAAAGCATTGGCGTGTTAGTGTGGAATGGAAAATAATGCTTCTAGGAATTATTTCTGAACTTGGATATTTGATTTTAAAAACATGTTGTTGCAAACTTTGCACCTTCATTGATATTTACTTAATTGCATACGTAAGTTCACATTCCAGCTAATTACAAATGTCCATAAATAAACATGTCAATACTATATGATAATAGTATTATTACTTATTTGCATATTCAGGCTGATGCTGATATGCTTCTAAGGCAACAGACTTACTGGTTAGAATGAAATTGTAGATGTTATAACAATGTATTTCGTATTTGGAACGTGTGAATACTGAGGAGCCAGAGCTTTATGTCTATATTTATACGTGAAGACAATTGTGTAAGATTATTGTTTTCTTGTATATTTAATTTGAAAAATTTTCCACAATTTTATATACAAAAGGTGGCTTCTTAAGAAAGTGGATAACAGTTTCTGGAGGAAAGCAGAGTGTTACGATTACACTTACAAGCTCAGCCTATTGCGCCTTGAAACGTGTGGAGGAAGGACGCAATTTTCACCGAGGGAGTATTTCTGAGCCAATTATTGTTGTGGCTGCTTCCGAGTGAAGATTGTTCGGTAGCCGACTCGAGTAGTATTTTAAAATTTGTATGTAATTGTTAAACAAAATGGAACTTAGAGTATTTAGAATGAAATAGAAATTAGGGAGCTAAAAACTAGGAATATCTAACCATGTAACAATTTTCGGGCAATATATGCAAGCGTTGCTTGGCCGCTTGTTGCCTCCACCGATGGGAACTAAATGTATTTGCCAGAGAAACTAAGCGAACCGTTGCAAAACGGCTTGTAGAAAAACTTAGCGTGGGAACTGCAAAAAAATAGTTTTTTTAATTTGTTGCGTCCACTCCTTGACGCAACGCGTTTCAGCTTATGGGGCGTTGAGCGCTTTGTCCTTAGGAGTAATCCTCCATTAATAGGCATTATTATTTTTAATATTGGTCAGTCTCGTCACGTCGCAGTCAGTCAGTTGTCATGACGCCGCTAATTTCTTATAAATAATTACGTATCTCGAAAACAGAAAGAGATGACGCCTTCTTAATCGGATTATAAGAAATTTTACATCTGTTTTGGCACTATTAAAAAGCAATACGTTTTGTTTGAAAAATTTAAAATTTATAAACAATTTCCAAATTTTGCAATTCTAAAGTAGGAAGGTTCTCTTATGCCAGCTATGAATCAATGAATTAGAGTTGAAACAAGTGAAGTTGGCATCAGACATGAAGATCCTATAAACAGTTGCGTATCACGAAAACGAAGCTGATAGCTCAGTTGGATGCGGAATTTGCATCTTCTGTAAAGGAATTGAGATGAAGTAAAAAAAGAATTGCAAATTTGTAAAATTATTATAATTTTCCAATTTTGCAATTCTAAAGTGGGAAGAGTTTTCTGATGTCCTAGAACCAAAAGCCGCGGATTAACAATTTTGCAACAATTAACAATTTTATAAACAATTGCAAATGTGCGATATTCCTGCCGAAGTGTCCCCAAATTGTCCCTGAATTTGATGATAGCAAAATAACAATTTTGACATGAGATGCAAATTAATTGCTTAATATCTAGTTTAATTGTTACTTTAATGATAAATATACAGTTGGTCTTTGAATTTTACTTTCTTTTATTAAAATGTATCCCTAGCAGTCCTAACGATTCGAGAAAGACAGTATTTTGCATTTTTGCAAATGTAATATACATATGAACAATTGAAAAATGTGCAATTATAATCATTTTCTTATCGCAAAATTCTGTTGTTGACTTGTCATTTGATAAAGTTCATAAATTGAATTTGGATAAGAATATTGGAATTTAAATGTGTATAAGAACGTAATTGTTCTAAAATTAGTGTTATTTTATCTGATATCAATGTAATTTCTTCAAAAGAAATTGTGTTAACAGTGGTTAAGTGCTATGTGTTCACATATATTTCAATGAATTTACTTTCATGTTCATACAAGTATTTCTTCCATGTACTTTTATTTGAAAATACTTCCCGTCTGAACTATAGCGCCCGCCATTTTTGTACGTCAGCTGGTGCATTAGGGCACTCCCCTACATCAGGATTGTACGATGGTTTTGTGAGGCTCCACCGCCGACATTTTCATCATGACAGGAGCTGGCCAAGCCGTGCAAAAGCTGAACTTTTGCCGCAGACGGCCGCGATCAATTTATGTTTCCAGCTCTGTACGTGGAAACCTAAAATGTTCTGGAGTTACAAGTCAAGTAGAATTCTCATTCATCAAAATGCTTGCTGTGATTCCACTCCAGACATAACTGCCTTAACCTATTACAGCATGTAATATTTTACAATCATTATTGATTATGTCAGTATTAGTGTAACGTAAGAATATTGCTTGTGTATCTCACCGGGTTTCATTACGTTTCCTATGTCGATATAAAGATGTTGTATATATAATAAAGAGAGATTTAATGATCCTTCATGTCTCAAAAAGTGGACGACAAGCCAAACGCATTGTCTAAATTGAACAGGAAACGATTTTGAGTTAATATTGAATAAGTCTGTCAATTAATCTTACAATTTTACTGATTCGCATTCCCGTTAAAATCATTTTTACTGAGTAAGTAGTGTATACTTGCAATCAACATTTGTATTTATCATGCGTTTATAATTCTAATATTTGTTGTTCATTGATTTCATTTGACAGGGATCATTTAAAGCAATAATTCAACCCCTATTGCTGCCGTGAGTCATTTTGATAGCTCAGTTCTTTGGAACCCTTACGTCAGTTTTGTAAAAAAACACAGATAAATAAATAAATAAATAAATAAGCAAATAAATAACAAATAAATAAATAAATAACAAATAAATAAATAAATAACAAATAAATAAATAACAAATAAATAAATAAATAAGCAAATAAATAAATAAATAAGCAAATAAATAAATAAATAAGCAAATAAATAAATAAATCGATAAATAAATAAATCGATAAATCAATCGATCAATCAATCGATCAATCAATCGATCAATCAATCGATCAATCAATCGATCAATCAATCAATCGATCAATCAATCGATCAATCAATCGATCAATCAATAGATCAATCAATCGATCAATCAATCGATCAATCCATCGATCAATCCATCGATCAATCCATCGATCAATCAATCGATTAATCAATCGATCAATCGATCAATCAATCAATCGATCAATCGATCAATCAATCAATCGATCGATCAATCAATCGATCAATCGATCAATCGATCAATCGATCAATCGATCAATCGATTGATCGTATGATCCATCCGATCGATCGATCCGATAATCAATCCGCCGATAATCAAGGCAATGATAAAATTCCAAGCCGAATAAAACCGGCAGGAGGCTCAGGGCATCAATTGATATCCATATTTAAAGATCTGTGATTCTTTGCTCTCTCCGAGGAAAAACCAGGAGAGGTGGCTCAGGACATCAGCTGAAGTTACTGAAGTGCCTCTGACCGGGACATCTACAATTTCGAGCCAGACGGTGGCGTGGCTGCATGAGTGTGAAGGGTAGGATAGGTCGAATTTGGACACGTCTGTGAGGCGGAATTCAAGCGGTCGACTGCTCTGATTATAGTGCGAGTGGTTTCTCGACCAGCACCGGGTAAACACCGGGCGGTAGCCTAACAAATTGACCTCGATCCGTGGACGATCTTTCTTCCTCTCCCTTGTCCCTACTCAACCACAGATTAAAGGTAAGACTTTTACTCTATGACTCAACCCTTACTTACTTACACATCTTCGCGCCTTCATACCATACATGCCTGGCTGTTTCTGTATGTCACACGAAACTAGCGGAGTAAACCGTAGATAGGTTTATATCAAAGTTATGTTCCCAAATCGATCAGGTTGGTGTGGCGATCTCTTTAATTTGAAAAGGATATTTTAATTTGAGGAGCTTTAACAACATTTAAAATGTTTTCCAAAATGATTAAAATCTCTTTGTTTAAATTTTTCTTGTATATAACAAAAATAATTATAAAATTGGAGAGGAATCTCATTTTCAAAATCTCAAAAATTCATGGTGGAATCAATTTTTTCAGGGAAGCTTCCACAAATAATATTAAACAAAAGTGTTCTTTAAATGAAATTGTGTTGTACAAAGTTAGATCATAAATAATCTACAAATTTTCTATAATTAAAACAAAAACTAAGTAATTTTCCACATAATTTGAAGACAATGTTCGAAAAATAATTTTCTCACGTCTTCAAATTTTTCTTTCACTATTTTATGGAATAGAAAAACTACAGTTATAAAAATGGCTCATTTTCATGAACCTCATTTTACAAAATAAGTAAAACTATATATTCTACATGATATTGTTTTACTTAACGAAATGTGTTTTAAAAACTGAATCGACTTTGAGCTAATAGTAGATCAAAGGACGTTTGAATGGTGCAGGACACATTTTTGTTAAACTTTCTGAAATTTCGAAAACTGCAAAATTTAAAAATGATGCGAGATGTATGCCTTCAGTGTATAACACTAGTTATTGACTTAAATCTCTTTGATGCAGGTCTGTGGAGTTATTACTTTTAATGCAGTACCACGCTTACCGACGTTTGAGACGATGGTTTATAATAAACGGTCACAAAATGTCATCTATCCTTAGGATGTACGCACACTAACACACAATAATAATAATAATAATAATAATAATAATAATAATAATAATATGTAACAACCAGCAACTGTAACAACAACAACAACATTCCTACACAGACAATTTCTGTGTGAGATTTTACTTCAAGATGTGAAAAGCTGCCTGTTTGTTCATGTGGTTTTATAAATTCTATCCATTTAACACATAAATAAAATTGTGTCATGTTTTAGAAGTCAATCTGCTCTTCATTTCGGGCGCTATTAATCCATTTCTTAATTAATTTGAACACATCTTTATATTTGATCATTGAGTACAGTTGCTGAGTTTCAATCAAAAGTGCGAACACTTGTTTTGTAGTCAGTACATCTGGGGCTCAATCGAGGCGGCAGATGCGCGGGATAAATGCAAGCGTCTTCTCAGACGTGGCCCAGTGGCAGCTGACGATGAAAGATGATGTGAGATGAGAATCAGAGCCTTGGAATTCAGTCTCCATTAGCACAACATATCGTCTGAGGTGACGTAGAGCATCCAGTTGATGTCACCACGATGTGTCAGGCCTGGGGTCCTAGGATTCAGGCCTTGAAGATGGCAGGATTTTTTTTTCCCTAGCTACGCCTGGCTTGGTCAGATTTAGCTGACGTGTGAAGGGAGGAATTCTAACGGGTAGTGATCTGATCAGTAAATTCCAGGGTTGCTCGCTCAGCACCGGGATAATGCTGGAAAAAACCTAATAAATAGGGCCGCGCACGATCTTTGCTTCCTCTTCCTTGCCCTGACCTTAACCCCTTACTTACACATACTCCAACTTACATGTGCTACTACCGCACATATCTGGAGGCCAGTCGGGTGTTTAGAGCTTGTCCCAGTTGAGACGGTGCTCCGATGGTGGAAAATACCTGGTTAGGGAAATCCCGCCAAGGTGGCGTATGGGACTCGCGTCGGATCACGTTCAGCGCGGGAAAAACACCGCCACTGTCCATGATAAAAACGCGATTATTCTTCTGTGGGCCTGTGGCCAGAATAAGCCAAGATCATTGCGCGCCCGTGAGCACCAAATGAGATTTCTATGCATTTATCCTGGAAATCTATCCATCCATTCGAGACTCGAATCTCTAAAAACTGCGAACGCCAACTGGAAAGCAACCTAAAAGGCTCAAGGGCAGCAGAGCATGAAGCGACAAAACCTTCTCTGAACGTATTCTTGAAAAATTGTATTATGGGCTACTAAGATACAAGCGATCGACGAAAATGTCATTATTTGGGGTCACACAGTATAAGTCATGCTAAACAAACTAGTAGTGCTGCAGTGGATATTTTTCCTGCTTTATTGGC
The DNA here is from genome assembly GCA_964035755.1 of Teleogryllus oceanicus. Lineage (NCBI taxonomy): Eukaryota > Metazoa > Arthropoda > Insecta > Orthoptera > Gryllidae > Teleogryllus > Teleogryllus oceanicus. The sequence goes on along the minus strand of CAXIVR010000011.1, from coordinate 79,400,466 downwards.
GATTTTCAGAAAATTCAGAGGTCACAGAAAATGGGATGTACGCCACATTCCATTAAGCGTCCTTGTTCTTTCTAGAGAAAAAAAAGTTTTAAAAAATTGGGTGTTTTGAAGGAATGTTTTATAAATTGCATAAAATTAAAGCATAAATTATAAAATAGTTTTAAAAAATGCATATGACCTTTTTAATCTAATTTTTCAAACAGATTTTATTTAAGAAAATTCCCTTATCATATTGTACTTTTACTTTTATTGTAATTTTAATTTTTTTTGCAATTTCCGAAAATTCAGTTTTCCGGATATTGGACTACTTTCATTTTCTTTACCGTTTCACTGTACATATGAGAAGAAATTTTTTTTAAAAATTGAAACCGTTTCATTGAAAATAATAATTATTTGAAATTGAAATTTTAAATGTTGCAAAATTACGCAAAAACTTCTCATATTTTCGAAAAAATTGTACGGCCTTATTTCAAGATCTGTCTTTGAAGAACATATTTCATTAAGAAAAATCTCTGTCTTCAATATTGTAGTTGTAGGAAGATGCCGAAAAAATTTTGAACTTTTATAATTTTCGAAAATTCAGAATTCAACGAAACGGAAACCAGCGCCATTTTTAAGCGCCCTTTACGCTATCTGAGGACAAATTTTAATAAAAAATGTGTATCCATTATTGAAAAAATTTTGAAAATGTTGAGGTTTCATGTGAATTACCCGAAATATCAAAATATGAGTTTGAAACTCCGGAACCTCAAGTTTGTTTATTTCACGAATTTCCAGCAGTCAGTATCAGCCTCTTCGAAGTCAATGAAATTTTTGAAGTAGTCAATAATGATCATGGAGTTGATTGGGGGTCCTATAGATATAGATATGCTGTGTGTGACCAAAAATGTGGCAGATTGATAGGTATAATTAAGATTCTATTGATTACAAAAAATATTAAATGAATTTTATAATTAATTGTTTTCTGATATAGAGCAACAAAACATATATTAATAAATTCGCTCGTCTTCCTTAGGAGCTAGGCTGGTGCCTCTGATGCACAGCACAGGCTCGCTAAAGAGAAGGGCCCAGCGGACGGATGTCGGCAAAGATGAACAAATTGCACCCCGCTTTACTTAGCACAACCAATGCTAGCCATAGTATTATCGGTCGTTTGAACAATTATATATTTTTTAAAATTTAGAATCGCATCAACATTTAGGTGTGCTTGACCACTACTGGAGTTAACGTTATGGTAACTGTGATATGAACCGATGTGGTGATGACAAATGGCGGACGAACACAAATACAACCATGCCCGAGGTGGGACTCGAATCCGTGACCCTTCGGCCCGAGTTCGCTACGTTACTATTGCCTTAGCGATCTCGGCCACCGGTTTGGCAGTTGATGTTTTGTTACAGACAGGAGCGCCATTGCGAGTTTCTGCGCCGGGCATCCGAAAACCTAGCTAGGTAATTGCTTAGATAACGATATTTTTACGACGACATTTAATCGTGGAAGAAGAAACTCTTTAGCGCACTGGAGAAATGTTATGATCAGTTAAAAACGCTCAACATTTTGTCACAAATTCACAACAATGAAGATTAGAACGTTCCTACAGGCAGGCGTCATCGATGATTAAAAATCTGAATCTTCTAAAATATTGGTATTGCAGAAATTATCATTTAGAAAATTTATGTGCAATTGGCTTATTTATGAATTTGTGTGCTATTTTACAGAGGAATCGGTTGAGGTCCATAAGGCTTACAATTCTTTTAAAAGCGGTCGATGAACGAAAAGTTTCAGGAATCCCCACTTTTTATCAATCAGGAATTTCAGTTTTTGGGGAAAATCTTCGGAACGGATTAGGCAGTAGGATTGTCCACATGCAGACAGATTTTTTGCCCTCAAAGTATCCACAAAGAATGGATTCTGATTACCTATCGTGTTAGATGAAGCAATTTGTTATATATTATCCACTATTTCGTTATGAGGGCCCAGCGATGATTTTTCTGGTAAAAATTCGTCGTTTTCCGGCGCACTATAGGTATAACTATCTTTTCTCTTCTAAGGAAGTAAAGCGAGAAAGTAAAAAGTTGATATGAACATGTCCAAGGCAGAGCTAGTTGACTCTTTACAGTATTTTAGAAATTTTTTGCGCAAAAGTGTCCTTTCCTGCTGCTTTACACCGCCAGTTTCCGAGATATATTTTGGGAAATGTGAGTTGTCATGTAAAACAGTTTGAAAGTAGATTTAAGGAGTGTATTACAAACTGGTATCTTTCTTCACAAATGGAAATATAAATGGTATATAGGCGAGCACTCATCAGAACTGTGCCCTCACGTAAGGATGAAAGTGAATAACGAAATCGTCTAGAATGTTTTCACTAGTTACGAACTATTCGTAAATTGCTTTCACATAATGAAACCAGTAAAGCTTCTTTTGCCCAGGAACGTCGACGCACTCATCAGGGCCCCTCATCACATTTCACCTCATGTGAGGGCTCATACGCGCTCTCATGAGGTAAAAAGTGCGCTGATGTAGACGGCGGAATCATCGAAAATGTTTTGAGGCCTATCTCAGTTGAGAAAATAATACCGTTTTACAGACAGTGATTTATATCTAGAAGACACTTTAAAATAAAACACACTTAATTCTATACAATGAACAAAATCTATCTTGGAATTACTTAGGATCTGGACACATGTTCATGCAAACATTTTTGCTGAGAATAGCCGATACTGAGACCTCTGATTGGCGTTTCCTTCTGGTACGTCCTGCATATTTCAGATCCTCGTATAATGTTGTAAAGCTACAGACCCATATTAAAGTATGGTAGACAAAAATTTAGTGAACATTTCATTTAACCGGATTTGCTTTACTTCTAGTTTTATCAATATAGATACTTTTGTCAATGATTCGTTAAAAATACCTACATTTTTCGACTTGTCTTAATTTTCTATTTCCTACTAGTTTAACCGAAATAAATAAATTGAAATGTCTTTGAAGAACATTAGCCGAATAAAAAATTTTAAAGAACAAAATGAGCAGTTTTGAAAGAAATATTTTATCTAGCAGAATTACATAAAAGTATCCTCTAAAAGTTGAAATGTTGTTAAAAATTTTGGAGCCTCAGAATACGTCGAATCGATTGCCAAATGTTCGTTTCAAAAAAGTGGGTTACACGCTAGCATCCTTCACAGACGTTTAAAAATCACTTTTCACATCAGAGACACAAACCTGCATTTCCTTCAAATCTCAGAAATTTATTTTTGGCATTGAACTTTCTCTATACTATATACACGAACATAAAAAATAGAAAATTAAAAGAAATCAGACAAGAGAGGAATTTTATACATAGGTTTGCATGAATTGAATATAGAGAGTACATATTGACTGGGTGATTTAAAAGTTTTGACAGGTAAACGTGCAGAATTAATAGCTAAACCATGCTTTTGAAATGTATTGACGAACACTGCACCTGCGAAAGCCATCAATTCATATCATTTTTCCTGGAACGAAATGCATTAGATTTCACTTCCGTGAGGACAGTGAGATACCAACCGGGAAACTATTCTACTGTTTTTGACGATAAATAGAAAAAAAATTAAGAACACGACATTTTCTCCTCTGTATGACTAACACGAAAATTTTAAAATAAGTAGAAAAGAATATACTTGAGAACTAGCAGGGAAATAATTTTATTTTCGCAAACTAATGGCTTCACGACCTTCAATGCATTTGCGTTGCGGAGCGCAATATAAATGAGTTATTAACTTTGCTTCTGAAGTATTGTCAACTCAATTTCATCGCCTTCATCAATTCCCGTAACCTTCGTAGTTTTCTTCAGTGGTTATTATTATTATTTTTTTGTTCATGAATAGGCCATCTTGGACCACATAAGACATGCACTTGCACGGGCTAAGTATCAATTATCACGTTACCAAGTCTTATGTAGCTAATGGGGGGATTGGCATTAGGCTGAATCCGATTTTTACACCCAGGGTTGTTAGTCCTGGAGGGATGGAAGATGAAATGATGATGATAATGAAGGATGAATGGACGGTACACACAAACAGACATACACAAACACACCCATGCCCGGCTATCCGGACCGGCATTATTATTATTATTATTATTATTATTATTATTATTATTATTATTATTATTATTATTATTGTGTGTATTATTGTGTGTGTATTGTATTATTATTATTATTATTATTATTATTGTGTGTGTGTGTGTGTGTGTGTGTGTGCCTTATTATTGTGTGTACTACTACCACCACTACTGCTACTACTACTACGGCGACTACTACTACTACTACCACTACTACTACTACTATTGCGACTACTACTACTACTACTAGCAGTGGCGGCTTGATAGAAGTTGCAACATCTTGCTGATTGACACTGCACAAGTAGATCATAAATCCCGAAGACTGGACATTTTTAAGCAAGCTTCCGCACCGCATTTAGTTGCCACATTATTGATTAATAATGTTCCATTCTCCCCATGCCAGGGCGGTAGCTTGGTACATCAACTGATGTTACTGCAGCGCTTCTGACTGGGAGGTCCTAGGTTTTAGTCCTGACGGCGGCAGGATTTCCGACACTAGCTTTTCAGCTAGGTCGAATTCAGTCGCTGTCTGGAGGAAAATTCTAAGTGGCCGGCTGCTCTAACTGGTAGTTTTCCGTGATTTCTCCGATTAACACCAGGCGAACGTCGGAGCAGGACCCTAACAAACAGACCACGGAGTGAGCTCGACCTTTCCTTCCTCTCCCTTGTCCTATTCTACTCACTTACACACACACACACTTACTAACATACTTTTCCTACACCACATATTCCGGGAGACCGGTCAGGCGTAGAGCATCGCTGGGACGGTGCTACTGATGGGAGAGTCCTGGTTGGAAATCCACTAGCCGACGGTAGGTCGGCGCCGGATCCGCCATCCAAGGGGAAGATAGCCATCATCTCCCAGAAAAACATGCACACAGTTACGGCTAATGACCAAAGTAGTTGGCGCGTCAGAGCAGAAAAATCAATCAATCTTTCTCCCCCGCAATCATTTGCTACGTTTACAATAATTTGGTCTCCATTCAATGCATTTATTTTGGATCACTTTGGCAGACGCTTGTATACTTGCACGCATTGACCTGCTCTAAGATTGTAGGCTCGGTATTGATTAAAATCTATTTCTTTAAAACACAGATACTTTTTGAAATGGATGAGACGATTATATCAATACATGCTCGTGCTGATATTATAATAATAAACGGACCACTAATTTAGTATATTCTTCAGATCTAGCAAATTTTCTGCGTTAAGACACACCCAGGCACAGGAATATAAATCTCTCTAAAAGCCATCGTGGAACTGATGACTTTGATTTTGTTTGTGAATGATGATAAAATTAAATCAGTTTATTTAATTATCTGCGTACAAACTAGTAAGTGTATATTGCATGATCAGTCTTGATATCAAGTAACATCCGTCCACAGTGCTTTTGGAATATAATAAAATTCAACACAGGATGCAATTCGTTCTTTGTCAAACGTGAGATACTCAAGGAGAGTGAACTTTTATGAATCGAAGGTAATCGTGTAGGATTTTTTACACTGTCGACAATCCAATCTATGTGCACTCAAACGTAGTAAAAACCTTAAAGCCACTTCACAAATTAGTGGTGTTACAACAGCACATTATTTTTAAATTTGGAGATTTGGGAAATTCAAAGAGATCTTAATGAAAATTTGTCCTGCACCTTCCTTTAAGCGTCCCTTGTTTTAATCATGAAAAAAAAATAAAGAAATATTTCGAGGGTTTTTCAGAAAATGCTTTTAAAATATTGTATTAATTTCAAACAGGAATTACGCGAAAATCACTATTTTATTCACAAAATTTTACACAAGCTTTTTCAAAAGATGTTTTTTAAAATAGATTTTAGTTTAAGGCAAAAATATCTATCTTTAACTTTCTAGCTTTGAAATGCTGACTTTGCAATTTCGAAAATACAAGAGCGTCAAGGAATTCAAATTCATTCCAGCTTTCATGTGGAGCTTATTGCGTGTATTTGCGAATGCCGTACATTCTCGCCTGAGATATGACATAATATTCTGGAGAAGCACACCCAATAGTATCCAGACTTCCAGTTTGTAGAAAAAATACGAATGATAAGAAAATAATATTCACATGATTCCAGCAAGCTTCTCATTCATTGAACTAGAGATCTTATCAGTCCTTATCTATTGTTGTTACTTACAGTCTATAGTCAAAACTAACACTGAGCGTAAACATATTTTCTTTGAATACATATATTTATACAACCACAACATGCATCATAAGGAACTCTACGTATTCATCATCAACGGCTCACTACGAGTAACCCATATTATATGTATTAACATATACTTTGCTGCACTTCATTACCAGATGACATTAAACAATTTAAAATCGATACTCCAAGTAAAATATTAACTGCTGCATAACTATTTTTATACAATTACTACATACTATACATTATCGAAAAGAAAGCGCATTGACATTTCTATAGCTTTACCATGATACCAAGAAAAATCTATGTGGTTGTTTACCATTACAAATTACATTCCTAAATTAGGAAGCAAACATGTCTATTTTAAAATTTTCTAACCTCGTTTTATTGGTACGTTTATTCATCATTCAGTATAGAATAGAAAGAGTGTGGAAGAAGTTGTGACTCGAGAGCGATACCAGATTGTACTTCTCCCGTACGTCGCATACAGTTTTTACTGTTCTTTGACGAAAATAAATCAAATAAAGTTGGCCGGTGAACAGAATTTTGAAGGATAAAATTATATGGAAAACCTTCCACATAATCTTAGAAATAAACATTCGCAAATATTTTAGAATATTCAGAATGTATTTAGTAGCAAAATTTAAGTGTTTATGTTCCGATTTCTCAAATTGCTAAAATTGTGAACGACCTGAATTTGGATACATTCTTAGTCTTTATCACAATTTAAGATGCAAGTAAAATATTTTATTCCGTGACATCAAATAATAAGCTTATATTAATAATTATAATTAATAATTATTAATAATTATAATAATAATTGTTTAATATTTAAGTTATTGAAACTTTTCACACAATCTTACCTATAACTGTAACGTATTTGACACAGCAATTATAAGTAAAACTTTTCTGTAGGATTTCAAATAATATTGAGTTTGGTAATATGAGTTTTCAATTGCCAGGTGAATTACAATATGAATTTAATAAGTTTATGCATTGCCAGTGTAACGTATAGCACGAATAGATTACTGAATTGGAAGATCAATTGAAGGATGATTCAAAGTACATCAGGCCTGCCAAGTAGGACTTCTGTTGCATTAAGATGCCTTCTGCGACAAGGAATTTGAAAATTGCATCGTTTTGAAATTATCAAGCAGTGATTATAGCATTGGCAACACGAAGAGACAGAGTTCGCAGAACCGATGGATTTCATTGCAGACATTGGAATGCTAAAGCTTGTTGCCGTAGGACAGTAGCATTCATAAAGCCACACGTGAGGACTTTACGCGCTAAGGCTAACAATTACGGACGCAATTATGAAGAATGAGTTCACGAATTAATAACGCTCAGCTACAATCGCTCTAATCGTTTTCTCAAGTCCACCGCTTTGGTACGGTCTGTTGCTCGTCCTTTTGCAGCCTGACGGCCTTTTGCCGAATATATTTATAGTTTGTCACATGGGCGCTTTGTGTTTTTGGTGGCGTTGGCCTCACGATTCTGTAACAATAGGTTATCGCTCACAATTTGTCACGGTGTGTGCGGAATTTCTTAGACCGTGCGACTTACCGCACCGTTGCACAGCTCGCTTTCAGAAATTGCTGTAGTAGCTGTCATTATAATTTCAAATTGACATTATTAATCGACCACAAAATTGGATATGGTTATTTTCATTAAAAAAAACTGTAAAAACTCTGTGACGTATAGGAAGAAGCATAATTAAAGAAAAGCCAATGGACGATGGAATTTCTAACTTCGCAGTGTTTCTTTAAACCAGGTATAATCTGCGTAATACTCGTAACTGTATTTTTCTAAAGTTTACATCACTAGCGTGCGTACGCGAACTTAGAACTAACATAGATCGTAACAATGTACTGCCCGAGATATATTTTGGTACGGTGAAATAAGAGATAATGGTTTCATCAATAGGCAGTGGCGGCTCGTAGGTATTCGCACGTTGCATCTTACCAAATAATTCCAGTGCAATGTTTTTTAAACATTTCTTAACATGAGGGGAACACAAGACCTCTCAGAGCGTTTCCGAAACATGGTATTTCAAAGCGCGCCGTTCAGGCTGCGATTGACAGTCCGCCGCCATGCCCTTCGTTGACGGCAGGAGCACCTAGAGCACGCTGGGAAACGCGAGCGAAACAGACGGGATCGGTGGCTCTCGCGGGGTTGGAGGGGGAAGAGGGTGAAGTGGTGGCTTATGGGCGGGTGGAGCACATTCCGGACCGTGCGGATATTACTGCGCAGGCGCGACCAGTGAAGTGCCTTGACATGTTGTGAGATATACCATACGGCTAGCACAAGTTTTTAAGGGCATTGTGGCATTGATCAAGAAGAAAGTGGAGGTATCTCTCTGCCGTATTTTCTCCACCCCTTCCAAAGCAATTATTCATTGGCGCGCGAAACACCAGGCGCATTTGCTGTTGGTATCATATTCATAAGTATTGTGTTAATCAGATATTATTTGTACATTTTAATGCGGTTGCAAATTACAAATCCATTCGTAAGTATATGAAAGAAATCAAAGTATTGTGTAAATGTATATTTGGAGGCTACTTTTTAATGCATTTGAAAAACCAGAGATTAGAGGTTTCGTTTTCTCTGAAGTGTGTTTGTACAACTGACAATGAATAGCGTCAAAGTATTAAAATAACATCAATGAAAACGTCACAGAAAGGAAGAAATTACAGAAAGAAAGTGCATTTACTGAAGCACAGATTTGGGTTACGTCAGTCAGTATAGACAGCAAATTATCCAGAGTTTTGAGTAATGGGTATAGGAAAACTTGTACTTTTAAGCAGAATTTATTTTTAGCGTTTATGGAAAATATACGGCAAAAATTTGAAGAAAATAAAGTTTAGATCAATGTCTTGTTGAACTTGTTAAAGCAGTTCTGGAAGTGCCAGATCATGCGGTAACGACGCAAGTAATAAATATTTCAGGAGGATCATGGGGAGTCTAAACGGATGTTGTGAAAGAATGCGGTCAGCTTACGTTGATGATAAAAGGAACTATTCAACATGTTATCAAACTTCATAAGATGCCTTGTTTCTAATTGTCATTATTTATGTTAATGAATATATGTGTATGCTTATAATGTATGCCTGTATGTATGGGCATGTGTGTGTGTGTGTGTGTGTGTGTGTGTGTGAGAGAGAGAGAGAGGAGAGGGGAGAGGGTGGGAGGAAGGGTGAGAGAAGAGATGCGTTGCACACCCCATTAGGGTGTGTACTATTGCATACTATTGTTCCTACTATTGAGTATGACTACAGAACCGACACTGTCAATCAGATCAAAACCCTATAATTTTAAAGTGATACACATCATACAGAAAGTACAATCGCTGTTGCGTCAGTGCTATGAAAACATACATTTGGCCTTATGCCAGCACACGTAAAATTAAAAATAGTATTTTTCTCTCGAATCGTGCTGTTCGTATTTCTCTAAAAATATGTCCATTAGCAAAGTGAAATAAACACACACATATTATTTGGCTTTTACATACTAGTTCATGGAATAACAATCGATAAGTATGCACTAAAAGTACCAGTACTACCGACAAAAGATAGTACTTTGAATATTTTTGCGGCGGTGCTGAACCTCCAACCAAGTCAATTATTTTGTGGTCGACTAATATAACATAGATTTAAAATTCAAATTTGCTGACATTAATTCGTGTTCAGCAACCCCTAAGGCTATAAGTTCCATTATCTTGTCAAAACAACGTGTGTGGGTGTGAGGCAGGTTCATAAATTATCGAAAAGCACAATTTCTACGTCGATCTGACTAGGCGCGTGGGCTCGTGGGCCATAAGTGGAGCGTGGCGGAGGATATATCGTGGAGGTCGCGCGCTGTACGCCATAATTCTCGAAGTACTTATACCAGTTGAGTTAGCTCGGGCATCAACTGATCTATCTGCAGCGACTCTGCCGGGAGGTAATAGGGTTCAGTTCCAACGGTGGCAAGATATTCGATACTAACTAGATAGGTGGGACGAATTCAGCTGCTGCCGTGAGGATAATTCTAGCAGGTGACTGCGCTGCTCGCTAGTTTTCCGAGGTTTAACCGATCAATACCAGGCGAATGCCGGAGCAGTAACGTAACGAATGGGCCACAAACCGCGCGCGATCTTTTCTTCATGTTTATCCTCCTCGCCCTTCACACACACACACACACACACACACACACATACACACATACTGCGAGCCACAGTACCGTCCGGTACAAGCCGTAAGGCCAGCACCCGACCTGATACGTCTTGGGGGGGGGGGTGGCGAACACAATTCACCGTAATAATAGCACGAGGGTATGGATTGTGCTTATTAAAAGGGGAGACATGAGACGTAGCTAGAACATAGACGTCCGGCACCGTGAGAAGGTAGGAATTAAAAAAAAACTCAGCCGCTCATTGATTGACAGTCAGCGGCACTGGGACAAAATTGAAAGGGGTCATTAATCAAAGGGGGTCCACATTGACATATTCGATGTAAGTGTTTTCGTGAACTTACCTAATTAACTCGGGAAATTTTTAAAAAATTTAAACATGGTACGTTATAGAAGTCCTCTGGATTAAAATAACCAAATTTCACTAAAAAAGGGTAATATTTTAAGTTTTATATAAATTTTAATTACTCAAATTTTTCGAAAACTTTAATTTCATGGTTAACTAAATATCTTTAGTCTGAATTACGTTAACATAGTTTCTTTTTCATAGCTAAATTGTTTTCTTTCTTTGCTCCCAACCCCGTTCTCAAATATTGCTCTTTGGACTTTAACTTTTTTTTCAGGAAAATCCGCACAGATCTTCAATTCAACTGGAAATTAACTTTCGGAATGAAGTTAAAAAAGTAAATTTGGTAAATTTTTAAAAATTGTGTAAACTTACTTCAGGGTTTTAAAATTCCAACATTTTTAATCTTAATTCGAAAATAGTCATGATCTTTATTAAGATATCATTATTCCTCAGTTTAAAAAAGTTATCGAAAATTCGTAATATTTCAATAATATAAACTAACTAACTTCATTATGCTTATAACTAATTAAGAGTAGTATTAAGAAATCTGTAACTACTCCCAACTAGTATTTATGTACCTGGTCACCCGTTCTTGATTGTTTGAAAGGTTTAAAGATTAAGTTTTTAAATTGATGAATTTAATTTTCTGAGCATGAATTCTTTAGCTTGAATTGTAAAAATTTTTAATGGGGGTTTTTAAAATATAATTGATTTTATAAGTTAACTTATCCCGGACAGTGGAAAAAATCTTTTATCTGTCGGGCCATGTTAAAAAAAATTTTTGAACTAACGTGGGAAAGAATTCCAAAAATCTTGACTTCTAAAAGATTTAATTTCCTGTCACCTCAAATGAAATAAAATGTATGTTAATGGAGTGTTTATCAATCTGGGGGGGAAACATTACCTCTTTCCCCACTTCAGACAGATAAAAATTTCAGAATTTGTCATTAATTTTCAATTAACATTTTTTTAAATTTTCAATAACACTTTCATAAAAAAAAAGAACAAACTTCTAAAACTAGAAACAATCTATAAATGCAGAGATATTTTGACTCATAAAAAACAAAGGCAATACACAAATTAAGATTTTTTGAGGGAAAATAAAAATACTTATCCAGATTAATTCACGGTAAATTAGCGTAGGTATGATTCTGAATTCCCCAAAAATATAATTTATTCTGCATGTGATTTGAAGGAAAATTCAATGGGTGGATTAAAGGCCTTACATTTTATCACATTTTGGAAAAAATGTTTTTGCCATTCAAAACCTAACATGTGTCTCTTTTTCCCACACAAACTCGAAGCTCTAAGTATTTCACGAATCTCGCAATAGATAAATGTCTTTGGGTGGGAACTAAGCTTTGCCTTCGTCCGTGCAAGAACATGATATTTTATTCCTTCTCACAACGAGTTCTATGCTAAAGGTTGGTGAAGTGCATTGTGTACAGTTGTGACAATGGACGGTAAAGGTTCAGAAGAAGGTATTTGAATATTCTATTGGCAATATTACTAGATAAGTTACGATTTTATTATTTTTTTTTTTCTAACGTTCCGCACCGGAGAAGTCTCATTTTCGCCCACCCGCCGTATTTTCGAAGATTGCAAAGGTCATTTAAGTTTATTGCAAAACCGCGTAGTTTTAGAGTAATTTTGGGATGAAATTGATGTATATATTTTTAAAAATCTCAAAATCACAAAATTTTTCCATGGATAGAAGGACGCTTTAAAGAATTACAATTTTCGTTGAACTATCAATTTTCCAAAATTGCAAATTTAGAAATCAATGCCAGAATGTGTGATGTATCATCGCTAGCTTTTATTTGATATTGTATTGTGAAGGATACTTGCACAGTGTAATGTACTAAATTACTTCTAATGAAATTTGATGTTACATATTGCAGGAAAATCTGAGTTTGCATATTCGTTTATTTAGCGTTTCTTATATATTTATGTCCATATTTTGCAATTTCATTCTACAAATTTTCCGGACTTACTGTGGCATATGTATTAGTACTACGCTCAAGCTGGGAACTGAGATTAGTACACTGCTGATCGCACATACTAGTTTATAGAGAGGCTTGAGCAATATTTAAATACTGGTCTTTGAAATATATATTTTTGTATTTAAAACTCTATTTTGAGTTTTTAGCATATCTTTTGAAGATATATTTAAATACATAAAATAGATGTTTTTAAAAGAAATACTTAAAATACTGTAAATACAAATGAAAGAAGATAACAAGGATAGTTTGTTTTCTTTGATTCTGCTAGTGAACAGCGACCGAAAAGTATTGAATACCGGTAAAATAGCGGTATTTTTCATACCTTTCTCAAATACCTTTATTGTTATATACTAGTAAATACCTCTATTGGACGTCTTACCGGTATGGACGTCAATAAACGTTATACCGGTATTTTCAATGAAAACAATAGCTTCCATTCATACATCTTGAGAAAATAAGTTACTTTAGTTAATAATATCTCACAAAATTTTTATTAATCAAATATACTTTCATAATTGTTATTAATTGTTTAATTTATAATTTTGTTTATATGTATATATATATATATATATATATATATATACACACACACATACACACACGCACTCGGTCGCTAATAATTAAGGAAACGCGAATGATTCCACTAATTTTATAGAGTAAATATAATCTCCACTTCGTCATTGCACAATGTTCTCGCCCACTGAAAACTACTCACCGCCCTCTTCCTACGCGTTGTGCATATCAAAATTGCCCTAGTGTAACACGCAGCCCGCCGAAGAACGCGGCGAGATGTCTGCAGAGGTCAGAAAAGTCACGCTATCAGAACAGCAGTGTGCCAGAGGTGCGACCTGCTTCCAGCTCAGAAGGGTGACTTGAGAGCGTCCCCTGGCGGCACTGGGTTTGGGATCAAAGGAGCGCGAAATGAGGAGCAAACATTCAAAACGTGACATGTCCACTTTACTTCTTTTCGAGAAAACGCAAAAATTTTATGTCATCAAAATTGTGCAGATGTTTTATTTGTACTTAATTCTGAATTATGTAATAATATATATTAGCTAAATATATTATTATTATAAAATATAAATATTCTATGAACTTACATTTAAAGAAACAACATTTATGTCAACTGGTAAAAAGGCCTGAACATCCACGGAGAAGTGATATGGCGTGAAGTTAAATACTTATGAATTACATAACAAATTCTGGATACTGTACAGAAAAACTAAAGAGAGGAATAATTTTAGAAAAGCAGCGGAAAGAAAATTACACAAATTCATAAAATATGCAGGCATATCAAGTGATTGATTTCTAAAACTTTAGGTCCGGAACGGCTCAAACTGATTTATTAATTTAAGAGAAATAATTATATATTATAATATAATGTAATAGCGAGAATGAATCAGCGAGATACAGGAACGCCGTTCCGTTAAATCAAGCCCTGCGTAAGACCAAAATCCAAATAATCTAGAAAATGGTATTTAATCCTGTTGTGTGGGTGTAAAGCTGAACATTGAGATAGGCCGAAAAAGGAAGATGCTTTGAAGTATGGACACGAGAAAATATTAAACGTACAATGGGAGGGCAAAAGATAAACGCTGAAATTTTGAAAAGAAAACAGAACTTTCTCTAAAGCCAAAGCCAAAAATGGAAAAAAATTTTGGACACACTGTGATAGAACAAAATCCCTAGAAAAGGATATTATGCTTGGAATGATAGAATGAAGGGGAAGAAAGGGTGTAAGTGGCATAATTGATATGACTAATACAAAATATCACAAAAAAAAGGAAAAAAGGCAGTTCGAGTCCGAGTGAGCAATGAAGAAATTGCTCCTATATGCAATGAATAAATTGCATCCTATTGCTGTGTATATCCAGATAGGTCTAACAAGGGATGGCTTGCGATCTATGTTCTAGTACTATTTCTCTGTGCGTTGAGACTCCCGAAGAATTGGGACCTGCAGATAAAGGAGAGATGCTCACAGCCGCTGCTTGACCGGGACTGGAGCCGACAAATAGACATCATAGCACTGAACAGTGTGTTTGATACCCTCAGTCTTTCATGCATACATTCTGCGATTATTAGGAAGAACTCGCTGAATTATCGGCGCGTCCCTCCAGTTTCGGATAGCAAGAAAAGCGAAGGAATGATGCTCAAGTAATACGAATGCAAATATCAATGTTCAAAATTAAAACATCTTTCAAAAAACCCGGTTTAGAAACATCGACCAAGTTCGTGCAGAAGATTTTGTTTTGACAGTGGCCGTGATTGTTAATTTATAATTACGATTTAGACAAAACAGCAAAACAAAGTAAAAGAATAACAGCGAAACTAAACCTGAAACTATCGCCGAGGGTCTTATGGAGTGAGTCACAACTTCCTCAAATGGGTACAGGAAGGTGGGCAGAGACCTACACCTAGAGTGCTTGCGTTGGCGCCTCTCTGCGTACGGTAGGACATACGTAGGAAATGCCAGAAAATGGGGTCATTTCTTGGGCTGAAGATAGTCTACTGGATGAGGATGTTACAATCACCGTTAGCTTTATTCGAACACATGTATTGACAGTGGAATAATGCAATATTATTTCATATTTTGACTTTTTTATAAAATTGTGATTATCGGTTCTTTTCATTCACAACAACTCATCAAGCACATCGATAATAAACATCAGGTTTCATAAATGTTTCATTTTTTTTACGAAATATGTTCGTGTGTCTATACAAAATCAATGTTTTGAAAATATCAACATTAATGTTGCATCCCTATTCTCGACACCTAGATAAGGATCGCCGATTTAATACATTTGCATTCTGATTCCCTAATATGAGGTTTATCAGTGACTGGTATGCTACGTTTTACTAGTAGTATATAAATCTTATAAATTGAATTGCAACCTGATTAAATGTTACTGATAAGCGTGTACGATGTTTAGAAAAATGGTATCTTAATGTAGAAATGTAAAAGTTTCCAAATTAATAACTGTATAACAAAACATAATTTATCCCCCTCATAGACGGATATTCCTCTTCTAGTGTGGTGTTCCTGTCTAAGGGTTAAAGTTATATTGCTTTCGTGACAATTTAATGCATTAAAAAATACATATATATGTGTCACAATACAATGATTTACACCACATCCTTTTACTTTATCATTTACGTAGTTTGTATCAAAATGACGCGCCGTGGAATTACTTATTCCAATCTTCAAGTTTATACAAATATAACAGAATCATTTTATATCAATATAACTTACTAAGTAAGCTGGGACATGTCACGATTCTTAATATTATATTTTAATGTTTGTTACAGAGTTGGATTCAGGATGCATCTCGCCTGCGCGCTATTTTACCACTTCTTCAATTTTGTCCGAAAGTACGAAAACTGTTTTAAAATTTTACTTGGGAAAACAGATTCATCAGGTGAAGTCTATCAAGGAGACAAACGCCGTTTTGAGATCAAAATCGAGTCGCAGGATAAAAGAGCTCGTGCGTAATTTCGGCTCATACTTTCTTGTAGAGGAATGATAACGGAAGATCTTAGAAGTAAAATGTATGTAAAATAAGATGTTAGGACATGGAATATTGGTGATATCTACACAATTAGTTCAATTTTTTTTTGAAATCAGTTTCCAAATCGGAATCGATATTTTGAGTACCGCCTACGGAAAGGGACTGACTGCCCAGCTTGCCTGTCTGAAAGTTCAGCCTCCCGTGCCGCAGGCGGCCGGGTTTGGTCGTTCGTCCGCGCCCAGGCGGATCGGGTGACGCAGGGAAAAAGGGGGAGGGGGATCAGGTAGTTTTTCCGAAATTTCACTTTACGCCGCTTCTATTCATCCGATTTTCATGATTGACACGGCGTTGGATTCAGGAAGCACGTCGCCATCGCGCTATAAGCCCACATTTTTAATTTTTCCCGGAACTATGAGAAACGTTTTCAAAAATTTTGAAATCTTTTTGAAAAAACGGCATCGTAGCGTGAATTCTATTTTAAAAAGGAGTGCAATTCTGTTTACAGATCGAAAATCGGACAATTTGTTCAGACGTTATCGATCTAGTAAATTCCGTATGATAGTGCTGCGATCTATTGATTTTTCCTGTAAGTATTTTTCGGTGCATTTAGCGTTAATAGGCACATTTCCAGCGATTTTCATACATTATTACATTTGCGATTGGAAGTGCTTCAAACGAATGAAGTTCTTCAAAAAATTTAAAGAAATTCATGTGATAAAGAGCTTCAAATTTTGCATTTAGAATAGAGCTTGAACGATTTTTTTAAAAGGGATTCAAATGTTTCAGCGGAAAGTTTTACATAGGGCGAAATTTTACAATCATTAAAACTATATGTCCAAAAATACTTCTAAGAAGATTCAATAGATCGCAAAACTGTCATAGGGGAATATATGTTACTAAGAACTAAGAACAAATAGTCCAATTTTGAATCAGTAACGCTTTTTGGTTGTTGTTAAATATAGAATTTATGCTTTTTTTAAAAAAAATCCAAAACTCATTTTACAAATTGCTCCTCATAGTTCCAGGAAGAAACTTAAAAATATGCGCTGATAGTGCGAAGGGATATGCTTCCTGAATTCAAAACGAAATCAATCGTTCCAATCGAAGATGAAATTTGGAAAAAATGTCCCCGTCCTATGCGCTGATAGTGCGAGAAGCCTGAATTATGCTCCCGGGTCGCCGCATCGCCGCCACCGCCGCCGCCGCCGCCGCCGTCGCCGCCGCCGCCGCCGCCGCCGCTAGCAGCGGGCGCCAGCTCAGAGCGACTGTTAGTAAGATACTAATTGACGATAATCAACTGGCATAGTAAGATTGGCGCATTTAGGAAGAGGATGGACAAGTGGGGTCTTCCACGCTGAGAAATTCGCCGCTCATTAGTAGAAATTAATTATGTCTACTATTGCAGAGTGCTACTTCAGCTCCGAGCTTCAGCAACGTTGCAATGATTCCGTCGAGTCAGATGCGTTTTGATTTAAGACTCAAAATGATTTTAGTGACGTCTGCGGGTGTAACTGACGCAAAGTAAAAAGTGTCTTTAATATCAATCTCTGTACTTCGTAGCATGGATAAAGTTCGAGATTTTATGAATGGATTAATTGGCTGCGCAAACGTAACAAAAACATGAAATTATTTTATAACAATTAGTGGGAGCAATTAATTGGTAGTGCGAAGTATTAATAACATATGCACTCCAAAGAAAACTGGTGGTGCTAAAACAACACAAACTTTTTCACCTTCAGTAATGGTTATGTAATACTATTTGGAACACAATTACTAACCTCAGTCATAATGTTTTGTAAAACTCATTTGAAATCATAGAATGTTTTCTGTAAAAATTAAATAATTTCAAGTAATAGATCTTTTATTCAAAACTTTAATGGAAATATATTTCGGGCATTGGGTGTTGTATAAGGTATGCAAGTATTCACAGACATATCTAAAGGATTTTCCTGGCCTATTCTGCGTACGAAGTATGCGATAAGTAAAAATAATGAAAATTTAATCAATAATGCGATACTGATAGCGTTGGCAAACAAATGCAAATAAATCGAAAAATATATAATTGTAATTATTTAACATTACAGTATTATAATATTCTCCAAATCAGTGCCGTGTTACGGCAATGTGTTTGCTTGCAACAATGGCTGCTAAATCGTAAGACATACACATTTTGCTAATTAGAATTATTGATACCACTGCAAAAAAATGAAATGAATTGAAAAATATAATAAATATAATATTTTATATTAGTAAAGAAAATAACTCGTTTTTCCATGCGTTACTCTTCATTCCCATATTATTAAGCAAAGCGAAATCCTTATCAGCTGGAAGATACTTAGGAATTCCATATTGACTTATTATTGATGACATTATCGAGTCCTGGTGTTTTTTTATTTTTAGTATTTGTTAGTGCTTCTTTTAATTCAAAGATTCAATTTATCCATATTATGGAGGACTGGCCTGTCAGATATTCTTTTTTCTTCTTCATCCTCTTCATCAACATGCCACAGGTGTTTACAGTAGTTTATCCATTCGTTTTCGTCTAAAATCTGTAATTTTGCAGCATCTTTTTCGTCTTTATTCAGGTGTTTCATCGCTTTGTAGGCCATTCTTTTGCCTGCCGTGAATATCATGCTCAATATATGCTCTTGTCCCAGCTTCCTTTGTTGCATTTTTACGAAGGTTTTGTTTTCCGGCATTGAATCTTATAGAGTTCTAAGGATTGCGATTCTTTGTTGGCCCAACCATTTAAGTATAATTTCTTTTTCTCTTTCTTGCCTCTTTTGGAGTCTTCATTGTGTATAGAGTCATTTCCTTTTTATGTTTTCTTCTTTATCCTAGAACTTCCTTAGCCACTTTTCAGCAGGTTTTGAGATCTGCCTATTCATTTTCTATATTATATATGATTCGTCGTTGCATTTTTAGATATTGTTTTATTCTTTCACTTGATACAGTCCTGATGGAAGGGTCTTTGAAAAGACCTTTTCCAACCCAAATTATTTAGATCTGATTTGTTTTACCACCTTTAAACCATCTTGTTTTTAGGCCTGATACCTCTTGCACAAATTAGTGTGGTCAGATCCTATAGCTTTCCCCCTTAGATCTCTTACATCTTCAAACAATTGCTAACTTTCCATTGGTTACGAAGAGATCTATTATTAGTCTTCCTCTGGCTGCCCAAGTATATTTATGTATCTCTTATGTTAAAAAAGAATTCTCTATTGTAGTTCATTAAAATTAATAAAATCTCTTAAAATTTTCCCATTTTGGTTCAATGTCGACTTACCGTTTGTTCCAATTATTTTGGGATAGGTTGTTGTCCAAATCTTGCATTATAATCTCCAGCAATTAGAATATAATCATTCTTATTCGTGGAATCTAATACATCTTATCATTTGCACTTAGAAATCGCATGATTCTTCCGTCTACCCTCTTCATAGCGCATACAGCTATAATACTTAGAGTATCCTGTTTCAATTTTTAGTCTGCCAGTAATTGCTCGTTCATTTACCCAGCTATAAGATGATATTTTACTTTTCTACTTTTCAGCATGTATGCTCCAGCCGCAGCTCTTTTTTATCTACCAGGACGCCGCTGTATATCATTGTAGCAAGATCCTATGTCAATTGTTCCTTTTTCTTTCTTCTGTTTCTGTTATGATCACTAACTCCCATCTTGGCATTTTTATTTCGTTCCAATTCTTGTTGTTTTGGGAGAGACCACGAACATTCAGATTCCGATATTTGTAAGTTCGATATTCCTTTCGTTTATCCTTTAAACGTTTGGCAGGTCGTATAAGTTAAAGGCCGGCTGTGCCATAGGAGGTACCGGGTAGAATCTCCCTGGCCGCGTTACAGGCTGCGCAGGAAAGTCAGTGGAAGAGGCTGCTTCCTCGCTGCTCCCAGACTTGCAGAATTTGTATCGAGTTGTTTCCCTCAGACTAGTTGGTTCCTCTACACCTGCGAGTCTCGTCTTACCCCTAAATATAAGGTAAATAGAATAAGAAGGTGGAAGAGGAAGGGAGAAAAAGAGCAGAGACGTCGTAAGAGAAGACTCAGAAAAGATAACACTCCTAGCCCTCGAGACCTAATAGCGTCAGGGTTGAAAACAACAAGGGGTCAAGAGGAGACCATATAGGAAGATAAAAGAAGTGTGCATAAGTAAGTGGAAGAAGTACTACACTAGGTTGTGAACCTTCAGCGTGCAGAGGGACACCATGTGGAGGCAATTTCATCGGTACCCCCTATACGTATAGCACGTAACATTCAACTGCGCAGCACCACAATTCGTTTTTACTGAATCACGAAGCACAGTAATTGGGAGCAGGCTACTATGATTGTCGCCAAATTACATTAAAATGTGTATTCTCAAATATTCGACATGACCTTATTTGAAGACTGTTTTGATGAATATATTTCATTAGAAAAACTATATCTTCATCATTGTAGTTATAAGAAAACACCAGAAAAGTTTGAATTAACAATTTTCGAAAATACGAGTTTTCAACAAACATGACACCTTTCTCTTAAGTATCCTTTACAGAAAGTTTAATAAATTTGGAGCCATATTTTAAAAATTTTGAAAATGTTGAGGCTTTATGTAAAATACTCGAAAAAAATTAAAATATCGATTTCAAATTCAAGGGGCTACAACATCAGCCAGATCGATTAAGGAATTTCAATTTGGGAAAAAATCGGCTGAAAGGTTTAGCTCCGTGTTGTTTACAGACGGATGGATTGACAAACATTTTGAAGTCAATCGATTTTTCGGTATCAAGTATCCACAAAACATGGGTTCTGGCTACGCTACGTGTTAGAGATTTTTTTCTAAATTTAGCAACTGGATTTATCCACTTTTTCGTTGCCAGGACCCTGTAATAAGAGTTTTTCTGCCAAAAGTTCGCCGTTTTTCTTTGTTACATAACTATCACATGATGCTTATTTAACAAGAAAGTAAAAAATACATTTTTAAGAATTGAGATTTATTGAAGTTATGGTACTAGAAAATTACAATAAATAAATGGCATAATGGTCAAATAATAATATAACTTGTTATAAATCTTATTTTAGCTTCTTTGATATGCGTTATAATATTACATAATCGTTACTAAGGGCGAAGAGCTAAGTAGAAAGAAGTATGTGCTGTTTTAGCCCCATTCGTTTAAATTGTCTTTATTTGACCCAAAGTTCACACACATTGAAAAAAATGTACATGGCATTATTTAAATATCTAGTAGAACGCCTGCACTATTGTGGCTCTAAAGTTCAGCGTCAGCTGCTATGGTCATTAGTCCTATGGGCCTTCGCTATACATGAAAGGTGCAGGTTCCCCTCCCCATTGGGAACTTGAGATCCTTGATTGGTAGTTTCTCTGGTTTCTCCGTCAACACCAGGCGAATGCCGGAGTAGTATCTAACAAACGGATCACTGACCGCACGAAAATATTCCTTTCCTCTTCCTAGTTTCTAATATCTACTTCACTACCACACGCCAGGAACCTGTCGGAAGACTGTCCTGGCCGGGGAGGGACCGGGCTGTTGGGAGATACCTGGTATGGGAAATGTACACGTAAGCTTCCGCGGCTCGCGTCGATTACTTCTTGGCTGTCCGGCCAATCAGAGCGACCCCTCCGCCAATCACGACGCACCCACCCCACCCGGCCGCCCAGGCCGGACAATATATAACACCCGACGCGCAACATCGCGATGTAATCCCAGTATCGAATAAATTCCCGCCTTGTCAGGGTAACTGGCGAGGAAAATGAAAATGAAAAAAACAAAACAAAAAACATCGCGCGATGTCAATACCCTAGAGGAAGCCTGTGACATGTCAGGCGAAACGTCGGCCTCAGCCCACTGCGCGGCATCACCGGACAGCCAAGTAATGGTTAGAAACCCCGTTAGCCGATGGGCGGGTTGGCACCGGAACTCGCCATACAGCGGGGGAAGATTAGCGCTACTTCCCCCGCGACAAAACATGCACTGCACTTACGTGAATAACGATCTTCATTGTCGCACCGGGAATCACTAATCAATCCACATTGCTGGAGGCAGCGGATGAGCCCATCTCGTTGCTTGGACGGGCCAAGGAGGCGAGCACATCTCATATCAGGCTTCAATCAAATTATAGACAACGAATAATAGAAGGACAATTTATTTCATATTGCACAACGTTTCGAAATCACATTGATTTCATCTTCAGGCTATAATTGACAAACATACAAAGAATGAAATCTGTAACATCTTACAGTAAAGGAAATACAATAGTAGGTACAATAACATCATAAGATACCTTTATGGGGTATATATATAACATTATTGTACATATTTCTAAACTACTGAAGATGAAATCTTCTCTACTAAGACGAGAAAAGCTTTTATTTCTTTCTACTGAAGATAAATCAATGTGATTTCAGGAAACGTTGTGCAATATGAAATAAATTGTCCTTGTAATGTCGTTATCTATTAAATTGAAACTATTTACGTAAATGTGACTCATTCAGACAACTATATTTTCGTTTATTAAAATTAACATCTCATATCACTGTAGGTTGAACATGCACTGTAGCGAGCTCTCTGTCGTTACCACGAGAGGCTTTGGAACTGGGAGGATCAGAGTTTAGGGTGGTTTCTCTATCATTATCTCCATAACTCTACAATCTGCGTTTCTCCATAATTCTAAAAAAGTTTGAAAATTTGCTTAAGTAAATTGAGTAGTAATAAAGAGTGTTTACCTTTATTTACTTTCCTTAACATATTTTTAATTTCTCACTACCACTAGCGCGATGCAGAGAAATATATTTAATGCTGCGCGAAAAAACCGGCGAATCTTCGGTAGAAAAACTCATTACGGGGCCTGGGAACGAAGAAATGGATAAATTTACATGCTAAATAAAACAACTCTAACACATGGGTATACAATCCATGTTTTGTGGGTCCTTGACCGAAAAATCGATTGATAACCAAAACGTGTCGTTCGTCTGTCTGCGAACACGGTAGCTGATAAACCGTTCGCTGATATTCTCAATATTAATATTCCCATTCGATCTGTGATGTTCGGTCCTTCAATCTACGAAACGCATGTTTTAATTTTGGGGGATTCTTTACATGAAGCCTCAGCACTTTCAAAATTTAAAAAAAAATGGCTACATCGTTTTTTTTAAATTTTATTGTTGGATAGTGTAAAGGACATTGAAGAGAAAGGTGCAGGCCTCATTTTTTCGTTGAAAACTCTGATTTTCGAAAATTGCAAAAATTCGAAATTTTTTCGGCAACTATAATTATGAAGATAGAGATTTTTCCCTTAATGAAATCTGTTCCTTAAAAATAGATTTTGAAATAAGGTCATGTACAATTTTTCGATATTTTGAGTACATTTTGCGTAATTTTGCGAGAACGTACGGACGAGAAAGTACGTGCTGATTGAGCACCACTAGTTAAATTCTTTGCACTCAACTAGAAGTAGGAGATAACATCTTATAAATGTTATTGAAAAGAACCGATCAAAAATATATTACAATTAGAAATACATTGGCTGATTAATCTTTTAGTACTATTCAATATAATCTTTGTCTCTAATCATCCATGTATAAATTGAGCGTTCTTCTTGCGGTTATCTTCGCAACCGCCTTCGTGTTTACTCTCTGGAAAAGCGGTGGCCAATCGCTGCGTGCGGCCTCCGTGCACCGCCCAACGCTCGGCCATTTCGTGGCGGTTGGCGAGAGAATGATGGCCAGTTGAAACCAAGTAGACGTGGAGAGGCCATTAAGTTTTCTCTTGAAGTGCCGAGGTTAATATTTTTTAACGTGATATAGTTTGGAGGAATGCGTGTGGCGTTTAATCGGATCTGAAATTCCAGATCATGAGTGATTCAACCCGATTAATGTAATGTAGGCTTGCATGAAGATTTTGTAGTGTAAATGTAGTGTTAACGAATGCTGTGAAGTGTCGTAAAAAGTGTAGCATAGTTTCACATCTGTGAATAAGTGATTTTCTAGATAAAACGTGTTGTAGAAATGGTGTGCCGGTCGTATTCTTCAGAAAAGTAATAACAGGTTAAAGATCAGCTCTGAAGAATTACGCAAATAATTAGCAATTGCCGCAAGTGGTTAGCTTAGATATCGTGCAGGAAGTGATTTTAAAAGGTATTATTGTGGAAAAGTGCCTTGAAACTTCAGGAAATGGAGATGGTGAAACTTGCTTTTGTGCTACGAACCTGGACTTCACATCACTGTGGCCGTGGTCTCCACGACCGTTTCTTCTCGTCGTTCTAAATTTACCTTGTTCCCGCCAGGTGGTTAGAAAAATCATTTAGAATCTATAAAGCGCAGTCATACTCGTCTAATGTCGAATAGTCATTACGCAGACGTAAAAAATGCAGTTCTAATGTTTCATGACCATATGTGCAAATCTTAAATAAAAATATAATGGAGATATACTCTAATAAATAGAATCAATATTTGAAGATTAAAAATTTGTTAAATTATCAAGCAATTACAAACTCGATAGAACTTCTATTTAAATTATTTTGACTTACTAAATTTTCTGATCTAATTTAAAAAGAAGAATTTAAAGTCTAGTAAGAATAGATTCAGTGATAAAGTAGTACAAATTTTTAAAATAGGAACTGACAATGTATTAGTTACAGAATTGATTAAACAAGTCGGGATATTAGAATACAAATAAATTACGAAGTTAACATATAATAACATGTGCGTAATGAGTTTTGTTTAACGAATTGAAGAGTAACCGTAGACAGTTCAGTTAGCATAGGGTAGAGTAGGTTCCAAAGCACAGGGCAGGGTAGCATAGCACCCCTGGCAGAAGAGAGCAGCGCTGAGGCCTGACGCCGGTGGAGGCTGGATTCGGTGAGTGCTCTGGGTGGAGCCAGCCCCGTGCCCTCGTCCTGTCCTATGCCCTTCGCGGCATTTGCAGCCTAAGGCCAGGGCGTTTGCGTTCGTTCTCCGGCTGCACGACGGATGACCTGAGTCTAGTCACACGCAAACAAACCTACAGAAACAAGATGCAGAAATGAGTAAAGAACATTTGAAGATCAAGAAAAATGAACTGCACAGCATAAAGTAGAAAACAACGGTTTCCCATTACCTCATTTGTAGGTTGGAGGATAATTCTTCCTCTATTTTGATCATTGGCTCCGCTCAGATAATTTTAGGAGGTATTGGTCCACTTTAGTTTAATATTACTGAGTTACTGCGAGTCTTGTTTGTTGAAATGAACTTTTGTGAAACGGAAGAGTAAAATTAAATACAATTAGTCATTAAAGCTTAGCTAATTAATTTAAGTCGTTAAACTTTATTTCAATTATTTACATTAACTATTATAATTAATATCATTTAATGTCATTATTTCTTATCTTTTTACATTTTAAAATGAAACGATTCATTGCAATGATAGACAAATGTTTCTTGAAACTTAAAACCTTGTTAAACCTTGTTAGGATGGGCAAATGTAGGCAGGAGGCTGCAGAGCCCGGTTAGTCTGTAATGTTAGGGCGGTTTGCTTAGCCATATTATGGGATCCACTCCTGTGTTGGATTACCACTATTGTACATGGCACGCATTCCGTCATAGAGAAATTGAAAGGGGAACTTGGACTGGGTGGGAAACTTACTGAGCTGCGGATGCTATTGCACCTCGCATTTTGCATCGGTCTGAATGGCAGGTGACCTCCCTCTGGACTGTGGGCTAGGTCGTCGTTCGGCAGGGAAGGTCACGACGCCCAACTGTCGCTTTAGGAGGGACACGCCTACAAGGCCCACAGGGCAGGGTGGGTATGTTAAGTGCAAAGGATGTGGCCTGAATTCGATTTTGTATTTCACTTGACTTTCCAAAACTTGTAGCTTGACGTTCTTGTATCTTTTACTTGTGATGTAAAAGATAATTCAAAATGCGTAATGAAGGGTGGAATACGCCTTCCTGTCTGAAAACCGAAGGTCTGCCCATCGTTCAGTCGTCCTTCAGTGGGAAAACTTTAGTTGGCGGACATCACACTAAAGACAGGGTGGGATTTTTTCGAAACTGTTGTGAAGCTTTTTTGGAACATATGAATTAAATAACAAGCTTACATTTTTTTCCTTACAGGATCATAAGTCCGCATCAGACGTGGCAATTTATTAATTAAATATAAACCGTTAAATGCTTTTTCTTACAGGATTATAAAGTCCGCGCGAGACGTAGCAAAGTACAAATTAAGTCCAGCTTGTGTATACGTGGCAAATACGTGGTTTTAAAAGAATATAAATGACCTCTTTTAGAAGTATAGGACCTCCTAATAATTACTCTACATAAGTCTACCACATAAAAATATATTCCTTTTAACTGTACTAATACTGCTTATTTTGCTTTCTTTCAGCGTAATATTTGTTCCATTTCAGCCTTGTATTTCTAAACATTAGTGTAAAATAACCGTAAGAACTCATTGTAAAACAAGAGGAAATTTACATCAGAATTATTTTCTTACATGTACGCTGGCGAATAATTCATCAATACATGATTTACGAGATAGTTTTTATCTCTGTAGACGTGTGTATTAATTCTGAGAAGAACAGATATCTGTGGCGATAATTTTGCTGTTTCAGGGACTCTTTAACGTGATGGACAGATGTAACCATCTTACAAGACTAGTAAGGCAGACCTACGAATTCAGCTGAACCCCAGGCAGTATTCAGCGTATCTGAGCAGTCTCAGATACGAAAAGACGAAAGAGAGTTAACTCTGAGGTTTTCAGCTAAATATGAAGTGAAGAAATAAAATGTGAACTTGCAGTATGTATGAGACTAGTAATAACGTTAATTAGCCATGAATTACACAATTTCTTTATCAAATCTCAGCTCAGTGAAGTTTTTTGTAGCCCTTTCCTGGGATTATGCGCAAGTTATTCTGAAATTGTAAGCTTCTTTGCTTTAGTTGCGTAATATCGAAGAGTAAGTTATTTTGCTAGCAATACTGAAGTCAAATCTATAGATACTTCACAGATGCATAAATTATTCTCTTACGCAGGAGCAAACCTTTAGTTTCGAAATGTTCCTACGCAGTATATTTTCGTACAATGCTTTGGTTTGTCAAGCGACCAAAACCTCTTTCAAGATGTATACATTCCACACTAAATTGGTCTTTAAATAAATACAAAAATTTTCAAACTTAGAATTGAAATCTTAGCAAGAAATATAAAATTGAAGTTTTTTAAAATAGTAGGCAAAAGTTAAGGTTTTATTTTATTTTATTTTTTTGATTGCAGGTTCTGATGACCATCCACGGTGGCACTGAACGTGGCAAAAAAGTCGACTAGTACTCCTTTGCTTTTTCGATCTCGGCGATGCCCACATTTCTCAGTCTTGTTGATTCTGCCTAATCCTTTCTCACCATTACTTCTCGTATTTAGACCTTCCAGATAAAAACGAATCTTTCCCATTCTTATCGAATATTCAATTAAAAACAAGTTTCATTCAAAAATCAAGAGCTTCATTCTCTAGGACTTCTAGGTGTTCTTCTGAACTCCAGCTCATTTCATACTACATCATTTATCTTGTCAATATACTTTGCAATTATGTCTACCTCTACTGATCGTGATCTCTTCGCCACTTCAAAGGCCACATTTCCGCTCCAATATTTTCCAATATACTGTGAATTTGTTTTTGGTTTGTCTTAATGACTCCGGATAAGATCCTGTAGAGCTGTTATAAGATATTTGATCATGACTTCCGGCTGTCTTGTGGAGAATCAAAAGTGTTTCCATTAGTTTTGCAATTCAAGGTTCAGAAATGCTTGTGAATCGCTGAAATTTCAGAACTAGGAAGATGAAACAAATGATGAATATTTAATTTGTCAATCTATAGTCAAAGACCATTTTCTTATGCTTACGTATTTCTAGGAAATATGTTAAAGCTTTAAAGTTTTCCATTGCAGGTTAAGCAGTTTTTCGGGGGTCATATAATAATAAAAACATTTTCCAATTTTATTAAAACTTTTCCCGTGTTCTATGACGAATCAAATGCGTTAGTTCTCTATCAGAATTGTTGATAAAATTCAGCTAGCTGATGGTAAAAATTGATATGTGGTACCTCACATTTTGATCTGTGCTTTTAAAAAGAATGGAATCGTAATTATCGTCTTGACATTCTAATGAAATATTATTAATATTTCTGGTGCATTTTTAATTCCATTTTATTGGCGATTGCAGTAATCTTACATGTCAGGATTTTGAATGGTAGTGTGTAGCAATTTGGGTTAGTTTTGAATCTGACATCTTTCATTTCATCCATGTATGGTTTGCTACTAACGTCTTCCATTTATTGAACTGTATTGTCACGACTGTCCCCCTTGTAGTTGGTTGACGCCGGCGGACGTAGCTCAATCAGTTGAATTGGATGGTGGAAGGAAGTTGATGAAAATAGTTTCAACCAGATGAAGTTGGCCAGGTTAATAAAGTGAAACTGTCCTGACAGGTGTCAGAGAAATTGCATTAATTTCGATTAAAATAACCCTACCTAATGAGCTCATACAAAAATTTAATTCGATTACAGATTCAGTTCTTATTCTTAAATTACAACGCCAATGCGCGGCAACGCTTACATAAATGAAGTTTTTAGGAGAGTGCTAAATCACGCGCAGGTTTGTTTGCCTGATGGCGGCTGATGGCGAGAGAAGCCGGGCTTAGGTAGCGGGGGTGTCCTCGGTCGCTGACCTCATCAGCTGGGGCTGCGCGTGCTCCGGGAAGCGGGGCCCTTGGCGGCCGTGGCAGCGTCTCCTGCCGGTCGCGCTGGGGCGCGGCGTCGAGCCGTCGGCTGAAGGCAGGGTGCTGGGGCCGTCTCCTCGGAACGACTAGCGGCGACGGCACATCAGGTATCGGTTGGCGGCGTGGCTCAGGAAGATGACGAAAGTCACCAGAGATTTAGGCAAGCGATAACCTGTAGCTGGCTGTGAAATAATGACTAGCCGTTTATGCACAGTGGCGCAATGGTCACGAATCACAGTACCAACAATCTCGGCAGATTGATCTGGGACCAGAAACCATTCAACTTTCTGCGCGTAGGCCTCTCGGCCAAACTCCTCGGCGAAAGTCAAATCCGAGAGTCTTTCTTAGATTTTTGCTCCGTGCGTTCGAGCCCTTTGGTTCCCCCTCCCCAAAATTGCTTACTTTCTTTCCGAAATCACCCTTCCCCTGTCATTTGTAATCTGATTGGCCTAAGCCTGTAGCGTCGTGGTTAATTCTTCATAATCAGATTACAAGAATCTCTAAAATTTTCCGTCGGTCAGACCTTTTCCCTCTCACTCTATCTTTTAAGTGTGTGCGTGTACAATGGCCGTTTTCGCAAACACTCTTTTCAATAAACAGAGTTAATGTACTTCCCAACCGGGAATCACCTAAAGAAGATATCGGCTTCGAGGACAGTGAAGCATTCGCAGGGTGGGCCTGCCCGCGCGCGGCTGTGGTGTGATCCCTTTACAGAGACAGGCAGTTACGGAGGGACCTGCCAGCTGCGGCGGCGACAGTGAGTGGCGGTGGTGAAGTAGGGGTGGTAGGCGCCAGCGTGTCCCAACACACACAGCCCTTTTTGTTCACGAATATTTTTCTTGTATACGTGAATCATGTGCGCCACAGTGTAGATAAATCCATCTTTAGAATGAATGTTGGATTTAAATCTGATATTCTAAAACTTTTACTCTCAAAGAACTTGTTTTGCGATTTATTAAAATGTGAAACTTTTTGCTGAAGATTCAATGTAATTACATCTAATTACGAAAAAATTAAAATAACCGAGGACACGGCCAACGCACTTCACTTGTCGTAGTTTTTTCTTCTTTTTTTCAAGGAATCTAACACGCCTTCAATACAACACTTTCAATATAATAAATTTTCATGATGTAATTTCATTATGAACGCGAGTTCATCGTTCAAATTACTTCAAAATCTTACATGCAGCATTTTGTCAAGATTTTTTTATAGTTTCGTAAAACGTAAGTGAAGTCAGGACACTTCTACTCGTATCACAAAAAAAACTTCTCATATTTTGTAAGTACGCGGAGTCATTTTAAATTCTAAAATGGAGTGAGGTAAATCGTATTGAGGAAATACACTAGAGGCATAAAGGAAGTTAAACGGATATTTTTAAATTTCAAAATTTGAAGTTTTAATTAAAATCGGAAATATACTAATTTATTATGTACTTTCCTTTATTCTCGCAAAATGTTTAAAGCAAATACCGATTTTCAGAATTAATAGAATCACATTGTCCTCTGCTAAAAATAAAACGTCTGAATGTTCCCGGAACTGCCCAACTGTTCCTCCTGTCGTTCTAAAGTTTTCCAGGCTTCGTATGGCAGTTCGCGTTATACGGACGTAGATCCTGATTTGGGATTTAAATTGCATACATCTTCTCAGACCCACCTTAAATATTCACAATAGCGTTAGGCATTAATCATAGCATGGGAAAGTTGCAGCTTAAAAAATACGCTGTATTTTGCAACCTTCGACAGTATTGTCGATTCAAATGCTGATGGCACCTGTAATACCAATAGAGGAGGACAAGTAAAAAATAAATTCTGGATATACTTATAAAGTACGCAAACAAAGGGTTGGAAATGGGATTGATGTAAATTAAAAATCTATTGTCAAAATAAACTAATTAGATTTTAGAAGTACCATGCATAATTTTTTCGAAGCTAATTTTCCGAAGTCTTTCTAATTCCCTCCAACTCTGACCGCTGGTAGTGACACAGAGGAGCGTGCTGTAAGAGGGCGTGTGCGCGGAGACCCTACCTGGCGGTCCCTTGACGACTGACAAGACGAGACAGAACATTATACAGCGCCTGACATACAGAGGCGCTGATAAAAATTAATGGTGGATTACCCAACGCTCAGACGCTGAAGACGCGTTGCGTTAAAATGATTAAGACTCAACAAATTGAAACAAAAAAGAAACTTTCTGAAGTGCAAGTTTCAAAGGACGAGAGGGAGGCTGGGTAATGGATTAAGGCGATTGGTTATTTGGTCTTGCACAGAGTGAAAAATGTAAAGATGAATAGAGTATGCTGGGCCTTCATAATTAACTTCTCAACTTCCGGAAAGTTGAAATCGAAAACAGTTTTGAAAGAGCGTAAACGTAATTTAAAACATGAAAATATTGAAAACGTGTTTAACATAAGATTTTTTCAATAAAATAAATGTGGGTAGATAGCACGAAGACTCGTGAATGGGAAAGTTCAGTTTCAAGAGAAGTTTTACTCCACTTTTAAAAATGATTTAAAATTACTTAGATTATTTAAATTACCTTTTGAAATAGAACTTTACACATTGGATACAAAAGTAAAAATCAATACCGTAATAGTTACCATTTCTTTCCTCTGAGATTCTGTGACGCAGATAGGATCTAAGAAATCAAAATTTATTGTATATATATTAACTTATTGAGAAAATTGCAGGCAGCAATTTAATATTAATAATTCTAATAAAGAAAAATTACAATTGAGGAAATTTAAATCTTGTATAAAGCTTCTTGGTATTGTATTAGGATGCAGAAAGAATTTATCATTAAAAGTATTCATGAACATTTTATTAAAGCACTCTAGAGGATTCATACAATGTAACAAATTGAAGCTCAAAACGTAAAGCCTGAATACTGGTCTTCCTTGCACTACTGATATGACGTACTGGAAGTGGCAATATTTCTCGAAAATATGCATTCAATTTTTGTCATAACTTTTCAAAAACCATTATCAGAGTTCTGAATGTATCTCAAAACGTAAGTTGATTACTTATTATTCTTAGTAAATAACAGGTTCAATTTCATTAAACTAGTTTACAAAATATAGACATTCTTTTATCAAATAAAGGATTTACCATGGCATTCAATTTTTGTAATTTACTATAGTCTAGTATTCTAGCCAGATCGTATAAAACAACTCTACAAAAAGTAATCTTCAACGAACGGCAGATGGAAGTTTTCTGGGTCTTCCCAGTCATTAATATCAGAATTGCTCAGAGATAAATAATGGGTAGATGAAGTATCTGCAAGGTCAGATCACACTAAAACTAACCGTCTAAAGTTCCGAATACTCACGAAATAAACAAGTCCCTAAATTCTGCAGGAGAATTTTGACATAAAGTAAACCAACGAGGTTAACCTTTGCACCACTAATGATACATTTTATACCCGATTACCAAGAAGATTATAAACTTTTGGCTCTGCTGAAATCACATCAAAATAAGATAGTTTTTAGTTAAAAACGATTTTCTAGTGTTTAAATGTTGGGATTGCACATCGATCAGTTACCGCTTCTGAAGATGTGAGCGTGTGTAAATAAATTTTTAAGAAAGTCACAAATAGTTTAAAATATAAAGAAAAGGTCTCCCAAATAATAATAATAATAATAATAATAATAATAATAATAATAATATAATAATAATAATATAAAAATAATAATATAAAATAATAATATAAAAATAATAATATAAAAATAATAATATTAATAATAATATAATATAATAATGCATCCTTAATAAACTTTAAAACAAATTAAACATTAAGAGAATACTAGAAAATAAAACATACGAAACCAGATTTGAGATCAAATTTCAAAACAACCCATCAAAAGGAAGCATTTAGTTGCAAGAATTTTGAAATTTAAATGTGCCTTTGTTCTAAAAGAAAGTACGAAATCTGGAAAAGTCGCAAAATATATAACCTTCAGAAAGAAGATTATGTAAAATTACGCGTATATCTTTACTCGGGACGACCCGTAAAAATTTTTAAAAATATTAACTTATGAACTTATTAAAGCAATAATATTGTTTGAAGGCCTCAGCGTTTACTTAATCCACAAAATGGGTCAATCGGTTTGACATCTATTCCAGTGTTATTTTACTTTATTATTAACACGCGCTATTTAACTTTTTGTAGTTGCTGTTTTGAAGAGTTAGGCATATCACTGTGGAATTCAATGAAGACAAGAAAAGTGCAGTGCAGTGACGTGCTTCGAAGCTTGTGTTTTTAGGTCGAATCAGATGGACTTAGGAAGCTGAATTGTGGAACATGAGCTCGTTAGGCATCAGATTGAATCTCAAATACGAATACTTTTTTTCAGGAATATTAACTTTTTAGTTGTTTTTTTTCTTTCAGGAAACAAACTTCATATTCCTTAAAACAGATGGTGACACCCAAATTCCCTACAATCCCCACCATCCTGCATGCCAAGCTAGAGCACGAGTGTAAATGAAGAGTAGACTCTTTCGTACCATGGAATGTGGGGAAAATAGTAGTTAAAGTACATATATCAATTTTGCAAGGCTGTGACGGTGGTGGTGGTATGCTGTAGTCATAGAGGGTAATGTAAGGCACAAAGTATATAATGCATGTAAAAAGTAGCACCAAAAGAAACTTACGGATGTGTAAAATCGTGAAACTAGAAGAGTTTTCGGTAAAAACAAAGGTATAAATGAACACAAAAACAAGGAATATTCCACGATTGCCAAGAAGTAATATTTAGAACGATGCTGCATGGATCGAGGATGGAATTATTACAGTGCTGTAAGACCAAAGGGTATATTGCAATTTCATGAAAGAGTTTCATAACATGGTAAAAACACAACTTTACTTTCAGGGCCAAGTTAGAGTAAAGGGAGAGAGACACACAGACTCCAGGGGCAGCGGCAGGGCAGAGAAGGGTTGGTCGAAGCAACAGCACCTCGCGAGGAGCCTGCAGTGTAAGCATCCCTCCTGCATCGTATGACGGAGACACGCATACGGAACGGCCCGCGAGTGCTTCATGATTGTGAGAAGAAAGAGCTGACCAGCGGAAGTGTTCCTGAGTGGGCGTCCACGTCTGCAAACAAAGTGCTGTTAAAGAAAACCGGATCGTCTCGATGAACGAGTCAGTACTCTAAAACTCATCATAGAAATTAAGAGACTCTAAAGTGTGAAAACTCAAAATTAAAATTAGAAATCATACTCAGAAAAAAAACTTCTAATTATCCCCGGCGCATATAGAAAAATGGAAAAACTAGATATGAAACTACTTACAGCATCTGCACAAAATCTGCGTATTGTTTTTAATTAAATGTCAGATTGTCTTATAGGACACCCCGTTACCTAAAACGTTCGATCTGGGGTGCTGTCTAATATTTTGAACCGACAACTTTCTCCGCTTCATCCGATATAAAAATAACCATTAATAATTGTAAAGTATTTACTTGTGATGGATGACCCCACTTCTTAAGATTAAAGAGCGAAGTATCAGGTTAAGTCCATCAACGCTAGATATTATTATTATTATTATTATTATTATTATTATTATTATTGTGTGTGTATTATTATTATTATTATTGGAAAAGATATATTAACGACATAAATCCTTGGATACCAGTACCTGTCAATTTGAAGACGGTGAGGGGTCATTCGTGATGTGCCCATGTAATAAATGGCAAATAAATGAATACTGGAATGTTTTGGAAACTGTTCATAAACGTTAGAATCACCACGGTGACAGCATCTCAAAGAAAGTATTTATCACATATTCTTCGATCCACTCTGAAAGTACGGATATAAAAAATATTTAAATCTTAGACATAGTTTTGTTTATGTGACATATTTAAAACTATTGTGACGCATAAATTATTTTGCAAGGGAAATTTATCAATAAATCTTGCAGTTAAAATCATTAAGTCGTTCTAATGTATTTTAAAAATTAGTGGATTCGAACTGATTTTCATATCCATGATTAACTTTTTAAGAGGATTAATTAAATGTTTCAGAACTGCAGGAACTGGAAGTCTGCCACGTACTACCATCATGAACTGCGTTAGTGGAAGCAATGGTCTGTACACCTCAACAGCAGAATAAGCCCGGAACTGGAGTGCTCGACAGAAATATATGAGCGGACGCTAACCCTATTCGCGACACGGTACTTTAGACCATTTCACGAACATAGTAGGATAGAGACGGTGACGTCATGGAAGTGTTCGGCGTTTCTCATCAGAGTACTGATAATGCTGAAGTACTGAAATTATGGACCTTGTAAAGACGTACGCGTAAATATCTATTGTTTGGAAGAATTTTGTGCTAAGTGATAGTAATACAAAAAATTGTTAGAAAACCAAATGCTTCTAATGCTAAATCAATTGATGCAGTAATAAGTTTCTTTGAGGCTTTTACATTGAAATAAAATAAAACGAAAAACAAAATTATTGAATCTGTGAGATAGAAAAACCTTTAATTTTTCAGCCTTATTCGGCCGACTGGTAAAGACGAATAAACGAAAGCTCAATTTTTTTCATAAATGCAGTTTATTTCTCTCAGCACCATTTTGAAAACACTGGAGTCTACTAAAGTGTAGAAGATAGTAATAATAGCACGAGGGTATGGATTGTGCTTATTAAGAGGAGACATGCAGACGTAGCTGAACATGAACGTCGGCACCGTGAAGTAAGATTAAAAGGCAAACTCGAACCGCTCATTGGTATCTGACAGTCAGCGGCACTGGCGACAAAATTGAAGGGCTCATTAGATCAAGGGGCTCTCCCACATTGACATAGTTCTGATGTAGGAGTGTTTTACCTGAACTTTCCTAATATAACTCAGTACATTTTTAAACATTTTAAACAATTTACCCTTATATAAGTCCATACTGGATTTAAATAACAAACATTACACTAAAAGAATAATATTTGAAGTTTTATATAATTCTAATTATAATTTTACAAAACTAATAGTTTCATAGGTTAACTAAATATCTTTAGTCTGAAGTTACGTTAACACCAGTTTCTTTTACACCCAGCTAAATTGTTTTCTACTTTGCATAACCACACCCAGTTCTCAAATATTATACTGAGCTCTTAACTTTCTTGTTTCAGGAAAATCCGCAACCGTGCTTCGAATTCAACTGTGAAAGATTAACTTTCCGGAATGAAGTTAAAAAATGTAAATTTGGATGACAATTTTTAAACATTATGTAAACTTACATTTGCAGGTTCAAGATTCAACATTTGTTAATCTTAATTCCAAGAAATAGTCATGATCAACATTAAGATATCATTATTCCTCAGTTTAAGAAAGTTATACGAATATTCGTAATATTTCAATAATATAAACGCAACGTAACTTCATTATGGCATAACTAATTAACGTAGTAGTATTGAAATCTTTACTTCACCGCAACTAGTATTTATGTACCTGGTGCACCAGTTCTTGATTGTTTGAGAAAAGGTTTAAAGTGTAAGTTTTGAAATTGTGATGAATTTTAATTTTTACAGGCATAATTCTGTGAGCTTGAATTGTAAAGGATTGTGTAATGATGATTCTAAAATATAATTGATTTTATAAATTATAACTTATCCTGGACAGTGGAAAGAATCTGTGTATCTAGTCGGACCATGTGTAAAAGAATTTATTGTAACTAACGTGGAAAATTCCAAAACTCTTGACTTCCTAAAGTATGTCAATGTTCCTGTACTCAAATGAAATAAAATGTATATTAATGGAGTGTTTTATCAATCTAGGGTGGCTGACCTCTTTCCGCCACTTCAGACAGATAAAATTACAGAATTGTGTGCATTAATTTGCAATTAATAGCATTTATTTGTAAATTATTTCAATATGCTAGCTTCATACAAAACCAGAAAAAGAACCATAACTATAAGACTAAACAATCTATAAATGCAGAGATATGTTGACTCAGTAAAATACATATGGCAATACAGCAAATTAAGATTTCTTGAGGAATGACTAAAAATATATGTAGATTAATTCACAGTAAATTAGCGTAGGTATGATTTAATTCGCACAAAAATATGATTTCATTCTGCATGTGATTTGGGAAAGAACATTTTCATATAAACTAGCTTTTAGATGGGTTTCTGCGTAAACTGAGCAAGCACTTTCGTGATGCATAGAATAAGCTGAAGTTAATTCCTTTAATCCGCGAGCAGTCGGTTAGAAAGATAACATTCGAGAAACAATTTATATACTCTATGTAAACATCCAACTTTCTAATCAAATCTTATAATAAAGAGTAGGTTTATGATATTTTAATAAAGTCCGTTAGTACTTAGATCGGCCCCACAGATAAGAATTTACAGTAAGATTGATCTCTTCCGGGGTAAAACAAGTCTGTATCGTCCGAAATTAATCATTACAAAATGTGCCGCGAAATTTTAAATACGAATCTGAGAGGAGCATATCTATCAAAGGTGCGCTGAATAAATGTCAATTAAGCTATAGTGAAAAAGTTCTCGGTATATCGCACAAAATATTATTTTCCGACCTGGTCGTGCCAGTAAGAGATTACTTTAATTTTCCAGAGGTTGACATTACGTCAAAAACACACAAGTAGACGACTTTGTATCCAATATCCCCCGCTCTACTCCCCATATCTTCAATCTATCGGTCAAGAAAACTTGCGAGAATATTATACACTACCACTAAACACAACAGTGACGAACAGGCAGAGCCAGTTCCAATGAGACAATTCGCTGTGTGCCGCTGGGAGTGCAAGTGAACAATTGAAAGCGATGAGCCGCTTCCGAGCTTCACATGTTTTCGTGAATATATCATTACACTGTATTTTTCACTTATTGCAAATATGCGAATTGTGCACACACTTTGGGTGATACGATGTTTTTATACGAGTATCATTTACGAATTACATTTACAAAAAAATACATTCTGTATTTTGTTATGTTAATCAAAGTTCTGTAATACATCTTAAACTAAATTAATAAGAAATTAAACTCAAGAACCTATAACCTGAAAGGTCAATTATAACCCTAATAAATAACACAATACGACAAAATATAAAATTTAAAATCACTTTCCTGTTCCGCCTTTGTTTTTATTGCCGCTGGCACGTCTTCAAAAAAGACTAGCAAAACACAATGCAAGACATATCATCGGTACCTATCATATCCAGTTAATTCATCTGGCAGATAGTGTGTGCTTACAGCGACAGCCGCGACCTGGTGGGGTAGTGGAGGGTCTCGGCCTAAGCTTGGAGGTTTGCTTAGTGTCGTGACATGATGGTGATTATCCCAACCATCAAAAGAAGAATAGAGGTATTTATGTAATGATAAAGGTTATTGGAAAAGTTCGCACGTTTTTCGAATAGTTGGAACGCAATGACGATTTCGGAAGTAACCATAAAACACGGATTCGGTTCTTTATGCCTCGAACTTCTAAGTTCTCAGAGATCAAATTAGAGGATTGCGCGATTACCTAATATCGGGAAACAAACTCTGCATTGATAAGTACTGGCAGTGATGTCTACACTAGCGCAGGCAGGACTAGACACAAATTATGAGGCCCCCAAACATCAGACTCATTAAATTCTTATTGAGGTGTACTTGTAATTTGAAAAACATAACGCACGAGAAAAGAAATTGCGTAGGAACTTTATAACTGAGAACAAAGTGTGAAACTGTATGATCTGCAGGTGGAGAGTTTAAATTATTAGAGAAAGTGCTGCAGCACATCTTATGCGCTATGTGAACTCTAAAATCTGATTAGTACATTGGTCATTCTAACGCACTTTGTCAGGTGAGAGAATGATTGCAAGTATATTACATTGAAACCAAAAGTTAAACCTAAGATTGTCAGGTCTGTATAAAGTAACATCTGGTTACTTTTAAGTTCCTGTAATTTAGTAATGACATTTTTATTCATATTGTAATATTTTAAACGAATCTTGACAAGTTTATTCGTTATATGCATACAAAGTGTATATCAAATTTAAATACAAGTTTGTTGTTACATGTTATTGATGAAAACCTGCGTTAATTGTATCTGATCGAAAGTGTGTTAATAATGGTCTAACATCAAGAATTATTTTCAATAAATTACTCAACTTTGTAGCTTCCCCTGGTAAATGTATAGTCTGAATATTAAATCG
This sequence comes from Teleogryllus oceanicus, assembly GCA_964035755.1. Lineage (NCBI taxonomy): Eukaryota > Metazoa > Arthropoda > Insecta > Orthoptera > Gryllidae > Teleogryllus > Teleogryllus oceanicus. The sequence goes on along the minus strand of CAXIVR010000011.1, from coordinate 79,361,289 downwards.
AACAAATGTTTCTAATGTTTTCACCATGCACAATCAATAGGCTAAAGAGGTAACGAAAATACACGAAAGTGTTATAATGCACCAATGACTTAATGAAAAAACACGGGTATTCTGGTGACTATATAATTAAGACGTGAATATTTGTCGGATAGAATTATCTCTTTTGTGACCAAGCATCCGCCTAGAAAGGATTCCGTTGTGTAACGTGTCTTAAATTTAATATCTGGAATTTTACTGTAAGCGGGCTTCCTATCCGCGATTCGCCCCATCCGACCTGGAAAACGGTTCGCAGTAAAAACAAGAATGAACTGGCATGCGCGCACTTCGACTAATCATGGTTCGCTATCTCGATAATCTCCTTCAGTGCTAAAATGTTCAAACTTGAGCCTAAGTACAAATTTAAAATATTCAAAGTAGCAAACAGCTGACTAGCAAAATTGCTCTCACTGGGTTAGTTAACACAAACCATCTGCCAAATAATACCAGGTAACAGGTAATGGGGAAGCGGGGTTTCAGAATGCATATTTCGGAGACAGTTAAAGTTAGTAGCAGGAAGAACACCTGCGTTTCTATGCTTTTTCCATGGCGATTATGGCTTGAGGTACATGCTGTATATAAATTTATTATGTGTGAATTATAACTATTTTCCAGTACATGTGGATGGAAACAAATGTTTTCCTAAACATTGTATAATCTTAATTATATGATTGATTACATGATGAGAGAGTAATTACCATGAATTCACCAGGTCACAGACTGCAGGTACTACTTTCTCCTTTCTCCATTTAAATCACACTGCACAGTAATGACTTAGTTTCCTACTGCTAATCAGCTGGCGTTTAATAGACGCTCACTGTCTCATTTTAGATTCAGCTTCGAATTGTAATTCAATGACGGAGCGATTATTCAAAATCTAAATGTAACCATAAAGTATACATCACTTATTACAATAATAATCTTGAAATCATTGAAATGAGAATTAGTGACTTCAATCTGATGCTAAAGTGCCTAAACAAATGTTGATATCTAAACGCTGAACATACCAGCACAAATATTTCATTGTGACATTATAAATCAATATACTTAAAATAAGTAGATTTTTCCTGGACTGGGCCAGATGAAGGTTCGGGCCCGCAAGGCTCGGGTGAACGCGGCGGCCAAGGCAAAGTGCGAGTGGGGCTCATTTTAGGGGATATTTGGCAAGTAGCGAGAGTACACCGCATATCCTTACAAATAATGGCGTTGAATCTGTCTCACCTGTATTTCCATGGCCAGTCTCTTCTCATTAAATCGTCGTATGGCGTAACGTTCTGGTCTGCACCCATACACGTGGCGTGCTCAAGCAAAAGATATTTACTTTTTAGACTGAAGGTTTATGATTAAAGAACATTACTGATTTATATTTGATATTTCAAGGAGAAGAAGCGCAATCAAAGATCAAATTACCACAATCAATCAAATTGGTTAGGTCTTCCAGAAAAAACGTTTTTTCCACTTCTCTGATGGCTTGGTGTAAATCGTGTAAAACTGCAATCATAGACATACAAAATTTATTTGGGATTTCTAAAAGCTTTATTTCTGAAATTAAATAGGAAAAGATTTTCCCGCTAAGGTTATTAATCAAAGACTGATGAATTGAATTTGTTAAACGACAGTTTTATTATTTGCTGTACCACACCTGTGGCGTTTGCTGTTGCATGTTATGGTTAGCTAGTTTCGTTTGTTTGTTTGTTTGCTTGTTTTTTTCTCAACAACGCAGACACATGACTTTGCACGTGGCTCAGCATTTCGCCTTACTGCGTTGGCGGCGTCTTGTATGTAACTAATTAGGGGACTCAGCATTGAAGAATCCGATTTTTATACCAGGCTGTTAGTCCTAAAGGGAAGAAGATGGAATGTGATGATAATGAAGAAAATGGAATGGACAGCACACAAGAAAGTGAACATAAATACACCAGCGCCCAGCATCCTGGCCATCCTGACTGTACCAGCATGTGTTTGATATTCAATTTATAGAGAGCCCGTTGTGGTAGTTTGCGGTAGCCCGCACCATCTGTTACGTCACTTGTTTGGTCTTCAAATGTATCTTCAACCAGCAATGATATAATGTTATTTCTAATTAGCTGAATCGACTGATTGTATCGTAAAATAGAGAATAGATAATAGAAAGTAGTATTATTATATAATAACAATGCATTATTTTTTAATATTAAAATGCATTGGTACTTAACATAATAATTGACTCTCAAGAATCTCAATGAAACTCGTAATGATACTCCGGTGATGGAACTGAAATAGAGGTGTGATAAAATTTAAGAGATTAAAAACAGTGCACAGCCAAAACATTTATGACATTATATGGATTTTCAGATAAACACAAAGCTCTGGCACCAAAAATCCCATTCCGCCCTTTTATTTCCCACTGCCATAATGGGGATGCTTATACATGCTTTAAATAGATTTAATCGCCGGTACAAAACCTAATGCAGGTCTCTGGTAACGAAAAAACTCATGGAATCCAGCGTAAATCGAAAAATCCCCTTCCAACATGTATGTAGCCAGAACTGCCTCTAGGGTCCACACCGGAAAATCAAAGTTCAGACGGCAAAACGTCGTCCGCCTGTCTATCAATAATGCGCACCAAGAAACGGTCACCGATTTTCCAATGATATTCTCAATTGGATCTAATTGATTTCGCGCGACCTCTCTTGAATTCTCAAACTTGTTTCGAACTTTAAAGTAGTCAAGACCCTGGGACATTGTCAAATTTTCAAAATTACTCATCGATTTCGATGAAATTTTTCGTTGTTTCAGAATGCAGTCAGCATTGTTAAAACAGCGTTCTTTTTGAAAATCACGCACCAAAAACTTTTCAGGGCTTTTCAACTAGTTAGCGTTTTCATTCGTCTGACTAGTGCGTATTCCACGTACCCAGGCAGCTGTGTTTCATTCCACTACATGGCGCACTGGCGTGAACTGCACATCGTATCTGCACATCGACATGGACCTAGGGCGCGTTCAAACTGCACTGACGATCGCTCAGCAATCCAGGACTGGCCATTGTGGATGTTGGTTATCCATGCTGACGATTCAGAAATCAAGGTAACTGAGGATCTTCTGTCCAGATCAATGAATTATGGAGTAAACTATTTTGCAGAAATGTCTGAAAATAACTGTGGATTACATTGAAGTTCAGCAACTGACTGCTGCCTGAAAATCACTCTGAATAACTTCAGAAGACAACCAGTGCCATTTAGAAAACTAGCGTTTGAAAATAACTAATCCCGAAACGCCAATAAACAAAAATAGTGACCTAGCGCAAAATCATCAAATATATGTTAAATTGTTTCTACCAGTGCAGATACCTTGAATGCTGGAAACGTCAATAATATTTTATTGTTTTCAGCAATCAAACAATCGTAGTTTCTATTCAAAATCTGTACTATATCGATAATTGCAAATCGTACCGAAATTATGATCTATACGCACGGAAGTTTTGTGAAGTGGTGAATAACGAAATCAGCATTTATTAATTATGAACTAAGAAGTTAAGAATTACCAAAACATAGTACAAAAACTATAACTAAGATCATGCACCCAAATTGCTGATTTGAGTCCATCAGCGTGGACTTGACCGTGAAGAGCTAAAAAGAATTTTTACCAGGTAGTCCAGCAAGCACTGACTCAGTTCCGGGATCCGTTCATTCAGAAATGCTCTTTACGCAATAATTTACAGTGAGCAACATGTTTCGCCCGTACTAGGTGGGTTTCAGTGCAACGAATGGAAAACGCTATAAAATAGCGGTCCAACGAGGGGAATTGCAAAGAATGGCAGAAAGAACAGTCAAATGTGGTCCTACATCATGTCCAGCGACAACAATGCCCTGGCGCACGTGTCCTGGTAAACAACATCATCTTAATTAAAAAATAGGCGTTTAGATTTACGGATTTTTACTTACGCTTTCTAAATCTGCAAATCATCCATCGTGATTCTGTTATGCATGATACGGTCGGTACGCAGCGATCCACCCAGCCCGTTTGACGACTGCGCTGACAGCAGCGAGACTGATTGATGACGTGTGCCGTCGAAAGCCGGCTATCTGATAAAGCTAATATGCTGACGAAGATGACTCCTTTTATTTCTTCTTATAAGAACGTCAATAAACACCAACCGAATCCACTTTTGCTTCTCGCGCATGCAGGAAGCACTCTCCGTCCCAGCTATTCTGATGTGATGAGTATCTTCCAAGTGAAGACGCAACAGAGGGCAGATATGACATCCGTCGGGCGTCACGCCACAGCTGAAATCAATTCAAATCTGTTACGAAGCAAACAATCACGCAAGAATCATTGAGATCTCCACCCTGGCGTTGCTCGGATATAATTAAATTTTCCGGTTTACAAAAGAAATGACCAGGTAAAGGAGTTGCCGATGATGCAGCAACGTACCTGCCGCGATATGATATCGTGTTGTTATATAATTATCTCATCGGCATTCGATACCTGCAATTATCCTTCAACTAGATGTCTCCTGAAGTTCAAATTACATATTCAACGACATCCAAATCCAAACAGAGTAAAGACTCAATCTAACTTATTTTGTTTCTGTTTTAACCAATTTTCCGTACAATTAAACTCAACATTGCAATTTCTACCTTTCTGAATATAAAATGTTATATCTCTACTAAACTAGAGTTAAGTAGTTATAACACGTTTATAAAATATTATATAATTTCGTAGATTTATAAAAAGGTTTTAATATAAACAATGCAAAAGTTATAATGTAACGGTAAACTTTTTACATTTAATAGGCAAATATATTCAAATCAGTATAATTGTACAAAATACAAGTTTATATCTCACAAAGATACTTTCTTATATGTCTCTAATACTTAGTCTATATATTGAAGTGCGACAAAAGTCATATATAAAGTAGCCTTTTCCTGTCCCAGCACAGCACTACATAAAAGTCCAGATTGAACCTATTAGGGCTCATCATCTGTAGATCTCCATAGCTCTAAAATTCCACACTGTAAAACACATCCAGCATCTTCTGTTTGGGAGAGAAGATATCCGTAGAACTTCCAATTTGAAGAACTAGAGGACATGTCATCTGATTCTTCGTGGAGCCGAATCTTCCCTGTTTTAACTCAGAACTTTTCTAAACTTCCTTTGATTTCTGGGATTGAAATTTTGAATTGTCTCTTTGATCTTTTCTTCCACCCTCCTGAACTGATATAGGCTTCAGAGTAGGTCTCATTTTTTTATTAGACTCCTACAAATAATTTTAATGCTTTTATTTAATACAAGAAAAAATTGGGGCTCTGCAGGCACCAGTGTGTTTATTCCAAATGATAATACATTTTCTACTGTTCCTAATTAACAATTGAAATTGTCTGGTAACAAGCAGATTAATGACACTGTAGCTTCTGGCTTCAGCCCATAAAAGAACTACCATTTTAGTACGTTTCTGTTAGGTAACAGCATTCTATGTTACAAGTCAAAGGGTTCAAGTAGAACTTGTTTAGTTTCGTACTTTCCTCTACCAGGAAGATTTATTTGATCCAAAAAACGTTGCATCTAGGAATGATTGTTCAGAGAGTGTTTGCTTTCTGGCAGAACAATAAGGTTACTGAAATAACAATTGCCAGCAATTTGATAGTGGTGTGGGTACTAATTAAATATGTTTCATGTGCCTTATCAAAGCATTCCGTCTGGTGGAGAAACTGGCAATAGAGAATCACTCGCCAAAGATCAGCATGGAAGGTGAGAACCTAATATATATTTCGGTGTCACCACTATCCCATAAAACTTAATAGCTAATTTGAGTCCGCCAGAGCATTTTGCGTATGTGTGATAGTCCAAAAAGCTTTCCCTCACCACTGGGAATAGGTATAAGAAGCACACAAGAGAGGATGCTCGACTACTGAAAGCTCCGATTGATTTGCAGTGATTCCGTGACAACAGAGGAAGGACAGATCGTCATGGTCCAGGCTCCGTTTTGAGAGGTTTGTTCCGCACTCATCAGGCTGATCGGAGAAACTACGGAAACTACTTTAACTTGATATAGCTGGTCAGTTAATTCTCCTCCAGACAGCGACTGAATCTGACCTAATCATTGAAAGTTTAGTGTCGAAAATCCTGCTGCTGCCGACCTCGTCCTTAGGGACCTCCCGGTCAGAGGTTCCCAGAGGAAAAATTTGCTTTCAAGTATGATTAATTTTAATTGCAGTTCCAAAACTGCAAAATCCAACTTTTGTTTATTTTCTCGTTTTTTAGTTATCTCAATCTTCGTAATAAGTTTTGTTTAAGAGCAACAAACTTGGAATCTTGAACATGTCTACGTGGAGTGAAATGCCGCCTGATTTTGTAAAACACTTAAGCTGTAAAACTGGAAAAACTACAAGACAGGGTTCTTTAAAGTGGAATAAGAGATTATTCCTTGTTGAATTTGCGTTAGAAGGAGCCAAAGTAAATGGAATCATTTAATGTAAGTCGAATGAGCGGAATTTGAGACGTTCTAATCTACACCATGAGAACCGCCATAGGAAATGCAAAAGAAAATCCACTGGTGGATTAAAGGGCTCCATTTTATCGATTTTTGGAAAAAATACACAGTCCAAAACCTAACATGTGTCTCTTTTTTCCCACAAACTCGAAGCTCTAAGTATCTAATAACTCGCAATAGATAAATGTCTTGGGTGGAATCTGCGCTATTTCGTCCGCAAGAACATGATGTGTATTCCTCTCACAACGAGCGTTCCACGAAGGTTGTGAAGTGCATCGTAAGCAGCGGTAATAGACAGAAGGTTCAAAGAAGACATTGAATATTCATTGGCAATGACATTAGTAAATTAAGTTTATCATTTCTTTTTATTTTGAGAATGTTTCCGCACCGAGAAGTCTCATCGCCCACCCCGCCGTATTTCGAAGATTGCAAAGGTCATGCAGCTATTGTAAAATCATGTAGTTTTATAATGTAAGAATGAACGATATGATATTTAAAAAATCAAAAATCAAACAATTTTCCATGGAGAATACGCTAAAGAATTACAATTTTCGTTGAATCATCAATTTTCCAATCAATTTAGAAATAATGCTAGAAAGTGCATGTATCATCGCTAGCTTTATTTGAAATTGTATTGTAAGGATATCATATATGTAATTGTACTAAATTACTTCTAAGAAATTGATGTTACATATTGCAGGAAAATCTGAGCTTCAAAGTATTCGTTTATTTAGCGTTCTTCCTGATATGATTATGTCCACATTTTGCAATTTCATCTCCAAAATTTTCCAGGACTTATCGTAGCATACATTAGTACTAGTTCAAGCTGGGAACTTGAGATTAGTACACTGCTGATCGCAATAATAGCTTATAGGTGGAGGAGGCTTGACAATATTTAACATTGTCTTGAAACATATATTTTCTTGTATTTTAAAAACTCTATTTCTTTGAGTTCTCTTTTTTGAAAGTATTATTCTTATAGAGATTAAATACATAAAATAGATGTTTTTAAAAAGAAATACTTAAAATACTGTAAATATAAAATGAAAGAGAAGATAGCTGCTGATAGTTTGTTTTCTGATCTCAGTGAACAGCGACCGAAAAGGCATTGAATACCGGCGTGCAAAGGCATTTTTTCAGCACTTTCGCAAATACCTTTTATTGTTATATACTAGTAAATACCTCTATTGACGTCTTTATCGGTATGGACGTCAATAAACGTTATACTGGTATTTTCAATGAAAAACAATATGCTTCCAACTCACATCTGAGAAAATGTTACTTTAGTTATAATATTCAAAATTTTTATTAATCAAATATACTTTCTTAATTGTTATTAATTGTTTAATTTATACCTTGTTTATATATATATATATATATATATATATATATATATACACACACATACACACATACTGGTCGCTAATAATATGTTTTGAATGATTCCAAACAATTTAATTATAGAGGTAAATATAATTCATTCTGTCATTGCACAATGTTCTGCCCATTGAAAACTACTACCGCCCTTCCATGCTTGGGCATATCGAATGCCCTTTAGCAGACGATTGTAAGCCCGTCGAAGAACGCGGCGATGGTCTGAAATGAAAGTCACGCTTACCAGAATACAGGTGCCAGAGGCGCACCCTGCTTCCAGTCTAGCGGTGATTGAGAGCGTGTTCTGGCGCACCAATGGATACAAAGGAGCGCGAAACGGAGGAGCAACATTCAAAACGTGACATGTCCACTTTATTTCTTTTCGAGAAAACGCAAAATTTTATGTCAATATAAAACTGCAGCATTGCTTCTGGATGGTAATTAATTAACTAGCGGCCATTATATATTAGCTAAATATATTATTATTAGTAAAATATAAATATTCTATATAACCATTTAAAGAAAACAACATCGCGTCAACTGCAAAAAGGGCCCTGAACATCCACTTATAAAGATGAGACGCGGTTAAACAAATACTTATGAATTATAATAATAAATTGGATACCATAGAAAAATCCAAAGAGAGGAAATACCTTAGAAAAGCAGCGGAAAGTAGGAATTACACAAATTCATAAAACATGAAATATCATGATTGATTTCAAAACTTAGGTCCTGAACAGTACCAAACTGATTTATTAATTTATGAGAAATAATTATATATTTATAATATAAATGGGTTAAAGGAGAATGAATCAGCGAGATACAGGAACGCTGTCCTGTTAGGAAATCAAGCCCTATGTAAGACCAAAATCCAAATAATCTAGAAAATGGTATTTTAATCCCATGTGTGTGCTGTCATTGAGATAGGCCGAAAAAGGAAGACATGAAGTATGGACACGGAAGCAAATGACAGCAACGTACAAATGGAGGCAAAAGATAACGTCAATTTTGAGCAAGAAAATGAACTCTCTCTAAAAGTCAAAGCCAAAAATGAAAAAATTTGATACACTGTGAGAACAAAACTCCTAGAAAAGGATATTATGCTTGAAATGATAGAATGAAGTGGAAGTTATATGTAAAGGGCATAATTGACATGACTAATAAGCAAATATCACAAATAAAAGTGAAAAGGTGCAGTTCAGAGGTTCGAGGAGCAATGAAGAAATGCTCCTATATGCAATGAATAAAATTGCATCCTATTGCTGTGTATATCCAGATAGGTCTAACAAGGGATGGCTCAGGATCTATGTTCTAGTAATGTTATTTCTCTGTGCGTTGAGACTCATAAGAACAGACCCTATAGATAAAGGAGTAGGGCTGCTCACAGCCGCAAGCCACTTTGGACTGTTTCGACAATGATACATCAGAGCCCAGTCATGTGTTTGATAATTCTTGGCTCTCATGCATACATTCCATGATTATTAGAAGAACTCGCTTGAATTAATGGCGCGTCCCCTCTCCCAGTTCTGACAGCAAGAAAAGGGCGGGAATGATGCCTGGCAATAAGAATGCAAATGATCATTGCCCAAAATTAAAAGATCTTCAAAACCTGGTTTAAAACACTGGACTAAGTTCAGCAAAGATTTGAAATGGATAGTACGTGATTACATCGAGAACATGATTTAGACAAACAGCAAAATGAAGTAAAAAGAATAACAGCGAACCAAAACCTGGAAACGATCAGAGGGTCTTATGGAGTGAGTCATAAACTTCCTCAAATGGGTACAGGAAGTTGGTGGGCGGCAGACCAGCACCTAGAGTGCTTGTGTTACGCCTCTGCAATACAGACATACGTAGAAATGCCAGAAAATGAGGTCATTTCTGGCTGAAGATAGTTCCTGATGAGGATGTTACAATCACCGTTAGCTTTATTCGAATACATGTAACATAAGTGGAATAATGCAATATTATTTCTTATGCATTTTGACTTTTATGAAATCAGACAATGTCTTTCTATCTACAATAAATCGTATCACACATCGATAATAAAACATCAGGTTTCATAATACTTGATTTTTTTAATGAACATGTTCCGTGTGTCTATAAAATCAATGTTTTTAGCAACATCAACATTAAATGTTGCATCCCTATTCTGAATACCTAGATAAGACTGCTGATTTAATACATTTGCATTCTGATTCCTAATATGAGGGCTTTCGACAGTGACTGAACATGTTTGCATTAGTAGTATATAAATCTTATAAACTAAATTGCAACCTGGATTGTCGTTACTGATAAGCGTGCATGATGTTTAGAAAAATGGCATCTTAATGTGAGCTCGTGTGCTCTAAATTCATTAACCATATAACAAAACATAATTTATCCTCTCATAGACTTGACATTCCTCTAGTGTGTGTTCCGTCTAAGGGTTGTGTTATATTGCTTTCGTGACAATTTAATGTACAAAAAATACAGAGAGATATGTGTTACAATACAATGATTTATACTACATCCTTACTTTATCATTTACGTAGTTTGTATCAAAATGATGCGCGAATACTTTATTCCAATCTTCAAGTTTGATACAAATATAACAGAATCCATTTTATATCATTATAACTTACTGTAAGTAAGTTGGATATGTCAACAGATTCTACATTATATTTGCAATGTTTGTTACAGAGTTGATTCAGGATGTATCTGCCTGGGTGCGCTATTTTACCACTTTCTTCACTTTGTCCGAAAAATGAAAACTGTTTTAAAATTTTACTTGGGAAAAACAGATTCATCAGTGAAGCTCCATCAAGGAGACAAAACAAGCGTTTTGAGACTGCAATCGAGTCGCAGGATAAAAGAGCTCGTGCGTAATTTCCCGGCCTACTTCTTGTAGAGGAAATCGATAAATTGAAGATCTTAGAAGTAAAATTATATGAAACAAGATGTTAGGACATGGAATATTGGTGATAGCCTATACAATTAGTTCAATTTTCTTTTGAAATCAGTTTCCAACCAACTGATATTTGAGTACTGGCCACAGCGGACTGATCTGGCCTAGCTTGCCTGTCTGAAAGTTCAGCTCTGTGCCGCAGGCGGCCAGGTTTGGTCGTTCGTCCGCGCCCCAGGCGGTGTGATCGCGACGTAGGAAAGGCGGGGAGGGGATCAGGTAGTTTTTCCGAAATTTCACTTTACGCCGCTCATTCCATCCATTTTCGATTGATACGAGTTGGGATTCAGGAAGTTATCGTCGCCATCGCGCTATAAGCCCACATTTTTTAATTTCTTCCAACCAGTGAGAAACGTTTTAAAAATTAAATCTTTCTTAAAAACGGCATCGTATGCAATTCATTTTAATAAAAGGAGTGTAATCTGTTTATAGACTGGAAAATCGGACAACGGTTCTTGACGCTATCGATCTAGTAACCTGCATGACAGTGCTGACCTATTGATTTTCCTGTAAGTATTTTCGGGCATTTAGCCTTAATAGGCACACTCATGATTTCATATTATTGTATTTATGATTGAAAGGTCAAATGAATAGTCTTCAAAAATTTTAAAAATCATGTGAAAAGAGCCCAAATTTTGTATTTCATAACAGAGCTTGAACGATTTTTTTGTAAGTGGATTCAAATAAATGAAGGAAAAGTTTTACATAAGGCGAGATTTACTTTCATTAAACAAAACTCATCAGAAAATACTTCTAAGAAAAATCAATAGATGCACTGCTTGGGAATATATACACAATAACTAAGAAACAAAAGTCCAATTTTGAATCAGCAATGCTTGCTGGCTGTTACAAAAATGGCAGTGAATTTATAGCTTTTTTTTAAATCCAAAACTCGTTTTACAAATTGCTCTTCATAGTTCCAGGAAGAAACTTAAAAATATGCGCTGATAGTGCGATAGGGATATGCTTCCTGAATTCAAAACTGAAATCAATCGTTCCAATCGGAAGATGAAATTTGGAAAAATATGTCCCCGTCCCCCGTGCCGCGCCGCCGCCGCCGCCGCCGCCGCGACCACCCCGCCCCCGCCGCCGCCGCCGCCGCCGCCGCTAGCAGCGGGCGCCAGCTCAGAGCGACTGCAGGGCGGAGGCCTCTATGCGGTAGGAGTAGCGAGCCATTTTTCAAGCCTCTATTAAGAAATAGAAAAATTGAGAAAACTTCAAAAAATGAATTTTCGGTGGCGATAGATGGCAACTGGCAAGAGTAATGTGGCAAAACCGTAAAGCTAGGCGACACCAAGGAAATTAGAAAACTTTACTACCTGAAAGTCGGTGCTATTGTGTAGCATCACTATTTTGTTTCTTGTGTGACGTCGTGGGAACACAACAGCAATCACAGACTCGATCTTTGGATATTTACAGATTTATTAATAAGAAATTGCAAATAAATAGTTTGATCAGTTATGTACAGCTCTGATAGACCCTATCCCCCGATCGCAGAAGCTATCCTTCAATGACGTAAATCTGCCTGACTCATCGCCACTCCTCAGCGAGCTTACGCGCACAGCGTAGAGCCCTGGCGACCGCAGTCACCCGTGGAAAAAATGTTCCACAGTAGCATCCCAACACATGGGTTGCCCTACGAGCATAGCTCGTCTCCGCACCGCCCTGGGCGCAAGTTTTGTGCGTTCGCACGAGGTTTTCACTCATCTCAAAACCCACCCCCGCCTCGAGAGCTAACTTGTGCAGTTTTTTGAACGCACGAAGTGCAATGTACGTTCACGCTACTGCGGTGCGACCATTCCTACCCTTGCGGGCATCTATGACCAATCCTGCAACATGAAACAGAAAAAACAGATCAAAAAGATGGCTTGTGGCAGGCTTGTGGACCCCGTCGACATTGCTGGCTGTGGGAACGCGGAGGTAGAAACGGCTAGATGACGCAGTTTCGTCAGCCGGGCCCGAAAGTATTTAAACGGACCTCGGACAAAACTCTTTCTTCTGGTTCTTGGGCTCGTCCGTAGGACGTCGTGTGAGTTGTGCGCGGCGCGTAGCACTTCGATGTGTAAGCTACGGAGGGAAAAGGTAGACGCCGGCGTGCATGCATCGAGACGTGGGGTGCGGCATACTATAGCTGAACTGCTCGCAAAAAAACATCATTGCGGACGTACCTTGGTGAAGTCTAGGAGGGTGCCCCACCCCGCGGCATTTGAGATTTCCCTCTCGGCGATAAGGAAGCGCGTAGGCGGGAGAGGCGACTGCGAGACGCAGCGATCGCGCTGACCGCCACTCGTCATCACAGCTCCCGTCCTCAGAAGAAGAACTCGCACTCCCAGGAGTGTCCAAAGAAATGACGGATTCATAGATATGTTGGTTTGTCACATTATCTGAATTATTATGTCGCCTCTATTCCTACACATGCTCGCAGGATTTCTTGCATTGTTCAGCACTGTATTGAGCAAACGCTTCTCTGCAAAACATTTCCTTTCTTTTAAGGATGCACCAATAGTTTCTGCTGCCTCGCGCCCTTTTATAAATCCCCAAACAAGTTCTATTGGATTTAGATCTGGATGCTACGGTGGAAGACGGAGAGGAATGAGGCCATGTTCAATAATTATTTGATCAACGACCTATCGTTTTTCAGTCGATATACTTTGAATGATTTCTAATAATTGGGTTTTGTGAATAACAGCAGCTACTGTGTGAAGCACACTGTCACTGCTCACTAGCCACGGTAAAACAGGGACTGGAGACCGAAACTCCAAGACACGGCTTATTTTCTGTTGATCGTTTGGACAACCTCTGCTGTAGAAACACGTAAGCTGCCTTCCGTCTGATCCTTCTCACTCATCAGTTTATCATCAAACTCGCAGTGTGACCCACGAGAGAAAGACAGAGGGAGAGCTATGTTGTGACAAAGAGCGCAGGCAAGCGGGGAAATATGAGGAGCTTTGGAGGAGGGGCCACGTTCGGGCATGCGCAGTGGAAGGTTTATTGAAGTGGTAGAGCAATAGCTGGTATGCGCACGAAGAAGTAATGTCGCATCACAAAGCATGAGTAGTATTCAATCAGGAACGCGGTTGTGGTGACCAGTAAATATCCCTCCTTGTAACGGGTCAGTTTATTCTGTTTGTTGTAAAATTGTAAATTGTGTATTCAGGTTCGGAGCATATTGGGAATAAAATTCAATATGTTACAAGCTTTTTCACGTCTGTGAATTCTTTCCCCGGCAATGACACCACATAAGTTGCGGGCACATACACATTCTACCTATTGCAAGAGGCCCTATTTATTCCCTTCATTTAAGTCTGAAGACTCTCATGAATAGGTGAGTTTATAATGGATGGCTTATCCTGCCATGGCAGAAATACATAAAACAAAGAAAGAAACGTTGTGCTTGGGTGACGTCTTGGGTGCAAAAGAGAGAGAATGAATTGGGTCTGCTAAACGTGATAGACAATTAACTGAGCCTGGAAGACCCACCAAAATAATTTTCACGAGCTCCTTAGTTTGATAATGAATAATATTCAAACTTGATATCGAAAAGACACATTAGTATTTTACATTTATTTTACCTACAGTAACCTCAACTCACCTTCAGACTTAGGCGTAATTATGGAAAAAGTAAAAAACGCTGCGTTTATTTCACCACAAATTTCTTCACAATGCATTCAACCACACAGACTGAAAAATCTCTGATATTCAAACAAATCTCACCACACGCATAGCAACCAAACAAAGTTCCAAAAAGTTCCACGCTAAGAGCACCGTAGTATAAGAAGATAAAATTTGTACGGAAAATGAAACAAACGTCATTTTTTCGTAGAAAGTATATACAGTCTGGTCCACTACATTTCTGTACCGACGAGAAATGATGAAAGAATGACCATGTAAATCAGGCTGAAGACATTCATACCTTTTCGACTCTATTTCTTATCTTTAATTGTAATTCAGAATGTTTTGCACTTTACTTTCTCCTTTTCTCCCTTTCTTTTTTTTTTTTTTTTACATTCCCTTTCTTTCTTTTCCATTGTTTTTCTCCCTTTTTCATATTCCCCTTCACCATTCATTTTCTCTCCCTATTTATTCGCTCTCTTTCGTTTATTTCTCTTCGCTTCTTCCTATCACCGCCGTTTCGATGTTTGCGCCGCACAGTGGTTTAATCGGACATGAAACCTGTTCATAATTGCAGATACGAGTGGATTTGCGTGAAAATGGGTATCAATCGGTTTTTGAGGTCCTTGAATTTGAATATCATAAATAAATTTCGGAATTCAAAATGGCGGTTTGGAAATGGCTAACTGATTCCTAAAAAATATGATATGTGTAGAAATATGGATACCATATTTCTCGCAGTTGCACGTTAATATTGTTATCATTCCAAAAATTTATATCAGAACTTTTCTTATTAAAAGAAATTATAAGAAGGAAGTGTTGTGTGAATCTTAGTATGTAGCATTGCAGTAAAGTGGCTATAAAACAAAAAAGTGCTGGTATGTGTAGCTAAATGTGTGATATTCTGATTAAGAGCGTTCTACTTGATAAATAAAAAAATGATTGAGGCAGGAATACTCAGGACAAAAAATGTAATCCACAATATACATAACTAACATTGTTACGGTCCATGGGTTCAGCCGTTTTATATATAAAATATATCAAAAGATCAATTAATATTATATTAAAAGCAATGGCAACTTTACGAGCGTAAGCGACAACAATGATTAAAATAACATTCTGGAACTGAAATAGTGTGCTCCAATGTCTCTCAAACGAGATTTGCAAAGTCAGAATTCCGAACGCGCACTTTTAATTTTGCCTTTATGGCCAGGTTTTTGGCCCGATTCGGCCAGTGTGCGGCACCTGCGGTGCGGGTGCCGCGAGTAGTTTGCCGAAATCTCGGCTGCTGAGCGCAGCCCCCCAGGTAATAAGCTGCCAGGCCCCGACCGCCCCCCCGCCACCGGGAACCTGCTGCACGCAACTTGGCATCCCCGGTCGTTAGCCTACGTGTTGCCTGCGACCGGAGACGGAAATGGCTGCTGGGAATGAGGGCTTGGCTGCTGAGAAGGCAGACGTGGAAGGAGTGAGTTGGTTGCGGGCAAGAATCATCGAATTAAGAAGGTGGCAGGAAAATGTCCGAAAAAAATGGTTAACATCTCAGATGAATGTCGCTTTTAACAATGAATTTCCGTTGTATTTGTGATTATGCTTCATTTTTCAATATATGGAAGACCCCTTGCATTTAGTTGTTTATATGTGTTTTATGACAATTTTTACGTAATAGCACATATTTCACTTTACTATCAAAAATATAATTTATCCATAGACACTATATTATTATGACGGCTGTTGACGAAAAATGCGTAAGGAAGGCTTTGCTACTAGTAGACGTCATAGCAGATTTGTTTTCATAGTGCAGCATTTGCTGGCTAGCTAAAGAATTTGGCTTTATCATTTCTGTTTACGCAAACGGGGTATTGAAACAAATATTGGTGAAGCTACGCCAACTTTAAAAAATTGAGGCAATTTCCAGTGAGAAAGCGACCAATGGGCATTTCCAATGAGAATCAAAGTAAATTAGAACTGAGTATTAAAACAAACATAAAGACAACACGAGAAGCCATGTAATAGTAACGAGGAATTCAGAGAAATGTCAATAACAGCAAAAAACTATTTGAATGGCGGCATTGTCAAACTCGTAATGAAAAACATTTACCAAAAAAAAAAAAAATTTATTTCCGAATTTACCATGAACGTTGTTAATGAAAATAATTCTGGGAATTCAGAAAGCGCTTGCAAATCGATGAAATACGAATGAAAATATATTAACGTTCATTGGGCAAGTGGAAAAGTAGTATACATCTGACGAATGCTTAAACATTTGTTCATATTGACGAAAATATATGCAAATTCATTACGGAGAAATAGTACAACGGGCCAATCGAAGTGCTCGTGATTGACTCGCAGACCTGTTGGGGCCGCGGAAGGTACGGCGGTAGGCCAGCGTCGACGATGTTGAGAATGGGTAGGGCGTAGGATGGCGCAGAGAGCATGGGAAATACAAGAAGCGAAAAGGCGTTAGGATTCTGTAGGGTTGCGTGAGTGACGTATGGAAGCAAGAATGGCGGCGGCGATGGTGTAGCGGTTAGCGTATCGGACTGCTATACCCAAGTTTGCGGATTCAAACCCGATCGAAGCCGTGGATTTTTAAGGGCGAAAAAATCCTTCGTACGTCTTCCTTCGGAGGGGAAGTAAAGCCGGCTGTCCCATGTTAGTACATTTACTGCATGTAAAAGATCCTCAAGCCTAATTGAAGCCTCTGAGCTAAATTCAAATCGCCTGTTTCATCGCCCAAGTAATACCTTATTTCGCCCATGATAGGTGAAAGGAGTGTAACGAAATTTGCGTGGTCAGAGAGCAGGCCTCATGGCCTGAGGCCACGTAAAATAAGGCAAATTCAATTCAATTCAAGAATGGGGTCCAAATGCAGCAGAGAGGACTTACTGAGCGTCGGGGCGACAGAAGCGGCGTGGCATGAAGTGGTGTGTGGCATGGAGTGCGTAGGGAGCGAGGAGGGCATAAAGAACGTAAAGGGCAACAGGTAACGCGATTGCACAGGGCGTAGGGTTGTGGAGGCCCAGGGAGCGTGGAGAACGTCCGGCGGGCGTAGCGAGCGTGGGCGTGGCAGGTGCGGGCGCGTGGGAGAGGAAGCGAGAGCAAGCGGGGAGGGGCGGCGATGCCACGCGGAGATTTATCTGCACATTGTTGCCGAGGCGCGTTTTCCAGCGAGAGTCGACCCCCGGAGGGAGGGGCTGTGTGGCCGCGGCAGGAGAGGTGCTCAGCTCCGCGCAGCGCGGGCGGGTCGAGTATAATGAAGGGGGCGGCGCGGTGTCTTCTTCAGAGGGGGAGGCGCCCCGCAGGGGAGTAGGTCTCCACTACTGCTGCGAAACGTCATAGCGACGCTCGTTTTCTAGAGCTCTTTACATCGTATTAGTCTTGCACAGAGCTTACTTGATGACTACTTATGTGCTTTACACTAAGTTGTGTGTAGAAACTGATACCAGTTTTCTTCATTTGTAGCCTATCGTACTTGCTCAGTCATTTATAAAATGTCTACGAAAAATAGAGTATTTGACTTCCGTAAAAATGATTTTAAAAGCACACTATAGTTTATTGTGCTTCAATTGATATAATATATATATATATATATATATATATATATATATATATATATATATATAAAATAAAAATTGAGTACGTTGGTAGAAAAGTAGCTTTATTTAAATCAGATATTACTTAAAGCTGATGTTTCATCTACCCTATATTTTAATGAATTAAAAATTCGAAATTTCGATAATGAAGAAACGCTGAATTAAGAATTTGAACAAATAAGTTTTTGTACTCTCACATTATAATTACAAGAGCCTAATATTATGGATACATCCGGAGTAATCCTTTGCAATCGTATTAATTAGTAACTTGAGATTTAAGTTCGCCCATTCAAGAGGGTGTGCTTATAAGGACTTGGCAGAGCCTGTGAGTCTGTTCCGCCGCTGGTGTTGGCGGCGCCCGGCGGCCCGAGGCCCCCGGCCGGCGAAAGCAAGTTTTTAAAAAGTGTTTTATTACAATTTGTTGTACAGCAGTTGTATACGCGTTGCAATATGAACTAACATGATTCGGGCATCGCGGAGCGTGAGCAGCGTCTGAAGGAACAATGCTGGTGAGAGCTACTGGGCTCTCGCTTAAATACAATTTTACTTGTTATTCACTAGAAGTTCACAAACAAGATTTCTCAACATATCGTGTCTGGTAAACATCCTGGTACCCATTTGGATACTATTAAGCAAGGGGATGTAACTCGCGTGCCAGGAGAAGAGAGAAGGGGGGGGGGGGAGGGAGGAGACGAAGGAAAACGACAGACAGAAGGGTGAAGAGCTGGGAGGGAAGGGCTGGGAGCGGAGGGAAGAGAGGAGTGGGAAGGAGACGAAGGAAAACGACAGACAGAAGGGTGAAGAGCTGGGAGGGAAGGGCTGGGAGCGGAGGGAAGAGAGAAGTGGGGAAGGAGACGAAGGAAAACGACAGACAGAAGGGTGAAGAGCTGGGAGGGAAGGGCTGGGAGCGGAGGGAAGAGAGAAGTGGGGAAGGAGACGAAGGAAAACGACAGACAGAAGGGTGAAGAGCTGGGAGGGAAGGGCTGGGAGCGGAGGGAAGAGAGGAGTGGGAAAGGAGACGAAGGAAAACGACAGACAGAAGGGTGAAGAGCTGGGAGGGAAGGGCTGGGAGCGGAGGGAAGAGAGGAGTGGGAAAGGAGACGAAGGAAAACGACAGACAGAAGGGTGAAGAGCTGGGAGGGAAGGGCTGGGAGCGGAGGGAAGAGAGAAGTGGGGAAGGAGACGAAGGAAAACGACAGACAGAAGGGTGAAGAGCTGGGAGGAAGGGCTGGGAGCGGAGGGAAGAGAGGAGTGGAAAGGAGACAAAGGAAAACGACAGACAAAGGGAGTTAAAGGGAAAGAGCAGGGTTTGGAGGGAGAGACAACGAAATTATGGATTGGATGGGAAAAGGGAGTATTGGGAAGAGGATTGGAGCGCCCAGAGTAGGGGATTTGAATAGAGGGCGCGCATGGATGCGAAATGGGCATGCCCGTGGGACGGTGGGAAAAGCAAGGGCGACGGCCGGTGGGGGTGAGGTTGGGGGAACAGGTGCAGGGCGCAGGGCGTTGGGCGCGTGGTGGCGCAGCCCTGGCCGGATTACCGCTCACCCACTGCCCTGAGTTACGCTCGCCGCCCCGCCAGCTGCCCGTGCGGCCGCCAATAAACTCTCCCGCCCTCCGCCCACGCGCCGCCCCCTGCGGTCATGTCGCGCTGAGGCGGGCGATTAACAACTGCCGGCGGCGGGCAACGAACCGAGGCCCCTCGCGGCGAGACCCTCGCACCCCTTCCGACCCTGCCCCTCCCCCGCCTGCGCTACCGCCCCGCCACCATTTCTGCTGTGACCGCACTACAGTTACATTGTTGTGGGGCTTTGCTTTTATTTTCCCACTACACGCAGTACAGCGGTGTAGAATTGGAATAAGTTCAAAAATTTAATGTCGAGATTTTGGAGGTAAACTTTATAATGAGGATCTCTGAGTAAAATCAAAGTTTTTTTATAATGCCATCTGTATGCTTGAATATTGAATGCGCGTGAATGACGGTTAAGGATGCTCGGACAATTATCGTATATCTGGCAATATTAGAAAAAAGTCTGTTTGCAACGCTTCAAAGATATTTAAAGTTTGTGCGGATGCCGTGAGAAAATACACAGTTTAGTACTATAAACAGAGCAAAATTTGTAAAAACGCCGCAATGGTGTGTAAAGATAAATTGCAAGTAGTAAGACATTTGATGATAGTACAATGCCGGTCCCCATAGTCACAGTCTCCGGCACACAAATACTGTAGTAATTAACTAGAAAAGGTTATTTTTGTGACAGTATGTCTAACGTTAATAGAATACAAAATTATTAATTACAGATAGTAAAATAGTAATATTTTTATTACAAAGTACAATGTTTCTCACACCAATGTGTCAGCTTCATCAGGTAAAACTAAAATAGTAACAATCAATAAATAATAACAGTAAATAGATAAATTTTGTATAAATTAAATTGTTCCAAATATATAAATAAATAGAAATTCAGATTCACCTTATCTTAATTTATTATAGCCTTTTTAATTCTAAAATCAATATTGCAAACTTTTTAAATTCATTAATATTTAATCATAAGCAGAAGTAAATAAATTGTATTCAACATTTGAATTTATGGTTTGGTCAGTTTAATAAATAAAATTTCTGAAAAAATTCAGGCTTCTATTCTAGAAATTTTGGGTTTTGAAATACAAAATTATGCGATAATTCAACTCTATATTTGAAAATAGAATTGACTTTCCAAGTAACTTCTTTGATGTTATTGTGATGGAACATCACAATCATTTGTTGTCTCAAACGTCCTTTTGTTTGACAAATCATTTGTTGTCTCAAACGTCCTTTTGTTTGACAAATATAAGATAAATCACGGTCTAAACGAGATATACTTTATTATTATTATTATTATTATATGACTTATGCACTTCTCCCACGCGGGGAAACATTCACCTGCCACAGATGTCATTGTGGCTAGGCTCACTCTATGGCTCAGAGCAAGTAACGAGCAAGATCTTCATTTCTTTCCAGGACCTCTAACACTACATATCAGACACATCAGTGACAGTTTTTCTGACAATGTGACAGGTGTCTAGAATGACTGATTTTTGTACTGTTCCTAGTATATGCTTTATATTCAATTCTTGCAGATGTTTGATGAGGGATTTTGGTATTATTCCGGTTGTAGAAATTGTCAGGGGACGGATCTGAACCTTTTTTATTTTCCAAATCTTCTTTATCTCATCTGCTAGCTCTTGGTATTTGTGGACTTTGTTCGTGTATGCGGAGTGGAGATTATGTGACAGTGGTACCGTAATATCGATGATGATGACTTCCTTCTTGGTTTTATTTAGCACTATAATGTCTGGTCTATTTGCGGTGATGGTCTTATCTGTTCTAATCTCCTATCCCAATACATCTTCATGGATTCATTTTCCATGACGGTGGAGGTTGGTACTGATAGTATGGTACGTTTTCCACACTAAGATGTTCTTTAACAGCCAGAGATTGGTGAACGATTTTTGCAAAGTTGTTATGTCGTCGCAGGTATTCCGTTCCAGCAAGAATTTTACATGCCCCAGTTATGTGCTCAATTGTTTCCGTCTCCGTTGAGCATAACCTACATTTATCGTTCAGTGTTTCTTTCAATATATATTTTCTGTAATTTCGAGTGCTAATGACTCTGTCCTGAATGGCCATCATGAATCCAGCTGTTTCTCCATACAAGTTACCTGCAGTTAACCAAAGATGCGAAAATGTGCTGTCAACATTTGTATCCTCAAGCTGATGGGGATACGAACCGTGTAAAGATTTCTGCTTCCATGACAGTATTTTTCTTCCAAAGATTGCCAGGTATTTTCCAGATCTTGGTTTTGGTTTTGCAGTTTTAATGGTGTTATATTTACGTCTGCGGAGCACAATATCTCATACATGTGTTTATCCTGCTTAGAATGGAAGTATTCCCTTAGGTCTTGAATTTGCTTGCAGTGTAATTGCAGGACACTCGTGATACCCATTCCTCCCTTGCATGGAGGTAGCGTTACCCTTTCAATTGCTGATTTGGGATGCCTCATTCTGTGCTTGGTTATCTTGACTCTGATTTGTCTTTCAATATTTTCCAAATCTGTCTTGGACCATTTCACCACTCCAAAAGTGTAACCCAAAACAGGGATGGCGAATGTATTGATTGCTTTGACTTTATTCCGCCTATGAAGATGCGTTTTAAGAACTGTTTCTACCCTTCTCATTACTTCGGTAGAAGTTTTCTCTTTAATAAGAGTGTCATTGATACCTCGCAATTGTTGGAATCCCAGGTACTTGTACAGCTTTGTTGTTATATCCTGCATTTTGTGCAATTGTGTGGGAGAGGGTTATTTTCCCTTTTGTAAGGTGTAGTGATTTGCACTTACTAAGGCCAAATGACATATGTATGTCGTTACTGAACTTTGTTGTTATATCCAGCATTTTGTGCAATTGTGTGGGAGAGTTGGCATACATTTTCATATCATCTATGTAGAGTAAATGGCTTATTGTATGGGAACCTTTAGATGATTTAATTTTGAAACCATACTTCGTTTCATTAAGAGCTCGACTTAATGGATTGAGGGCCATACAGAACCAGAGTGGACTGAATGAGTCACCTTGAAAGATACCCCTTTTAATTTGTATTGTCCTTGATTTCAGCTTTACCTCGGGGTTGCCAGTTGCAGTACTGTGGTCCATTTTTCATGGTTTCTTGAAAAACTGTATTAGTGTTGTATCTACCTATACATTTGCATAATCTCTATAAGGTAGGAGTGCGGAACAGAATCAAATGCCTTTTGATAATCAATATAGGTGAAACTAAGATTCCTGTTTCCTTTCGTAGATTGATGAGTGATTACAGAGTCAATTATCACTTGCTCCTTACAACCTTTTGAATGTCTGTAACAACCTTTTTGCTCTTCTGTCATAATGTTGCACTTTTCGAGGTGTTCATTAATCTTGTCAGTGATTATCTTTGTCAAGCATTTGTAGAAGACAGATAAGCACGTGATTGGCCTGTAGTTAGCAGGATTGGTAGTTTCTTCGGTTTTTGGGAGTAGCAGAGTTTTACCGGTAGTTAAGAATGCTGGTGCAGTGTCTGGTTGATGCAGTAAGCTATTATAGCACTCTGCCAGCTTCTCATGCACACTGGTGAAGTACTTAAGCCAAAAGACATGTATCCCATCTGGCCCTGGAGATTTCCAGTTGCTCATCCGACAAATTGCTTTCTTAATTTCCTCAGTAGAAATGTTAGTAGAGAGCATTTCCGAAGGTTTTGCGATCTGCGTATTTCTCAAGGAGAACCGGAGTGGTTGTATTGTGTATTTTGCCATTTTCCCATATGTCCGACCAAAAGTTTGTAATAGATTCAAGGGCAGGTGTTCCGTTAGAGAAGGAGACCGGTTTTTGAGATAAGCCTCTGTAAAATTTTCGTTCTTCCAAAAATTTTTTGTTTTGTTGTTTTCGCTTCAGAGATGTCATGTATCTGCGTAGTCTGTGGCAATATACATTCAACTTCTGAGTATAGTTATCAATTATTTCTAAGAGATCATTGTCTTTAAGATGGTCTAGACTTCTTGGCTTTATTATAATTGAAACTTTTCTCTTCAAAGCTTTTGTCCGTATTCCCTTCGATACTGTGTCAATCGTCCCAGTTTTTGCCGGATATCCCCTATCCGCTTTTCTATCCGTCTTTTCCAGGCAGGTTCGCGGTTATCTTTTCTTTGTCTTTGCTCATTCCAATTGTTAGTCGGTCTCCTCGGTGGATTTGCTATTGTGTGAGCACTGCAGTATATAAGGTGATACACATCAGTTATATCATTACATTCTGGGATTAGATCAGGTAGAACATTTTCATTGAGATAATTCAGCTGTTGCCAGAAGATATGTGAAAATTTAGGTTTGGGGATATTTTGGCGCACTAAGGGGTCTAGCCCGAGAAACTGAATGAGATTGGTTTTCAGTTTCTGTTTCAGCTCATGCATACTTGTATTGTTTTCTCCTCCCAGGTTTGATGGCGTCTCAGCTGACAACGTTGGTTGCTCAGTAAGTCTTTCGTTTAATTCCAGGTTTTGCTGTGCAAGGGTGTTAGTTCCTCTTAAAGGACGCGGTGGGTCGCTACTTGTAAGACACAGTTCGGTTAGCACTGAGTTTTTAATATCAGCTATTTCAAGGGGTGATAGGAGATTTAATCGGATGATTGCATTTCGGCGGTCTGCTAAATTGTTTTGGGTCACTTTGCTTACCATGTGAGGGTATAACTCTATGAAATGTCGATACATTTCTTGCCTGTATGCTGTGGTGTCGGTACCTGCCTTTGTACTTCGCATATAGCAACGAATAACATCCCTATTCATTTCCGATGTCCATTGTATACGTTGCCGTATGCGTCCCGCTGCAGTGGTTGTCGGTTGAGATACCGGCAAAACACTTTCAGCAGGTGAGACTTGCAGCATTTGGTCGTCTCTTGTAATTTCGGCTGTTTCTTCTTCGGTGTCCGACCAGGACCCGCCGACTCAGTACCTGGTCACCACCGGTTCGCTCGCTGTCACCCCAGCGGTGGCTCCAGAGGTGCCCCGACGCTCCTCGGGTAGCGGGACTTGTTCCGAGGCTTTCTTTCTTTGTCTAGTCTCCATGATTCATGGGTGTCTGGTTTTGGTCCGCGAGTGGTATTTCATTTCCCACTTACCCTCCGGCGTAGCCGGTTGGAGCATTCCCCGATCCGCCACCTGGGGACGCGTCCGATAGGAGACCAGACAACTCCCACGGATTATTATTATTATTATTATTATTATTATTATTATTATTATTATTATTATTATTATTATTATTTTTTTTTTGTTTATTATTCTATATAATTATATCTATTTATTTTAATTAAATTAGCTTTGTAATTAAGAAAGTTAAGAATAATTTATTTTAAATTTTCAGGGACACCATATTTTTTTATGTTGTTGATTCTTGGAATACACGGTAAATTTAACAATATATCATCTGCACGTTAATTACGCGGATGTGAATCGGGAGATGCAGTACTTCTATTGTTTAAAATTACCATTATTTTCTTTATATATTTACTAATAAAATGGGAAGGAAAATTATTTTCGGGTAAAATTAGAGTTACTGACTTTTTAGGTTATGATTATGGAATTCAAGATGTGACTTATGAAAATCAAATTCAAGATGTGACAATTTAATGCATATGACAAATCAATTTAGTGTTCTTCTTCTTCTTGTTATATATATATATATATATATATATATATATATATATATATATATATATATATATATATATAAAATATAAATATAGATATATATGACATAAATATGGGGACATGTTTTATTACATAATATTTGTCGTAAATGGTCGAAATGGTTAGGGCAAATAATAAGCAATATGGCGCCTGCCTTAGTAACGACGTGGTTGTTGTCAGGAAAACCCAAAATTCATCTGACCGGGGAGGTGACGACGTGAGTAGGAGGAAATATATGCTAAGAGTTACTAAGAGACTGCTAAGAGTTAAAGCAGTTGTAGTGACTGCTAAGAGTTAAATCACGCAAAACGAATAACGTAGGTAACACCATAAAGCTTGTGCAGCTAACTTACGGCGCTTCCTTGTACTACTTTCCCTAACATGTTGGACAGACAAACAGCAGATATGTACGAGCCTGGATGAACTGCCAAGAATGAATAGTAATTCATATAATATGTAGCGAATGTGTATAGAATATAGAATATTACTAAAATGAAAGTGATTCGGGTTCAGATTGCAAATGTTCTTTCAAATACGCAACTTGTGCATAGTGAAGTGACGAATGTCAAATATAATGAGGAGAAACAGTGTTTTTTGCTTACCTGTAGCTCAAGTGGTAATGACTGTCGAATATCAAGTATTATAATGCGAGTTATTTGACCGTAACTCATTTTATTTTATCGGACCTAGCGAAATATTAGTTGATCTCACAAAAATAGCAATGGCACAGAAATAAGTTAACATATTCGACGGACTTAATTTAAAGGACAAACATCTTGTTGTAGTGTATACAATAAAATTTAGAACTATTGTGGCACATGGTGTGAAATAATTAATTATATATTAATTAATACGTAATTTGAACACTGGCAAATCATGATCGATTAGCTGCAGTGAAGCTGTTATCGTACAAAATGGTTGCCAAAAAAGCTTGTAGTAGTTCGGATTAGGCCCAGTAGGTTGCAGTTCTATGTATTTCAACCGATAACTGCCAATAACAGGATAAACGAAATAACTGTTATTTCGCGTAACAGTTACGAAACGTTAACGGTTAATAAATAACAGTTTAGCTGTTAAGAGCACATCCCTAATCACAAATGTAACGCACACATAAACAAATATTTAACCATTTATTGCATAGTGTAAATCAGCTGTAACATAATATTTTTCAGGTTATAAACGTATTCTCACGAATTAATTATGAACTATTTTACATTACACGTGATGTACATAATGCGTTTATGTCACCCATGCATTGTTACGCGGTAAACGCGATAAGATAAGAGATAAAGTGATAGTAATCTAGTGGCGTCGTGAATCGGAACTTCTGGTAACACACACTGTTTTCGAATATCAGAAACGAAACGTTTTCAGGAAAATAATCAAACTAAAATACGTATTTCATTGATTTTCTTGATGGTTATTTTATCACATAAACTATTTGAACAGTAAGTAAAATTTTTTAAATCGTTAAATACAGCACATTTTGTTGGAGGAGTAACACAATTTAGTTTTGTTTTCCTCAAGCAATATTTACTTCTGCATTTTTTTAAAATTATTTTTCCCTTCACTAAAATAAATAAATGCAATGAAAAATAATTATTGCAAGTAAAAATTAAAAATCATGCAATAAAGGGTTAGGGCGGCTCCCTCTCTGAATTCTCTCCGTTGCCTCTGAGTCGTAAGCAGAAACGCACTGCGTGTGAGAATTCAGTGGGTAGGTTCAATATGAGAATGTGCGGAAAACAGACACAATTTCTCATATTTCACTCAAAATCTAAACAGGTTCATTATTTTTGGATTTTCTCATTGTTCCTGAGTTTCCTGAATGAAACCACAAATACTTCTTCATTTTCCGGAGGCGGTAAAAGATTTCCTTCAATTTTTGCGCGCATTGGAAAATTGTATTAAAGATAATATCATACTAACCGTACCTCGTGGATCCGGTTTCAGAATCACATCGATTTACAAACTGCAGCCGCGTACGTAATTTGCCCTTTAACGGCCTATCGACGTTATCAGAAACTGAAACTCCATGGACCATGCACTTGTCATGACTCCGCGGCACGGATACTCGCTGTGCCTCTTCCCCACGCGATGAAGCAAGAGCTTCACCTGACGTAGTGAGAGCCACTGGCGCCAAATTCCCAGCCTTACAATGCACGAGGGAGTCGACTCTGGGTTGAAACGAACCAGATAAAGCCCAGATGCGAGACGGGGAAAGAAATATTTACAGCAACGCGTTTTTGAAACGAGTCGACGACTCTAGCGGCAGTGTAAAGTGTAGATTATGCGATAGCGGTTGTTGTTTCATGTAGAGTTTCTAAGGCGTCATGCTTGATGCTTAGAAGTAGGACAGTTAGATGTTGGTTTTCGCGTGACCTTTCCTAAGAAATAAATTTCGTTTTTCCTTGTGTGTATCGAAACGAAGTAGGTTTTCTCTCGGATGATACTTATCAGTATGCCTGCCGTTTGGTTCCATTGTAAGCGCAGTCTTCTGAACGTTTTTTAAGGAAGAACTCGTGTAGAAACTGCTACGCAAAAACGATGTATATGTTAGGAAAATAAGCTCGAGAAGCATATGCGCGCACGTGTATTTCCTATGTATTTCACGTATTGGGAATAGAAGTGCCATCTGTGCAAGTTTTCTAGAGTTCCAGAATATCTAACCCCCCCTCTTATTCTGTACTTATTTGAAATATGAATAAATATTGCAACGAGTGTTTTTGGCAAAAATGACAAGCAAAATTTGACTGTCGTGGTATACAAACTTTATGCAGCAGAAATAATGTTACTGATTTTTGCACTTATCTCTTATCGTGCATGGAGTACATGGAGCATATTTCATTTGTTGGTATTGTTCACGAAATAAATACCCTTTAACATCTCACAGAACTCGAGAAAATGTGCCCAGCTACATTTATTTTCAGAAGCAAAGCAATATTTCATCTCAGTAAATCGAGGGAAACTGCACGAAAACTGTTCAAGATAGGGGAGGGGGAACTGTTCAAGGAGGGGGCATTGACTCAGAATCTGAAGTACAATACGTGTTACCGGTTACGCGTTATGTTTACTCCTTTTGAAATATATATATATATATATATATATATATATATATATATATATATATATATTGTAGCTAAGACAATATTACTTTAAAATAATTATTCTCGTTTTTGACGTTCAGTGTAGTTTCTAGTCATGTAGTTAGTTGTATCTCGTTTTTAAAGCTTCGCTTTCCAATCGTGCAGCCCAGTTTGACCCATAGCTTGGCCATTGGCAGCGTTCGAGATGCTGCAGTATTCGGCGACTGACATTTTGAAAGTAGGGATAGTCCGGAAGGGAAAATGTCCAGCTCTCCATAGTTCGTCGGTGAAGGTGCTACTGCAGCAATTGCCTGAAATAATCGAGAGGAAGTCGCGTGCTGTGATTAGCTCAGAGTCAGCATTGCTGCTCTCGCTGCTGCTATTCTGATTGGGAGGTTCTAGGGTTCGGGTCCCGACTGTGGCGGATTTTCGACACCAGCTACATAGTTGGTCGAATTCAGCCGCTGTCTGGAGGAGAATTCTATCGTATATTGATTCAGTGGTGAGTTGTAGTTGACATTTACATAATTGAAATGATTGAAGTCGTTGTCATTGTCAACAATAGTATTTATGTCAATAATAGCAGCTTTCGATGGCTTAGCCATCATCATCGGTTTTCTGCTGTCTGGGGTCATAAAAACGACGACGCCTTCAATCATTTCAAGAATTCTATCGGTAATTTTTCCTGGTTCCTGCGATGAATCAAGCCCCTCTGAGCCACGCCGACTGTCAGACAGACTTGTATCACATTCCGTGTTGTACTCGTGTCTCAGTGCCCTTGATTTGTCGAGTAATTAAACAATAACTACAGGTATGCTCGTGTATTATTACTTTTTACATTCATTAAGTTAAAAGCCCCCGGATTCTCACGCGTTTGGTAGAACGCGTCTTGTTGTTAACGACATGTTGCAAGTGGCAGATACGAGGGATCGCGATTAAATCTGAATGAGAGTGCGTTTGCGTGTGTAAGGAAACTTCTAGTGCCAGGCGTATAACGCAAAATTCTCAAGAATTTTTTTATTTTGATTCAACTGACCATTCAATGTGAAATTGTTTGCCGTGAGTTGAAGTAGGAAAGAAAAAAAATATGAAATTCACAATTAAATTATAATTGCATGTAATTGCTGTTTTGTTGTGAATTTCGTGAACATGTGTTTTATCTGAAGTTTACCTTGATGTGTACTTGTACAGTATCTTAAGGGGACCTTTGTTGCACTGTAAAATGACTCAAACAGAGTACTTCCCATTGGAGAAAAACAACCGGTGGAATTCTGTGAAAGTAATATCTGGATTTCGGTGTTAATGAAAAAATTGGGAAGTTTTTTTTAATACTATTGTATTTAAGCTTGAGCATTGTCGGTTGCAATATTTGCTCATAAAAATGTTAATAAAATATTTCATGGTTTCATTAGTTTTCAAGCAGTATTAATTTTCGACACTAACATTCTTAATTATTTTTTTCTCTATAGTAAAATGAGAAGGTAATTGATTAATTTCATTAAGTCATGAATAAGTCTGTCTGAAAATTGTGACGATACCTGAATGGAAAGAACATGGAAATTAGAAACGTCTTGCTTTGGATAAACATTAAGAAGAAACTGTCTCTAAAAATTGATTGTGGAGGTTGGAGGAGAAGAAGAAAAAGAAGAAGAATAAATTGGTTCATGGCATCCATAATGAATTACAGATATTAAAAAGTGAGATATCTTTTATCTCTTATCTCTTTTCTTTAATCCAAGTGAGATGTAGTATACACAAAACATAAGTGAGTGGAGATTAGTTTCAGCTGTGTCCTTAACCAGGTCACGCGTACTGAGATGATGATGATGGGTAGGTCAATGACTCCCATCTCGATCAGGTTTTTCGTCCAGTTTCCCTGATCCATTGAGCAAATGCTGAGATGGCTCCTTGTTTTGTTTCTGGACATAAATGTAACTTCATTTACTGTGCACGTCTTCTAGAATTCAGTGGGAAATACAATTATTCAAATTATCGTTTCCATGTTGTCGCGGCAGGAAGTAATAAAAGCCAAAATTTATTGCTTATTTATGTTTGAAAATAGATTTTATTACATGGGAGTTTTTTTGTGTTTTTCTCCCTTTCAAAATTCAAATTGTACTATTTATTCTGAAAATAGATTTTAATACATGGGAGTTTTGTTTTTTCTCCTATCAAAATTCAAAATTTATTGCTTGTTTATCCTCGAAAATAGATTTTATTACATGGGAGTTTTTGTTGTTTTTTTTTCTCCTTTCAAAAATTCAAAATTTAAGTAGTATATGACTTAGTGTAGGGATCACAGAATTTTGAAAATGTGCACAAAATTTCACTTTTCCCCATAGCACGTCATACGCAGTTTTTAACTGTTTTTTTTGACGTAAAATAAATAAATAAAAAAGATAGGGTTCCTCCGTCTCTGGGTTACTTTGTGTATCTAGGTCCGCGTCGCCTAACGCCGTTTCCGATCCAGCGCTCTCGCTGCGACACCATTTCTCTATTGACCTTAGTAAAATCGGGGCGAATACTAGTGAAATGAGCTCGCTTTTCTCGCGACTCTCTCGATTGTGCAAGCGACCTCCCGGAGCTTCACGGCGTACTCGCGTCGTCAACCTGAGTCCTCGGCGAGGAGGCGGCTTGCTGCCGACCCTTGGGTGGGATTGGGTACATTAGCCATCATTTATTTATTTATTTATTTTACGTCAAAAAAACAGTTAAAAACTGCGTATGACGTGCTATGGGGAGAAGTGAATTGTGTGCACATTTTCAAAATTCTGTGATCCCTACTCTAAGTCATATACTACTTCATGTTAGAAGATTGTAAAATAAATTTGTATTCACGATTTATGCAAAAATTATTGACCTCGCGGGGCAATATATGGAGGTAAATAACAGAGAAGGAAAGGATGTGAAACGTGGAAGATAATTACAAAAACAATTGTGATAATGAGAAATTCCAGCTATCGGGGGGATTCGACTAATATCTTTGACCCCGGTGAATAAGCTGATGAGTCAAAAAAACGTATTTTTACAGGTGAGCAAAAAACACTTTAAACTAATGCTGCAATCGGGGATTAATGATATTCAAACAAAACCTACACACAAACAGTTGCGTTTGAATATTACCTTTGTTTGAATTTCATTAATCCGTGATTTACTTCAGTTAAGAGTTTTTTTTTTTTTTTTTGCTCTCTGCCGGTGGTTTTACGACTTATCAACACCTTCCATTTAAATATATTGAGAAGTTAAAAGTATCAACTCGCGAAATACTGTCTGAGGCACGTGCCTAGAGCTAACGTTTTGGAGGGGATGGAAAATTTTCGGTGTAATTGAAAAACAATTAGGTAATGTTCATTGAATGTTAAATTCGCCAGAGAATTTGCTCCAGATTCTTCGAACAACTGGCCGCCGAGAGATCAGTCGGAGTCTTAGAGCTTGTTCCGCAGGTAGAGATAAAAAGAGGTAGAAATTCAATAAGCTAATGTGTAGTTGGGCACCGGACCTCACGTTACATTTGGGGAGTAACATCCCTCCTGTCCCGAGGAAAAAAACGTGCACTACACCTACGGGACTAAAGTACCCAAATGACTGAAGTAGTCGCGCCTTACATCAATATTCTCACGTATTACTTACATTTTTATAACAATTGCAAAGTTATTTCTTGATATGGTCTTAATGCCAGCAACTTTTTGGTAATGTCAAAATGATCACGTCGTAGCACGATACGTGTATAACTCGCTCTGCAAGTGATCTTAAATTGTTCACACCAAATGCATATACGAGCACTACACTTAATGGATTAATGACATAAGTAGTTCACACGCCGGGAAACAACTTATCCAAACATTTTTGTTGTAACAATCACTTAGATTCTTTCTTTATTCGGTCATAATTAGGGGACGGATTTTGATGGCCTTAAACGTCGCCAAAAATGATTATTACACTGATCGCTTATTACTAGTATTATTATATCAAGAGCAAAGTTAGAACTTTACATGACTATAATGACCGCATGTTATTGGTTCGGTCATAACAACCACTATGCGCTCATAGAGCTCATATTGTTTGTGCACCTACATCGTTCTCACCGCATGCGTAGTATAACTTCGTATATTACACTTTCAAGACTAAGCGTTTGTCGCGTCCGGCAACTACACACTTGTTGCATTCAATCTCATTACGATCGCATATTAGGTACTTTGTGCGGTCATAACGACCACGACACGCTCGTATAATCTGTATATGAGCCACTTATTTTCAATATATTTACACGATTTACACTAAAACAGGATAATATTACCGGTTTTAGTGCACCGGCTTCTTACCGGATAATATTTTTAAATTGAACTTGCAATAAAAACTAGCAGAATCGAAAAGTTTAAAGAAAAAATTGTAACAGTTTTTGGAAAGTAAAAAAATAACAAACAAAAAAACCCACTAGTGGTGCTACATCAGCAAATTTCACTCGCATTATTTCTAAGTTAGCAATTTTCGAAAATTCAGAGTTCCAACGAAAACGAGACGCCCGCCTTTCTTTAAAGCATCCCTTCTTCCAACCGTGGAAAAATGTAATGAAAAATTTGGAGCGGATTTTGAGAAAAGATGTAAACATTTTTTTAAATTTCCTATATTTTGCGCCAAATTGCACAGAAACCACTCACATTTTCGAAAAATTGAACATGAACTAATTCAAAGATCCGCCTTTAATGAACAGATTTCATCAAGGAAAAAATCCTTATCTTCAGTATTTTAGTCGTAGGAAGACACTCAAAAAAATTTCAGAAATTTTCAGAGAATTTCAACGAACATGACACTCCTAAGCGTCCTTGACGCTTTTCGAGGACTAGGTTTGATAAGAAATGTTGTGCTATTTTTGAGAAAAAATTGGAAATGGTTGTGCCGTCAATCGATTTTTCGGCATCAAGGACCCACAAAAAATAGATTATGGCTTTACCACGTGATATAGGATTTTTTTTTTTAATTTTACAACTGGATTTATCAACTTTTTCTTTACCAGAGTCCGGCAATAGGAGTGTTCCTGCTGAAAATTCACCGTTTTCTGGCGCCCTATATATATCTTTCTCACGAAGTACCTTCGTAAGGGCGAGAAAGTAAAATGTGTCTTTGTTTCATTATTTTCCTTTAAAAAAATTATCAGTTTAGCCATTCAACGTTTTTCTCCTCTAATCTAAAGATACTTTAGTTTTCCTCTTCTAATCTAATGAGACTTTAAATTTTCTCCTCTAATCTAAGGATACATTAGTTTTTCTCCTCCAATCTAAAGAGACTTTAGTTTTCTCCTCCAATCTAAAGAGACTTTAGTTTTCTCCTCCAATCTAAAGAGACTTTAGTTTTCTCCTCCAATCTAAAGAGACTTTAGTTTTTCTCGTCTAATCTGAAGAGCCTGATCTTGAAGAAACCCGGGTTCCGGGTCTCCCGGGTCTTGGCGAAACAAGAGAACTGGTATTGCAAGTGCACCTACCTCGTCCTCTCCACCGGCCGGCGTGCCTCCTCGCAGCGGGGCCGCCACCAGCGCCGCAGCTTCGGGCGGGGCGGCGGCGTCCGCGATCTCTTCCTTCTCTTGGCTGTCACTTGGCGGCGGGGCGGCGCCCAGCACACCCTTGCCGGTCGCCACCACCACCACCAGTAGCACCACCAGCGCGCTCACTCGCGCCATGGCGCACCCGCCGCCGCACCAACGCACCGTCCGCGGTTCTCGGACTCAGTAGGACACGTGCCGAGAGAAGCGGGGCTGTTGTGGATTGCAGGGGGCCCAGCCAGTCTTTTCGCTGCGGTTCTGTGTGTCGCTACCCGAGGACGGACTCGCGAAGTTCACATGCCGGAGCGCACCACGGCGGAGGTACCAGAAACTCGCGTGATGGCCGACGTGTGTGGCCAGCTGCAGACGAAAGTTCTACGAATCTTGTCAGCGAATCACTGGGTCTTGTAGGTCGATCGAATGCGTACGTACGTTCTTGTCAGGGTGGGGTAAAAACGACTACACGGGCGCCGAAAGAATCACCCCTCAGAACCAGTTGTGTCTACGAATCACCAGGCGTACGTTGTGCTGCAGGAAGATGATGCCCAGAGCTCGGTGTTCGAATCGGCGCGTTGAACCGAAAGGGTGCACCGTGCGGACAGTTGACTGCCGTGGCCTGTTCACGGTCCTTCTTGTTTTTCTTCTTTTCAGAGAGTTCGACGTAGCAAACCTCAAGCTGAGCCTGGCGAAAGTCTCACCAGTTCCCACAAATCCCGTGTAAGAAGTTCGCAATCTTTACGACGTCCACGCCGTGCTGCAGGAAGGTTTGTTGCTTCTCGCTACACCCAACTCTACGCGACTCCGAATCACAGCGACGTATCGAGACGTTTCGAGTCTTCCACTCTGGATCACTGAATCTACGATGTCGGGTTTCACGAAGGCTGGTTGAGTGGCCACTCTTCTCCTTGTGGGGACGTTGCTCCGCTTGCCACGGACTAGGCCTCCGTGAGGCTAGACACCATCGGACTGTTTGGTGTAGTTCCACGATTGATGGATTACTCCCCCAGCGTTGCTGCCTCGTAAAGCTGGACCGCACGATTGATAGCAACGCAGACACCCGCGTTGCTGTCTGGTGTAGCTAGAGCGCACGACGGACGGCGATGCAGTTCCCCGCGTGGCTGGCTCGGGAGAGGCGTGGCGGCGGGAGCGCGGCGTCGCCGCTGACTGACGCGGAGGCTGCCAGGTGAAAGCGCTCTTTCTCTCTCTCTCCCTACTCGCCGGGAAGAGTGCGGGTGGTGGGGACGAGGAGAAAGAGAAAGAAAGAGGGCGTGCCGTGGAGTGGGGGAGTTCACGGTCAAGGTCGGTGGAGGCCCCTGTACGCCGGCGAAGCTCCGTTACTCTGAGTTTGTTGTAGGTACTACGCACGTTGCATTACACACACTCATACGTGTGTATGTATGTACACACTGATGTGTGTCTATTTGTGTGTGTATATATATATATATATATATATATATATATATATATATATACATACACACACAATTAGCTTTTCTATTGAGCAATCCTGTTCTCCAAAATATATATCTGAATAGGATTAAGACCGTATATTAATTACGAATTCCTTTTTCCAGGAAATTTATTATTAGTCTTTTGCTCTTCACTAAATTTAAATGAACTTGGAATGTATATAATCGCAACCAAGCAACAGAATGCAAGTACGAATCAATGATTTTTTATAACCGGCTTGATCAATTGGTCTTATGGTTAGATCTGGAAATGTCAAAGTATTTTTCAATAATGGCAATCATTTTGTATGCTACATCCCATTGAATATTAACATTGTTTTGATTTTAATAAAACTAGCTTCCTTCACATGGACATGCATTGTAAAAAGGCTCATTAAAGAAGTGCTAAATATTAAGGAATGTAAGGATTCATGATAGGTCAGTGGAAGTTCTCAAAATTATCTGCTGGCGAAAGTTTCCGTGAATTTCGAATTCATCGCGTCTACAACAGGAGCAACGCCATTAACCAAATTTCGTGGTACATACAATTGCACTTGAAATCTTTTTCATCGGGCGTAGTAGGCTTATCTGCACACATCAC
This sequence comes from Teleogryllus oceanicus, assembly GCA_964035755.1. Taxonomy (NCBI): domain Eukaryota; kingdom Metazoa; phylum Arthropoda; class Insecta; order Orthoptera; family Gryllidae; genus Teleogryllus; species Teleogryllus oceanicus. Next base: position 79,325,336 of record CAXIVR010000011.1, on the reverse strand, counting down.
CATTTATCAACCATTACCACACTTTAAACCCCAATATTCTAAAACACTATCAACATTTGGCTCATGTGTTCTCTGAAGAGGGTGACCATGATTCCATAAACACCCTATAGATATAAAATCAAAAGAAGTATAAAGACACCGGGAGCGGTAGCTCAGTGCATCAACTGATGTCACTGCAGCGCCTCTGACCGGGAGGTCCTAGGTTCGAGTCCTGACGACGGTAGGATTTTCGACACTAGGCAGGGCGGAGGCCTCTATGCGGTAGGAGTAGCGAGCCATTTTTCAAGCCTCTATTAAGAAATAGAAAAATTGAGAAAACTTCAAAAAATGAATTTTCGGTGGCGATAGATGGCAACTGGCAAGAGTATGTGGCAAAACCGTAAATCTAGGCGACACCAAGGAAATTAGAAAACTTTACTACCTGAAAGTCGGTGCCATTGTGTAGCATCACTATTTTGTTACTTGTGTGACGTCTGGAACACAACAGCAATCACAGACTCGATCTTTGGATATTTACAGATTTATTAATAAGTATTTGCAAATAAATAGTTTGATCAGTTATGTACAGCTCTGATAGACCCTATCCCCCGATCGCAGGAGCTGATCCTTCAATGACGTAAGTCTGCCTGACTCGTCGCCACTCCTCAGCGAGCTTACGTGCACAGCGTAGAGCCCGGCAACCGCAGTCACCCATGGAAAATGTTCCACGGCGGCGTCCCAACACATGGTTGCCCTACGAGCATAGCTCGTCTCCGCACCGCCCTGGGCGCAAGTTTTGTGCGTTCGCACGAGGTTTTCACTCATCTCAAACCCACCCTGCCTCGAGGCTAATCGTGCAGTTTTTGAACGCACGAAGTGCAATGTACGTTCACGCTACTGCGGTGCGACCATTCCTACCCTTGCGGGCATCTATGACCAATCCTGCAACATGAAACAGAAAAAACAGATCAAAAAGATGGCTTGTGGCAGGCTTGTGGACCCCGTCGACATTGCTGGCTGTGGGAACGCGGAGGTAGAAACGGCTAGATGACGCAGTTTCGTCAGCAGGGCCCTAAAGTATTTAAACGGACCTCGGACAAAACTCTTTCTTCTGGTTCTTGGGCTCGTCCGTAGGACGTCGTGTGAGTTGTGCGCGGCGCGTGGCACTTCGATGTGTAGGCTACGGAGGCAAAAGGTAGAAGCCGGCGTTGCATGCATCGAGCCGTGGGGTGCGGCATACTATAGCTGAACTGCTCGCAAAAAACATCATTGCGGACGTACCTTTGGTGAAGTCTAGGAGGTGCCCCACCCCGCGGCATTTGAGATTTCCCTCTCGGCGATAAGGAAGCGCGTAGGCGAGGAGAGGCGACTGCGAGACGCAGCGATCGCGCTGACCGCCACTCGTCATCACAGCTCCGTCCTCAGAAGAAGAACTCGCACTCCAGGAGTGTCCAAAGAAATGACGGATTCATAGATATGTTGGTTTGTCACATTATCTGAATTATTATGTCGCCTCTATTCCCTCACATGCTCGCAGGATTTCTTGCATTGTTCAGCACTGTATTGAGCAAACGCTTCTCTGCAAAACATTTCCTTTCTTTTAAGGATGCACCAATAGTTTCTGCTGCCTCGCGCCCTTTATAAATCCCAAACAAGTTCTATTGGATTTAGATCTGATGGTACGGTGGAAGACGGAGAGGAATTTGGCCATGTTCAATGATTATTTGATCAACGACCTATTGTTTTTCAGTCGATATACTTTGAATGATTTCTAATAATTGGGTTTTGTGAATAACAGCAGCTACTGTGTGAAGCACACTGTCACTGCTCACTAGTCACGGTAAAACAGGGACTGGAGACCGAAACTCCAAGACGCGGCTTATTTTCTGTTGATCGTTTGGACAACCTCTGCTGTAGAAACACGTAAGCTGCCTTCCGTCTGATACTTCTCACTCATCAGTTTGTTATCACCAAACTCGCAGTATGACCCACGAGAGAAGACAGAGAGAGCTATGTTGTGACAAAGAGCGCAGGCAAGCGGGAAATATGAGGAGCTTTGGAGGAGAGGCCACGTTCGGGCATGCGCAGTGGAAGGTTTTATTGAGAGTGGTAGAGCAAAGCTGGTATGCGCACGAAGAAGTAATGGTCGCATCACACAGCATGAGTAGTATTCAATCAGGAACGCGGTTGTGGTGACCAGTAAATATTCCTCCTTGTAACGGGTCAGTTTATTCTGTTTGTTGTAAAAATTGTAAATTGTGTATTCAGGTGTCGGAGCATATTGGGAATAAAATTCAATATGTTACAAGCTTTTTCACGTCTGTGAATTCTTTTCCCGGCAATGACACCACATAAGTTGCGGGCACATACACATTCTACCTATTGCAAGAGGCCCTATTTATTCGCTTCATTAAAGTCTGAAGACTCTCATGAACAGGTGAGTTTATAATGGATGGCTTATCCTGCCATGGCAGAAATACATAAACGAAAGAAACGTTGTGCTTGGGTGACGTCTTGGGTGCAAAAGAGAGAGAATGAATTGGGTCTGCTAAACGTGATAGACAATTAACTGAGCCTGGAAGACCCACACCAAAATAATTTTCACGAGCTCCTTAGTTTGATAATGAATAATATTCAAACTTGATATCGAAAAGACACATTAGTATTTTACATTTATTTTACCTACAGTAACCTCAACTCACCTTCAGACTTAGGCGTAATTATGGAAAAAGTAAAAAACGCTGCGTTTATTTCACCACAAATTTCTTCACAATGCATTCAACCACACAGACTGAAAAATCTCTGATATTCAAACAAATCTCACCACACGCATAGCAACCAAAGAAAGTTCCAAAAAGTTTCAAGCTAAGAACACCGTAGTATAAGAAGATAAAATTTGTACGGAAAATGAAACAAACGTCATTTTTTCGTAGAAAGTATATCCAGTCTGGTCACTACATTTCTGTACCGACGAGAAATGATGAAAGAATGACCATGTAAATCAGGCTGAAGACATTCATACCTTTTCGACTCTATTTCTTATCTTTAATTGTAATTCAGAATGTTTTGCACTTTACTTTCTCCTTTTCTCTATATCATTCTCTTCGTTTCCTTGACATTCCCTTTCTTTCTGTTATCACAATGTTTCTCTCCCTATTTGCTTTCATATTCCCCTTCACCATTCCTTTTCTCTCCCTATTTATTCGCTCTCTTTTCGTTTATTTCTCTTCGCTTCTTCCTATCACCGCCGTTTCGATGTTTGCGCCGCACAGTGGTTTAATCGGACATGAAACCTGTTCATAATTGCAGATACGAGTGGATTTGCGTGAAAATGGGTATCAATTGGTTTTTGAGGTCCCTGAATTTGAATATCATAAATAAATTTCAGAATTCAAAATGGCAGTTTGAAATGCTAACAGATTCCTAAAAATATGATATGTGTAGAAATATGGATACAATATTTATCGCAGTTGCACGTTAATATTGTTATCATTCCAAAATTTATATCAGAACTTTTCTTATTAAAAGAAATTATCAGAAGGAATTGTTGTGTGAATCTTATTATGTAGCATTGCAGTGAAGTGGCTATAAAACAAAAGAGTGCTGGTATGTGTAGCTAAATGTGTGATATTCTGATTAAGAGCATTCTACTTGATAAATAAAAAAATGATTGAGGCAGGAATACTCAGGACAAAAATGTAATCCACAATATACATAACTAACATTGTTACGGTCCATGGGTTCAGCCATATATTCAGTTCATATATAAAATGATTCGACTCTTTTCTTGAAACTATACCTAACTTATAGTCAAAAGAGTCTTGTGTTCAAAAGAATCCACAAAAAATATTTAAATACTTTTTTTTACTTTTACAAATATAGTCGACAAGAATCAATGAATTCGAGTGTTTCGAGCAATGGCAACTTTACGAGTCGTGAAGGCGACAACAATGATTGAAATAACATTCTGGAACTGAAATAGTGTGCTCCAATGTCTTTCAAACGAGATTTGCAAAGTCAGAATTCCGAACGCGCACTTTTAATTTTGCCTTTATGGCCAGGTTTTTGGCCCGATTCGGCCAGTGTGCGGCACCTGCGGTGCGGGTGCGCGAGTAGTTTGCCGAAATCTCGGCTGCTGAGCGCAGCCCCCCAGGTAATAAGCTGCCAGGCCCCGACCGCCCCCCCGCCACCGGGAACCTGCTGCACGCAACTTGGCATCACCCGGTCGTTAGCCTACGTGTTGCCTGCGACCGGAGACGGAAATGGCTGCTGGGAATGAGGGCTTGGCTGCAGAGAAGGCAGACGTGGAAGGAGTGAGTTGGTTGCGGGCAAGAATCATCGAATTAAAATGGTGGCAGGAAAATGTCCGAAAAAAATGGTTAACATCTCAGATGAATGTCGCTTTTAACAATGAATTTCCGTTGTATTTGTGATTATGCTTCATTTTTCAATATATGGAAGACCCCTTGCATTTAGTTGTTTATATGTGTTTTATGACAATTTTTACGTAATAGCACATATTTCACTTTACTATCAAAAATATAATTTATCCATAGACACTGTATTATTATGACGACTGTTGACGAAAAATGCGTAAGGAAGGCTTTGCTACTAGTAGACGTCATAGCAGATTTGTTTTCATAGTGCAGCATTTGCTGGCTAGCTAAAGAATTTGGCTTTATCATTTCTGTTTACGCAAACGGGCTATTGAAACAAATATTGGTGAAGCTACGCCAACTTTAAAAAAATTGAGGCAATTTCCAGTGAGAAAGCGACCAATGAGCATTTCCAATGAGAATCAAAGTAAATTAGAACTGAGCATTGAAACAAACATAAAGACAACACGAGAAGCCATGTAATAGTAACGAGGAATTCCGAGAAATGTCAATAACAGCAAATAAACTATTTGAATGACGGCGGCATTGTCAAACTCGTAATGAAAATACATTTACCAGTAATACTGAAAGCAGTAAAAGGAAATAAGTATTTATTTCCGAATTTAGAGGTATTCAATGTAAAAAAAATAACCTATATCACTGAAATGCTTAAACATTTGTTCATATTGACGAAAATATATGCAAATTCATTACGGAGAAATAGTACAACGGCGCCAATCGAAGTGCTCGTGATTGACTCGCAGACCTGTTGGGCGCAACGCGAAGGTACGGCGGTAGGCCAGCGTCGACGATGTTGAGAATTGGTAGGGCGTAGGATGGCGCAGAGAGCATGGGAAATATAAGAAGCGAAAAGTGCGTTAGGATTCTGTAGGGTTGCGTGAGTGACGTATGGAAGCAAGAATGGCGGCGGCGATGGTGTAGCGGTTAGCGTATCGGACTGCTATACCCAAGTTTGCGGGTTCAAACCCGATCGAAGCCGTGGATTTTAGAGCGAAAAATCTTCGTACGTCTTCCTTCGAGGAAGTAAAGCCGGCTGTCCCATGTTAGTACATTTACTGCATGTAAAGATCCTCGCCTAATTGAAGCCTCTGAGCTACTGTTTCATCGCCCAAGTAATACCTTCTTTCGCCCATGATTGGTGAAAGGAGTGTAACGAAATTTGCGTGGTCAGAGAGCAGGCCTCATGGCCTGAGCTCCACGTAAAATAAGGCAAATTCAATTCAATTCAAGAATGGGGTCCAAATGCAGCAGAGAGGACTTACTGAGCGTCGAGGGCGACAGAAGCGGCGTGGCATGAAGTGGTGTGTGGCATGGAGTGCGTAGGGAGCGAGGAGGGCATAGGCAAAAAACGAAAGGGCAAGGTAAGGGTTGTGGATGGTCCAGGAGCGTGGAGAACGTCCGGCGGCGTAGCGGGCGTGGAGCGTGGCAGGTGCGGGCGCGTGGGAGGGGAAGCGCAGAGCAAGCGGGGGAGGGGCGGCGATGCCACGCGGAGATTTATCTGCACATTGTTGCCGAGGCAGCGTTTTCCAGCGAGAGTCGACCCCGGAGCGAGGGCTGTGGCCGCGCCAGGAGAGGTGCTCAGCTCCGCAGCGCGGGCGGTCGAGTATAATGAAGGGTGGCGCGGTGTCTTCTTCAGAGGGAGGCACTCCAGGGGAGTAGGTCTCCACTACTGCTGCGAAACGTCATAGCGACGCTCGTTTTCTGAGCTCTTTGCATCGTATTAATCTTGCACAGAGCTTACTTGATGACTACTTATGTGCTTTACACTCGTTGTGTGTAGAAACTGATACCAGTTTTCTTCATTTGTAGCCTATCGTACTTGCTCAGTCATTTATAAAATGTCTACGAAAAAGAGTATTTGACTTCGGAAAATGATTTTAAAGCACACTATAGTTTATTGTGCTTCAATTGATATAATATATATATATATATATATATATATATATATATATATATATAAAATAAAAATTGAGTACGTTGGTAGAAAAGTAGCTTTATTTAAATCATATATTACGTTTAAGCTGATGTTTCATCTACCCTATATTTTAATGAATTAAAAATTCGAAATTTCGATAATGAAGAAACGCTGAATTAAGAATTTGAACAAATAACGTTTTTTGTACTCTCACATTATAATTACAAGAGCCTAATATTATGGATACATCCGGAGTAATCCTTTGCAATCGTATTAATTAGTTACTTGAGATTTAAGTTCGCCCATTCAAGAGGGTGTGCTTATAAGGACTTGGCAGAGCCTGTGAGTCTGTTCCGCCGCTGGTGTTAGCGCCGGCGGCCGAGGCCCCGGCCGGCGAAAGCAAGTTTTTAAAAAGTGTTTTATTACAATTTGTCGTACAGCAGTTGTATACGCGTTGCAATATGAACTAACATGATTCTGGCATCGTGGAGCGTGAGCAGCGTCTGAAGGAACAATGCTGGTGAGAGCTACTGGGCTCTCCCTTAAATACAATTTTACTTGTTATTCACTAGAAGTTCACAAACAAGATTTCTCAACATATCGTGTCTGGTAAACATCCTGGTACCCATTTGGATACTATTAAGCAAGGGGATGTAACTCGCGTGCCAGGACAAGGGCAAGGGCGAGGGCGCTCCGTGCAGCGGAGACGCGTCGCGAGGCGTGGCACGAGATCTCCGCGAGGGAGGACGCGTGCACGCCAGGTGCGTGGAGCGGAGGGAAGAGAGGAGGGGAAAGGGACGAAGGAAACGACAGACAGAAGGGTGAAGAGCTGGGAGCGAAGGGCTGGGAGCGGAGGGAAGAGAGGAGTGGTAAAGGAGACGAAGAAAACGACAGACAGAAGGGTGAAGAGCTGGGAGGAAGGGCTGGGAGCGGAGGGAAGAGAGGAGTGGAAAGAAGACGAAGAAACGACAGACAGAAGGGTGAAGAGCTGGAGGAAGGGCTGGGAGCGGAGGGAAGAGAGAAGTGGGAAAGGAGACGAAGGAAAACGACAGACAGAAGGGTGAAGAGCTGGGAGGGAAGGGCTGGGAGCGGAGGGAAGAGAGGAGTGGGAAAGGAGACGAAGGAAAACGACAGACAGAAGGGTGAAGAGCTGGGAGGGAAGGGCTGGGAGCGGAGGGAAGAGAGGAGGGGAAGGAGACAAAGGAAAACGACAGACAGAAGGGTGAAGAGCTGGGAGGGAAGGGCTGGGAGCGGAGGGAAGAGAGGAGTGGGAAAGGAGACAAAGGAAAACGACAGACAGAAGGGTGAAGAGGGGGTTGAAGGGAGAGGAGAGGGCAGTTGAAGCAAGAAAAATATAGACAAAGGGAGTTAAAGGGAAAGAGCAGGGATTTGGAGGGAGAGACAACGAAATTATGGATTGGATGGGAAAAGGGGAGTATTGGGAAGAGGATTGGCCAGAGTAGGGGATTTGAATAGAGGGCGCGCATGGATGCGAAGAGATTGGGGGCGGGAGCCTGGCCGGATTACCGCTCACCCACTGCCCTGAGTTACGCTGGCCGCCCCGCCAGCTGCCCGTGCGGCCGCCAATAAACCTCCCGCCCTCCGCCCGCGCCGTCCCCTGCGGTCATGTCGCGCTGAGGCGGGCGATTAACACACTGCCGGCGGCGCGCAACGAACCGAGGCCCCTCGCGGCGAGACCCTCGCACCCCTTCCGACCCTGCCCCCCTCCCCCGCCTCCGCTACCGCCCCCGCCACCATTTCTGCTGTGACCGCACTACAGTTACATTGTTGTGGGGCTTTGCTTTTATTTTCCCACTACACGCAGTATAGCAGTGTAGAATTGGAATAAGTTCAAAAATTTGATGTCGAGATTTTGGAGGTAAAGTTTATAATGAGGATCTCTGAGTAAAAGTCAACGTTTTTATAATGCCATCTGTATGCTTGAATGATTGAATGCGCGTGAATGACGGTTAAGGATGCTCGGACAATTATCGTATATCTGGCAATATTAGAAAAAAGTCTGTTTGCAACGCTTCAAAGATATTTTAAGTCTGTGCGGATGCCGTGAGAAAATACGCAGTTTAGTACTATCAACAAAGCTAAATTTGTAAAAACGCCGCAATGGGTTGTGTAAAGATAAATTGCAAGTAGTAAGACATTTGATGATAGTACAATGCCGGTCCCCATGGTCACAGTCTCCGGCACACAAATACTGTAGTAATTAACTAGAAAAGGTTATTTTTGTGACAGTATGTCTAACGTTAATAGAATACAAAATTTATTAATTACAGATAGTAAAATAGTAATATTTTTATTACAAAGTACAATGTTTCTCACACCAATGTGTCAGCTTCATCAGGTAAAACTAAAATAGTAACAATCAATAAATAATAACAGTAAATAGATACATTTTGTATAAATTAAATTGTTCCAAATATATAAATAAATAGAAATTCAGATTCACCTTATCTTAATTTATTATAAGCTTTTTAATTCTAAAATCAATATTGCAAACTTTTAAATTCATTAATATTTAATCATAAGCAGAAGTAAATAAATTGTATTCAACATTTGAATTTATGGTTTGGCCAGTTTAATAAATAAAATTTCTGAAAAATTCAGGCTTCTATTCTAGAAATTTTGGTTTGAAATACAAAATTATGCGATAATTCAACTCTATATTTGAAAATAGAATTGACTTTCCATAACGTCTTTGATGTTATTGCGATGGAACATCACAATAAAATCAATAAAATGATTGTGATGGAACATCACAATCATTTGTTGTCTCAAACGTCCTTTTGTTTGACAAATATAAGATAAATCACAGTCTAAAGGAGATATACTTTTGATTATTTATTATTATTATGACTTATGCACTTCTCCCACGCGGGGGGGAAACATTCACCTGCCACAGATGTCATTGTGGCTAGGCTCACTCGTACGGCTCAGAGCAAGTAACGAGCAAGATCTTCATTTCTTTCCAGGACCTCTAACACTACATATCAGACACATCAGTGACAGTTTTTCTGACAATGTGACAGGTGTCTAGAATGACTGATTTTGTACTGTTCCTAGTATATGCTTTATATTCAATTCTTGCAGATGTTTGATGAGGATTTTGGTATTATTCCGGTTGTAGAAATTGTCAGGGGACGGATCTGAACCTTTTTTATTTTCCAAATCTTCTTTATCTCATCTGCTAGCTCTTGGTATTTGTGGACTTTGTTCGTGTATGCGGAGTGGAGATTATGTGACAGTGGTACCGTAATATCGATGATGATGACTTCCTTCTTGGTTTTATTTAGCACTATAATGTCTGGTCTATTTGCGGTGATGGTCTTATCTGTTCTAATCTCCTATCCCAATACATCTTCATGGATTCATTTTCCATGACGGTGGGAGGTTGGTACTGATAGTATGGTACGTTTTCCACACTAAGATGTTCTTTAACAGCCAGAGATTGGTGAACGATTTTGCAAAGTTGTTATGTCGTCGCAGGTATTCCGTTCCAGCAAGAATTTTACATGCCCCAGTTATGTGCTCAATTGTTTCGTCTCCGTTGAGCATAACTCATTTATCGTTCAGTGTTTCTTTCAATATATATTTTCTGTAATTTCGAGTGCTAATGACTCTGTCCTGAATGGCCATCATGAATCCAGCTGTTTCTCCATACAAGTTACCTGCAGTTAACCAAAGATGCGAAAATGTGCTGTCAACATTTGTATCCTCAAGCTGATGGGGATACGAACCGTGTAAAGATTTCTGCTTCCATGACAGTATTTTTCTTCCAAAGATTGCCAGGTATTTTCCAGATCTTGGTTTTGGTTTTGCAGTTTTAATGGTGTTATATTTACTCTGCGGAGCTACAATATCTCATACATGTGTTTATCCTGCTTAGAATGGAAGTATTCCCTTAGGTCTTGAATTTGCTTGCAGTGTAATTGCAGGACACTCGTGATACCATTCCTCCCTTGCATGGAGGTAGCGTTACCCTTTCAATTGCTGATTTGGGATGCCTCATTCTGTGCTTGTTATCTTGACTCTGATTTGTCTTTCAATATTTTCCAAATCTGTCTTGGACCATTTCACCACTCCAAAAGTGTAACCCAAAACAGGGATGGCGAATGTATTGATTGCTTTGACTTTATTCCGCCTATGAAGATGCGTTTTAAGAACTGTTTCTACCCTTCTCATTACTTCGGTAGAAGTTTCTCTTTAATAAGAGTGTCATTGATACCTCGCAATTGTTGGAATCCCAGGTACTTGTACAGCTCTTCGGCTGTCAGGTCTTCGATGACACCTTTCCCTGTGTCAAAGCCAGTAGTTTGGGTTATTTTCCCTTTTGTAAGGTGTAGTGATTTGCACTTACTAAGGCCAAATGACATATGTATGTCGTTACTGAACTTTGTTGTTATATCCAGCATTTTGTGCAATTGTGTGGGAGAGTTGGCATACATTTTCATATCATCTATGTAGAGTAAATGGCTTTTTTTTTTGAAACCATCTTCGTTTCATTAAGAGCTCGACTTAATGGATTGAGGGCCATACAGAACCAGAGTGGACTGAATGAGTCACCTTGAAAGATACCCCTTTTAATTTGTATTGTCCTTGATTTCAGCTTTACCTCGGGGGTTGCCAGTTGCAGTACTGTGGTCCATTTTTTCATGGTTTCTTGAAAAAACTGTATTAGTGTTGTATCTACCCTATACATTTGCATAATCTCTATAAGGTAGGAGTGCGGAACAGAATCAAATGCCTTTGATAATCAATATAGGTGAAACTAAGATTCCTGTTTCCTTTCGTAGATTGTGAGTGATTACAGAGCAATTACACTTGCTCTTACAACCTTTTGAATGTCTGTAACAACCTTTTTGCTCTTCTGTCATAATGTTGCACTTTTCGAGGTGTTCATTAATCTTGTCAGTGATTATCTTTGTCAAGCATTTGTAGAAGACAGATAAGCACGTGATTGGCCTGTAGTTAGCAGGATTGGTAGTTTCTTCGGTTTTGGGGAGTAGAGAGTTTTACCGGTAGTTAAGAATGCTGGTGCAGTGTCTGGTTGATGCAGTAACTATTTAGCACTCTGCCAGCTTCTCATGACACTGGTGAAGTACTTAAGCCAAAAGACATGTATCCCATCTGGCCCTGGAGATTTCCAGTTGCTCATCCGACAAATTGCTTTCTTAATTTCCTCAGTAGAAATGTTAGTAGAGAGCATTTCCGACAGGTTTTGCGATCTGCGTTTTTCCTCAAGGAGAACCGGAGTGGTTGTATTGTGTATTTTGCCATTTTCCCATATGTCCGACCAAAAGTTTGTAATAGATTCAAGGGCAGGTGTTCCGTTAGAGAAGGAGACCGGTTTTGAGATAAGCCTCTGTAAAATTTTCGTTCTTCCAAAATTTTTGTTTTGCTGTTTTCGCTTCAGAGATGTCATGTATCTGCGTAGTCTGTGGCAATATACATTCAACTTCTGAGTATAGTTATCAATTATTTCTAAGAGATCATTGTCTTTAAGATGGTCTAGACTTCTTGGCTTTATTATAATTGAAACTTTTTCTTCAAAGCTTTTGTCCGTATTCCCTTCGATACTGTGTCAATCGTCCCAGTTTTTGCCGGATATCCCCTATCCGCTTTTCTATCCGTCTTTTCCAGGCAGGTTCGCGGTTATCTTTTCTTTGTCTTTGCTCATTCCAATTGTTAGTCGGTCTCCTCGGTGGATTTGCTATTGTGTGAGCACTGCAGTATATAAGGTGATACACATCAGTTATATCATTACATTCTGGGATTAGATCAGGTAGAACATTTTCATTGAGATAATTCAGCTGTTCCAGAAGATATGTGAAAATTTAGGTTTGGGATATTTTGGCGCACTAAGGGGTCTAGCCCGAGAAACTGAATGAGATTGGTTTTCAGTTTCTGTTTCAGCTCATGCATACTTGTATTGTTTTCTCCTCCCAGGTTTGATGGCGTCTCAGCTGACAACGTTGGTTGCTCAGTAAGTCTTTCGTTTAATTCCAGGTTTTGCTGTGCAAGGGTGTTAGTTCCTCTTAAAGGACGCGGTGGGTCGCTACTTGTAAGACACAGTTCGGTTAGCACTGAGTTTTTAATATCAGCTATTTCAAGGGGTGATAGGAGATTTAATCGGATGATTGCATTTCGGCGGTCTGCTAAATTGTTTTGGGTCACTTTGCTTACCATGTGAGGGTATAACTCTAGAAATGTCGATACATTTCTTGCCTGTATGCTGTGGTGTCGGTACCTGCCTTTGTACTTCGCATATAGCAACGAATAACATCCTATTCATTTCCGATGTCCATTGTATACGTTGCCGTATGCGTCCCGCTGCAGTGGTTGTCGGTTGAGATACCGGCAAAACACTTTCAGCAGGTGAGACTTGCAGCATTTGGTCGTCTCTTGTAATTTCGGCTGTTTCTTCTTCGTGTCCCGACCAGGACCGCGACTCAGTACCTGGTCACCACCGGTTCGCTCGCTGTCACCCCAGCGGTGGCTCCAGAGGTGCCCTGACGCCCTCGGTAGCGGTACTTGTTCCGAGGCTTTCTTTTTTGTCTAGTCTCCATGATTCATGGGTGTCTGGTTTTGGTCCGCGAGTGGTATTTCATTTCCCACTTACCCTCCGGCGTAGCCGGTTGGAGCATTCCCCGATCCGCCACCTGGGGACGCGTCCGATAGGAGACCAGACAACTCCCACGGATTATTATTATTATTATTATTATTATTATTATTGTATTATTATTATTATTATTATTATTGTTGTTGTTGTTGTCATTATTCTAATATTATTAGTATTATTATATACTGAGTACTACATTACCTATCTCATGTGGGTAAAGTATATTTTACATTTAAAATTAAATTAGCTTTGTAATTAAGAAAGTTAAGAATAATTTATTTTAAATTTTCAGGGACAGCATATTTTTATGTTGTTGATTCTTGAATACGGTAAATTTAAGAAAATATAATCTGCACGTTAATTACGCGGATGTGAATCGGGAGATGCAGTACTTCTATTGTTTAAAATTACGTTCTTTTCTTTTATATTTATTAATAAAATGGGAAGGAAAATTATTTTCAGCTAAAATTAGAGTTACTGACTTTTTAGGTGATGATTATGATACTGACTTGTTAGGTTATGATTATGGAATTCAAGATGTGAAAATTTAATCATATGACAAATCAATTAAGTGTTCTTTTTCTTCTTCTTCTTGTTATATATATATATATATATATATATATTATATATATATATAAAACATATATATATATAAAAACATATATATATATATATATATATGACATACCAATATGGGGACATGTTTTATTACATAATATTTGTCGTAAATGGGCAAATGGTTAGGCAAATAATAAGCAATATGGCGCCTGCCTTAGTAACGACGTCGTGGTTGTTGTCAGGAAAACCAAAAATTCATCTGACCGGGAGGTGACGACGTGAGTAGGAGAAAATATAAGCTAAGAGTTACTAAGAGATTCCTAAGAGTTAAAGCAGTTGTAGTGACTGCTAAGAGTTAAATCACGCAAAACGAATAACGTTGGTAACACCATAAAGCTTGTGCAGCTAACTTACGGCGCTTCCTTGTACTACTTTCCCTAACATGTTGGGACAGACAAACAGCAGATATGTACGAGACTGGATGAACTGCCAGGATGAATAGTAATTCATATAATGTGTAGCGAATGTGAATAGAATATAGAATATTACTAAATGAAAGTGATTCAGGTTCAGATTGCAAATGTTCTTTCAATATGCAACTTGTGCATAGTGAAGTGACGAATGTCAAATATAATGAGGAGAAACAGTGTTTTTTGCTTACCTGTAGCTCAAGTGGTAATGACTGTCGAATATCAAGTATTATAATGCGAGTTATTTGACCGTAACTCATTTTATTTTATCGGACCTAGGAAATATTAGTTGATCTCACAAAATAGCAATGGCACAGAAATAAGTTAACATATTGGACGGACTTAATTTAAAGGACAAACATCTTGTTGTAGTGTATACAATAAAATTTAGAACTATTGTGGCACATGGTGTGAAATAATTAATTATATATTAATTAATACGTAATTTGAACACTGGCAAATCATGATTGATTAGCTGCAGTGAAGCTGTTATCGTACAAAATGGTTGCCAAAAAAGCTTGTAGTAGTTCGGATTAGGCCCAGTAGGTTGCAGTTCTATGTATTTCAACCGATAACTGCCAATAACAGGATAAACGAAATAACTGTTATTTCGCGTAACAGTTACGAAACGTTAACGGTTAATAAATAACAGTTTAGCTGTTAAGAGCACATCCCTAATCACAAATGTAACGCACACATAAACAAATATTTAACCATTTATTGCATAGTGTAAATCAGCTGTAACATAATATTTTTCAGGTTATAAACGTATTCTCACGAATTAATTATGAACTATTTTACATTACACGTGATGTACATAATGTGTTTATGTCACCCCATGCATTGTTACGCGGTAAACGCGATAAGATAAAGAGATAAAGTGATAGTAATCTAGTGGCGTCGTGAATCGGAACTTACTGGTAACACACACTGTTTTCGAATATCAGAAACGAAACGTTTTCAGGAAAATAATCAAACTAAAATACGTATTTCATTGATTTTCTTGATGGTTATTTTATCACATAAACTATTTGAACAGTAAGTAAAATTTTTTAAATCGTTAAATACAGCACATTTTGTTGGAGGAGTAACACAATTTAGTTTTGTTTTCCTCAAGCAATATTTACTTCTGCATTTTTAAATATTATTTTCCTTCATTAAAATAAATAAATAAATGCAATGAAAATAATTATTGCAATTAAAATTAAAAATCATGCAATAAAGGGTTAGGGCGGCTTCCTCTCTGAATTCTCTCCGTTGCCTCTGAGTCGTAAGCAGAAACGTACTGCGTGTTAGAATTCAGTGGGTAGGTTCAATATGAGAATGTGCGGAAAACAGACACAATTTCTCATATTTCACTCAAAATCTAAACAGGTTCATTATTTTTGGATTTTCTCATTGTTCCTGAGTTTCCTGAATGAAACCACAAATACTTCTTCATTTTCCGGAGGCGGTAAAAGATTTCCTTCAATTTTTGCGCGCATTGGAAAATTGTATTAAAGATAATATCATACTAACCGTACCCTCGTGGATCCCGGTTTCAGATGGCAGCGTGCGTTAGGGGTTGCATATATACCAGCTGTTTTCCTTACATCAATTTATAAGTCTATAATAAAAATACAGAGATACAGTGCGAGCGAGTAAGGAGAATGTACACCGGTTGAAAAGCTTCACGAAGTCGAATAAAAAGTTGAAGTTTGTTGGGAAATATTTTTTGCATATCTACCAAATGTTTACTGAACATATAATTGTGTTAGTAAGAAATGATGACAACATTTTTGTACTTTATTGTCATGAAAGCCTAGTTGTAAAATTAAACACGTGTATTAGAGGACGAATTGCATAAGGACACCCTGCAAAATGTCATTTTCAAATAAAACTTCCACATTCACAAAGAAACTTCGCATTTTGAGTATGTAAAATATTTTTATTACTAGAAATCCTCGTAAGGAGAATCATGACAAATAAATTTTAGTACCATCTTTTAAAAAAAAATCTTTATTTTTTTTCATTTCGTCGATCGTCTTATCTTTCATTTCTCTGTTAATACAAAAATGGTGTTTAAAAATGAGATATACTTCTTCTGAAGCAATCAAAAATTCCCAATGCATTCGAGATATTCTGATTTTATAGACACAAATTATCTATTACATCAACTTCGTATATGCTCACCGACTTATTATTGGTATAGTTTAACCTCAAAACATTGGTAGTATTTACCTACTTGTTTTTTTCGTTATCGTTTAGATATTTAGTTTCTAACTGTAGTCAACTTGGTAGTTCAGAGGTAATGCAGGAAATATGTTATCTAGGAAGAGCTTTTGATCTTGAGTGGCGGTGAATTGAAAGCGCCAGAGGCAGGTCGCTGCTCTAGAGGCCTTCCGTGAAATATAGCCGCCATTTTTCTTTCCTTGTTAGCGCGACAGGCAAAGCTCCTGAGGACGCCGTTGAGGTCCAGTCCCTCCGTCTCAGCGCCGCCTCCTCGCCCTTCGTTTGGCCACGCCCACCCGCACACACACACACACACACACACACACACACACACACACACTAACTACAAAATCAACTTCCTTCTTCTGCCATATTATGATGCGTTCAAGATCAGCTCTTTTTCGTGAGATTTTATGACTTAATAGTTGGACCTTCTTTAAAGAGTGAGTGCCAACTCTCGTATTCGTGTTTAAGGATTGTTTCAATAAAACAGTGCAATAGATTTGGATGTCCATCGATCGGCATAATTTATTCGGCGAGGTTAATGATGCCTAAAATTATTTCCTGCACCATATTAATTATAGATTGATTGATTATTAGTTATTCCGGGCGCATCAACTACTGAAGTCATTAACCCTGTAAGTGTGGTGCATGTTTTTTTCATCGGGAGGTGGCCTCCACTGGATGGTGAGATCTGGCGCCGACGTACCGCCGACTAGCGGGGTTTTCTCCAACCAGGTATCTCACACCAGTGTAGCACCGACCTAGCCGGGACAAGCTTTAAGTCCCCGACCGATCTCTCGGCATGTGTGGTAGTGTAGTGGATGTTAGTGTAAGTGTGTGAGTAAGGAGTGAGGAAGGAAAGATCGCGCGGGGTCCGTTGCCCGTTTGTTAGAGTACTGCTCCGGCATTGGTCTGGTGATGATCGGAGAAAGCTCGGAAAACTACCGATTGGAACAGCCAACCGCTAGAATTCTCCTCCAGACTGTGATTAAATTCGACCTAGCTGGTAAGCTAGTATCGTAAATCCAGCTGCCGTGGGATTCGAACCTAGGACCTCCCGGTCAGAGGAACTGCAATAACATCAGTTGATGCATTAACCACCGCTCCCGGTTTAATCATAAATAGTTCAGAACTTTTTTAACACTTCTTTGGGCGAAATAGCATACTAACAAATTATGCAAAAAATTTGCAGTTGCGAATAAAAGTTCCAGTGAGGCGTTCTTACCGTACGAGGTCAAGGGTTTGTTAAGCTGTCGAGTGGCAGGCCACCTCGCCACTATCAGCTTGGCCCCCGCTGGCAGCGTACATCGTGCACTACTGAAGAGGGCGCACACCGGAGTTGCCAGAAACTGAAGCCTGTCGGCCGGCACGTCCCGTGGCCACGTCTCGGGCCGGGCGGACACGGTTCCGCCCTCGTCAGCTCCTCTGGTCGAGTGCCGGGGGCAGTTCACGCCACAAACTGTGGCGCGTCGCTCGGAGCACGTGGGGGAGTTCCGGAAATCGCCCGCTCCGCTTCCGGGCTCCGGGTTTTAGCCCCCCCCCCCCCCAGGTAAAGGGAAGGGGAGGGGCTGCCCTTCTCCTCTAGCGGAGCGTAACCCAAAGCTCGCTTCTCAATGGGGGACTACCACAGTTTTTGTGATGAAACTTTCACGTTTTGCGTAAAGCTTTTGAAAAAATTTGTTTTCAAGCACAGTAATCTAATACATTGTTATCATCTGTGGAGATTGTTATTTACTTTTTCACACTTCTATTTTCTCGTATACATACGTATTTTAAGGTCTGTCCGTCTGATGAGATTTTCCCTTTAAATTAAATTTGTATTATTAGTTCATTTGCAATTTTAAACATTAAAAAAACAAGATTTTCTCAAAAAATGTTTTCTTCAAACTTTTTACTAGGGATAGTATCCAATGTTCCCTATATGATGACATAAACGCAATATTGCTCTATTCTTTTGTTTTTTCAAAAAATAAAATAATGAAATGATTTGGCTTGTCTCTCGCGTCGGTAATATAGACAATACAGAAGAGGTCTTCACATTATTAGATTTATGAGTACATGTTCTTTAAATAATGTCATATAATGTTTCTTCAAATTTCAAAGTTTTCTGTTAAAATGTGTCAAATTCCGATTTTCAGAAAAGCTCAAACGCCATTTTCTCGAAAATGCCTTTAAATATTGTCTTCATACTTTTCCAAAGAATGGTGCAAATTGCCGTTTAATATGACGAAGTTCATTTTGGTGTATTTTTTAAAAATAATTTTGTAAGTATTTTCACGCTGTAATATGCACTTTCCAGCAATTTGTATAATATTCATTTGTAAGTGAAGGTACAGGTACTTCAAATGATCAAATGAAGTTTTTCGAAACTCAAAAGATTTGTGAAATGAGATTCAAATATCGCATTTACAACAATGCTTAATCACCATTTTCTTACAAACGGCTTGAATTTTTCAGTGAAAGTTTTTATTTACAACGAGATTTTACTCTTCTTTAGTATTCTTGACGTAATATTTCGCTTTTACTCTTATGAATTCAAAAAGTTGAGAAACTGTCAAAAAAATATACTTTGGGTGACAAGAGATGGTAGCTTGCTTAAGAATGGAGCAAGACCTGAAATCTAGACCACACCAAATAAATTAGAGAAATATCCTACGAGAAAGTAGATGCCAATCTGTAGTATTTCTAGTTTTTTAGAAGAAATACCTAAGAGACTGATTTGCTATCCCAAGAATTGTCGCAGATTTAAAGGAAGCAAGAGAGAGAGAGTGGGCCAAGGGAAGCAAACGTCCTTGCGTTTGGCGGTGGAGACTCGAGCACCGGGTGCATAAAGAATGAGTGGATGGGGCGTGGGGAGGATGGAGGCGAGGAAAGAGGCGGAATGGAAAACGCAAGGGGAGTTAACTTAGGAGCACGGACACTGGAGGAAGTGATGGGTGAGGAGACGTGGATAGCGGTGCGGGAGAAAGGGCCTCTGTACAGAGTTGGTGGGGCGGGGACAGGGGTGGGGGGGGGGGGGCGGAGCGGGATTAGACGGGGAAGGGGGGATGGAGAGGGTTCCCTAGGACATGGCCGAGCGAGGGGCGGGGTATGGACGGGCGGGGGGGGGCAGGGGGGCGGGGCGTGGTTTGATGGTTTGATTGATTTGATAGATTTTTTCGTGTTTCCCGGCGCGTCAACTGCTTTGGTCATTAGTCCCGTTAGTGTAGTGCATGTTAGTGTAGTGCCCCGTCGGCTAGTGGGGTTTCCCCCTTACCAGGACTCTCCCACCAGCGGGGCACCGCCCCAGCCGGGACTAGCTCTAAGCTCCCGACCGGTCTCCCGGAATTTGTGGTAGTGTAGTGCATGTTAGTGTAAGTGAGGGGCGGGGCGTGGACGGGTGGACGGGAGAGCGAGAGGCGAGTGGCGCGGGAGCCTTGGTGGAGCTTCGTGGGCTCTGGGGCCTGTGGGGAGGGGCGTGGATAGGTGCCGACGGGGAGTGGGGCTGGGGGCGGGCGGGTCAGGAACGGAGGCGTGGACTGGACGAGTCAGGGGCGAGTTTCGTGGTCTGGGGTGGCCGGGCGTGAACGGGTGGGCGGGAGCCTTGGGCGAGCACCGTGGGCTGTGGGGCCAGTGGGGAGTGGCGTTGATGGGGAGCGAGGGGGTGCGGCTGGGAGCGGGGGGGGGGGGGGCGCTGGCGGCGCGCGCCCGCGGGAAAGCGCTGCGCAACACGCGGCGCGCATTAAGCGACGCTCCGCGGCCGCGCCTCGAACACGCGTTCTGTTTTACGCGCTTTTAGCAGAGTGCGTGCGATCGCGTGCGTTTCGGCTGCCGCCGCGACCCCTCCGCCCCTCCCCCCTCCACCGATGCTCCACCCTGTGGCGTTCGAGAGTAAGTAGTTACTGCCCCCACACACACATCGTCGTTAATACCTCTGCGGCATTGTTTCCCTTGCCTTCCCCGCTACTTCATCCTCCCACATCAGTTAACACTGTATCTCGTACTTACCCTCGCCAGTGGATAGCCTCTAGTGATTACTCTCTACAATTCTTACTCCTTTCTTACTTTGCTTACTTTTTCCATGCTTACTATTTTCCATGATTACTCTCCATTCTTACTATCTATCGTGCTTATCCTCTCCCATGCACACTATCTCATGCCATTACCCTAGAGAAAAGATGTATCTACCTACGTAATTTGGGATGTACATTTTCGTTCATTTTTCATGGTCGACTGGAGATACCTGGCCACATCTGTATTATGGTGTCTGAATTAAACGATTTTCATAATTGTCTGAATTTTGATTGGCAGTTGAGGAGTTTTAATTGCATGGTAGAGTTTTCATTGTACACTTGATATTAACATGGACATAAGCAACTATTTTTCATGGAATTAATTAGAATATTTGGTTCATTAAACGAAAAAATATTAAAAGACTAATTAGTACGAGAAAATCTGTACCAGTCTGTAGCACTCCTAGTTACATCAGTGACCTCTGAGTATACATGCAAACTACAGTCGATTTCGGTTTTAGTGAACTTCTGGGGATTATAGATTTTGGTTCACTGTATCCCATGATGACAAAATTTAATAGATTTCCTCTACAAAGATTGTTTTATTAATATAGTGATACAGTAAAATATATTGTGAAATTTTTTCACTAAATTATTAAATTTACTTTCACGGAGGAGCAAACATTGAAAAAGTGACATGTCCATTTGACAAAATTGAGTTCTTCTGTTGTTTTTACCTAAATTTTATTTCCAAAATGAATTAAAGTGTCTAAAACATTAAGTAGTATAGTTAGTTAAAGAGAGTGTCGAAAAGTCTAATATTTGGGCTACATTTATCCTTTTTATTAGAAAACTGGGAAGTGAACATGTCGCGTTTTGAATGTTTGCACTAGTTAACCATGGGTTAGACTTATAACATATTACTCCTGGCCTGTTGCATGTGGCCGTGTAACTCTATGCAGAATCATGATTCCTGGAAGTTCTATTGATTAAAACCAATTATGAGATTGATGGCATTTAATATAAATTATCAGCCTTTTTCAACAATAAATATTTAACATTTATTATTATATGTATTGAAACGCACCGCGTTTCCACCCAAAGAAACGGCGAGGCATCAAGCAAGAACACGGCAGAACGGTTGCAAGAGGGCACTCGCTAGCCAAGAAAAACGGTTACGGGCGGCGAGGTGTCGTCGGTTGGCCGACCGTGGGAACGAGGCCGCGAGGAGTCAGTGTCTGGCTGGCCGCCGGCGAGGAAGGACGTATCTGGGGCTGCTCCGCGATCGAAAAGCAAACTAGTATCGCGAACGAACGAGTGCAGAAAGATTAATTGATGGACAATTTGTGCGTGATAACAATCAATAGTCGATCGGACATATTGCCAAAGTGATAGCTGCTATTTGGAATAACACAGATCAAAAGACGTCGAGTGGATCGGAGAATTGGAAAGGAGAACGTACTTCGGAAGCGCAGCGCCTCACCTCGGCTGGTCCCAGGTGAAACGACCCCGGCAGGCAACGAAGGAGCGCGAGGCAACCCGAGAGTCCCCGAAGCCGCCGACGCTCGTATAGGAAGAAGTAACGGTAAATATTTCTTCGATCGATAAGATCGAGAGACTAACAGTGATTCTGGGTTATATGAAAGAAAAGGGTAGAGACCACCATAGATATTGTATCATTAGTGATTTGTATAGAATTAATAAATAGTTCAGTTTATTTTGTTCACGGAACAGTGGTGTTTGATTAATAACCCCGAGCCCATTCACGAGAAAGAACACCTGTCCCTTACAAATAAATTTACTGAGAACAAGCCGGCCTACCCGGTACGTCACAGTATATTACAATTTTGTCTATCTCATGATCATTTCTTTTTGATATAGAACGTTAAAACACCGTACGGGTTTGTTTATCAGTTCGTAAACTTACTATAATCTCTTGATAGATGGCTTCTCGGCTGACTAGCAGAGAATTGTCCATGGAATCCTTGTTACACCAATTTTTGCGTTCTTGCCTAAATTAAAAATGTTACAGAATGTCCTCAACGATTTGTTGTTAATAGATCTTAATATTTCCCACAAAACTAATGCGTGGTCGCGAATTTCCCTATCTGTGTTTCGTATGAAACATGTACTCGCGACTGACTACGCAACTGACGATGCTTATTGAAAACTTCTTCCATCTACGGAGCTACCCTAATATACATATATCCCCTCAAAACACGGAGTCTATTTAATTCAAACCCTCAGCTACTACATTAATAGAATTTAATGTATAAAATCTTGAGGGTAGGTCAATAAAAGTCAAGTTGGTTTTTACAATGCCAACGTTTCGGCCATATTTTGGCCTGCTTCAGGGCTGTATCGCAATAACCAATGAATCACAAAATGTCATTTACCAAGTTCCATAACTTGGTAAATGATGTTTTTGTGATTCATTGGTTCAATTTTTTGTTTGGTATTTTTAAAAATTAATTTCAAGTAATTTTGTTTCTTAAAGGCTATATTAGTTTTGTCATTTTTCAGCGTATGACCAATCTTTTCTGATAGCCCTTGGATGTAGGTTATTGTTTTGTATGTTTTGTCATTCTTTTCTTCCCCAGAATTAATAGCAGCTTTAGTTGTGGTCTTCTTGTTATATAAAATATTATTTATTAATTTTTTGGGAAGTGCATTCTTGAGGAGAGTATTTTTAAATTCTTATGATGAAATGTTTTGTTACTAAGGTTGGTGGCTCTGAAGTTTAAAGCTAGAGCTGTATTGAACTTTTGATGTAGTGGATGGTGTGAATTAAAATTGGGATAAATATCAGATTTGATAGGTTTTCTACATTTTTTTGAGCCGTTTGTTCTTTTAAAATCTCGCAATATACTCGTTCTTTGTATAACCTTCTTTTTAAAGGGTTGATATGTTTGAAGTCTTTGTATAAAGCAAAATCTTGTATTTTATTTAGAGTATTATATTTTATTTTAGTTTTGAAGTTTTATATGTTACATTTTGCTATTTTCGGTAATAAGAGTTTCCGAAAATGGAACTAGCATTATATTTTTACCATCTCTTGAACATACGAGGAAAAATTTAAAGAAAAATATTGGTGCTGTTTTCAAGGGAAAAATGTTAAAAATAATTTCAAAATCGCCTATATTTCATGCGAATTTTCGTGGAAACCAGTCATATTTTCCAAAAATTATGCATAACGTTATTTCAAGATCTGCCTTTAGAAAACAGATTTAATTAAAGAGAATCTCTATCTTAAATATTATGGTTGTAAGAAGACGCTTCCCCCAAAAATTCTTCTTTGAAATTTTTGAAAAATCTGGTATTTCGACGAACAAGAGACGTGCACCAATCTCTTAAGCGTTCTTTACACCATCCGAGAATAAAATTTTATAAAATTTATTGGTGACATTTTTGAGAAAAAAATTAAATGATTTTTGAGAATTAATGAGAAGTACCCTCAAAAATCAAAAAATCCGATTGAAACTCCCAAAACCTTGTGTGTTCGTTTAGGTGAGTCAGGGAATATCAAATTTGGAGAAAGTCTGTCTGAACGCCTTTGACTTGACGCTAGCGTTGACCACAGACGAATGGAGAGACGGACGAACTAACCCTTAGAGATAGTTCAATATTTTTCTCGGTATCAATAGTTTTCTCGGTATCCAGTACCGCAAACCATGGCTTCTAACTACCCCATGTGTTAGAGTATTTCCCCCCTAAATTAAGCATCTGGATTAATCCACTTTTTCTTGTCCAGTACTCTGAAATAGTCCTTCTGCCAAAGAATCCCTGTTTTCCAGTGCACAATTATATAACTTTCTCTTCTTACGAAGCAAATGCGAGAAAGTAAAAATAATGTAAACGTCAGGTAACATTGATACGTGGCTTTAAATAGTGAAGGAAGGATTATGGTTAAAATAATTCACATAGGTTTGGCAAGTTTTATTATAAACTTACGTCTTTTAGTACAGTTTTCAAGTTGTCATTCTCTTGCAAATACCTTAAGACTGCTTGGACTGAAACAAGAAGAAAATACAGCCATTAATTTTGTAGGAACTTCTGCTAGGAAAAGCAAAACTTCTGAATACATGTTTATTATACTTGTGTTTTGCTTTATTAATAGCATACAATCAAATAAGATCAAATATGTGCCACTGATATTTGTTTGATATTAAATTCATCGTTAGTAAATGCAATATAAATGATAACAGATGTGGCAAATAATTTACACGAACTAGTATTTAAAAAGTTTGGTAAATAACATCGATATTTAATGCCATTTGATCCTGAATGATACAATATTGCAAAAAATTTTAAACTAATAACTTGAATTATCCCATTTTTTAGTGTGTTGTCTTAAATGTTTGAAACAATTTTGTTTCCAATTACCGGAAGCACTTTAATTATTTTCAGTGTTACTTACGGCGCTGGAGATGGCAAGGAATCCGTCTTGTTCGGAGTCAAGGATTTCTATGTACGCAGTGCCGTCGCTGTTCACCGTGACCGATTTACCGCTGCAGCTCCCGTTGTACAGAGAACCCGACGCCAGGTCGCAATACACACCTTGGGGGAGGCCAGTCTGAAAATTTATAAGGAAGAGGTTGGGAATTTTCGTAACGGATTTATCAGCAGTTCTTACTCGAACTTTTGAGCATCTCGATGTTCTTTGGATTATCTCATGAATGTAGCACAACGAAATATTACTCGTTTAGTCATGTTAACTGAACAGAGGCGCTTTTTTTACGGAAACAACATATATGACGTATGTTGTATAATTTTTATCTAATAACAATATTTTTTCTCTATTATTCAATATCTTATTTTGGTGTTGTATGTACTACATTCAAATCTTTTAAGAAAATTCTTAAAACAGGAAATATGGTTCTCTCAAATTCTGCTTTTATGAATTTGTTTATATTTCGTGTGTGATATATTGGTATGTATGTAGTATAAGATAAAGTGCCTACAGATTAGAAGTTAATCATTAGATAAGTGAATAACTCAAATACAAAGAAACAAATCTATACTTATTTATTGCTTATTTATTATAAACAGTAAAAGTCTAGTATGTGCCGTGCGGGGTGAAATGAAGTCTGAGCCGTTTTATTTAGCTTTATAATCTCTACTTTCTCTCTAAAAATTTGTTATATAATGAATAAAAAATCAACAAGCATTGCTGGCAATTGTTGATAACATGAAACATTGGCTCTGTTGTAATCAGAACTATTTAAATCGGTATTTCTTACCTGGAGAGTCTCCTTAAAGTCAGTGTTGTACTGGTCGTTAAAGGCCATGAAGCCAATGTTGCCACGAGAGAAGGCGATCTGTTGTTTACCATTGTCCCACCAATTCTCCACGGCAGTGCCTGTATTGGGTTGTAAGTTTAGTCAGTGCATCATGACTTTTCTTTCATTCAGAAATGAGGGGTTTGGGGCAAGTACATGGTAACGCACGGTAAATAAGTGTTGAGGAGATTGACAAAAAGGCTGGAGACATTTTTGAAGTATTAATAAATAAATAACTAATAAAATATCGAGATTATAAGAACTTCGTAGCAAATTCCTTCGCTTCTGATAAAATTTCGGTCCCTTGCTATCTTGTACAAAATGAAACGTCTCGGAATGGCAAAGTAGCAAAGCAGTATTTACGGAAATGTTTAATGGACTTGTAAATACACGTATACCGCCAAAGACGTCACTCGTGACACGTCCAGCAGTTCCGTGGATGTCGGGTGAAATTCGCCAACTTATGCATGACAGGGTCACTGCATATGAAGTTTTTCGGAAAGTAAGAAACCACCTTGTTATGTTCAAAACTAGTGATGCTAAAACAGCATGTATCTCCAAGATGGAATTCGGTACGACTTTTTGTGTCATTCTCAGTCCTGTCACTAGAGTCACTTGATCTGAAGCACTGCTTGATACGGTCGCGATCATGCGACATCTTGCGGCAGAACTAAGAAAGGCGCAAAAAGTCGTGCCACATTCCATTTTGGAGAAACTACCCACAGATGCCATATGAAAAAAAACAGTTAAAGGTTCACTCCGCCCTTTCAGCGCTATGACGAATATCATACTTACTTCAATCTTCCCTATCGTACAACGTTCTATCCCATTTTTCAAACAAAACTTCCATCTATCTCTATGCTTTCTCATTCTCTCTCTTCTCTCTTTTTCTCCCTCTCTTCTCTCTCCCTCTCTGCGATCTCTCTCTCACTGTCTCCTCCTGCTCTGTCTCTTTCTCACTCTTTCTCGCACCCTTTCCCTCCCTCCCTCTCTCTTTCTCTGTCTTCTTCTCTCTCTCTCTCTCTCTCTCTCTAATCTAGCTATTTGTCTTTATAATCCACTCGTACTCTCCCTCAATTATTTTAAATAACATAAGAAGAACCAACCTTCAATCTATACATCACTTTTGTTACAGTACACACATCGGACAAACAGAGACAATATGATGAATGATTTCTACCTGTTTCTGGCAAATATAGCATTTATCGTCTTGGGAAATTTTGAGAGCAGCTTTATCATAATGTCGTGTTCTCAACGCCTAATATTGAGTAGTTGTTAAGACTGTTGATTAACGTACCTGCCACGGTGTTTCTAAATCCGACCATGTTGGAGACTTGCCTCCAACGGTGCTCGCACACCCACCCGTTGCCGCAAGTGTTGTCGCTGTTGATGGTAACATCAAGGATGTTGCCATCGCTGTCAGTGGGAGGACCGACATCTCTGTTGGTGAACTCGTAGCTGGAGGTTATGCGGGTAATACCGTAAGGCCAAGACAACATGAAAGCGACCGCCATCTGAAATAATTGGATTACTTTGGCAATAAAATCAATGAATACTACAATTATATTTGGTATAATTTTTCATGAGTTTTTCATTACTTTGAAGGTGATATTAGAAAATCGATATTTGAAATATAATTATTTAATTTAAGTTTTGATCAGTGCATTATCAAAATATATTGTTTTATATATAGTGTATTTATGTATTTCAAACTGATTTGCATTCCATCAGATCCAGTTTTCCGTATCTTCTTCATTACACGTAGTTTTCGTCATATTTCAAACACGAATTATTGGCAATCCTGCGAGTTATTTCAACGAGAAACCTAGAAACCTAGTTCCAAGCGGAAGAAATTATTGTATAAATTTTTACATTAATAACGGAAGACAAAATCGATGTGTGATAAATAAACTATTTAATTAGTTAATTGCTGAATGCTAACAACACCAATTACTTTAACGCAGATCACAAGCTAAAGTTATTAACCGTCAAAAGTCCTCATAGCATGATACTTTGTAATAAAGCGTATTAGAAATAAGCTTGTATGTATTTTTCTCTCTTTGTCATTTTGTACCATTTGGAGTTTAAAAAAATTACAAATTGAATATACTTGATTGCTCTCGCAGATCATCAAATCTAGAACATTGTTCCGTGTCAAATATGAATCTAAATATTTTTCAGTCCATGCTTTACAATCGAATGAATTTATTTAAAAATATACGCTTTCAATTAATTGAATGACGTACCTTGTAAAGCTTAGGAGTTTTGTAGGTGAGGACAGCCCCATCTCGTTGGGTGTCGTGGTTGTCAATGAATGCCAGGGCACTATCGCTATCCAAGAGGCCCCACCCGGTCCCTGAGGGTTTATAGGAATACTTGCAGTGCAATATTGCATATGAATGGTCATTGCATCTTATGATATGCTGATTAAATAATAGAAGAAAGGAAGTATGGAAGAGAGGAGAAGTAGGGAGGAGAGAAAATAGACAGTTCAAGAATCCTCTGGGAAAGGAAAGAGTAAATAAGGAGAAAAATAAGGAAAGAAAATTCAAAATGATAAAAGACTTCATGACTTAAAATGAACGAAAAGCATAAAAACAAAAGAGTATTTTCTGCTAATGTACAGACACTTACCCCAGTTCTTCAACCAATGAATGTCGTTATTGCCCTTGAAACAGTCACTCAGCATTGAGCCATATTTAAATTCCGTGGAGACCCCGAAGCTTGTATAATCATACGAATGAATTGGTTCACCACCATCTGAAAACACGAAACAGTTTATTTCACGTACTACACATTAGAATATGCAATAGCTTTATCATTGCAGTTTTTGCAAGTTTCAGTCAAATGTTTATGATATATTTCTCTACGCCGCACACTGCAGACAAATCTCGAAAACTTGGTCAATATTAAAAATTATTCCATTTGTAATTATTTAGGTCATTTTGAACATAAGTTATCCCAATGTTCAAAGTGTCACATTTCCTGTTTAGAAAAGGAATGCTCTTCCATGTGAACGTTTTTTGATCAGTTCAAAAGTGACGCTTGGGTGAATAATGAATGACGTCAAGAAAGATAGGGAATAACGCTTCTATTTTCGCTACTTTTTGTCTATTTTCATGATGGATTTATTCGAATTATTATGAAATGTAGAATCGACCAGGGATGGCAAATATAGCGCGGTTCGGTTCCATGCGTTGCGTAGGGCATAAGGGGAGGAGACGCGATGAGGCCCCGGAGCCCTTCCCCAGCCACGAAGCCCTCAGCGCAGCCCCGTTCTACGGCGTTTCTACAAGTAGTTAACACTTTAAACGATATTTGTGGTTCTCCCACATACTAGAAGATTGTACATTCCTACTTCCTTTCTTAGTTAAATTTGTTGCGCCTTCGTCATGACACAACGCATCTCATAACCCCCATTGGGTGTTAAGCACTTAAGAGTAATAATACACCGTTACTTTTTAAAGTCATTGTCTTTAGGAGTAATCCTCCATTACGTAGCCCGTAAGTCCGTTATCCGTGAAGAGGACCGCCAGATAGCATGTCCGCGTACGCGCCTCCTGCTACGCGATCCTGCGTCACTACCCAGCGGCCACAATTAGGAAGGAAATATGATAGGGGTAGGGTTTAGAACACTTCACAGGGGTTGGAATAGCCCTTGTGAAGCAGCCAAACTCGTTTTGTTGAAACATGAGATTGTCTGGGACTCGAACCCGGACCTCCTTGGTGAAAGGCGAGCGACTTTGCTCTTGAGCCACGAGACAGCTGTTTTGGTTATCTTAAAATTTTGAAGTAATTATTACAAAACTTACGGTCAATAACTTCTTGATAGACGAAGGGTCTGGAACCGCTAGGGAAAAATTCGGTGCTGAGGTCATTCACTTGGGAATAAATGTACTCCAAATCCTGTGGCCACATGTGTTTGGCAGCGTCGACACTGTGGGAAAAAGTAGGTGATAATTTTGTACCATCATCTCATAAATATTTTTATTTAATTTAACCAAAATACGAACCGGAAACCCGCAACGCCATGGCTAACCAAGGAGTTCAAAAATTCAATAATTTTCTCTCGGACGTACGGCTGAGATTGGTCGAGATCATGAAGTCCAGAAAGCTCGCAATTGCGTACCTGAGAATAAATTGGAAATTCCTGATTACAAAATTGTAAATAGCGCATTTGTTGTTTTTTGCGTTATTGTAGTTGTGCTATTGCTTGTACTTTTCATCTAATGTCCAAACTGATTTAAAGTAAAATAGAAATTTAAAAATAGAGTGAATAAACAATAGATCCTGAAATACTGTAGTATCTAAGACGTAATTGCTAATGAGAGGTAGGCTATCTATTAAAGAATCTAAAATGTTGGTACGACACAATTCAATGATTGAATGAAGAAGTAGTAATTTACCTTTTATCCTACCTCGTTAATATTTCATTGTTGTTGTTCTAAGACTTATAGTTTAAGTGATAAAATCGGTTTCTTATATTGAACAATCTAAAAGAAATCGTGTATACTATATCCAATATAAACAATCTTGAAAAACCTTTTCTATGAATATAAAAGGTAGGTGGACATGCATTTGTAAGTTGTAAGGATATCAACGGTGTGCTTTTGTATTTGTCTTTAGCATTTTACATTCCGTGAAGGGCAATTGACCTTTAAGACGTTACATCTCGAGGTTCTTATCGGTCACCCAACTACGAACTTGCGATGTCTTCAATTCGTTTAACCTTCCTGACTTCACGTAGTTAAGGCTAGCGACGCCGGTTTTGTGATCGTGGCCTTTCAGTAGAACAATCCCATCACACAACTTTTACCAAAACCTAACAGACATACCAGCAGCATCCCATTACAAACTACCGAAAAATCCAACCCACACTCGAATAAAAAATAGATTTCCTTTTGAAGCATTCCTCAAAATTTTAGCCAACCACGATGCTTAACACCGAGGTTCTCCCCTAGAGTGTCCTCTCCAATATATAGACTAAGTTAGCTTAGCTATTTTAACTAGATTAAGTCTGAAAAATAATCTGTAAAGTATTGTACTGAACGATGTAAATCACGCAAAATGAATAAACATGTGTTATATATAAAAAAAGAACAATCCCAGTATTCGCCTGGATGACCGAAGGAAAGCTCGAAACCCCCGGTGAGGATGGCCAGCACCGGGATTGAACCCGGACCTCCACAACGCGAGGCCAGCGCGCTACGCCCGAGTCACTTCAGTCGGTAACAAGAGTATGGTCATGCAACAATATGTGGTAATGCAACTTACATTGGAGGCATCCTGGTAATTGCTGCCGATGTCACAGTAGAATGGAAGTTCTCAGATGTGTAAGGAACTGCAGGGTAATACTTGTTCTGTGGATCCGCTGTGGAACCACCATAACCAATCGGATTTTCCACGTTCCCAGTCATGTGATTGAAGACCACATCAATATAAATTCTGTAGAAATACATTTTCAGCATTTTTAGTGTGTATTTCAGAGAAGTTTTAAAAAAAGATCCATCCACTCTAAGTCTTGAATGACGTCATTTCAAAATTCGCTTATTTTCAGTGACGCAGTATATGAACGCTATTCATACTCTAAGCATCTCGTGTAAATATGAAAATCATTCAACCTAATCATATATTAATGTGAATTTATATGAATCTTCTTCAAATATATTCCTTATGTTTCAGAAATTATTAAGAAATAATTGATTCGGGGTAAAGAGATAATGTAAAAATTAAATGCCATACATTTTTAGCATTGACCTTGCCAATACAAATGATAATTCACCACATTCATATGCTAACTGTGGTAACAGCAACAGCCTAAGTAGCCAAAAATAAAATACAATAAGTAACCTCGAAAGGTAGGTATTAGAAGTTCACAAGTCTCTATTTGTTGTTGTTACAGAAAGTATTCGTGACGGTACGGATACTGACAACACATTGCACATAGTGACATAGAATAAATAATACAAACGGCCAGAGCATGAAGGGGTGTCAGAGATGATAACTTTTTCTAACACACCTGTGTGAGAAATTTTATGTAAAGAAGTGTGGTATTTGCTCCTGATTGTGGGACAACTCATCAGACACTGATATTCGGCAGGCATGCTAAATTTATCTGAGTGCGTCACAACTTGCCGTTCTGTAAACCAGTACATAGTGCATAATGCGTTACGTACCAATCAGAGTCACATGCGTAACTTTGTTACATGAAATTTACCTCCACACTTCATTTTGGAAAAGTGAGGTTAGACTCCTAAATTTCCCAGAAGATTGCAACTATTAGACTGACAATCCTGCATAAAGTAGGTATTTTGATACATATGTTCCAGAGTGTGTGTGTCGTTGACTTGTTTACCTGACACCAACGTTGTTGCAGCGCCGCACCATGTCGGCGAACTCCGCCTCCGAGCCAGAGCGTCCGACGATCTTGTACGACATGGGCTGGTAGCGCTCCCACCAGGGCCGGGACGGGTTGTTGTTCTTCATGTCGGGGCATTCGTTCACAGGGGAAGTCTAAGGGCGACATACATAAATAGAAATAATATATTATATTTATAAAAGATATACCATATCTTAATGGCATTGACGTACAACAAAAATATCTAAATTTTAGGCTATCTGCGGCACCATAAAACGAAAATTGGGAATGAAAGCTCGAAAAGAAATCAAACTCTAGCTTTACAAAACAATGGCCATACCTACACTCTTGTATGGATGCGAAACATGGGTAGCAACATCAAAAGAAAACAAGAGAATTGCCGCAGAAGAATGAGATTTTTGAGGTATGTGCAGGGATGCAAATTAATGGATCATATTAGAAATGAGGATGTAAGAGAAGAATGGGGAATTACCAGATAACAAGAAAAGATAAATTCATATAGAAAAAATGGAAAGGTCATTTACAAAGAATGACAATGAGAGATTGCCCAAGCAGGCGTATTACTATCTCCCGAAAGGAAAAAGAGAAGTAGGAAGAGCAGAGAAGAAATGGTCTTCTCTAGAAAACTTTGTCGGAACATAATATATCAATCGAATCCATGCTGCTGCTGATGATGATGAGAAAAGAAAAATTCAAATTTACATATTATTTGTAAAGAGAAAAGTCTGATTCTTCTCTCAAGGAAATGGGTAATTGAAATATACTTCTCAATATTACGTAAAATCATACAGCACTTTTTGCACGGAACGTATTTATTTAGTTACTTCTTATTATTTGTTCCCTCTTTTATTTGACATAGTTCTAAATTCTTCCTGCAGAATGTATTGATACATCTTAGTTTCCGTATTACCCTTCCTCTTGCTAGGCGAATGTTCGACTAAGATTTGCGACCACTGCCAACCACCTGATTTGTACATATAATTGTTTTATATAATTATTATATTATTGAATAAACATATCTATTATCAAACAGATGATTTCATTATGTACAGATTAGTATCATCAACATTACGTGGCATCAGGGAAATATATAATTAGCGTCACACTCTGCCACTCGATTTGGAAACAAATTCTATTTGTCGTGATCGCGTGACTGGTTTAAGGGGTGACACATGTCGCATGATTGTTTTCGCTAATTCTGCCAAAGTAGCGTTTTCCGCTATGAGTAACATGAGGCTGGAGTTCGTTCATTACCAGAGATTCAAAAGTTTTTAAGGTGCTTCGCGCTGTAGAAAAAGTGTCTAATGTACATTTCAGTGCTCGCACTGCTAATTAGTTGTCTGTGCCTTCAGTTTCATGCCAGTTTAATGCCAGGTGACATTAAACGATTAAAGTCGTAGCAAAGTTTAAATCCCAAGTGAAATCGTTTTTCTGCGTAACTGTTTCTATAGAATTAGATACTATAGAGAGCATCACAAGGAAAGTATAATTAATTTTAACAGTGATATTTAATCCATTATTTAGCATTTGGATTGCATAAATGTAAACAACCTGTAACAAGTGTTGTACAGCATCCTCCGGATCAATGACACCCATTAGGTTTTTTGTTCAGTTTCCCTGATCCAATGAGCAAATGCTGAGATAGCCCCTTGTTTTGCTTCTGGAGATAAATGTAACTTCATTATCTGTGCACGTCTTCTAGAATTCAGTGTGAAATATAGTTATTCCAATTTTCGTTTCAATGTTGTCGCGGCAGAAAATATTATTTCTTGATGGGTAAGAGCCCAAAATTGATTGCTGATTTTGCCTTGAAAATATGTTTTATTACATCGAAGCCGTTTTTTTTCTTTTCTTTTCTTTTTTTCTCTTTATTTCTGTACTGAAAATTTAAGTAGTATATAGTTTACTGTAGGGATCGCAAAATTCTGAAAACGTGCACAGAATTCATTTCTCCCCATAGCACGTCTTACGTGGTTTTTAACTGTTTTTGACGTAAAATAAAATAAAAATAAAATGAAACGAATCCGCACCTGCACTCCGGCGTACCCGGCTGGCGCCAGGAAGCGCTCGCATTCCGCGGCGATGTCAGAGAACTTCCACTCGAACATCTGGATGATGGTGTTGCGGCCCTCGACCCAGTGCGGGTCTTTCTGCTTGAGGTCGCGGTCGGCATCCGGGGACGAGGGCGGCGGCCGCCAGGGCGGGGAGCAGCAGCAAGAGGGCGCGCATGATGCTTCGTGGCTCTGGCGAGGCTGCCTGGGGCGGAGGCTGCTTATTTATAACGTTCCCCGCCCCTCCCCTCCCCTCCCCTCCCCCGCGCAATGAGGTGTGTGCCTCCAGGTGTGTCGTGGGTGCGCCGCCCCGCCCCCTCCCGCTCCACCTCGCCACGCCCCACTGCCCCCCAACAGATCCACCCACGGCGCCTCACGTGATGGGTGATGTCATGCGCATTTTGTTTGCGTAGTCTTTCACGCGGAATCTCTGCTACGTATTTGCCCACGAAGCTTGTGTAAGGAATAAAAAAAAAAAACTCCCAGGTATTGTTGGAATTTCAGCAACCTTCTCTTCGTTTAATGCTAAAGACGTGCACTGTGATACAGGTACGCGTGATTGGAGACGTCACCCGCGTTTATTTGCGTTGTGTGGCTGCGCCTGGTGCACAGCTTGCTCGTTGTCTGTGTGATTTTTTTTCATTGTACTTATAGTGTTGTTTGCTGAATTTAGTGTATTATCAAATGTTGAGAAAAATGAATCATGAACACGGAATCGTTTCATGATATTTTTTTTCTCGTTGTATCGGCTTGATTCTGCTTTTATGTTGAATTGCATGTTTTTTACCACTGTAAGTCTTTTAAATGGCTTTGGGTTTTCTACCGATATGAACATTTTCTACAGCACATCGCAAAAATATATAATGCGAATCAATAGGCCAGTTAGTATTTTCTTAAATTTCTATTTATTTACTATCCTCTTTAAAAAGATATTCCCTTAAAAGTGAGTGTTCCTTTAAAACAAATTCTCTTGAAAGTGAGGGAGATTTATAAAATAGTGGGGGCATCAGAGCGAGAGCGGAGACGCCAACCAGGTCGCGAGAGTGAGCGCAGGGAGGCCCTGACGAACGCAGCACATTGGATCCGTCGGGTAGTGGCGCGGCTCCTTGGTGTCAAAAGGCGTTGGTTATAAAATTTCGTTGCCGATAATTATATTTCTAGCGTGAAAAATACCAACAATCAGTTCAATGGATTAAAGAAAGAGGTCCACCATAAACTTTTGATATACCTTTAAATTTTAAATGTATTTTTCGTAGAATTGTGTGATTTGCAAAGGAATGGATCGGTTGCCGCAATACAGTATTATTAAAGTAGTAATATTGTGGTAGTACATGTGGTGGTGGTTGCAGTTCTTTTAAAGTAGTAGAATTTTTTCTAAAACGAGGGACAGTGGAGAAGGCAGTCATATCTGAGGTGCACTGTAAACCCAAGATTAATCGAAATATAAATAATTGCTCAATTTTGGCCTCAGTCATATCCGCCACTAGAGCATTAGAAATATAATAACATATTACATTGAATTGTACTAATAATATGTGTTTTTGTGTAAATTGATTGATTGATTTTTTCGTGATTCCGGACGCGTCAACTGCTTTGGTCATTAGTCGCGTTTGTGTAGTCCATGTTTCCCTCGGGTGATGGCGGTGGTCTTCCCCCGCTGGATGGTGAGTTCCGGCGCCGACCTACCGTAGGCTGGTGGGGTTTTCCCACTAACCAGGACTCTCCCACCAGCGGGGCACCGCCCAGTCGGGACAAACTCTAAGCTCCCGACCGGGCTCCCGGAATATGTGGTAGTGTAATGCATGTTAGTGTAAGTGTGTGCGTAAGGGCGGAGGATAGGACAAAGAAGAGAAAGGAAAGATCGCGCGCGGTCCGTGGCCCGTTTGTTAGGAACTGCTCCGGCATTCGCATGGTGTTGATCGGAGAAACCACGGAAAACTACCGATCAAAGCAGCCGGCCGCTAGAATTCTCCTCCAGACAGCGACTGAATTCGACCTAACTAAAAAGCTAGTGTCGAAAATCCTGCCACCGTCAGGACTCGAACCTAGGAACTCCCGGTCAGAGGTACTGCAGTGCCATCAGTTGATTCACTGAGCTACCGCTCCCGGTTATTGTCAGCATGGATTCGCGTCCGAATCTAAATTCCGTCTGACAAATCATGGTTCTTAAAAGAAATGTCACCTCCGTTTCCAATTGTTAATTTTTTTACTTTTCATGACTAATTTTATAATTGGCTTTAACCCGTCTGATGACAGGCACTTATTTTGTCCTGTGTTAAAAAGTATTGGTTGTGCATTCTTCCTTGTTTACTTCATGTGGCACGATAAAAAATATGTTTTAAAATCAGCTACGTCCCAAATATGAATGTGTTTAATTTATATTACGAATATCCATTGTTGTATAATATTTACTATCTATTCCGGCCTCAAAGACTCCTCTACCAAGTTCTGAAATTGATGTTGAAATATTTGCATTTTATTTTCGCCAAGTTCACTATCGTTACATGTGTTCTTTTGTAAATACTTATACCACTCACAGTCTTTTACGGGTTCCATTATCCTCAAATAAGTTATTGTTCTACTAAATTTGTATTAAACTCTTTGTAAATACGTTATACCACTAGTCTTTTACGGGTTCCATTATCCAGCCGACAGCCGGTTACCCTTTACGTCCCAATGGGACGCATATTCGATCATACACTAGACCAACGCACTTGCGGGCTCCTCTGATCTGGGGTCAGCAGAACGCGAGGCTCTCCGCGACAACACATACATATAAAGACAAGGGATTAACAACCATGCCCAAGGCGGACTCGAACCCGTGACCCTTCGGATCGAAGCGCTGAGTTGGTACTCTATCATAAACACCTCGGCCATCCAGGTCGGCAAATATCTCAATACAATATGATAAATTCATTATTATAGCACTACTAGTTGTTCTTGAAGGACCTTTGTCCGACCACGGACAATAGAGATGTCCAGAATGACGTCAAAGTTTGGCGGGAAAGTGTTGGCTGGCAACGTCCGCTGTGACCACTATTTTATCAACACACATCAAGTTGCTACTTTTCCTTTTTGAAAACGGTTCGAGGTAAGTATTATCATGACCGTAGCGATAAGGCAGTGCTCTATAATAAAATGAAATATATGAAACATTTGGTTCCATGCGCCCTTTCATCGGTTAGGTACCAAAGAATTTGGAGCCCCTGTGCTATTCGGGTAGAAGTGACTCCTTTCGTATATTTTTATAAACAGTCGGTTTTTAAAATATTTAAGAAAATTGTACTAATTATTATCATTGAGAAAAATATTACGTACATCCAACTTTCATAATAGTTGGAAAAATCCAGAAAGTTCATAAATACTATCCAAAAGATTCGTAATTTTTCACGGAGTGAAGGTACTTTCACATAAGTTAACCAGATTTTAACAACATCTAACTATTAATTTTTTTAATTTTAATAAATATATAGTTATATAAAATATAAATCTTCCCCTATTTGTCATATTTAAAAATGTTCGCAGTTTCTTGTGCTGAATTCAAATTTCGTCTTAAAATATACATGTTATCCACAATGATTTTAATGTTACCATTTTTAATGAAACGTATTTTCAATATATTTTGCTTTGGCAAGTTTTAATGAAATTTGATGCCATTTCTTGAAATACAATTGGGACACGACTTAATAGCCCTAGTGGCAGAAGAAACCAGTTGATTTGCAACGTAACACTACGTAACACTTGGTCTTTGCTTTGACACAAATAGTCTTGAAGAAAATGACTTAGATTCTACGCAAATAGTCTTGAAGATCCATAAAATTTTAGTGGCTCATACTTATTTCAATGCTGTGTTTTTACAAATTCAGGTAATGCAAGTAAATGACAATTTATTTATTGAGCACTATGTCCTTTAGTGAGTGGTTTATATTATTGCGAAAATGTGGAAAATCTACATACGCTTTCACTTGAAACATCTGAGAATTACAGAAAAATCTTTAGACCTGTGAATTGCGAATTACGAAAATGAGTGGAATCTGTAACCTACTATTGACTTGAAATAATCATATAACTTGTTTTTCTTCAAAGCAGAAATTGTTTGTCCTCTTTGCTTCGAGGGTGCAATAATTTTTACATTTCTGATTTTTAAAACAGAAGGGCATCTAAAACAGCTTACTTTGTCTCTCCTGGTCCCCTTTGGCCCAGTCCACTAATGGTCACAACTTGGTTATCGATAAAATACAACTTTATTTTAAGGAAAAAAGAATGTCTCACTGCGAGAAAGTGTACCTAAAGAAAACAAAAAAAATGTTTTAAAACCATTATAGGCAGAGGAAAACCTCCAACGAAGAATGATCATCAAGAAAATCGTTACTTATGTCGTGTTTTATCCATAAGCTCACGGCTTGTATCAGCCTGCTGCTTGCCACGCAGAGGCGACAGTGTTGCCCTCCGAACCACTGAAAGTCACATGTTCTGGACATCTCTATGGAATTACACATAAGGAACGGGAAGAGACCACTACACCTTCAAAGAATAAGAATGTAGAACGAAACGTTGATTTGACTTAAGTAGTAAATATTCCCACCAATGGGGAAGCTTCCCTTTTCGGTGAACAGAAAATTAGGCATTCGTAAGTGATCCGCCATTGTGGTATGGTTTCAAGTTCGCCCTTACATGCAAACAGAAGAGTTCTATTGTGATGGAACCAGGATTTGCTGAATAACAGTAGTATATAGTATAATAATAACAAGAAGTAAAACTCCGACTATTACTGAGGTAAATATTTTGTATTGTACTATTTATAACTGTATAATAAAATAGGCATGAATAAGGACTTGGTAACATGTATTTTAAAATTAACCGGATCGTCGATAATATGGGTACTTTTTCTCTGTTCATTTCAGCTTTTATTCTTTTTGGGGTTTTATTCTTTTGGTTTTTATTCTTGTAGGCTTTGAAACTTTTCTATTAGCCATTTATTTCTAATTTAATAATTAGAATACTGGATCCACTGCTTACAATTCATGGCGAGGAATTTCAACAAGAAGAATCCATCATAGCGGAGGACGTAGGAAACTACTCTCCGGGAAATTCTTCTATACGAGGCCCGACATCCAGAAAAGAGTGACGATGCCCTGTCATCAGAATATTAATGACGAAGTGAATTAGACTTTCAAGAAATAAGTGAACTGTTAGTGACTTGAATAATACTATCTTGAAAACAAATATACTTTATGCAAACTATTAGCCGTAATATTATGTTATTTGAGAAATATATGGGGACCGGGGGGCCCTTCCATCACCTGATGTCACTGCGGAGTCCCTGACCGGGAGGTTCTAGGTTCGATTCCCAACGACGGCAGAATTTTTCGACACTAGTTTTTCAGCTAGGTCGTATTCAGTCGCTGCTCGGAGGAGAATTCTATCGCCCGACTGCTCTAATCGGTAGTTTTCCGTGGTCTATCCCATCAACAAAGGGATTCCTAAAAAACGGACCGTATGCGATTTTCCTTCCTCTTCTTTGTCCTATCCTCACCCCCCTCCACACACACACTTACACTAAACGTTTCTGCATCGTGTACTATAATTGGGGGAATGTTTTTTCGGGTGCTTGTTTGCATCTGAAATAATTGCATTTGCCACTTGAATACTAATTAATATCGTTTTACCGAAATCAGTAGTCGGAGTTTTAATCAGCTTTATACAATTAACTAGTGCCTGCTCCGTGTCGGGGCAACTACTTTTACACTGAAAAAAACAAGTAAGAATAGTCTATTGTAACCTTTTGTCCTCTTACCTCGTGGGGTGGCTGCTTGCCCGGCTGCCAGTCGATAGTGAGCACTCACCTGCGTAGTCACATGTATGATCCGACAAGCATTAAGGAGGCATGCATGCACGGATTTCCTGGTCTTCCCAAGCATTGAAATAATCTATTCGAATAATTAGTAAAACTTTAATGCAATTATACCCCCCCCAGAGTAGTCATTCCATACAAGATTATGCATACCGTGTTCTCACTCTCTACACTCAGTTCTCTCCCTCTCTCTCTCCATCTTCTCACGTTTATACTCATTCTGCCCATTGGCGATCACACCCAGTAGATTATCTCGCTGGGATCGGGTTCGGTGGTATAACGGTTAGCGTAACGGACTGTTGTACCCGAGTTTGCGGGTTGAAACCTGATCAAAGCCGTGGATTTTTAAGGGCGAAAAAATCCTTCGTACTCCTTCCTTCGGAGGGGAAGTAAAGCCGCGGTCCCATGTAGTAGATTTACTGCATGTAAAATATCCTCGCTTTCTCCGCTAGGTGGTGAAAGGAGCGTAGCGAAATTTGCGTGGTTAGACGGAAGAGCGGGCCTGATGGCCCGAGTCTCGCCACGTAAAATAAGGCATTAACTAACTAAGTAACTGGCTGGCGCTGGTAGGCGACGGACTTTGAAAGAGAGAGAGGGATCGGTAGATCGCCTGCGCGGTAGTTTTATAGGAGCCGGGGCCCGCGCCAAGGCGCGTGTATGTGGCGGCCTCAGCCGCCCTTCGGTGATGGGGCGGCGATTGTGATGTCCCAAGGCAGAAACTACTTGTCTTCCGCTGTCCCACCTCAATTGCAGCAGCCGCTCCCACAAATCATCTCGTCCATGTTGGCCACTTCTTTGAGCATGCGCTCGGCTAGTTTGTGACGGCGAGTGTCTCGGCAAACTCATTGAAAGAACTTGGCGGTACTTATGCAGCCGTACGTTGCAACTGAAGATACGAAGCAGTAGCACTGGCACTTACAGAACAGCTCGGCGCAATAATTTGAGAAGACCGCTCCGCGAAAAGTTGGAGAAGACTGGAGACCGTTGAGACATCAGTATTTATATTTTTCGCGGGCCCTCTCCCACGCCGATGACGCGGTGACTCTTCGCCAGTCACGTACCCGTTTGGATGCCCCGTGACTTGTCTCACATCCGTCTGCTGGCGCCACTTGAAGATGCTCCGTGCCGCATGGCCCCACCTTGCTAATCTCGGCCGCGTATCGTACTCCTGACGTCACGGCGCTCCACTCTTTCCTCGGTAGGAACAATAGCTATCTGCACCCATCGCCAGGTTATATACTTGTCGACACGAGTATTTCCGCCGTTTCTGCACAATTCTTGACTTCTTTGAGATGCGAAAGCTACAGCGTTGTGGAGTTTTTTAAAACGTGTTCTGAATCAATAATCAATCATTCCTAAATTTTAATTTTTGAAAAATTAGATCAAAGCATTTACTTTGTGTAAAGTAAAACAAGAAGTTCATAAGTGTATATAGAAATCAATATAAATGTGTTCAGGGGAGAGTAACTAGTAGACAAGGATTTGTTTGAATTTTGTTGTTGTCAAATGTTACCAAGAATACAGGATTTTGTTAGCCACAAACCTGTACATAGCAAAACTGTATTTTTATGACAATTTTTTTCAGGGTGTTTATTCTTTTGTGTGTATGTGTTTATTCGCTTATTTTTTAATGTATGTGCGATTATAGTATTCTTTTAAAAGTGATTCAATCTTAAGTGAATTCTTGAACACCCGTGTGGGCAGTGTCCATGATTCTGATCCCTGTTTATATATATATATATATATATATATATATATATATATTCATGGTGTGAACTGATTTACGTTCTTGCCCCTTCCCCTCGCAAGCAACCTTCTATCGTCACCTAATGTATACTTTACTTTAGGTTTTCTAATAGTAAAACCGAAATATTGCTTCAGGAACATTAAAGTGTAGCGCGTGTAGCGACTGTAGTGCGTTCTGATTGACGTCCGTGCGCTACAGTGTGATTCTTCTGGCGGAATGAAACTTGGCTTCGCATAGGTACATCTTCTGGAACTTGGGTTGTGACCTGGCTTGTATTTTGGATTGGATTTGGATTGTGGTTTGACTGTAATAATCTGATTGC
Organism: Teleogryllus oceanicus; assembly: GCA_964035755.1. NCBI lineage: Eukaryota > Metazoa > Arthropoda > Insecta > Orthoptera > Gryllidae > Teleogryllus > Teleogryllus oceanicus. The sequence continues at coordinate 79,283,545 of CAXIVR010000011.1, read as the reverse complement.
AAAAGAACTGTGGTTGTTTTTCCTTGTACATAACAGTACTAATTGGCGACGAGGGTAAAGCAAGCAATGGAAGAAGTATTGAAACAAATTTTGGAGCTGCAACAGCAACAACAAAATCAGAATCAGATATGGTTAGAGGTGGCCGCTCATTGTTGACCGCACGACCAGAAATTTGAGCCGGAAAAAGGTGTATGGACTTCATACTATGCCAGATTGAACCAGCATTTTTTATATCATGTAGTCACGGATGATGTAAACAAAGGAACTTTCTTTTTGAGTATCTCAAGGAGTGAGTTACACGAACTATTGCAGAAACTTTTTCCTTTGAAAAGAGTGGAGGAAGTGGATTTCCCGCAATTAATGGAGGAGCTATCTTGACATTTTGAAAGGAAACCTCATGTGGTGGCAGCTAGATACAGTTTTTTCAATAGAAGAATCAAGCCGGGGGACTCGCACAAAGAGTACGGGACGGAGTTGACAGAGTTAACAAGGGACTGTGCTTTCAAGTGTGTTTGTGGTTTATCCTATGCATAATAATTGATCAGACATCAGACAAACATATTGAAGACATGATAGTGCAACATACCCCGGAATACAAGGCGAGAATGGAAGCTTTGCAGTTGGAGGATCCTTCACTGACTGAGGTCCAAAAAATAGCTTCAATTTTCAAAATCTGTAATCAATTTTTGCCTGTGCAGTTTTACTGCAATTAATTACTAAATGTTGTATTTGTCTTGTTTCCTTATTTTATTTTTCACTCTTTGAGTTTTGTTTACTAAATCTCCTGTTATATGATTTTTAATTACTTTAAAAATAAAAATGAGCGTCTAGTAATGAGTTCTCTCTTTTACTGACGTAAATTACAGAGTGTCTAGCATGTCTAGCACTGGAGTATATCTATTGCATTGAATTATTACTCTCATGGCACTATTTTGTTGTACATGAAGTTTTTTTATTTTAGTTTCATGGTCTCCAACTAGTATTGTTACACAGTAATCAAAATGGGGAGCAATTATGGATATGTGTGAATCAAACATCTTCTATAGTCATTTATATACTGCACAATTCTGTTTAAAATATTAATATTTTTTAAAGTTTCCTTTACTATGTATAATCTTTAAAATTGAATTTACTATAGACAATTACTCCCAAATACTTCATTTTGTATACCCATTGTACTTCCTTTAAGTCAGTTGTGAATGATTTAGTTTCTCTTACTTCTATGTTTCTTCCACTATGTAAAATCATAAATTTAGTTTTTTCAACATTCATTCTTAATTCATTTACCCTAAACCATTATTGTATTGCAATAAATACACTCTGCAATTTAACCTCAAATTCCGCTTCGGTTTCTCCAATTACATACAATAACGTGGCAACAGCAAATAATTTAATTCTACAATCATTCCCAAAAAGGTTTATCATATACTTGATTAAGTCATTAATGAAATTATAAACAATACTGGCCCCAAAACTGACCCTTGTGGAACACCTAGGTCTACGCTAAATGAATCTGAGATAATATTGTATTACTATATATCTCGGCGTTGATAGATTCCCTAATAGCATTGTAACGCACTAAAATCAGATCCAAAAAGTTGTGTTTACCATCCGTCACTTGGATCTCACTATCACCAATTCGTGTCTGTTTTACTGAAGAGATTGTAATGCTTGCGGGATAGGAAAAAGAAATGAACTATTCTTGCTAGATTTCAAGTTAGTGTATGTCGAAAAAAGTGACGCAGAAGTAAAAGGGGAAGTCCATCGTCATCATGGTTAGAAAACGAATTTGGAAATAAAAGGAAAAGAGGACCAATGTGCATCATACCAGAGAAAGAAATAAGGAGAGATGGGATAGGCCACTGGTCGCAATTTTCTGAAGGAAGAGGTCACTGCAAGAAACCTTTCCCCAAAAGTAATAGGTTCAAAATACGGGGTTCGTCTCTGCTTCACACATTATTTTGAGTAGATCGCAAAACCATCTTATAGTTTAAACATTTGACATTGGATTTATTTTTTCATTAATTTGACAGAGATTGCAGCAGGGAAAAATAAAACAACATATTCTTGTCAATAATTTATATTTTCAGTCGTACGTTACACAAAGAAATGGTTTTCATTTTCAGCATCAATTAAGAATGAATTCTTCTTATTCATAATTCTCGTAGATTAACTTACAGCTTGGACTGGAAAAGAAAATTGAAGATATTAATTAACTCATTGCATTTTTCAAGGAATGTACGAGTGAGTAAATGTCAATTACTACCACTACTTACATCTGCGGAGATGGCGAGGAAGCCGTCTGTCGCAGAAGACAGGAGCTCAATGTAGGCGGTTCCATCACCGTTCACAGTGACTTGCTTACCGGTGCAGCTGCCGTTCACCTTAGAACCGGAGGCCAAATCGCAATAGGTGCCCTGGGAAAGGCCGGTCTGCAAGAGAACGGACGTCAATATTGTTCTGTGAAAATAAGTCTAATGAATTTGTCTCACTAGCTACATTTAATTCATTAAATGTTGAATTTCAATAATAAGAAGCCTCTCTTTCTCTGTCTGTTTTTGTATTTCTCTGTCTCCATGTCTCTCACTCCCTACCTCTCTGTCTCCGACTTTCTTCTCTCCTCCTCTCTCTCTCTCTCTCTCTCTGTCACTCTGTCTCTACCTCTACGCAGTAGAGAGAAAATTGTGTAATGCTGCGGGAACGAATCGGCGAATTTAATACCGGAAAATGGATTAACGGTAAAACGTCTGTGCGTCTCTCCGTCCGCCCGTCTGTCTGTGAACAACTCTGGTAGGTAAAACGCTCAGTTGATTTTTTTTCCAAAATTGATATTCCCTAATTAATCAGCCTGATGGCCCGGTTCCTTGAATTTCAAACCGATATTTTAATTTGGGGGGTACTTTGCAGGAAGCCACTGGGACATTTTCATAATTTTCACAAAAGTTGCTCTCATAGGTATTTTAAAGTACACCAAATTATATTTTAATGAAGCTTTTGAGGAAGAGAACTTAAGTTAAAAATAAAAATTCAAAAACTTAAAAAGTAAACTATCTACTAAACTATAAGATTTATTAATATATATTACGGTATAAGAAGTTCTAAATGAACTACTGCCTTATATTTAAATTACGTAATTAGATTTTGGAAGACATCTCATGTACCTGAAGGGTCTGCTTCAGGTCAGTGTTGTACTGGTCATTGAAAGCCATGAAACCACGGTTGCCACGGCTGTAAGCAATCTGCTGGCTGCCGTTGTCCCACCAGTTGGTAACGCTGGTACCTGTGCATGGTATGAAAAGTTAAATTATTGTAATTGATTAGTTTTAATTGAAGGCAATTTGTATGGCACAAGTAATCTACAAGTGGTTACCAGAGAACGCATAGTGGTGCTGACGTGACTATTGAACCTTTACGTAAATTGTTATATACTGCACGTGCATTATTGAACTTGTACCTTTATGAATATTTTAGAGAGAGAAATAATTAAAAATTTAACAATTATTTACGGGTCAATATTGGATAATTTCATTTCCAATAGAAAAGTAAAGCTTAGGTATTTCGTTATAAGTTTCTTTACTCATACGGTTTCTTTCACGTACCACCGGATCCAAACGTTTTAAAGTATCTGAGGGGATGAATTTTCAAAGCCGTAATATCTTCAGCCATGATACGCTCTTGGCTTGTAAAAACACCCTAAAAAAACTTCCTGACAAAATAGAATCCTCCGTCATTTACCCGTCCTAATCAGATTCAAGCAATACGGCCGACAACCGGCTGTATGTCGGTACTGGCAGCAAACAGGAGCCCATCGATGATTGGTAGCTTTGAAAGACCATCAAATTTGAACATGTCCTACAATACCGCTTGGACGAGTATCGAGAGCCGAGCTATTAGAAACACTTTTTACCGATAGCAATCAATGTTTTATTCTGTCGGAGCCATTATTGCTCGCGCAAGTTTTCTTGCTACACGAGCTCCCTAGTCCCCACCGAGCGTTGAAAAGCACGGCCGTTGAGTTACTGAGGTTCGACTCGGAACGACACGTACCAATTTACAATGCTGGCAACAACCATCTCGAACTTTCAAAACAATCGTAGCATTTCTGGTAGCACGCTTTGGCGCGTTAAGTTCATGCCCACAGTTGGTATGCCCTTGTATGGTCCTCCCCCCGCTCCTCCCGCTGTGGAATATCAAGAAAACTTGCGCGTATAGTACTATGTTTGCACTTTTTCTTGATCCTCGAGCTCCCTAGTTCTCGCTCAGCCCGGCATAGCACGACCCGGTAGAAAAATATGAGCTCCACTCGGAACGTCACGGCTCAGTTGGCAATGCTGCCCACCTCCTTCCTTTCCATTGCGGACTTCCTAGTTTTCAGTCTTTCTTTCTATCGACCGTGCGTACCATGTTCCTTCTTGTTACTCAATTATTTCTGTAACTATTAATTATTTCTTCAGAATTTAAAAAAAATCTTTCGTTGTTTCTCATAGCTATCTAGTCCAAGACAAGTTATTACGCCGAGTTTTCTGTCAATAAATTTGGCAGCCCTGCACTGCCGTGACGTAGCCAGAACCCGCCTCTCCCCGCACCCCAAGCTGTGGAGTATGAAGAAAAAGTGCGTGGTAAGTACCTTGGACGGTGTTCCTGAAGGCGACCATGTTGTAAATCTGGCTCCAGCGGTGCTCGCACTCCCATCCGTTGCCGCAGGTGCCGTCGCTGTTGATGGTGACGTCCTTGATGCTTCCGTCGCCGTTGGAGGGAGGGCCGGCGTCGTTGTTGGAGAAGGTGAAGCTCGACATGACGCGCGTCACACCATAAGGGCCACGACAACATGAAAGCGATCGCCATCTACAATGGGACGAAAAACACAATTCACGTAAGGTTTAGGGTGATAACGGTTTGAGTGCACCAGATACGTGTCTGTTATGAGCAGAAACTTGTAGTTAAAGTGCACAAAAATGTTGAATCTAAGGAATGTTACTCGACAACCTGTTAAGTACTGATATCAATATATATATATATATATATATATATGTTCAGCAGATACTTTCATACTTTCGGGCTTAAAGAGTAAACAAGATGTGCTCTAAACTTACGCTATATATTTTTCTTAATTTTAAGTAATGTTGGAAGCAATCAGGAGATTGTTGCTCGTGTTGTCGTACTTTCTCGGATCACATACGCACCTTGTACAGTTTCGGGGTCTTGTAAGTCAGGACATCACCACCACCACCATGTCCTCGCTGGTTGTCATGGTTGTCAATGAAAGCCAGAGCATCACTGCTAGGCAACAGACCCCATTGAGGCCCTAGAGGAGAGAATATCGCTTAGTGTCATTTTACTCCTTAATTTTACTCTCATTTCGTTTTAATAAGTTTTAAGTGTTAAAAGAAAGAGGGAATTTTATATCAGAAGGAATGCTAGTTTTTTGGTTTCCAACTTTGAATTCTTGCCACATTACTCATAAAAAGAAACGATAATTGTTAATAATCATGGAATACAGAGTTACTTTATCCATCTTCAATTCTAACTTAGAGTTGTAAGTTTCATAGATGCTTTGCATATTTGAAGGATAAATTGACAAACCCAATAAACCAAGCTCCAGATAAATCTGACAGTACGATCCTCCGAGGTAGTTAAACGTTTTTGCTAACATCCTTGGCTACTCAGAATTTATAAATTAAAGAACAATTGAATCTTAAATCAGCGTAACAGATGGAGCACGCGGAATGCTGGGAGGCCATGCGTAACTTACCCCAGTTCACCAGCCACTTAATAGCATTGTTGCCCTTGAAGCAGTTGCTGAGCTCCTTGCCGTAACGGAATTCGGTAACGACGCCAAAACTGGTGTACTCGTAATTGTGGACGGCCTCAGTTCCAGCTGTGCAAGAATTAATTGGAAATTAAGGTTACAAGCAGTTGAGCTTGTTTCCAAAAGATACCAATTCCAACTGATCAAATTTGAAAGTAGAACTGCAAAACTTACTGCTGAATACATAGTTGTCGTGTTTAATCAATGTTACATTTTGAGTTTTAATGGAAGACAGTGAAATATTGTATGGACAATTTTACGCTTTTTATTTCATATTTTTATGCCAAATTACGCGAGTTTTAATTTTCGATTTGGTACAAATTTTTATTTTGGGGATTTTAATTTTTGTTTTCACATACAAAAGTAGAAAGTGTTGCATGTAGTTATAACTGATCACCAAATAACTATATGTTTTTAGAAAAAATTCAAAATGTACTCTTTATTGAAGAATGATTAAATTATGAAAAATTAAAAAAAATTAAACTTAACATTATCTAGAAACTGTTTAAATTTATCATAATTTACATAAATGTGTTCGAAACCTTCACTTTCATTAACTACATTTTCTTTTACTACAGCTTTCTTTTTAGCAGTTAAAAGTGAAATTGATTTGGTACATTTTGCTGTGGAATGAAAATTATGACGACCTCTTCGAACGAAATTTAGAAGATTTTGGAAAAATAATATTTCATTTGTTAACGAAACCCATAAAATTGTGTTGAGACTTATAGTTTAATTTTAAAAATTATGGATTCGGTACCTTTTGAAAACAAATTCTTTGTTTAAAAAATTAAAACTCAAGCAAAGCGTGTGAAATATTTTACTCTCATATTAAAATGCGAAAATGCAAATTAATTTGCCGTTATAGCTTATATTCCTACACTTCTTTTGCTCTTCATCAAATCACTTTCTTTTAAGTTTACACACACGCACGCGCGCGCACACACACACACACACACACACACACACACACAAACACGCCCCATCAAACTGTTTTGAGATTCTTGATTTATTCGCAGTATTAAAAATAAAGACAATAGAATCATACATACTCTGGTCAATAACTTCCTGGTAGAAGAAAGGCCTGGCATTATTTCCGAAATATTGCGAGTCGAGGTTCTTCACCTGACCGTAGATGTACTCGAGGTCTCCAGGCCACATGTGCTTAGCAGCGTCCACACTGCAGGCGGAACGTTTAACACCAATTAATTCAAAATAGCGGTAGTAGAGAACACCATTTAAAAATTCGTCTCATATTAACTTAAACTTTGAGAGTATTCAAGTTTGTATACCTGAATGCAATCTGTTAAACGTAGTGTTTCTCGTGTTAATGCGTTATCGAGAATAATAAATGCTGTTGAAATTCCTTGGAAGAATAAAAACTTGGCTTTCAGAAGCTATTGAGCTTATTGTAAAAATAAGTTTAATAAGTTTTGCAACAGGTATTGGTTTGGGGGAAATTTGTGTTACTAAACCAATGTAAAACGAATGTACAAAGCAATCTGAAAGCAATTTGATACTTTTCTTTGATCAATTTTTTAAAAGGTGCAGTGGACTTATGTCGGTATGGAATGTCTCCAAAACATTTAGGATAACCACATACCGGAAACCAGCCACACCGTGGTCCACCAAAGCGTTGAGGAAATCGATGATCTTTCCACGCACGTAGCTCTGGGATTGGTCGAGATCGTGAAGGCCGCTGAGCTCACAGTTGCGCACCTACAGCACACACGGAAGACAATACTCAGCACGTATAGTTGGGACTGACTTGATTGCGAGGCTGAGGGAAGCGCTCGGTGTCTTGGAAGCTGCCTTCCTCCCCCCCCGCCGGCCCAAACCATTAGCTGTCCCAGTTACATTGCTCCAAGTATCCGTAGGCAAAAATTAAAACGGCAAACGAGAATATGTAAAACAATTCATTCAAAGACACCCCGTTCCTCGCACGCAAACAAGTCAGCTCCCGATTATGTGTCACTCCGGTCTATGTACACACTTACTTAACTGCACTAGTAATGAAGGGTTTCTATGCGAGAATGTTTTAAAATGTATGGAAAACCTAACAGAAGTTTAAAAAAATATATACTTTTTGGAAATCGCCTGGTATATTAGGGTTGTTAGTCGCCTTTATGTTTGCGACAGAGAGTTTAAATCACTATTTTTTCTGGCTATTAATTATGTGACTACAATTTCGGAAGAAGGGAAAGTAGATCACCTGAGAAGAAACAAAACCGAATAATTGAACAGGTTTTCTCTTTTATTTGTTTTCACCCGCTGTGGTTTTAATACTCTGAAGAAATCCTCTGTGGTAAATGTGAAGAGTCGATTGATTAGAATTGTAAAGGCATATCGTATCAGACTTTGGCCTAACGATATAGCTTTATGTGTTTGAGCATTGTGAATAATTGGAAAACTAAATCAAACTCAGGGACGCGTTTGTATGTTTTAACATTTTACTTATAGGTGAATGTGTGCTTACGTTAGAGCTGAATTTCAAAGTTCGGCTAATATTAGAAGAATTCAAATAATTTCCACATTAGCCCAACGACATGAATAGATATTTGTGACTGATGATAAAAGAGCAATTTCTCATTTCATCCGGCTAATGTTAATAGCCACAGGAAACTGATTTCCGTAAGATGCATGTGACATTCGTATGTATTTACAAGAAGTAGTTTGCCATGCTTATGCGTTTGAAGTAATGGTGCATTCTCCAGATCGTTTTCTAAAAAGTTGCACTCGGTAATTCGCGGTAAAAGAGACTCGGTAATTCGTAGCAAAGCACCAACTGAGATATGTGGTGAAGTTATATTACGTTAAGTGGTTGTGTGTGAATAAGAATTTACGACTTCTGCAGTGGGACTCGAGACTACACATCTTATCTCTCACTGGCTTTGGAAACCTGTCACCATCAGTCTGGTCACTATATATTACTTTATATCTCCAATTCCTCGTCACCGCAATATACTTTACTTACTCTAGATACTTCATGTTAGCTACGGTAACTTCAAGCCAAGTAGGATTCAAAGGTGTTCTTACTTCCGATTTAATCCTTCTATTTTGGATACTGCGAACTTCAACCGTATGATTCAGGAATTAGCCAAAATTGGACTTAAGCCATAACATAAAATAGACATGGTGTGAGAAATCTAGATAACTTGTGGATTTGTTCACTGGTATTTTACGTTGAACTAATTTAAAGAGCGCATCTTTAAATGAAACCGTAAAATATATGCGCTGCTGGTAGGGTGTACTTCATAGACAGTCATCGAATAATGAATATACAAGTATGTATGTTTATATGCGAACATGAGATACAGCGCGATAATCTCTTAATTTACACAGCCAATATGATGAAACTTTTGTGCTAGCTTTCTTTAAAGGACAGTACGTATGACTATGATTTACAACCACCAATCTTATTATATTAACAAAATAATTATTTTCGTGGACTTTTTTCGCCTAGCATTACATCACAGATACAAGAATAGAGCCTAGAATTGGTCCCAGATGGGCCGGTGCTAGGCTGGTGTGAGGTATCTGATTGAAGAAAACCCTGCTAGTCGAAGGTAGGTCGGCGCCGGATCACGCCATATAGCGGGGCAAAAATCACAGCCTCCTCCCGATCAAAACCATTCACTACACTTACGGTCTCAATGACCTTAGCAGTTGACACGCCCGAAAACTCAATCAATTGATGGAGGAATTTTTGCAGGGAAGTGTTTTAATATAGTGGAGAGTGAAAACGTACATTTGGGTGTGAATGAATGATTATTTAAGTGAATGAGAGTTAAAACGTCAAGAATTATAACTAAAGAAAAAATGGTAATTGGAAATGTGTTTTGCAGGAATTGAAAGTGCGTCAACACTGGTTTTCATGGATGTTGAAAGTAGAATATAGGAAATTATTTTAGATCATAGAAAAACTTTTGTCAATCCAGGATCCATTGTGATTTCAGAATTTTAGAAATAGTATGTTGTTTAAGTGGTTAATGGCACCTATCCGTCACCAAGGACTCTAAAACGCGTATTCGAATTCAATTAAAACCACTTTAAACGTTGTCTCGGAGTGGAGTTTAAAATCAATTTCAAAATTTTCTTCATACTTTTTAATGTGGAATTGATTTAAGTATTGATATTATATATAAAACAAGAAAAAATATCGTAAGTACATGTATTTTACTTTAAGCTAGATTTGTTTATTATTTTTAGTTACAAAGTGAGGCGAGGAGGTGAGAACCCCTAGGTGAGAATATCACCTAAGTAAAAAATGAGTACGTTTTACAATGTGGCAATTGATATTTTTAGGAAAAAATGAGTGAGAGATTGGGTATTTCCTGATGAGAGCAAGGTAGAGAGGGGCGGAGATATGTAGATACTTACGTTATTAGCATCGTTGTAGTTGGTAATTTGACAAGTAGAGTGGAAGTTTCCAGAGCCAAAAGACACAGCAGGGTAATTCTTGTTGTAGGTATCAGCCTTGTTGCCACCATAGCCGGTTGCATCGGGCCAGTTAGCAGCCATGTGGTTGACAACCACATCAACGTAAATCCTGTAGAGTGTATTTAGTTTCAAATTTTAAAAAAATATCCACTTTTGTTTTGTGATATATGAAAATACCCACTTGTGAAGTATGAAAGTATTTTCAATTTTGGCAATGTACCAAAGGAAGCATTAGAGATTACCATTTATACGTAAATCTAGCTTTACCCACCAACTTCACCAGCAGTTAAAATTGTTTTTTTATTAAATGAATTGTTATTATCATATTACTAATTCCTAATGCGCCCCTAGTAATTGTAAAAAACTAGCAGCTCCGGCCATGTGATAGATCCATGGTTTCGTTTAGAATTTTTTAAAACTTTGGAAACATCAGAGTTTTCAATTAACATGAGACCTGCGCCATTATCTTAACCGTCCTTCAGACTATCCAACAACAAAATTTAGTCAAAATCGATTTTTTTGTTGAAAATTTTGAAAATATCTCAGGGATTCTTGTACAGTGCCCCCAAAATTAAATACCAGTTTCAAATTTAAGAGACCGTGACTCAGCCAGATGATTGTGGAATATCACTTTTGAAGAAAATCGGCCGACGGAATGCCGTTAGCATGTTTACAGAAGACGGACAGACGTTTTGCCGTCAATCGATTGTTTGGGTATCAAAGTCCCACAAATCATGGACCTTGATACCCCCATGGACCTCACTGGGCAATTGCGACTTGTGGGAAGGAATTTACTAAGTAATGGAACAAGATTAATTCACTTTTTCGTTAGCGAGTCCCGGCAAAAAGAGTTTGTGTGTCGAATACGCGCCGTTTTCCAGTAGTATTACAACATTTTGTCTAATACTGCGTAAGCGATCAAATTTGAAATAATTAAATAATTTTAATTTTGCAGAGAAATCTACGTATTTGGTGTTATTCCGCCGCCACCCATACTCCATTTCCCACCAAACTATCACGCTCACTGCGTCTCTGCTGCAGGGTAGGGGCCGCCCGTGATTAAATATTTGGTTTGGTATTGAATTGAATTGAAATTGCCTTATTTTACGTGGCGAGAGGCCATGAGGCCTGCTCTTCCGTCTGACCACGAAAAATTTCCTTACACTCCTTTCACCTATCATGGGAGAAAGAAGGTATTACTTGGGCGACGAAACAGGCAATTTGAATTTAGCTCAGAGGCGTCATTTAGGCTTGAGGATCTCTTACATGCAGTAAATCTACTAACACGGGACAGCCGGCGTTACTTCCCCTACGAAGGAAGGCGTACGAAAGATTTTTCGCCCTTAAAATCCATGGCTTCGATCGGGTTTGAACCCGCAAACTTGGGTATAGCAGTCCGATACGCTAACCGTTACACCATCGCCACCGCCAAATTTTGTATTGTGTTACAGTATAGAAATTGTTTATATTCTTATATTTCATTCTACATTGAAATGAGTTCTTTGGAAACAACTGCAATCTATTTAAGTAACAACTAGCTTATACTTAAGTTTTCGCAACGTGGCGGATGACATTAGGTCATTTTTACATATCCTGCCTTATAAAATGAATCTTTATAACAGTGATAAGCACATGTTTGAGGCCATGAGCCCCGTTGAGAAGGACGTTCGCGAATGAATTAAAAAGATTCATTTTATAAGGCGGGAGGTGTACAAATGACCTAATGTCATCCGCCACGTTACGAAAACCCAAATATAGCACCATCTCCGAACAGAAAACCGTGTCTTTGCTATGCCAAACAGGCGCATAGAGAGCCCCACGTGCGACCATTACCTGACGCCAACGTTGTTGCAGCGCCTCACCATGTCGGCGAATTCGGCCTCGTTGCCCGAGCGACTGATGATCTGGTAGGAGATGGGCTGGTACCGCTCCCACCAAGGGCGGGAGGGGTTGTTGTTGGGGAGGGCCAGATACTCATTGACAGGAGAAGTCTGCAAGAACAGAAACATTATTTGTTAAATGAATTGAATTTGCCTTATTTTACGTGGCGAGACTCAGGCCATGAGGCCTGCTCTTCCGTCTGACCACGCAAATTTCGTTACACTCCTTTCACCAATCATGGGAGAAAGAAGGTATTACTTGGGCGACGAAACAGGGAAATCGAAAGTTAACTCGGTTTTCTCTAACTCTGAGTTTCAAAAACCGATAAAATTATTCTGCTGTATTATGCGCAAATGTAGGAGACAATTTAACATTTTTTTATTAGTATCTGATCTAACTCTGTACTGGTAAAGAAAACAATATGTACAGTATGCTATTACTGGCAGTGATTTTTTCTTTTTATGTACACTGTGTATCAGAGGTAAATATCTGTAAAACGTATTGCATGAATAATATTATCAATTAGAGTTCTTTAGCTACAAATAAAATCGAAAATATCGTTAAAATACTTATAATAAAGTTCATAGCTTTTCTGTTTGTAATTTGTAGGCGAATTTCTAGTTTGTAGGCAAATTGTCAAAACTTTCTGAGCAACACAACTAACTTTTCGAGTTTGAAAAGTTTCCGTACGGAAAAAAACTGTAAACGGATTTATAATGTTCTACGCTAAAAGATTTCAAGACATTTTTTAGGATTTTTTGTTTTTATTTTATGAAAAAGAAAAGTGGAATTTTGAAGGCACGCATCATGCGGAGCTCAGACAGGCCAAGTTTGCGAGGTATGGTGAAGGGAATATATGTTCATCGCATGTCTCCCTTGATAAATAAAACAAGTATAAGATTAGGAACTCCGCTAATTGGCAAACGTCGGACATCCGACCCTAAAATGCCAAATAAGAAGAAACAAACAAAGAAGCACGCTGTATTGAAACCATCGTGCTAAGCGACACCCACCTGAACGCCAGCGTAACCACGAGGCCCCAAGAAGCGCTCGCACTCGGCGGCGATTCAGAGAACTTCCACTCGAAGAGATGCACGATGGTGTTGTGCCCGTCCACCCAGTGGGGGTCCTTCTGGGCGACGGCGACGGCCGCCAGCGCGGGCAGCAGCAGCAGGAGGGCGCGCATGACGACAGAAGAGAGAGAGAGAGAGGATTGGACGCAGTTCCACCCTCGTCTGCCTGAGCGGGTGTGGCCGGGGGCCTTTATAGCGCACCTATGGCAACCAAGGTCACACAGCGTGGGTGGGAAGTGCGCTTGTTTTTGCGAACCACACCTTTGGTTCCACGTGTGAATAACAACGCCTGCGAAGACACACTTGATTAGTTCGCTGAGCTAAATTTGACAACAATAAATTTGCTGATGACGAACACATCGTGTCGTAAAATACGTGCGAGTCTTGTAGGATAATGTGAGTTAGGATTTTAGAAAGAACTATTTGTTAATTAGTTCCTTGATGTATAGTATGTTTGACATAATTTGTAAGTTGACTATTTGCAATATTTTAACATCTCTCTCTCGCAATACATTTCGTAGATGAGAAATTCAAGATCTGCGAAACACAAAGAACCTAATAGTAAAATGTTTTATTTATCTTAACGCCTTTGTTGATAAATTTCTGTAAATAAAGTACAAATGAATTACAAGATTTTAGTGATAATACTTTTTACTAGTTAAAGATAAAATATGATTTAATATTTTTCAGAAACTCCGTACAGGTAATATATTCTTCAGTTATTTGGCATGTGATCATGAATACTTATATTTGAAGACATTCCCGACAGTCTAATTGAAGTTAATAATGCAATAAAATTAGTAGTTATTTCGTTCAAATGCGGGAAGGGATTCTCGCAAATGAATTTAATTGTACCCACAATGAGAACATCTTTAAAATGGAAACCGTTTCCAGTTTACTGTTTTTTAAATTAATGGCCTTCCACTTCGTCTAATATATTGATTTCTGGCTCATCTCTGGATGTCATTCAGATTTACATTTTAAAAGAAAGGAAAAATGTAGAAACAATCAATATGACGAAAAGATGTTGGAATTGTGGAAACTTTTATTAAATGCTAATGGTGATTTGTTTGGTATGTACTATATCTGAATTTAGTTACATTAAATAAAACTAATTAACACGAATGAAATGTATGTTTAGTTCATAATTAGTTTATAATAATCTCTATCACGTTTAAGTAAATATAAAATAAATTAGTAAATTGTTAAAAAGATTATCATAAAAAAAATAAGTAAAAATAGAAATTATATTAAATTTATCAGTTTGTCCTTAGCAACCAGGGAAGCGGAAATAAACATAGCGCGGCAAGTAACGGACAGAAGATTGTGATATAAGGGCATGTAGAATTGGTGGTAAACTGGTAATGGAGTATGATGTAGAAGGAAACTGGAGATTGTTTTGTAAAGCAAGAGACCAAGAGGTATGAAAGTTATCGAGGGTTGAACTTGGCAATATTGGATGAGAGCAGCTTTTGACCGTGTACCGTACACATCGTACTGCAGTGGTTATTGTAAATGATAGATGCGCGACTTGGTGGAATTTTGCGGGAAATAATTGAGCAGTGAGGACTTATAAATATTTTGTGGGCGTAATTCTATTTAGGACTATGAATAATTCTGGCACCGGGAGTGCGCAAATCGGACTTGAAGAAAATACGTGAGAGCAGGGAAGAGAGGCTCGAGACATATCTTGTAGTTAAAGGGATGAAATTTATATTTTATCGCGTTAAAAGTTAAGGAATTAATTAGAAGAAATATACTTTCGTGTATCGTGGATTAAGAAAAACGTGACAGTCTTGGAGTTAGTGCTCATCCGTGGCAAAGAATAGGAAAGTAAGTGAAACAATTAATAAGTTGAGGAGACGTTGACCCGGCAGCGGACCGAGAACAAGATGCAAGAGAGAAGATTGGTCAGAGCGGTAGATTCTTCTTGGCCTCATCGTCCAAGAGCGCATGGATACTAAAATAGTAAGAATAATAGCGCTATAGACAATTTTTACGATCGGTCATGGTGACATTTTATGTTAAAAAGGATTAATCGATGAATAAACTTACAACGTTCTCATTCTGAAAAAGAAAAGTGATTATCATTTCTGTAGCACTTGTGCAATCCACAGTTTAACAATTTCTTTACAGAAACAAATTTCAGATTCCTCGCTTCTTCCGTATGGAGAGTGGATCGAATAATCGTTTGCTAGGAAGAAAGTAAGTATCGGTGACGATTATTTTCGTAAGAACCCAATCGGCAGAGCTAGTAGATAATTATTTCCCTTTAGATGTGTTTGCGGGAAATTTAAAATCGCAACCCTTTCCTGGCGCCCAAATATTATATAAACTCGGAAACCGGTCGCAGAAATAATTTGACAGAAACGGAGAGCGTTTCAATACTATTCAATTTTCAGAAGAGGAATAAGAAACTAGTGGTGCTTCAGAATGACATAAACTTTCTCGTACTAGTTAGTTTCCTAATTTCTATGATCTGGTCTCGCTTTTCAGTCTCGCCCCATTCTCTTGCTAGCCGCCATCTATAGCAGCCCATCGCACTTACGCACCCAGCACTTACACTAAATAGGCCATGCGTATGTAAGTGATAGCCTTATGTAGTGATTGCCTTGAATATTGATGTACCACAATCAATTTGAAATTTTGAAAATTTATTAGTTAAGGGATTACATTTTTTTTATTTTTTCAATTTTCGGTATCCTAATGGTAGAAACGTAATATCACTTTAAGAATATTATAGAACAGTAAAACCTCGTCCTATCAGGATATTTCCATTGAAAACGTTTGCACCGATTGTAAGAAATTTGCGTTTTCTTAAAAATACGCCATCAAAGCAGCATCATGCAACGCCCTATCATATTTCATGATATTTATCCACGATATTATCAAAACACAATGGAATTCAGAACATTCCTTTAAATGCAAAAATCAAAACAAATCTCGGAGCTTGATTAAAGGAAGATAACTTTAAGAAAAAAGAAAAGTATATAAAACCTTGGTGGAAACTTCCAGAGAACACTAATGACCTCTCTCTAAATTACTTACAAGTGTAGCGTCACGTCGGCGGCTGTGGGTGGAAAGAGAAGCGGAAGTATCGCATACCTGCGGGCATGAATAGCTGGGCCCCGGCGCTGGGATACATTTAGACAAAGGGGACGCCAGCTTGACCGGGAAAGTCACGTGGTAGACTCGAGCTTCCATCCTACACCTAGGACGGTCATGTGACGGCTGCACTCTGGTATAAAATCGAGCCGACGAGCTCACACGGTGGGTTTTATTCTGGAAACCTCGCGCGATGCGCAAAACTTTACGCCTAGGCTCGAGCGTGTCGTACCCATTGCACGTGTGACGAAGTGAGGGTAGTGGCGCGGGAGTAGCGTCTGAGGAGGCCGGGCCTCCCTATCTATGTTGGGTATCCACAGGGAAAATATATACAATTTCTACAGGAGCTTCTCAAACCAAGTGAAAGGGTACTCACCACATAGCCTTTGCTTTCAAAAACAAGATGGCCTTGACAAATAAGAAAAATTGCCAGTAACTAGCCACATATTTTTCACAGCTCTTAAATTGCCCGGAACCTAAAGAGAGATTCCCGAAAGGCAGCAGAAATCACACCTCAAAACTCGTCACCACCAACACAAGAAGAAATTTATTCCCGCATCAAAAAACTTAAAAATAACAAAGCATCCGAGGAGAACGGAATTGTAGCAGGACTCTTAAAAATTTAGGCCCAAATTCTCTCAAGAAATTCACAAATAATCCAAGACATCTGGCAAACTGAAAAAATCCCGGATGACTGGAAGATTGGCCTCATTCATCCACTAAATAAAAAAGGCAATAAATCAGATGTAAACAACTATAGAGGGATTTACCTCTTACCAGTCACTTACAAACTTCTATCAGCTTGTCTCTTAAGTAGAACACATAGCAGTTAGAACCCAAAATAGCAGAAAATAAGCAGGATTCAGACCGAACAGGTCATGTCCAGAGCACATTTTCAACCTCAAAACCATTTCAAAATGCGAGCCCTTAGACAAAAACCCTTAGTATGCACATTTGTAGATTTCAAAAAGGCATAAGACAGGCTGACACTATTTCAAATTTTAGAAGAGAGAGGATTAGATCCCAAAACACTTGAAATCATAAAACAAACATAACTGGCACGAAATCGAAAGTAAAATTTATGGGGGAAATTTCAGAACCCTTCGACATTCAAACCGGTGTGAGACCAGGTGATGGACTCTCTCCTATTCTATTCGTTGTCGTTCTAGACAAAGTTATGGAAGAATGGGAAAAAACTCAAGAAATGTGGGTTGTGGAAGCCAATCCCACTGGGTTTTGCCAAAAACAACCTCTACATACCATACCTCGCATTCGCGGACGACCTAGCGATACTAACAGAGGATGAGCAGACTGCTGTCAAACAGCTGGAAGTACTTAAAGAATGTGCAGAAAAAGTAGGCTTACAAATCTCTTGCAGAAAATTTGGAAATTCGAAATAAATCTGAAGAATGTAAGGTCAAATCCGCATTTTCTGATTTTTAAACACCAAAAATGTTTCTTATATTTTGGAGATATTACAAATCAGGAGTAGAATTTAACACTTCCTAAAATTCCTCCTTGGCAACTGTACTCATACCTACGAAACCCTAATTCCAAAGATATTTTAAAGTCTTCAACAATGTTTAATGACACCAGTGAAACAACATGTTGGTTCCAAATTATGAGTTGCTATTAGTGGGTTTACAAAATTTGATTAAATATAAATTTTGATTTTTATGGCTATATTTTTTATTTATTTATTTGTTATGCACAATCAAGCGGACTAGGAGTCAGCTCTTGATTATATTCGCCTCCCATTCACTGTAAATAATTGATAAGGATTCCGGTATCTTCGCTAACCTTTGTGAGTAAGTAACGTGGCGTTGATTGATTCCACAAGTCTTGCTCACTGCGCAAGTACTCGCTTTGGAAACTCTAAAACCGGTGCGGCAGAGTGAAATTTTGAGGTAAAGCTGCACGAAAAAACTATTGGGATCTCCAACTACTAAGAAGGTATGTTTAATGTTTTTATTTCTACGGACCGATTTTTGTAATATAAACTCGATTTTTTGTACAGCTTTACAGTTCTTACAGTTTTGAACAGTTATTTTTTTGTAATTTTGGGAGGGGTTTCATACATTTTCGATGATTTTTTCATTTTGATGTTTATTCGCCTGTAAAGATGCTCGTCTACTTGAGAGCTGCGCTCTGGCGAGTTTGTTGCAAGAGCTTTTCTCGCCAATGGACACAGTTCTGAGAGTAGACAACTAAGTGGTGTGATACACGTGGATGATGCACAGTGATGCTTACGGAGAGCGGTCGTCATCTGAGCTACTCGCTAGTGAACACGCCTCTGCGCGAGGACTGGCACCGGTTTGCTCTCAGCATTCGAAGCGTGCGGGAAGTGACTGCAAGCGCCCGCCACTCTTTGGTGTTTGTTGCCTCGACAAGGCTGCTACCGAGCAGAAAATTGCACAAAAAAATGGAATGTACCATTGAAGAAGTAAACTAGTGGTGCTACAGAATGGCGCACGCTGTCTTTAGTATGTGGTATTTCACTATTCTTACAGGAAATTTAAAAATAAAAATTGGAGCCATTTCTGAGAAATGCAAAGGAGCTGAGAAATGCTGGGAATGTGCAAATGTCTCAGGGGCTTCATGTAAAGTACCTCCAAAATTTAAAGACTGTTTTTCAAAATCTCAGGGCTTCGAGACGGGCCAGATCGACCGGGGAAATTCATTTTTGGAAAAATTGTATGAATAGTTTAGCGTTAGTGTTGCTCACAAATGACGGATTGACAGATGCACCGATGTTTGAAGAAAGCAAACACTTTTTTGGTAACACCTAAAACTATTACTTTCAATCTCGAAATAATTTTCGCACATTACATAACTTTCTCTATACTACGAGTATCACTTCGTTTATACGTACCTACACGAGAAAGAATAAAGAAAATTCTTAATTTACGGAACCAGGTAAGCAAAAAAATAATCTGAGACACCTGTTGTGTGATATTTTATACTCAAGTAAACCGTTTCAAAAAGTAGTCTCTAATAGAAAGTATTGTGCTTGTTCTTGATATTTTGAGGTTAGAATTAACAATCTGCGTTGACTAAAATGTACGACGAATAATTAACTGCAAATAATTTTTTTTTTTTGCCTGGAGCCCCAAGTTAGCTTTAAATTTTGGGTACGTTTTCAGATTTTTTAATTAATCATTTTTTTAGATTTTGGTGTTTATTCGCCCATAAGAACGAATGTTAATTGTTTCTCTTTGTACCTCAAATTAGCCTTAAATTTTGGATAGGGTTTCAGATATTTTCTCAGGACTTTTGTTTTATTTTATTTGCCCATAAGAAACAATGTTAATTGTTTCTCTTTGTACAGCCCAGCTTTTTGGAATATGAATGCAGAAATTATTTTTTTCCTTGAGCCTCAAGTTAGCCTTACATTTTGGGTGTGGTTTCATATTTTTAACTGATTTTGAGATGGATTTTCTGAGTGGGCGCTGCTAGCTTTAGCCTACAGCTAGTAGCGGCCACGATTTTGGGAAATCCAAAAGAGCCAAAAAGTCGGAAATGAAGCATTTAATTAGCCTAAAATTTTTTATATGGATTGGTTGAGATTGGCTTTTGTGAGCTTCTAGAATTAGATGGCTGCAATTAGCCTCAATCGAAGTGCTGCAGCGTTCCTAAAGATGCGTTCGCGCAACATATGTCTAACAATAAAATAAGCACCAAAGGAACATTTTACTAGACGATTTTCATGTCACGTTTTATGTCCATCAATATGTCATAAATGTAAAGAATTAAAAAAACAATTTTAACATTTTTTGTAAAATGCAAAATTCATCTGAAAAGTAGTGGCGCGCCTTTTTTAAAACTACAAAACCAGTATTTAAAAACCTGTAATTATTTGTTAAATGATAGATAAATGAATGGGTTAATTCTGTTGGATGAAAATTCTTTATTTACTTGTTTATTTATTTTGTCGAAAACAGTTAGAAACTGTGTGTGATGTTCTCCGGAGAAAAGTGAATTATATGCATTTTTTCATAATTCTGTAATCCCTACCCTAATTAGGTGATTGGTTGACAACACTTTAGCTGGTTTATGAAGTATAATATTGCGGAGCATTTAGAAGCAATGCGAGAGAGTACGTGCTTTGGTAGCATCATTGGTTTTATCTTAATATGACGAAAATTACAAGAACTGATATTTTTATAAGACTACTCATGGCCACTAAATTTACAGGCGTGTGTGTTTCTCGATATCTCTGTTTACTAAACTGTCTCAAAATATCTTAGAAAGAAGGCTGCGCCCTGATTAAGGTGACCGTAGCAGTATGAGTAGTGTAAAATAAACCCAAGAATAGAGTGTCATCACAACCCTTACCCTGGCGACCAAGTGATTGGTTCTGCTATTCATTGTACGACATAAGTGCTGCCGTTGCGTGTGATGGCCTCTCATTGAAACCCCAACGGACGGCCGGCGAGTCAGGATAGGATAGCCAATTTTAATAGTTTTAATAGTCAGAATAGGATAGCCAAGCAATTTTTAATGTTACTTCTTTGGGTCTCATTTTGAAATTTGGCTGATAGATACAACTTAGTATAGACATCCATGGGTATTTTTTAAAATTAATTTTAAATGTCGGCCCAATGTGAAAATTATTTTTATTGTAGGAATTAAAATATATTTTAAATATTTAAATAATTTGTTTACAAAAATTGTATTTATGAAAGCATATCTTTCTAGATAGGTTATATTTTTGTGTAAGAAACAGGTTGATGCCTGAAAATGTTAGCGCGTACAGTATTTTTCCGAAAAATAATTGGTAATATTTATGAAAGGAGCCAGATTAAGAGAAAAAAATACATATCACTTAATAGAACTCTAAACTCTAAAAAGTGTAAATCGCTTAAAAATAGTGAGTTTTAGAAGCAGATTTGACATGAATGCCCTATGCTGCTTTACCTCCAAAAAATAGAAAATGTTTCTATCATCAATTATTTCATGTTAATTTCTTTATTACACACACACACATGTACAAATACGAATCTGGAGCCAGATTTGCGCCACCAGCCTCCAATTTTCTGTAAATCGAGAAGAAAACACTGAAATTGTATTTTTTGTTTTTTGGGGCTTGTTGTCCGACCCAAAGACGTGACACACGTTTCTCTACGTATGTCGCTGAGATAAATTCGAATCCGAAGCTTGAATTGAGATAGGGTACTTCTTCGAGTTTACCTAGTATTGATGGGAGATACCACGGAAAACTACCTATCAGAGCAGACGATCGCTGGAATTCTCCTCCAGACAGTGACTGAATTCGACCTAGCTGACTAGCTAGAGTCGAAAATTCTGTCACTGTCGGGACTCGAACTTACGACCTCGAGGTCAGAGGCACAGAGTGACATCAGTTGATGCCCTGAGCAACTCTCGGTTTATGTTATAGATTTGTTGAGACATGCTCTCAGAACTCGCCAAAATTATGTCTGTGTAACGTCAACTACTAAACATCTGCAGGGACAGTCTTCTATTTCATAAAATGCATAATTTCAAAGGTATTTTTCATGTGTCAAAAATAAAATTGGTTAAATAAAAATTTATTGTTGCATTTCGTTTTCACTTTTAAATTGTGTAATTTTTTAGGTAACTCGTAGTTTTAGATTGTAATGTGCACAATTTGGAAAACATTAGGTAAATTTTAATTGTTTTTTATTTTTATTTTTTTATTATTCCTCTTCAGAACCCGTTCCTAGATGCTTATAACATTTCCCTTTTATTTTTAAATTACACCAACTTAGGATGTAAGGTTCAATGAAAATTCTGGAACAATACGATATTGAAGTACAAGCTGAAATATATAGAACTTGTGACATGCGTACATGTAAAATTACTAAACAAAATATTGTTTAAAGTATTTATTCAGACAAAGTGAATACATTTTTTGAAGTTGCAGATTGTTTTAGTTTAGTTTTCTTCAGGTACACAGAATATTCAATTCAGTTTCGACTGAAACAAAATAAAACAAAAATTGAAGAATTTTTTCGCAACACTTTATCCAATCTTAAAATATTATTCAAATTCTTACAGCAGAGGAGATAGCGAGCATGCCGTTGTCTTCGGAGGAAAGGATCTGGATGTAAGCGGTTCCATCTCCATTAACTGTGACGGACTTGCCAGAGCAGCTTCCGTTCTGCTTGTATCCCGAGATCAGATCACAGTAGGTGCCTTGGGGGAGCCCAGTCTGAAAAAGAGTAATTCATCAGATGAACAGACAATTTTGATGAAAAAATCATAAAGTATAATGATAATTTCTCTGAAAAATCAGCAACGTGGACAATAGATACACAAACCGGAAATCACATAATTTTAACTTTTTTGGTATTTGCCTGAGTGGAAAATAAAACAAACCTGCAAAGTCTGCTTGAAGTCAGTGTTGTACTGGTCGTTGAAAGCAATGAATCCGACATTTCCACGACTGAAAGCGATCTGCATATCTCCATTGTCCCACCAGTTGGCGACCGCCGTACCTGTTAATTTCAAAAACATATTACAGCATTGAAGAGAGATAAGTACATCAACGATATTTTGAAGGGGAAGCTGACTACTGAATTTTGCGTTTGAGCCATTCTCTTGTATTATTAGTACACACACTATTAGTGTTCGGAAAGTTACACTCTGACGCAGACAAAAATAATTTCGTGTACCTGCCGAACACCCGTGCAGGCGGGTTGCCTAACAATCAGGCGCGAATGCCACATGGGAAACCTCGTTAAATGTAACTAGCAAATACCCGTCTTGCCCGGGCTTTCTTCGCATCCAATCCTTGTGAAAGAGGAAAAGATAAATTTATGTAACCCACGATATTTAAGATTATTATTTTTAATGTAATTTTTATCTAATTTTTAATAAAATACTTTAATTGCATTTTACAGCACATCGTTATTAGATCAAAAAATTATATTACGCTCTACTACTAGCCTCTAGCTAAACTATTAGGTACCAGTTCTGCTGCACCACTTCTGGCCTCTGGCGGCATTAATTACGAACAAATCTGCTATTAGCGACAGGCGAAACATAATGACCACCATACTTAAATTATTTATTTTCTGTATTTGTGTCGCATTAATCTTTACCAAACTTTGCAACAAGCACATTGCGACAATTCTAAAAAGAATCTGTAAAAATTTATGTCTATTCATTACTCCATTTTGTGGATCAATGTCGGTACATGTCGTTGAATTCACTTTTATTAGCATAGATTCTCGAGCAAATGTTGAATGAAAGTTACCTTCGTCCCCTCCACATGTCCTATAAGATGTAACATTTCTTTACGACATCATGTCGTGATGACTATTCTTTACTCTGATCTGTAGAAAAGAACCTCACCTTCAACGGTGTTCTTGAAAGCGACCATGTTCATGACCTCCCTCCAGCGGTGCTCGCACACCCAGCCATTGCTGCAAGTTCCGTCGCCGTTGATGTACACGTCCTTGATAGTACCGTCGCTATTAGTAGGAGGGCCAGCGTCGGTGTTAGTGAAGTAATAGCTGGAGATGACGCGAGTAATACCGTAAGGCCAGGCCAACATGAAAGCGATCGCCATCTGCAATCACAAGAGGACGAAGTTGAAGACACACACTTTTTTTTAATTGGTTTATTTAAGGTCGCTTCAACATCTAAGGTCATTAGCGACCACTATTGCTGTTAACGGTATGGTAACTACGTGGATGAAACGGTGATTGATGATAAGGGGTGAAAGGACGAACACGACTACAACCATGCCTGAGGCGGGACTCGAACCCGCGACCCTTCGGTCCGAGATCACTACGACACTACTGCCTTAGCGATCTCGCCACCGGGCCGGCTACATACACTTTAAATTTCCATTTTATGGAGAATATCACTTTTCTTCTCATTTCGTAACACTTAAAGTATGTTAACGACCAAATAGATGATATTATAGGATTATAATACATTCAGATCTAATACGATGGGCAGGGTTGTCCAACTGGTGGTCCGCGGTGGCATTTATTGTGACCCGCGAAAGGTTTATTTTATTTTACGTCAAAAAAACAGTTAAAAACTGCGTATGACGTGCTATGGGGAAAAGTGAATTGTGTGCACATTTTCATAATTCTGTGATCCCTACACTAAGTCATATACTACTACTTAAATTTTGAACTTTGAAAGGGAGAAAAAAAAACTCCCATGTAGTAAAATCTATTTTCAAGGATAAATAAGCAATAAATTTTGAATTTTGAAAGGGGATAAATAAGCAATAAATTTTGAATTTTGAAAGGGAAGAAAAAAACAAAAAAAACTCCCATGTAATAAAATCTATTTTCAAGGATCAGCAATAAATTTTGGCTCTTATTACTTCCTGCCGCGACAACATGGAAACGATAATTTGAATAATGGTATTTCTCACTGAATTCTAGAAGACGTGCACAGAAAATGAAGTTGCATTTATGTCCAGAAGCAAAACAAGGGGCCATCTCAGCATTTGCTCAATGGATCAGGGAAACTGGACGAAAAACCTGATCGAGATGGGAGGTTATTAGTCAGAAGGGAAAGTCCCTTCCATCCATGTCGGGCGAGAACATTCTGCGCCTAGCGAACGCGTCCTGCCGTAGTCTACGTCCCGTAGGTTAAGTTTAGATTTAAGGATTTTTCTAGTAAATTCGTCAATTCAAAATCATCCCAAAGTGTTTCACTGCATTATGCATGGTACGGCCTGATATCACGAATAGTTCCATTCCCCCTCCCTTCCTATTTTACAGAAGGCGACAAAACAGCCGAGATGAACAATGCCGTGGATCGCCCGAGTATTCAAAATATGACCTGCAACAATACTAAAGATTATAGTTGTTGCCCTTGAGGCCTTTCAAGTTGGACACCCCTGGTAAACATGATAGTGTTGTAAGATACGGCCTAATAGAAGTAATAATAAGCTTAATAAGACTACAGGATCTAATAGGAGGGATGCAAACATTCATAGACTTCTCAAAATGGTTAATGTCATATCAACAAAATGACTGTCATAGTAATAAGTTTTTTAATACACACACACACACACACACACACACACACACACACATATATATATATATATATACATATTTTATATATATATGTATATATATATATATATATGTGTATATATATAACATATATATATATATATATATATATATATATATATATATATATATAAACTTTCCGTGCAATTTATTTCATTCATAGAAGTCTTGCCAACACAGGAGAAATACAGGAATTAATTATTAAACTTTTCTCTGAGCTGCATGAGGTGCTTGATTACACTCCCAAAGTGGCGGGAGTGTTCATATTGCGATCAGGCGTTAAATGCACTGGCATCATGGCGTCAGTTGAATAAGACCTCCATTCCTTCCACACTCATCATGTACTCAAGAAAACAAGTCACGCCATCATAACAACCAAGTACAACGAATATATTAAGGACGGACCTTGTACAGTTTCGCCGTCTTGTAGGTCAGAACATCGCCACCACCCCCGGACCCACGCTGGTTGTCGTGATTGTCAATGAAAGCCAACGCACTGGCTCCATCCAGGAGACCCCATTCAGGACCTGCATTACAGTACATCGTGCATTAGACCTATTTATTTATTTATTTATTTTACGTCAAAAAACAATTAAAACTGTGTAACGTGCATTGGGGAGAGGTGAATTCTGTGCACGTTCCCAAACTTCTGTGATCCCTACTCTAAGTCATATATTACTTGAATTTTTAATTAATTAAAAATTCAAGTAGAATATGACTTGTGTGTAGTGTAGAGATTACAGAATTTTGGAAACGAAATTCACTTTTCCCCAAAGCACGTCATACACAATTTAGTAGACTTCTAGAGTAATTCCCATACTCTCAACTCTCTAAGGTTCATTCAAAGTTTGCTCATATGCAATAATTCAGGACTCCAGCTTACCCCAGTTTTTGAGATATTTAATGGCGTTTTCGCCTTGGAAGGCGCTGCTCAGCATAGTGCCGTACTTGAATTCGGTGACGACACCGAAGCTGGTGTACTCGTAGCTGTGAACTCCCTCATTTCCACCTGCAACAAATTTCATGTGTGTAATTATCGTACGTTAAATTAACAATAACCAAAACCATAGGGATACATTATCATTAAAAACTTTATAAGTTAACATTTTCATCACTGATTTATTATTAAACAATCTGGCTGTCACTTAATACACTGATTTTTTATCTAAATCAGTGATAAAAATGTTTAACAAAATTATTTATAAAATAATAATAATAATAGTAATAATAATAATAATAATAATAATAATAATAATAATAATAATAATAATAATAATAATATCAATAATTGCATTACGAAAGATATTTAGTGTAAAATATCATACAAAA
This sequence comes from Teleogryllus oceanicus, assembly GCA_964035755.1. Taxonomy (NCBI): domain Eukaryota; kingdom Metazoa; phylum Arthropoda; class Insecta; order Orthoptera; family Gryllidae; genus Teleogryllus; species Teleogryllus oceanicus. Next base: position 79,256,876 of record CAXIVR010000011.1, on the reverse strand, counting down.
GAAAAACATATTTTGATGTATTTTTTCAAAGTAAATTTCAAAACTAACAGTTTAGCTGCAAACGACCAGTATTTGTACACTCTCGTATATGTAGGTATAAATGAATAAGATTCGTAGTATAGAGAAATGTAATGCGAATGTATTTAAATCTCAAAGTTTGCTGTTAAATGTGCTCAAAATTCGTATTTTCAGAAACGCTCAAACGACATTTCTGAAACACTTCTCTCAATTTTCCAACGGCTGTGCTAATTATTTAAAGGGGGCCTGTAGCCCGAGCTCGCCATATCAATAAAGGCATTATTATTATTATTTTATTATTATTATTTTATTTAAAATACAAATTTATTTTTTGTTGTTATTTTAAAAAATACATTTTTAAAAATATCTTTACGCCGTTAATATGCACATTTCGTGATTTGCAAAACTATTGCATTTGCAACTTAAAGTATTCATGATTTAAATAATTTTTTTCGAAATTCAACACTTTTCTGTGAATAAAGCTTGGAATCTATCGTAGTATTTTCCAGAAATCTACACTTTTTTAATGTCGCCATGTGAAAAGGGAAGTTAGAAGTGGTAAATTTAACTGCCGTACCAATTTTTTATAATGTATTCGTTCTTTTATTATTCATATTATTTTTTTTAAAAACAATCGAAGTTGGACGTCTTTGAACGCGAATCGGCAGCAAAAATTAAACATTGTAGTGGGTCTTGTTGCTACCAACCTCTCTGGCGACAATGACACTGGCGCGTTATAATTTTGCTATTGGCAACACAGAGCTTAAAATTTTCGAATTCATTGTATTTTGTCGTCGTGATGATTGTGTGATGTAGATAATGAAGGAAATTACAGTGAGAAGTTAGTAATTTTAACTTAGAATAGGAATACACTTTGTACGTTAGAAGTTTTGATCGCTGATTATGGTATTCAAAATATGAAAGCTCACTTCATACATCTATGTAATCAAAGCAGTCTTGTAGGCAATTCTTCCTGCTTTTCTGTTTTATGCATGCAAATATATACAGTTAAAATTATTCATGTTTGTTTCATAGGTAAAAGTTAGAAATGACTAGTGCTCCTGGCTATCCAAATAAATACAAGTATGCACCACACATATGAATTGGTTGAATTTGACTTTTTCAGGTTATAACTGAGTTTTTCGAATGGAAAAAATTACAACAATATTGTAATATTATACAATATAACAATATTGTAATATTGAAATATTATTTTAACATTTAGTAAATATGTCCAATAATGCGAGAAAGTATATGCTGTTGTAGTACCACTAGTCAAATACATTAATAATAATCAAGAAGTGTTTTAAAACAGTAAATTAAGTTGCAATAGTACAATATGGGTTCGCAATTTCCGCCTAATTTTGTATCATCATTTTCATACAACAGTAGTAAATTGACCATTTTTCCCCAGTAGTTAATTGACCATTTTTACCAACAAAATGATATGTGTCATTTCAACCCAGAATAATCCAGTGAATAATCCACTTAGTTGTCATAAATGCATGTGGGGCATGAGTGATAAAAAAGTAAAACGCTCATATCCATAGAGCGTGTTCACCACAGAGCGTTTGAGCAGGCAAGCCAAACGATTCCGTAGTTATATTAACAGTGTGTGTGTGTGTGTGTCATTAAAAGAAAATAAAAGAAGAGGGAGGAATCCACAGACTGCGCTAACAGAAAAATTCCTGGTTAATAATTACGAACAGGGCGGCTAGCATCACAATGCTACGTATTTTGTTCCGCATGAAGACCACGCAAATATACGAGTCATGAGAGTAATGCGCATCATGTAAAAATCATGATTGATTTAAGCCTAGGGGTAGCAATTTACTAGGAAGTAAGTTAAAGATAACTTAGATATTAAGCATCTCCACCATGTACCGAATATAAAGAAATAAATTATAAAAAATACGTACGAATACGTGAAAATAAAAAGTAACAACGTAATCGTAAATGGCAAATCTATTAATAAAATTGGTGATTAAGAATTGTGTATATAAGGAAAGCTAGGAAGCAAATAATTAAAAGACGTTATATTTAAAAGTTGTTGTACATTACATACTTTGATCGATGACTTCCTGATAGAAGAATGGCCTCGTATTACTAGCAAACCACTGAGTGTTGAGGTTCTTTACTTGGCTGTAAATATATTCCAGATCTGCGGGCCACATGTGCTTAGCAGCGTCCACACTGTGAAATTAACAAGTCAATAAACACAATTTATTCAAGGATATTCTTTGGATGTGTCACTGTACCATGCATAACATTTTTGGAAGCCAGTTACGTTTTATACTTACCGGAATCCCGCCACGCCGTAGTCAACCAGGGTGTTCAAGTAGTCAATGATCTTTCCGCGAACATAGGATTGAGATTGATCAAGGTCGTGAAGACCGCTTAGTTCACAGTTGCGCACCTGTTGAACGCACAGATACAAAGTGAAACTAGTGGTGCTACAGACGTTCTCGTACAACTTAGTTTTCTAAGTTCTTTGGTCTAGGCTAGCTTTTCGCTTTTGCCCTATCATCTTGCCAGCTGCCATCTAGAGACGATCAAAGAGACTTTTCCTGAATTTTTCTCAAGTTTTCGGTTTCTTAAATGTAGAACCGAAATGAAACTTTATAAATACTATACAAGAGTAAAATCTCGCCCTATAGGAAATTTTTGTTAAAAAAATTGGGAGCCGTCTTTACGAAAATGTCATTGGAGCGTCCACACAGAAATAAAATTAATAAATTCTGTTCTAATATGTAGTAAACAACAGCCTCTAATAGGATACTTTTTCTATTGAAAAACTAAAGTGCATGTACATTTTTTTGAAAGTTTTAGTGGTTTTTGTGCAATATGAGAAATTTAAAAAAATGAAAAACAAGGTTTTCTGAAAAACAGCTCAAGAATTTAGATAGATAATTCTTGAAAATTTTGATAAGGGTAGTGAAAAATGTACTCTATAAGATGTATGGAGATAAAAGGTATTTTTTTAAATAACTCTCATGTCGGTAATATTCACATTTCCAGCATTTGTTTACATTATAGCTTTTGTGAGTGGATGTGCTTCAAAAGGCTTTAAATAAAGTTTTCGAAAACACACACTTTTTCTGTGAAAATGACCTCAAATTCCGCATTTTCAGAAACGCTCAACGCCATTTTCTCGGAAACGGCTCAATTTTTTCAAAAACTGTTCGTACAAACTCATTGCACTTTGATTAGAAAAAGTTCCTAGAGACAGCTTTTCGGAAACAAACAGCGTGAGGTTCCTCTTATCGTTGAAGAATTCACTGTGTCTGAGAGTTCTTTAAATTGAACTCGCACATGAAACGATTGCAGGTTCTTTTTAAGTCACTAAACGTAATGTTCATTACCAAGTTGGCATCACTGTAAGTAGTGATATCGCAGGAGGTATGGAAATTTGCAGGCCCGTACGGGACTCCAGGATACATCTTGTTGTACGGATCAGCTGTGCTACCACCATAGCCTACAGCGTTGGGCCAATTGGCCGCCATATCATTGAACACCACGTCCACGTAGACCCTGGGAGAAATAAACGTGTCGTGGTCAAAACACTGCTTCTCGCATCGTAAAATAAACATTGTTTTAATTCTTAAAAATAAATAAATAAAACTAAATATAGGCAATTATTAATTTTCTTACTATAATCTTTAAATATTCATAAGTTCAATAATATAATAATTTACTCGAAATAATAAAGATCCAAAGAGAGTTTGGGTTTGTTTGGTCCTGTGTAGTGGCAGAAAGAAGGACAAAACTAAAAATCGTGGCAAGCAGATAAGAAGTCCTTTCTATTGGCTGCTACATTATAGGGTGCAACTAAATAGGTTGCAGGGCCATTTTGAATTTGTATTTAGCCGTATGTCCGCGGCGCCGTTATATCTCGGTTCCTTGTCGATCACCCAATCAGGATCGCCCTGAGCCACTTCGCACGGTAGGGGGGCAATACGGTACATAAATAATTCTGAATAGCATATAGGGAGATCAAAATTCTTCGTAATTCTAATGAATAATGAGCATTTGCTTGTTGTCCTGACAATGGAACTAAATAAAAACTAGCGTACGGTACACGTGCGAGAGCTTTTGCATACTAACCACCACCCTCTTCCTTATCATTGTTTCTCATTTCTATATTAAGCCCATAATATATCTTTCTTCAAGATCCTCTTATTCTCGATCTTTTGATCAAAGTGTCTCATTGTAAGTGTACTAACTGAAGGTATTTTAACATAACAGTGCAATTCAAGCTTGTCATTACAAACTACTCTTTTTTAAATACATTATCAAACAGAGAGGACGTGCAATCACAATCCGTGCAACTCAAACGCATAGAATATCAAGTAATTTATTTAATTGCAGGGTGCAGATTCTGCACGACTCTGAACAGCTCGGGTAAACTCAGAAGCGTTAAACAAACAAAATTATTATAGATTGTTCAGGAAGATCTCATCATGTAAATTACCATATGAATGTCATTTCTTTGAGGCATCTGGCCTCAAAATTCTAGATTTTAAGACTAGAACGCGTTGTTTTTTGTTGTTTTGTTTTGGGCACGAATACTTAAATGCGTTTTTTCAACAAATCCTTTTCATTGTTAAAGTTAAACTGCCATTCGTCAAGTCTCCGTGAAATTCTCTTTCTTTAGAGACCTTATTTGAGGAGCAAACATTTAAAACGTCATATGTCCACATCACACTTTTATAATAAAAATGAAAAATAATGTAGGCCAAATATTACGCTTTCAGCACTGTCTTTAACTAAAGAAATGAAGTACAACTTAATGTATAGTAAGACATCTTACATTTCCTTTTGGAAATAAAACTCGAGGTAAAAACAACAGAAGAACTCAATTTTTGCCAAATGACATGTCATCTTTTGAATGTTTGCTCCTCATTTATAAATATTTTTTGCGAGTGAGAGCCACGAAGTCATCTATACTACTGAAAAAATACAGGAGAGGATAATACCTGACGCCCACATTGTTGCAACGCCTCACCATGTCAGCGAATTGGGCTTCGGTTCCAGAGCGACTGATGATCTTGTACGAGATTGGTTGATATCGTTCCCACCAGGGGCGTGGAGGATCGTTGTTTGGCAGAGCTAAGTACTCGTTGATGGGTGAAGTCTACGGAAAAATGGAAATTTGTACGGAGACGCAGTGTGAGCTATACTGCAGGTATATTTCTGGCGGAAGTTGTCCTTTTGGTGATTGATAATACTAATTTTTTTCTTTGTATATTAGCGAAATATTTGTGGTCATGGTTCACAACAAAAGTAATTTTTGAACCAGTTGTTGTCATACAGTGGTGTTACAATTGAGAAAAGAATATTTGGCAGAGTTAAATATGTTACAAGATGACTAAAAAATAAATTCAAAATGAGATATCTTTCAAAAATATAATTTCGATCTTGGATATCACAATAATCATGTTATGAAAGAGTCAAGACGTTTTACTGACATTAGTTATTTAATATAAAAAACCTTCGTAACTTTTGGCAGTAGAAAGACAATATTTATGCTATACATCTAAAGTGCTCAATAAACTTTGCTCATTAAATCAAAGCAAACAAGAAATAATCACGATTACGATGGCACAGTGACGTTTTTATTGTGGAGGATAGTGTCCAGCCGAATTTATGTTTTCTTACAGAGAATGTTTGTATTATGTTTAATTTAGTATTTATTTTTGTTTGTTGATTTATACTTATTTATTTCGTATTTAATTGATACTGTGAATAACTGTCATTAGTACTATAAAACATCAGTATAAACTGTGTAAATGTGTCTTTGGCTTTTGGGGAGAAGGGCTGAGATACGGTCCGATGACACCCCTCCCCCCTTGAGTGTGCTACTGTGAGGTTCACATAAAATACTACATTCTATTTTATTACTTGTGAACCAGAAATAATATTTTCAATTATCTCTATCTAAATACTTTTTCAATTTTATTTATTGACTAATAATTTATTTTTTTCTTTCGCTAATTTCAAAGAAAGAGTTGCAGCATTTATATATATATATATATATATATATATATATATATATATATATATATATTGGAGTTATTTGGGATATAAATAAGAAGGGATGTTCACCTGGACGCCTGCGAAACCATTGGGAGCAAGATAGTTCTCGCATTCGGAGGCGATGTCAGAGAACTTCCACTCGAAGAGGTGCACGATGGTGTTGCGCCCTCCCCACCAGTTGGGGTTCTTTTGGGCGACGGCGACGGCCGCCAGGGCGCAGGCGAGCAGCAGGAGGGCGCGCATGGCGAGGCAGAACAGACTCTCCGTCCTCGCTACCCGCCGCTCGTGGGAGTCTGCTTTTATAGCACACACCTCCCGAGTCAAGGACGCGGCACGTGCCGAGCAGGTGTTTGCTTTTGCGACGCAAGAGGTGTGTTGGGATGTGCTCCAATCGGCGTGCTTGCTGGAGCGGGCTTGTTTGTTACAAGTGCAACTCGTCCTCTGGTAATTAACACAAACAGTTCCACTTTAAATATTAGACATTCAGATGAATTTTGGTCAGACGGTAACAGAAATGACTCCCCCGCTCTATTCATTAAATCAAGATATTTTATTTCCTCCAATCCCGCCCCCCGCTCCCCTCTATAGCTTCCCTATAATCCACAAAGGAAACATACCAATTATTATTTGTTAAAATAGTTTATACTAATCTCCGTTCACCCTCAGAAAATTCCTGATGTAAACAAATACAGGTGTTTAAGAATGATTCTCTTGAGTTTGCAGTGCTCTGCTGTTCTCGGGATCCTGCCGCGAAAGTAAATAGTTCTCTGTATAGGAAAATTCTACTAATCAATAAGAATCATCCTATCACACGTGTATTTGTTTTCATCAGGATTTTTCGTAGGAGAAGTTTGTAATAATATTCAAAAGCTTACAAACGTTAGGTTTGGAGTGTTATTTACCAGGAAATCTCTGTATTTGGCAATCCCGTAATCGGGCAAACTGACAATGACGCTGATACACATCACAGAAACCTTAGATTACATACTCCCAACAACTGATATTACAATTCCTGACAAATGAGAAGGAATCGAATAGACTACTCAAGAAGTCTGTGAAGAATATTGTAAAACAGCACGTACTTTCTCGTCGGTATTTTCACGCAAAATTACGCAAAAAGAACTCAAATGTTCGAAAAATTGTACATGGGTTATTTCAAAATCTATTGTTAAGGAACAGATTTCATTAAGGAGAAAAATCTCTATCTTCATAATTGTAATTGTTGGAAGACGCCGAAAAACTTTGAATTTTTGCTTAATGGTTTAGCTGCTAGTGCGCGGCGAACGTTTGGCAGTCATTCGATTTTTCGGTATCAAGGTCCCACAAAACATGGATTATAAATACACCACATGTTAGCGGATTTTTTCTGATTTATCCACTTTTCGTTATAAGGGCCCTATAACAAGCGTTTTCTGGCGAAAATTCCCGGATTTTTCGCGCGGCATTACCCAACTTTCTACTGCGTAATTTGTAAGGGGAAAATTAAAATGACATTTCGTTAAAATCTGTCCCCAGTTATTACACTATAGCATATAAATTTAACATCAATCGAAGATAACAATTATAATATTATATATATATATATTGAAATAAACTGAATATATTTACGATATATCCCAACGTAATCCGTTCCGAATTTGTATAAATGAGCGCCAGGAAAATATTACGCTGAGACTATTATACACGTCAACCTTCTACTCTAATTATAATGAATTAGTTTCCGGCTATCTGGGTCGATGGGTTTCATAGAAATAATCACTATTGTATGCTAATAGATGATTATCCGATCTGCCATCTATACAGAGTGGTCGAGGAACCTGAAAAGCAAATATATTTCTATCTTGCTACTTCATTGCTAGAATTGGCTGAGTGAGAATCATGTATTCATTTCACAAAAACATGCAAATTTATTAAACAATTTACGTATTTTATAATTTTATCCAATATGAAACAAAAACCTTGGTCATGACCGTTTCCAACCTTATAATGTCTTCGCGCGCTTTTGGACCATCTTTATTCATCTCCGACGTCGCCGTCCTCAGGTCCAGACACCATCTTCTCTCTTCCTTTCTCGGAAGCACACTTCAATCACCGTTCATCAGATCAATAAACTATTTGCTGCTAGCATTCCAGTCCAATTACTGACAACTTCGCCCAAGCCCTCAATGTCCCTCCAACTCGTTCACTTGAAATATTTTAAGTTTTACTGTCACACTTAGTATTCAAATTCGATATTCTATCAATATATATTCCCTAGTAGATGCTTACAAGTCCCCAAAAAACTCCTAACATTAATTGGAGCACGATCGTTCAAGACCACGCATCAGTAAATAAAATAGTTTATTTGCAGATAACACTTGATGTATTTTCGTACCTAGTCAATACCTAAATTTCTTGCAAAACGAACTAGCCGTCTTCACGACTGTCACTGCTTTTTCGGCCAATCCCTGAATTCTATACAAAATGAACTAGCCGTCTCCGCGATTGTCACTGCATGAAGATGTTGACCTTGACGACGGCTCGCTTACCGTTGCTATGCTAGCATATTCACATATATTTATCCCCTATAATTCACGCCATTTATAATAAATATTGTACCATATTCAGTCACATATTGGTATGTCACAACACACACACACACACACACACACACACACACACACACACATATATATATATATATATATATATATATATATATATATATATATATATATATATATATATATATTGTATTTCCATTGTCTATAGGGGCAAATCTACAGTTACATATGATCATTAAATCCGCAAGCTATTGTTGAAATTTACGTTTCTCGACCATTATTCGCGGGAGATGGCGGCGATTACCCCCCACTGGATGGCGAGATCCTGCGCCGACCTATCGTCGGCTAGTGGGGTTTCCCCTTAACTAGGACTCTCCCACTAGCGGGGCACCGCCCAGCCGGGACAAGCTCTAAGCTCCCGACCGGTCTACCGGAATATGTGGTAGTGTAATGCATGTTAGTGTGAGTGTGTGTGTGAGGGGAGAGAATAGAAGGAAGAGGAAGGAGAGATCGCGCGCGGTCCGTGGCCCGTTTGTTAGAGTGCTGCTCCGGCATTCGCCTGGTGTTGATCGGAGAAACTACCGATCAGAGCAGCCGGCCGCTAGAATTCTCCTCCAGCAGACTGAATTCGACCTAGCTGAAAAGCTAGTGTCGAAAATCCTGCCGCCGTCAGGACTCGAACCTAGGACCTCCCGGTTACCGTTGAATGTTCATCTGACCCCCGTTCTCGTATTTCACTTTTTCATGTCCGCGTGGCACACGGTGCGCGGCTTGACGTGGTCCACCCGTCGGATGCGGGCAGTGGCCTCCTCCCCTCCTCAGAGTATTTCTTAATAAAAGTTTTATTCTAATCCAACTACAGAGCGAAATGAACTGCAACGCCTTCTTTTACCAAAGGTCCAGCACTTGTGGCAGACACCAGTGAGTTTGAAGTACCTCTGCCCCAAAGAAAATTAAGAACTGCCTTACTTGACATGAATTTGTGCGCCGACCGATGTGGGCGACAAATTCTGCTTCGTGGAAAATCTTTTGCGTCCACGGACCAACGTCTTCCCCGATTTGTGGTTTCTAGTGTTATTGCTTCCAGTTCCGCCTCCGTGGGGATAAGTCAGCTTCAGCGACTGTCACGTAAAATGCGACCTAAAGAAGGTACCGGTGCATTTGCCGAGGCGGCACGCGTGGGTAATTTAACTCCCATTTGCCAGCTCAGACACGCGTACGATTTCAACTCGTTATAAAATATTTTCAAAAATGATTTTTTCAAAGTAAAATTTGCGTTTAATTAATATATTGCGTAATTTCAATGGAAATTGTGATATCAAATCCAAGATAGAAGAATAAAAGCAAAATGAAACAATAAGAAAAAAGCTCATCGAATGAGCTTTTTGAATGCAACAAAATAGCGAATGAAATTTGATCCATTACGCTGATCCACAGGATACCTTCTCCGCTTCTTGTGGACACTTTCTCTCTTGGTCACTTACGCAGAAAGGGTCAAACATTGAGCTGCCGTTCATTGTTAAGGGAACGATTCCAGGCAGGATTGAGGTGTACTACTGCAGCAATTTTCCGCATGAGTAATTTCATAGTTCAACGTCGTACTTGAGGAGTCGATTACTCAGCTAGTCAGTTTGTAGCTTCATTCGGACGAGAATTAAAACATCTCAAGCATTCAACTACGTTATCGGTCACACAACTAGATAGTTGAAATGACTATCAACAGTTTCTCTCATTTGATTTCATTTTAAGCCTAATTTTTTGTGTGTAGCTGGGTTACTATTTTTGTCTTAAGGAAGCGCACTTAAATTCAACATTTTTTTCACATTTGGAAAATAGTTTATAGCAAGAAATTCGACGAAAAAGGAAGAATTTGTAGTTTAATATTGCTTTCTTGAGTGCATGCGTTGTGATTTTTCATTAGTGCCCAGAATTAATATTTTTATTTTTATTTTAGAACTCTTTCAAATTTGATGACGTACAGATATAATCGTATTTTCGTTTTCATTCGAGTGAACTACTAACACACCCACTGATCTCTATACCCTGATTTTGTCCTCCTTCTCTCCAGGAGACAGGAGTAAGCTTGCCAGTATACATTTATGTCATCAAGAACTTCACGTTCCTCAGCAATGCTTCCAATTCTCATATTCTACATACCAGTTTAGTTGATGTTTTGCAATCGAATCACTTGGTCCCGAACAATTACTTTTCTTAGGAAAATTATAACAATTAGTTCTCCTAAAATAAATGATAACTTCTTAGTTGTTCTAAAATAATTGATAACTTCCCAAAAGAAAGAAACTCCATAAACACAAATGCAAACTAAGAAGTGCATTACATGTTCCTATATTTCAAAAAAGTCACAGAACATCATAATTGGGTAAGATTTTCAGAATAAATAGTTGATCAGTTGAAAATTTGCAATCAGCCTAGAAAAATATCGAAAATTATATATTTTTAGCAGATTATACATTTTAGAAAAAATAATGGCTAGAAAACTACTGAACTGCAAAAACATTCATTTATATCAATAAAATTGTATTGACTAAGATTTCCAAAATGACATATTTTCCCTTCATTATATACCCAGACAATACGATAAAGCTGATTAGGTCTCAAGGGTTGAGAAAAGGTACGATTCTGATGACTCGTGTTGTTTATTTGCATACCGAGAAAAAAGTTTCGAGCTTTTTGAAGCACGACATTAGTTCAGTCTCCGAAGGTCACATATGGTATCTCATTTGACGCCAAGATAATCATGACTAGTATTCAGGTGTTCTAACAAACAACGGACCTAAATGCTTCTCTTGACACAACTGCAACGATAGAGATTTAAAAAATTGCAATAATAGAATATCAATAGTGAGCATTTTCAATAGAATCATAAGAAAAATGATTGATTATCCCCGATGATGAAACATGGACGAACTTCATATCAAGTTCATGATCAGTTTCAATTGGAGAAAGTAAATTTTGAAGGAGAAAAATTTCAGTGTGCATTCACCTTTAGCTGGAAACATGCACGTGTCCAGTAAAATTAATTTCTTGCTGTAATATTCCCTTTAAAAGAGCTTGGGTTTTCCATCCAGGGAGTTCCTAATTATTTTATTGAGACAATATCTTGCGGAGAATAGCGGTCACTCCTAGCCGTTACAAGGAACGCCTGCGAGACGCACCTGTTCGGAAGATATTGTAGAGACTCAGAGAGGGTTCCGTGTCATTGAACTCTGCAGATAAATTCCCCACATTATTCTAACACGCTAAGAAAAGACGACTTGACAACTTAGGGGTTAGAAATCCCTCCTCAGCATATATAAAACAGATATTAAACGAAACTAATACTAAAATTCAAGATTATTATGATGTTAGGAACAAAGTAGATGTATATGCAACCACAAAATATATTACGTTGCAATGCACGTTATTACCGTACATAACTAAGAAACAATGGGTTCATACTTTTAAAGTCGGTTTTCACGTTTCTTAGTCGTTAAAAGATCTGCTTCTTGTTCCAAAGCCAACCAAATGAGAAATTTTTATGTTATTTTTGTATTTTTGGAGGGTACCCCGGTTTTGTTGGCACTCCGAAGCCTGGGTTGTCAGAAAATTTAGAAGTCGGTTTCCAATATGGAACTATTTACTCCTTTAAAAGAAATAATAGCCAGACTTGTGTAAATACTCCGCACTCTATAAGTAATTGTTTTAAAGGTGAAAATTACTTCATAGTAAAACTCAATGTCGAACGATCAACCCTTGTACTGGGCGTTACAGCACTGTAAACCTCGTGAAGTGCTAGAGTAACCATTTTAATATTACTAAGCATTGAAATTAAATTGGACAGAGAATTTAAGCGTTCCTTTAATTTTATTGTGAAATACTATTTCCCTCATTATTTTTCAATTTAATTTTACATAGATTTTGGTTTTCTGCCATTTCCTAGCCACTATTTCTATAGAGGGGAGTACCAAATGAACTAATTATCAAAAATCTAATAGAAAGTCCATAAAAAATCTTATTTAGTAGAATAAACGTCAGAAAAAATTGCATATATCCAATTATAACCCCTTTAAGGAACATGTTGCGTACTAAAGCTCAAGTTTTAGCTCTGTCTGAAATGTGACAATGTTCAAGTGTCAGAAAAAATCTGCGAACGCAACAAAATACTTTCGTCGACCATCAACTGTAACTGGCCTCTATGATCAAGTGATTTTACACTTCATTCGAAGAAATATGAAAGTAAGGCAGTCTAAAACATAATGTCTCACACAAATAAAAATGATTTTATTTTGCGCAAAGGATTCGACCGTACCGACAATTCGGCGTATCGAGCTTATGTGGCAACCTTTTCTACTCACAAAATAAAATGTAATTTTTACCACTCGTATCATAAATATCTATATCATTAGTCCAATATGTAGCAGTTGGGAAGACGGATGGTAGAACCGGAAAGATAGCTCATACTAACGAGATTACGAAACTATTTAGTACGAGAATGTTGCATTTTGTAGAAACATTAGTTTAATGTTACTCAAAGTCAAATTAGCTAGCAATGACCATATCATTAAATACCGAACAGCAAGTAGACCAACAACCAATTCAGACAACGATGGGGAAAGTAGTGCAATCGTTATCGACGCAGTCTCAGGGTCTGTCTGCGCCGGCAGCGTTCACCTCCAACGACAAGGGTTGAAATTTCTTCGCCGCATATATTTGAAATGGTACAATTTCACTGAAAAAACACGCAATAGTTTTTTTGTGTGTTTATATCGCGAAATTACATTGGGGAACTATTAAGTACGCTTTGTCAAGAGGAAGCCTGTAAGACCTTTCGCAACCGAGATGCACAAGTTGTGTCTACAGTTTTCCCCTTTTTGCGTTTGTGATCGCCGCATTTTCACTGAAATGCGTATTACCATTGTGGTTACCAGACGAAAATATATAATTAATTACACTATCAAATAAGAATTTTACTTCCTCCATCGGGAAGATTGTACATTAAGTTATTTTTCAGGCGAAACAAGCTGCATACACTTTTCATTAATATTGTAATCTCTTACAACGCACTGTACATGAAATCTTATCTGTTCTAATCCCAATATACTTTTGTTTTCAAAATATTTTGCAAGTCCTGGTTTTAAATGTATTTCATCCATCGTTAGAGTCACTATTTTATCACTATCACTTAATTTATATAAGTATTTGTTTCTTGTATACTTTCAAAAATTGTTTTCACTATGCTCCATTTGAGATTCTAAACCAAATGAAACACAATCCCTAATTGCACTAGGATGAGAAAATATTATGAACCATAAATGTTTGAAATATTTATAAGAATATGGCTATATGTGAAATAGCGCACAACACAATATAAAAAACTAATACTCATATGCACTTCTTTTCTTAGAAGTTTTATTTGTTCCAGCGTAAAAGCAACAGGTCTACCAAATTGTGAATTTGTAGTATCGGTTTCATGTAAAATGTTTAAATTAAAGCTAAACCATCATGAGGACATCATACTACTACTCAATTACAACATGATTTTAACCTAACCTTTTCTAAAACATCACTAATTCATTTATATTATATACACTATCTTTGTAGAGCCTCCATGTTTTAATACTTTTTTACAATAATAAACACTGAGTTTCAATTACTTACCCATCACAACTGAATTGATAATTTTAGGGAGAGAATTACAATCAATATGTTGAAAAATAATACTGGTTTCCTTATTAATAATCGTCCAAAATAGGCAATTCCAGTTTGCATTTTGCATCGTTAAAAGTACTGAAAGATATTTCATTTAATCTTGCAATGTTTTCTTTTGATTTTTTTTCAATAGCAGCAAGCTGATACTTCTTTTCTAAACTCAACCTTCTTTTCTGGTGACTTTCTCTATAGAAAGTGCTTGGGCGAATCAAGTAGGCAAAAAAAGCATAAACACGAGAGAGTCGTGTATGTTTTAAAGGAAGACTGAGTTTTAGTCCATTATCATCATAGAACATTCAATTCTTCTTAGTTTCCACGTTTGCAAATGTAATTCACAAAGCCGAATGGAAACACCGAACGTAGCGTCTTACACATTGCACTTTTTACCATAATTGTTTCACCTGGGGCCACTTGCCTCATTCACCATGTTTCTCACTACATCAACAAAAGACATCTACATAAACACAACTCCAAAGCTACACGTTCTACTGAACGTACACAACTGGATCGCCTCAACCCGAACAAGTCGGCCTTCTCTAGCCGCCATATTGGCTTTGGAAAACTCTAATGCGCAGGCCTTATATGTCTAGGCGGTGTTGGACTTTGCGTTTATGCGCCCGACAAGTTCAAACATGCTCAGTATAGTCTCTAATTGTATAGAAACAGTTATGCAGCAGAAACGATTTCACTTGAGATTTAAACTTTTCTATTGAATTTAATCGTTTAATGTCATCTGGCAAAGTGTTGTAAAATAATGTACATGTATTGTGTGTAAATTTTTTGTAATGAGCTGTTGATATCGTCACCTGATGAATATGATTTCTACGTCGAGTGTTATAGTAATAGACATCGGCATTTTCTGAAAATATATTCCGCCCTTAAGCAAGTCATTTTTGACAAAAAAACACTGATTCGTAAATAAACAGACAAGGTAATGGTAAAATTCTTAGATTAATACTTAGATAATAGAGGCTTACATGAATCACGTGAGTGGGATTTGGTTATTATTCGTACAATTCGTTTTTGTAATCTAAAAGTCTGGGAGCTATAAAACGTATTTCCCAGAATATTATGCCATATCTCAGGCGGGAATGAACATTCGCGAAATATACACAACGAGCAGTATGAAGGCTGACTGAATTTGCAATAATTCTGAACGCGTAGCATAATGAACTTAATTTTGTGTTCAATTCATTTAAATGGACTTCCATTTAAGGTTTGACTGACTTGAGAGACCTACAAATTTTGTTGACTTAACAACAGTCAATGCTACACCGTTCATTTCCAATGAGTACAGAATTGTATATTTGAAATGGAAAACTGCATTAAAACCGTTTTCTTTTCGTTTACTATTAATTTGTTATTTCGGAACCAATTTGAAACATCTGATATTGTACTATTTACGGTTTCTTTATTGCAAAGGATGTTCGTATCATCTGCAAAGAGAACCGTTCTTCCGTTTCGAATCGTCGAGGACATATCGTTTACGTAAAGTAGGAACAGAATAGGTCCTAAAATCGATCCTTGAGGAACTCCACGTGCAATGGACAAAGAGTCGGATAGCTGCGTGCGTAATGTTCCATCATTCCAGTAAGGTATTTCCACTCTCTGAGATCGTTGTTTAAGGTACGAACATAACCAATCTGGAGCAATACCACGGATTCCATATGAAGGTAATTTTGAAAGTAAAATGTCATGATCAATGACGTCAAAAGCTTTGAGAGATCTAAAATAATCCAATAGGTGCCTCGTTTTGATCCAATGATGAGGAGACATCTTTAAGAAAAGAAAATATAGCTGTTTTCGTTGATTTTGATTTTCTAAATCCATGTTGGCAATCTGAAAGCGCGTCGTGTTTACTGAGAAAGGTTTCCATTCGTACGTAAAAAGTCTTTAATATTTTTGAAAAAACTGATAGAAGAAATGGGCGATAATATTGAATTTCAT
This sequence comes from Teleogryllus oceanicus, assembly GCA_964035755.1. Lineage (NCBI taxonomy): Eukaryota > Metazoa > Arthropoda > Insecta > Orthoptera > Gryllidae > Teleogryllus > Teleogryllus oceanicus. The sequence continues at coordinate 79,240,623 of CAXIVR010000011.1, read as the reverse complement.
TTTTGATCCTCTTTGTTTACAAGGAAATGATTTTCTACTGTTAACTCAACTAAGAAGGGACTTCTTTGGGACCTTATTGCATCCCACATATAATCAAAATCTATCCTAGGAGAGAAAACAAGCTCATTTAAAAATATACAATCAAGTTGTAATCTGGATAAAGAACTTATTTCCGAAACTACGAAAAATTAATAGAGTAGTGACAATACCTAAATCTGGTAAGGATAGCTCAAAAATTTAATAGTGGCTATTTCATAGATACACACACACACACACACACACACACACACATTCATTAGGCCTTTTTCTAATAACCATGTTTTAATCATCAAATTTCATTTTGAGAAAAGTTTACGATATTGTTTGATGACACGGAAACCCAAGAAACTGAAGTTGATTGAATTGAAGTAAGTTTCTGTCCATTAAAGTTTTTTGGAAATATAGGATTTTTCATGGGAGAGTCAGTGTCTTTTTGAAGAAAATAATATAGATTACGGAGTACTCAAGAAGCTATTATGAGCCACCCAACGGCTCCATACATTCGTAACTTGTCGAATAGCAATTAGTATCGTCGTATTAGTATGCCGAATGGCATCAAGTAGTACTATAATGTTACGTAACCGTTTTAATTATGCGACAAAGTACGAGTGATGTAGCCTTTCTAATTTTCTGTATCAATTGTGCACGATCTGTCGTGATAGGATACGTCACCAAAACAATTAAAAGACAAATAACTTGTATATGCAGAAATTATCTTGAGCATTCTTTTTGTTCATGTGTAGAAACTGCACTCTCTGTTTTTGTACTTTACTATAAACTCCCCAAATGAAATATACAGAAACTTCCCCATTACATAGTAGGTTCAAAAGGTAATATAGAATGTAAATGTATGTAGATTTCACTGGCCATAAAAAGTTCCTAATATTTTATTTTTGAAATTAAATTGAATTTAACCAAAAGATGCCTGAATTTGTCAAGCTATACTTATATTGCCCTTGAAGTTATTTGGTATTGGAATAGTTTATTTTGTGTTTATATAAAAATAATAGTAATAATTTTATTGCAAATTGGGCATCATGAGGTATTGATATCTTTATTTGTTCAAATTTTAAAATTTATGCACTATATACTGGAGAAAATGAGAAAAATAAGAATAAATAAGTCATTGGATTATTTGGGAAGAGAAGGTCAAGATTTTCGAATTTTCCCTTTGTAACGATGAGTGGCGCCTGCCTATTCGGACAGGTACCCTCGCTTGCACAAAAATGGGCGATGTCCTGAGCCGAACTTTACCAGAGTTTTCCGACCCTGCCCGCCCTGCGGATCGAGCTGACCAATCAGCTTTAGCTTCATTTCAGGGAGGCGGACTATTCATCTTGAACATTACAAAATGGCGGTGATGGTGAGTTATATTATAGTAAATATTTGAATATAAATATTAAATCAACCAACAGTTTTACGTAAATTTTTGTATATACATTCAATTACATAAATAAAGGCATGCAATTTCCCAGTAAAACATATTTTAAAACTGTTATAAAACGTTTTTTTTTTGCCAAAAATAACACTGGACAACGACTATTAAGCTCCATGTCTACATTTCGTCGTTTATTATTGTAATATTTAATATAAAATGCAAATAATTTGCATTGTATGCATTATCTAACCTAGTTATTTTATTAGAAAAATTAATAACAAGAAATACGTTTTAGAGTCAGTTTCTACAAACACTCTCCGAGATAGCAGCTTTCAGTTGTGAAATACTTCATCATCAATTTCTCAGATGACCCAATTAAAAATACTATATGGTCGCGGACATTAATATTGTAATAAAATAGTTTTGATAGTAAAATACTAAATAAACTTAAAGTATTTAAAGTTCATTTAGTCACAATGAAGGTTTTCTACTGCAGACATTATGATTGGTAAGTGCAGCTGTAAGCAAATGAATGATTTTTGATCTTTTGTTTTGGGGATCACAATTAATTACCTCTTCAATCTAACGTTAGGGTGATTGCATTTTACATGGAGTTCTTTACGCAAATATTAAAAATCATATGTGATACCTAGTCTTTTGAGGATTTTCCGTGAGAATCAAAACGACATATGACTCTTATATAACATTTTAATATCTTAATGTTTGCAAAGGTAGAAACACCACCTTTCGTCTATTGCGTGAACATTGGAGAAACACACACACACACACACACACACACACACACACACACACATACACCCATACACACACACTCATATCAATATATTACTTACATGTAATTTATGTATGATTTCCAATCCAACGCAATGAAATTAATATATTTATATTATTATAGCAAGTATATTTTACATTACGATATTTTTATTTTCGAGAGACGAGCAATGCACACAAAGTTTTTACACGTCATCGGAATGTTACACCACTTCTTCTAGATAAGCAGACCTATGCAAACACTGTTTTGCTAATCCATTAAGAATCATAGAGATTCTCCTGTCATAAATTATTTCAAATTGTAATTGTTAATAATGTTTCAAATTTCGTCAAACTTCGGAAATCTGTGTCACGATAATCGTTAGAAAATGAATAGGGATCCTCTTCTGAAATATTATTGCAAAATAAAATTTTCTCTATTTTCATACATTTTTACATTTCATACAAAATTGCCAATTTATTGGATAGTGTTCACTAACGCATCTTCAGTAATATTGCACTGCATATTTATAATTTTTAATGAATTGTTAATAAATATTGTAAACAAAATAAGCAATTAATTTTTTTATTTGGGAAAAATTTCATTTAAGTTATAAATATTTATAAAGTAATTTAATTAAAGTACTATAATATGAATTAAGGTTGAATTTTAAAACTATAACTACAATATTTATTATTGTTGAAACGCATTGCTACTATATTACAATGTAACGTTTTAAAATGTACTGCCCATTGATTGATAGTTTGTGTTCTATATATAGTATATCTCACAGAGACGATTTTACAAAGAAAATCTAAATAATAACGAAATAACCTCAAATTTATAATTCATTGGCATTTGGTCGCACACTTCGGCGACCACTTTAATGCAAGGTCGGGAAGAAGGAGAAATGTGCGCTATCGCTGTTGGGTTCGTAACCAAATCTTCAGGGTCACCATTGCGTTCCTTTTACTTAAGTCTTAGGATTCCGAAAGTGATACTAGATATTTCAACATTAACTTGAGAATACATGTTGCATACCATGAGAGAGAAATGATGAACAAATGTCTGGAGTTTTAAAAAAAATCTGCCTTTGGAATACTGCATCAGAAGTCCTACTGGCTATTGTAATTACATTTTCTGTCATTCGTCGATAAACTGCCGAACACTTTCGGTGATTATATTATCGCGCTAAAGGAAAGATTTCAGGTTAAAGAGACCCATATGTTATTGGTGAATCGAAAATAGATTTTAATTGTGGAATTGACATTATTCATTGGTGCAACATACAAGAAATGTAATTTACTATTTGTGCTAGTTTTCTTTTTCACTTCAGTCCGTCAATTTTTCAAACATAATTCAATCATCTTTTTTTTACCTAAATACAATATTTACTTTTCGACCTGTCAATTCGGAAGAATAGTTGTTCCATGAAAAAGCGATCATGCGATAAATGGACAAAGTTTACAAATATCATAAATACCAAATGAGTAATATCTGATATTTGTTATCTAAAGGACTCCTCTAGAAAATAATCAAGTTTCTTTGTTTTCATTTAATCTTTTCAAATAAGAACGTAACTTTGGTTTTGGTTTGGTATTCCGGCAAGATCTTGCCCTTACTTATGCCAGCACATAATAACAAGGCTTCTTTATCCGGTATATTCCACTTCGGGTTTAAGGTAATTATTAATTCTTAAGCGAGTATTTTACAGTTCTAATGACCGTTTTCGCAATCTACACACCAATGTTTTTTATTCCGTCAGACATCTTCCTCTATTCTTGTGCCCTTCATTGTCAAATCGATAACGTACTTACAAGATTTCCTTGGCCTTCCTCGTTTTCTTCTTTCGAAAGGGATTCACTCAAAGATAATTTTTGATATTCTGTCAGCATGCATTCTGCAGCATACCATTGGAGTTGTTTGGATTCTACATTTTCGATCACAATTTCGATTCATACGTACACGCTCTCACCATTGTCATGTATATTGTCTCTTAGTTTTCTTTCGAAAATTTTGTTTTATAAAATATTATGAAGTCTACTAATAATTGGCCTTCCATAGCTTATTTTTAATAAAGTCAATATTATTAGATCCCCTGCTCTAATAATCACTCCGATATATTTAAATTCCTTTCCTACTGGAAATATACGTATTTCTGTTCTAGATCATATCGAGATTTCCCTACAACCATGTGTCTTGACTTTACATTATTTATTTTGAGTCTCCATTTTTTATGTTTTTATTAATTTCTGGATTAAATGTTACAGATACAAAAAAAATATTATTTTTCTACCTATTTTTCAAGTGATACGCTGACTCCAAAAAGCGGGAAATCGCTTATGTATGAATTCAAAAGGTTTGCAGCCGTTCTCAGAAGTCTTAAACGATATCCACCAACATTTTTAGTTATTTGGATTATGCACTAATCAAACCTTTCAACATTTTGTTTTACCAGTCTTGTATGACTTATTGTGTCTCTAAAATAATGTAACAAGTATTTCAACGTCAAGTTAAGGGGAAAAGAACTGTTTCTGATGAAATAATATTGTATAAATAAAAGATCTTCATCTTCATCTTCATTTCTAGTTTACTACTAGTTCATTATGAGAGAGAAATGAATATTTTCTGGGATGAAGAGAGGGCACGTGACCCTGAGTCTTTATTTTGGATCCGCGTTAGGATGGTTTCTAAGAAATACTAAGAAATCAAATTCATTCACTTTAAATTCCATGACATTCACTGATCACTGTACTGATCCTGTAGGTCATATGTGGTCAGTTATGGGTTTGAAAATAGAAAATACAGTTTGTCTAATAAAAAAATATTAAACATGCTTGTCTGAGAGAAAGACGTTTAACTGACCCTGCGACTACAGCAACGTTGCTGAAATCTATGTTGCAAAGACTAGAGACAATAATCAAAGCAAATGGAATTTATACCCAGTATTAAATAATGTAATATATTTGTTCAACAAGCGTGTACGAAGACTTTTAAGCTTACAAAACGGCCACTTTATAAAATAGTAGTAGCATACTCTTGAATGAATGATTGAGAAGAATATTTAATAATGGACTTGTTTATTAATCAATATCATTCACAACAATGTAGCCTTTCAGAATGTTAGCAAATGGGCATGATAAACATATTTACTTCAACTAATAATCGAATATTTATTATATAAATACATGGTTTTAAAAACCAAGAATTATTTTTTTCAACAATACAACTCTAGCGCCTAAACCATGCATACGATTTTTTCCAAATTGAAGAAACCCCTGTCGTTTTCGCCTGAGCTGAAGCTATGCGATTTTGAAAAACATTCATTAATTTTTGGGGGGACTATTTGTAGCCTTCCGGACATTTTAAATTGTTTTCAAAAACGGCTCCAAATTTTTCTGTAAATTTCTTATGAGGACTGTTTACTCTATAGTAAATACGCTTATAAAGGTAGAATATGTCCAATTGCACGTTAACTCCGAATTTTGAAAAATCGCTAAAATTTGAATATTTTGCGGCGTCTTACTACAACTACAAAATTAAAGATAGAGATTTTTGCTTCAAATGAAATGTGTTGCTTATAATTAGATCTTTTAATAAGGTCATGCAATTTTTTTAAAAGTTTTAGTTGATTTCGCACAATATATGTCGTAATATTTGCAATTTTAAAAATTTACATAAACAAGATTTTCTCAAAACGCTCCAAATTTTTCTTTAAATTTTTGGTTCGGGAATGCCAAATGCAGCCTATCATAGGCATAAACGAGATATTGCTCTATTCTATTGTTTTTAAAATTACACAAATGTAATTTTTGAAATACCTCTCACGCTGTTAATATAGCATTTGAATAGATTTGTATAGATTATTTAACTTGTGAGTAGAAGTGCTTCAAATGACTTTAGAGGAAGTTTTTCAAAACTCAATAGATTCCTATGAAAAGAGCTATTTTGAACCGAAAAGTTGAGAAAATGTCAAAAATTTATTTTGTGCGGCGATAGATGTCAGCTGGCAAAGACGGCAAGAACCTTATGTGAGTTGGCAAGAACCTTAAAACCAGTCCACACAAGAAATTATAAACATTTGCACTGAGAAAGTCTGTCCCATTCTGTGCACTCTAGTTCTTCATATTTTGGTAGTAGCGAAGTGTAAGCATTTCTTAATTTTTAAAAGCAGAAAAAATTTCAGCTAGAAAACTTGACAAAGAACAGTGAGACACAAATAAATAAAGTTAATTATAAAGGACGTAATACTCGTATTAGGGATTGGGAAGGAAACGAACGTACCAATGTAAAACCAAAACGGCCTATGAACAGGAAAATATGGAGTAGTGAATGATCTGGTAAACGACCAGTAATCGAAAGTACATCAAATTCTTTCCGCAGTTTTGTAATGGTATCTTCTTGCAAAGAAAAGGAATGTTTAGAACATTCTCGACATCGTTATTAGGAATTTATTTTCATTGCTCGTCAAGTAAAAAACCGCTGATATCGTACGAGATTTGAACACGCGTTCCTCTATTGTGAAGCCACGCACCTAAGCGATTGCGCTACCAACACAGACGTACGTAAGCATTTCCGTGAACTTACTCAATTAAGAATCTTACGAATTTTTCTTCAAACTCATTGCTTTTCCGCACTTCTGCAATTTAAAATATTAAATAATTACCTCTAAGAGACAATAAGAAAGCAAAAATCTACGGCACTATAAATAGTTAATTCTACTTAGAATGTTTCAGTTCAGTATTATGATAATTTTGCGCTTCGGTTCTAGCGACGCTCAACCCTAAGCCTCTGCCCAAGGTGAGATTATTAGATGTGATAACGTTGGGCTAGCAGACAAGTTTCGCACCTGACATTCAGAATTCATTTGCTGCAAGTAATTACTAGAATCTAAGAAACATTTATTGACTTCAAGAAAAATCACCTATCATTACGCAGTTATTATCTTTTTGTTCATCTACTCACATTTATATAAAAATAAACTCTTTATTTTCTCGTGTTATTGGTAATGTTTTCTTAATATATAACAAATGTTACACTATTAACACTTCATTCGTTTTTGAAAACTCTCAAACGACAAACCGTAAATGCATACCTTAAATTATTGAAAAGGAAAAGTATTAATTAAAATCTACACATAGTCAAAATTAAAAGTTGCATGAACAGGCCAGGACTGAACTCGAGTCTTCCAGTTCTTCAAACAAGCACCTGAACTACATGACGTCACTCCCGCAGTCACTTATACAATGCTTACATATTAGGATGTGTTGACGAGTGATACTTGTTGAGTTTTGCTAGCTGAAGACAGAATGTTGCTTTGCAACGAAAGAAACAGTAAAAGTACGATTTCGCAAAATCGGTTTTGAAACGTTTTAATAGTAAGAAAAAACGGTTTCATTGCAGTTTTGCATTTCAAACAATTCTTAAAATTGTAAATATTGCTTGCACTTTTGACGAAACATGCATATTTCAAGAAAGCCTACATGATTGTTATGCAAGAAGAATTATGGACAACTATATTTCATTTGAAAGACAAATCTGTTTTCAATTTTAGGATTGTAGGATGACCTCAAAATGTTCAAACTTAAAATTTTCGAAAATTCAGAGTTAACCATGAAAATTGGAACGATGTCATCCTTCTAAGTGTATTTTACTCTATTCTTACCAGAAAATTAGAGCCGTTTTTGAGAAATTTTGAAAATGTCCGAAGGCTTCGGTAAAGTACCCCAAATTTCAAGATTTTCAAAATTTCCAAGCTTCAACTACAGCCAGAAAAACAGGGTTTCTTCAATTTGGAAAGGATCGTACGTGGTTTAGGCGCTAGTAGTGATTACAGACGGATGGACGGACGGTTTGGATAAAACCGCTTTTTCGACTCCAAAACGTGTATTACCGTTTAATCGCGAAATCGATTTTCCGCTGTATTACATAACTTTCTCTATACTACGTATACGCACGAATATACTACGTATATACGTTACATACGAATATACTACTACGTATATTCGTGCGTATACGAGAAAGTAAAAACGAAGTACAAGTTTTGTTTTGTGCTGAGATAACGAATTATCATAGTTCAAAATCCATCTAAACGTGTTACAGCAGTTCCAAAAGGTGAGATACAAAAAACAGTACTGAGAATTTTCTGCATTACTGATTGTCATTTCAAGGTGAGTTTATTTTTTACATAAATGATTCATATTGCAAAATATGAATGTATTTATCTAATCAAGAAAAAACGAGTAATTTGTCACAATCTGGGCACGACGTTGTGTAAAAGTCACAACTTCGATATAAATTACTTAAATGTCCAAACCTTCCCTCATACTGACGTACGTAAATGATGACAGCGGTGACAAATATCAAATGCGTGGGGAATACACGAGCCCAAGAACCCAACTGTAAAACGCATTTTTTCGGAAGCTCAGTGGTCAGAGCAACTGGTCGTAAATCGAACGATGCGGTTTGATTCCTGCCCAAGGAATTACATCTTTAGTACTCAATTAATACGGTTATCAGGTCACAATATGGATATCACTAACGAACGGGATAAACATTGCCCTCATATTTCATTTCCCATAAAAAGTGAGTGTAATTTCTCCATTTTCTCTGAGAGTAACATTTAAGACGTAATAGAAATCATATTCTCTAAACATATTCGTTCTAAAGCAGTACAATTTCTGGAAAATGCAATATTAGGGCAACTGATGTTTTTAACAATACATGATAATATATTTATTTATCTAACTCCGTTATCATATTTATGAATTTTATAATAAATTTAATATTTAGATTTAAAAGAACGACATTATCCCAGACATTTTGAGATCCGAAATTCGCACCTCCTTGTTTTTTCCATATTGAGACTAAATGACAGGTGATTGTGCATTGATCACCTACACAAGCATGGCGAATAATCATTGGATATAACTAAATAATTAAAATTCCTTATTTTCTTTGTGAAAATTGGGACTGATTGAATGGTCACCACATAGTCTCAGTCTACCCGCACTAAAGATAAGCCGTATCAAAACATTGTTTATTTAAAATGGAGATAATAATAAAAAATTATTGATTTCTTTCACATGACTACGTCAAATCGTACTTTATTATGTTTTGAGTTAATACATTTTGGAAATGTGGCTCCACCTACGAAGACTTACATTAAAAATTTTAAGAAGACCATAAAAGAAATAAAATTATCAATTGTTACAAACAATTAAGGGATGCGTTCTGTTAGCATTTATCACAAAGGCACAAACACAAAATGGTAATTTTAATGAGTTCGTAATAGTCTCTAAGGAACTTTGTTAAACGTGTAAAAAAGACATATTATTTCTAACGATTACATAAAAATATGATAATGATATTGCAATTGAGACACTGTTAATATTTGAGCTATCTCTTAAATTTCGTTTCGTCACATTGCTTGGAATACAAGATACCAGCACACAATCTTAATATAATCACATTATCGTTTACAAAAACAAGTTTGTTCCTCCTTGCAAGAATTTTGGAATGTCTCTCTCGTGATGATAGTGATTAATGTGTTCCAGGCATTAGGTAAAAAATATATATTCGGCAGGATTTGATCTGCGTCCATTCCTCTATCTACTACCCGTTTAATCCACGGAGCTATCACAGAGGCACCGATGAGGTGTTGTAGAATGAATTCTATCTTGACATTTATTGTTCTTATGATATACAACATTTACTTCAGGTTACAGCAAACTCACATCTTGATAAGAATGTGGAATCATCACGCGATACTATTCTATAGTTGATTCTAGTTAGAAATATTTCGATTCGAATGTCTTTTGTGCAGGGCTCGAAGTAGCTTCTATCCTGCGAACTGCTATCTTGCCCCCTCCCATATCTTCAAGGTGATCTCCACATTACGCGATAAGACTGAACTGTAACTCGTCGTGAAACACCAGTCTGAAATACAGAACCGCGTAGTATTAAGCAAGTAACTATGTTATTTTTAATACCAATTAACACAACTAAGAGAATTTCGGACAAATTTGCATTCGTTATTCATGAAAACTGAACCTAAACTTGAATGATATAATGCTAACAATATTTTAATTATCAGCAAATAGTTGATTGATTGCTTTTAAAGACATTATAATGCTTATAATGTAAACAACGAAGTAGTTGAACTACAACAGCACATACTTTCTTCTCTAATGTCACTGCTCCGCAATATTATACTATTACATGAATTGGGAAAAGAGTTTTCAACCAGTAAGATCTCTATTTTCAATTTTGTAGTCTTGAAAAGTTAACTTTTTTCAATTTTCAAAAATATATAGAGTTCCTCGAAAATAGGACCACTAGCGCCTCGGTCAGTTGGTACAGAACGGAGGCTTCTAGTCGTCGTACTGATGGACGACAAAACTGGCCCTTTTTAGGGCCCCTAAGTCTTTTCAAAAATTAATATTAATTACAAAATATTGGACATATTACTATTGAAATCACACCGTAACAGAAGAAAAATCACCTCTGGATTCGAACTCACAACGTTAGCAAGCCGACAGCGTACCTATGACGTTAACCATTCAGCTAAAGCGATTTGTGTTTCAGTTGCCACTTAGAAAAGTAGTTAAATATAATAAAACCTATGCTAAATAGAACATAATCGTTTCAGTATATATTTTTTTCGTTTTCAGAGGTCAATCCTTTTTAAGTTTAAATATATTGTGATATATAATATAATATAAAAATGTATAATATAGGGAATAATAAAATATATTAATATAATATAATTATAATTTAATAGAATGCGAACTTTTCTCTATAGAAAGAAAGTACAATATTTTTACTTTTCTTCATGCATACTTCAGTACCACATTGTCATAATAAAACTAGAAAGGGACTTGCAATTATTCGAGAAGAGCCTAATGTCTAGAAGTAGGACAGTTTTAAAGAATACTGGTGATGCTAAAACAGCGCGTACTTTCTCACCCGTATTTTCACGGAAACTTATGCTGAAAATACTAAAGTTTCGAAAAATTGCACATGATCTTATTTAAAATCTTATCTTTAAGGAAAAGTTTCATGAAGGAAAAATCTCAAATTTCAATATTTTACTTGTAGGAATATTACGAAAATCTGTTTTCAACGAACATGAGACTAGCAATATTCTCTTAAATACCTCCCAATATCCAACAATTATTACATTTACATTTTATTACATTTGTAAAAAATTATGGAGCCATTTGTTTGAACATTTGAAAAATGTCCCAGGGGCTACATGTAAGTACCCTCCCTAATTGAATATCGGTTTCAAATTTAAGGCGCACTGACATCAGCCAGATCGATTGGGAGTATCAATTTTGGTGAAAATCGGCTGAACGGTTTAGCCGCTAGCGTTGTTCAGGGACGGACGGACAGACATTTTACCGTCAGTCGATTTTTCGCTATCTACCACCCACAAAACATGGATTCTGGCTACACCACGATTTGGAGGATTTTTTTTTCTAAATTTAGCAAGTGGATTTATCCATTTTTTCGTCACAAGGGCGGTGTAATATGCGTTTTTCTGCCGACAATTCGCCGTTTTTTCGCGTAGCATTACGAACTTTCTACTCCTTAAGAAGAAAGTGCAGTCAATATATGAAAATTTAGATTATCGTTCACGGAAAATTTGTATAGCTTTCACTGCAAAGCAATTTTCTAAATTTGGAAAACATTTATACAATTTTTATAACTTCATTTGTAGAATTGTTATACTGAGAAGAAGAGTAAAGAGTTCATGAGAAATTTGAAACAGATTAGTAATTGTAATGTTGAAAAATCCCAGAGATATTAATAAAAGGTGACATTTACTACAGTATTTGTAATAACGGTATAGTGTATTCGAATGAAGAGTGTAAAGTAAAAAGAAAGAGTTCTTTTCAGAAAGTTTCAATAATGCAATATGAGCATAATGTAACATACCCTCCAGAAATATTGGAATATCATTGGATTCAGAATCCCAATGAACTTGCTAGTATAATATCAATTTTGAAAAAGAATACATTGATTTAGAAGTCAGTAATGTTTTAATTTTCTTGCGGTACCATGCGTACCAGGTCCTTTTCCTACAACGAGTCTAAAAATAAGTACATGTTCGCAGAGTCTTTTTGGAAATATTTTTTTGGAGTTCGTGATTTCAAAAGCCGAATTTTCCTTCAAAACCCCTAAATACTATTTTTACTTGATATCATTGTTTCTGTAGTGTGTGCATTCGAGAATGTAAAATAAAGTAAAATATTTAATGAAGTCTTAACTCAATATTAGGCCAATTATTTTCCGTCACTGTTCCTCAGCTTAAAAAACTATGGAAATATTGTAATGAAAGAACATTATTAAATTCAGTGGTACTCAGTTTAATAAATATGTTTATTTTACCAACGAAATAGAGAAAGTGTGAATAAAATATGTATGGCTACAATGAATATCATTGCAATATTGTGGAAATCTCTGAGAGAGTTGAATATTAAGTTATAAATAATAATCGAATTAGCAGACCATATATGAAAATTTCATTTTGATTAAATAAATTTCCATTTTATAATACTATTTTACTCAGAGAAATAAAGTCCTTAGGTTTTATTAGGCAACGATTATTGAAAGTCTGAATTCAAATAGTGAAATTTTCTTTGACAATTGGAAATTGTTGTTTTTTGTATATATTTTTAATGTCTCTTTTTAACTACTAGGTCATATAACGACCACTGTGATTTTTTATGTTTGGGGTTTTCTGTAGGGAGAATACGTAAGGACATCACGAACACACATCTATGTCCGAGGCGGAACCCGCCTTGAACCCAGGAAGCTACGGCCTTGTCGTCCATTTCTCTTCTCTCCTAGTAAACCTTGACATCATATATCCAACATCAAATACATCAAGATATCGCAATTCTCCATCATTTAATTACGTTTTTCCTGTGTCCCTGCACGTAGGGGATAAGTGGAAATGAAACCTCTGACTAGGTAGTAAAGTTGGCCTCGAGGAAGCCAGAAAGACATCTTTATGGTAATATCTACTCTTACTACCAAGATTTTATCCAACGATGCATTTTGAGTGCAAACAGAGTGGCAGAACTCTTTTCAAACTCACAAGGATCATGAGACCCTTGTCGTGGTCATCCCGTGGCTCTAAGCCCGAGGCAAGAATTGTTATTCACCTTCGGATCGGGCACTGCCACTTCTGCACGGGCATCTCGTGCAGTTACCCACCCCTATCCCCAGAAATGAAGAACAGACCTTCATGTAAAGCATGCTCCTGTACTGCGATAATGAAAGAGCCGAAGAAGGCATAGCTTGTCGACTATAGAAGAGATGCTGGCTACTGTCCTCCGCTAACTCTTTAAACTTTCTTAGCTATGGATTTATAAATCTAATATGCGTGAAGGGATGATTTTAACATGCCTTTTATAACTAATTTTGCGTTTTGATGTAACACTGTCTTTGTCATTTATTTCATTTTAAAATTAGTCATTTTTTACTGTTTTTACTCTTTTAATCTTGTAATTAATAAAAAATATTTTAACTGACTTTTATACTAATTTTCAGAAAATTTTGCGAATAATATTGCACTATGTAATTGACAAGATATTTGAGCACAATACAGTTCTTTTATATTATTAGAAAAGGTATGAAGTTTCATTTCGTGAAAATAATAAAGACAGTAGTTTAGTTTTCAGATTTGAGAACTTGTGATCTCATTGAATCTCTTGTGTTTCCGTGTTGATCTAAAACCAAATGTATTTTCAGGTCGATATGCATTCAAGTATTGGGATCTTATGAGCACAAATTATTTGTCATGCGTATATCTTACAATGGCTAAAATTATTTCACAATTAATCGTTAGAAAACAAGGACGGTGTGTTTCCTGTGAATAAAAACCGTTTCTTACTTCAATATCGATAACCGTGTCAAGGTTTCCGGATGTTTGAATTGCGAGAGAGCTTCTTGAATCGAACTAAACACTCCAGAAACTGTTTCTGGGGGTCATACAAAAACCTAACATAAATTGGAAAGATAATACGATTCGGAAACACTGTGTTCCGCTTAAATATTTTAATTGAAAATTGTCCCGGAATTGAAATTTTTAACTAAATACTCAATCTCTTTAAAGTTTATTCAAACAAGTTTTTGTTTCTTTCTTAATAGCTCGTTTTAAGAAAATTACATTGATTCGTAACATTTTAAGGTTTTCAAATTTATTCTTTTTTTACTACGTGGTTATTCAAAAATATTTAAGAAAATATTTAACTTCGGTGTAGATTTCCACAAATTAAAAGAATTAAAAATTTGCTGTTTATATTATTAGCTATTTATTAAAGATATCAATTATTACTATTTGGCTATTAATATATGCAATGTGATATGTTGAAAATAATTAATTATGTTACGCCTATTTAGGCCAATAATTAATTATTTCCTAGTTCCTCACCGATTATCACTATAAAATTGCATCAATTTTACAAATAGTCTAAACAATATTAACAATAGCAATTTTGCAATGATAATCTACTTAGGACACCCGGCAGTGATTTTAATTGATTAACGAAATCACTGTTTGCATGCACCTGCTCATATAGAAAATGGGCGATTACATTTTCATAATGCGTAATAAAATGTGTATTGCTTGCATTTCCTTAGTAAAGGCGTAATAATGTCAAAATACAAGTTTTTAAATACGTGAACATGAATTTCAATTTGCTTGATAGAAATGTGTATATTATGTAAATGCATTATATTGTGTTTCCCGAAAATTATTATGTAATAGTTAGTGTTCCTTGCTTTAGAACCATTAGCATTTTAAAATAGTTTGTAAGAAACAAAACTTTCAATACTATTAATTTAATCTGCCACAAATTTCTCCCATATTAGATACCATAAATTAGACTTCATTTTCATGGTAAAGAACTCGATAAAAATGTCACAGCCCTTCCGTGACCCTGCTGCCCCTTGGTTCGTCAGCGTCCACGGGTTCAGGCAACGTCCAGTGCAATTGGCAGGTGTGATCCTCGCCCGCGCGCACAATCCGTTTCGTTTCTGTGCCCTCTCCTGTTACCTCCTCTTACTTCCTCTCACCCCCTCCTCCTGTTACCCCTGCTCACGTTAGCGAGGCAGCGTCACTGACCTCAGAAATTGCTCCGCCCCTTTGAGATAACTGGGAAAATATTCGAGGGGAGGAAGGGGACGTGTCTGAAACTTGGAGCAAAAGCCAATGATAAGAGCGGATACGCCTCGACGCCAGGATTGGTCAAGTGTCCAGCGATGGTTGTCCAAGCTGTGGAAAAGCCAGATTTGGCCGCACAGGGCATCGCCCATATTCTGTGAGTGGCATACATACTTTGTTCTGATAATTCTTCTGAAACTTTGTTAATAATTATTAGGGAGAAGATTTTTATGCTCTAAAAAAATCTTGAAATATGCTTCTAAATATGCATTTATTACGTAAACATTTTTGCAAATATGCATACACATGATATTAAAAATTAACGGCTCATTTCTCTATAAAAATTGCTTTGATTAATTACAGGAGAAACATGATTGAATGAAAAGGCATAATATTTAGAGCAATATAATATAATTCAACTGATTTCCGAGAGAAATAATTCATTGATCATTTTTGGCGATGGTTTAGGTCAACAAAAACCGTCCCTTAATGATTAATAAATACCCGGAAAGATAGGGTGATACTTCAGCTAGTCAAGGATATGAATCTATGATTATTAATAGTCTTCTACAAAAATGATTATTGAAAAGTAACACCAACTTATACTAATTTCATATTTATTGCTCCAGTGCAGACAATTTTTTTCTGTGCTGCTGAACAGCAATATCACAATTTAAAGAGAATATTTTTTCAGTAATATAATACAAAGATAATGTGAATGTAAAAGAAGGAAAGACATTTTGAATTAATTTGACTTCTAAATACAAAAGGCTACATTGCAAACACATTTTTTCCAATAAAAATGTAATAATATCTTATAAGCCTCTAGTACCCTTCAATTTTGAAGTTCTGTGGGAGACGAATAGGACATTCTCAGATTCTCCCCACCTGCTTAACTGGTAGGGGGGTATCTTATCTCCCATTCAAGTCTGATTCGAATCGCGCGCCACCCCCATTTCTCGCGTTGTTTTTTTCCGCGGCCCCCTGGAACTCTCAGCGACCTTCGCGCTCGCGAGAAGAAAAGCCCCCGCTCTCGGCAGCTGCTCAGCCGTCGAGCCGCGAGGGGAGGGGCGGGGAGGCGGCATCGCGTGACAAGCGAAGGCGGAGGAGCGCACCAAGCCATCGGCGGCCGCAACAGGCGCCCCTGACAAACGCGCCTCGCCAGCCAGAGACGGCCCACAACACGCGCGCCTGCCCGCCCCAGGAAGCTCCGGCTGCGCCTTGGTAAACGTGGAAAGTACCAGCTGACTGCACTCGAATTACTTCCGGCAATAAACAAAATCACTAAATCATAATTTTCAATACAATCAAAAATCATAATCTTTCATTTAAAATAGATTTTTCATTTAAAATAGATTTTTTCATTTAAATAGATTTTTCATTTAAAATAGATTTTCATTTAAAATAGATTTTTCATTTAAAATGATTTTTCTATTTAAAATAGATTTTTCATTTAAAATAGATTTTTTCATTTAAAAATAGATTTTTCATTTAAAATAGATTTTTCATTTAAAATAGATTTTTCATTTAAAATAGATTTTTCATTTAAAATAGATTTTCATTTAAAATAGATTTTTTCATTTAAAATAGATTTTTTTGATTTAAATGGATTTTTTTGATTTAAAAATAGATTTTTTTGATTTAAAATAGATTTTTTTATTTAAAATAGATTTTTTTATTTAAAATAGATTTTTTTGATTTAAAAGGATTTTTTGATTTAAAATAGATTTTTTTGATTTAAAATAGATTTTTTGATTTAAAATAGATTTTTTTGATTTAAAATAGATTTTTTTGATTTGTACTAGATTTTTTGATTTAAAATAGATTTTTTGATTTAAAATAGATTTTGGATTTAAAATAGATTTTTTGATTTAAATAGATTTTTTTGATTTAAAATAGATTTTTTGATTTAAAATAGATTTTTTGATTTAAAATAGATTTTTTGATTTAAAATAGATTTTTTGATTTAAAATAGATTTTTTGATTTAAAATAGATTTTTTGATTTAAAATAGATTTTTTGATTTAAAATAGATTTTTTGATTTAAAATAGATTTTTTGATTTAAAATAGATTTTTTGATTTAAAATAGATTTTTTGATTTAAAATAATTTTGATTTAAAATAGATTTTGATTTAAAATAGATTTTTTTGATTTAAAAGGATTTTTTGATTTAAAATAGATTTTTTGATTAAAATAGATTTTTTGATTTAAAATAGATTTTTTATTTAAAATAGATTTTTTTATTTAAATAGATTTTTTTGATTTAAAATGATTTTGATTTAAAATAGATTTTTTTGATTTAAAATAGATTTTTTTGATTTAAAATAGATTTTTTTATTTAAAATAGATTTTTTTATTTAAAATAGATTTTTTTATTTAAAATAGATTTTTTTTATTTAAAATAGATTTTTTTGATTTAAAATAGATTTTTTTGATTTAAAATAGATTTTTTTTATTTAAAATAGATTTTTTTTATTTAAAATAGATTTTTTTTTATTTAAAATAGATTTTTTTATTTAAAATAGATTTTTTTATTTAAAATAGATTTTTTTGATTTAAAATAGATTTTTTGATTTAAAATAGATTTTTTTGATTTAAAATAGATTTTTTTGATTTAAAATAGATTTTTTTTATTTAAAATAGATTTTTTTATTTAAAATAGATTTTTTTATTTAAAATAGATTTTTTTTATTTAAAATAGATTTTTTTATTTAAAATAGATTTTTTATTTAAAATAGATTTTTTTGATTTAAAATAGATTTTTTTTATTTAAATATTTTTTTATTTAAAATAGATTTTTTTATTTAAAATAGATTTTTTTTATTTAAAATAGATTTTTTTATTTAAAATAGATTTTTATTTATTTAAAATAGATTTTTATTTAAAATAGATTTTTTATTTAAAATAGAATTTTATTTAAAATAGATTTTTATTTAAAATAGATTTTTTATTTAAAATAGATTTTTTGATTTAAAATAGATTTTGATTTAAATAGATTTTTGATTTAAAATAGATTTTTGATTTAAAATAGATTTTTTATTTGTGCTGATTTTTTTATTTAAAATTTTTACATTTTTTATTTAAAAATAGATTTTTTTTATTTAAAATAGATTTTTTTATTTAAAATAGATTTTTTATTTATTTAAAATAGATTTTTTATTTATTTAAAATAGATTTTTTTATTTAAAATAGATTTTTTTATTTAAAATAGAATTTTTATTTAAAATAGATTTTTTATTTAAAATAGATTTTTTTTTATTTAAAATAGATTTTTTTGATTTAAAATAGATTTTTTGATTTAAAATAGATTTTTTGATTTAAAATAGATTTCTTTTGATTTAAAATAGATTTCTTTTGATTTAAAATAGATTTTTTATTTAAAATAGATTTTTTGATTTAAAATAGATTTTGATTTAAAATAGATTTTGATTTAAAATAGATTTTGATTTAAAATAGATTTTTTGATTTAAAATAGATTTTGATTTAAAATGATTTTTTGATTTAAAAATAGATTTTGATTTAAAATTAGATTTTGATTTAAAATAGATTTTTTGATTTAAAATAGATTTTTTGATTTAAAATAGATTTTTTGATTTAAAATAGATTTTTTGATTTAAAATAGATTTTTTGATTTAAAATAGATTTTTTGATTTAAAATAATATTTTTTTATTTAAATAAGATTTTTTAAATTGTATTAATGTTTTTACTTTAAACAAAAATCATTAAGTGATTTATTAATCCTTTATCTTATGATTTTTTATCTTCTTCCTATTATTTATGATGTATTATTTTAAAACTGATCTTATAATTCTTTTGGATCGTAATAAATTATTATTATTATTATTATTATTATTACATATTATTAGTATTACTATTATTACCACTTCTAAACTAGTTTTGGGGATACACTGATGCAGGTCACAGCAGTTCGGGAATTTCTCAATGTAAAATCACTCTTTCACTCTCAAGCTGCATGCTCTCGCCAGATAGCATCGTGCCGTTCACAACACCAGTTCTCGCTTTACTGACGATCGAACAGCTAATCAGTCTCTAATAATCGGTTCGTCATCCGTAATGCAACCGAAATAACGAACACCTTTCAATCTATAGCAATTGTTTTCTGCCACCCATTAACTTCAGTCTGTTCGACATACAACGTCATAATTTAAAAAATTTAATTCTTCTAAAAGCATTCCGTATCTCGCTCCCAAAGCGGTTTGGTCGATATACCACGAAAGAGTGAACGACACGTCTTGTTTGAAATGAGATCTTTCTAAGCTTCAAATATTGTTGTTTTATTTTTCTTCGTTATGTTTGATAATAACATTCTCTAACAAACAAGTAACTTTAAGAGGCATCCAGGCGAATTAAATTGTCTGCAATTATATCATTAATGTATTGTGATTTTGCAAATACTAGTATTTTAAAGTAGAACTTCATAGCAATTGCAATAGTCGAAATCTAAATACAGGAACAACTAATGAGTTTGTATGTTTCAAATAAAGTTTTATCAGTAGAAAACAAAACAAATTTCTGTAATACAAGCAGATTAGAACGGAAAAAAACGCGATAGTACATTATTTTAAAAAGCCGTCAAATTTAAAAGCTGATCATATAAATCCAGTCAACTGAAGGACGATCACTAATATTTTAAACTCTTTCAATGCAGAGATTCCTTCTTTGGCAATATATTTACAAAAACGAAAATTCATGAGGAAAATAGTAGAAAATGTTTCAATGATAACAATCTTCACGACAGAAAAAAATGAGTCTAGGACGAGATATGGAAAGTCACACATACAATACAGCCAACGTGCATGAATACTAATGTTGCACCTAGAATTTCAGTTTAGGAACACTCCCGAATAAAACGATCACATGCATCATTGTCTTGTTGTTGTTGTTCTTTTAAACGAAAAATTGTCAAGTAAATTTTCATAGACTATCTTACCAATCGTACACACGAAACTGCCATTGCATGAAGCGAAATTTGCAGGAGAATGTGCCAAGTCGGAATCCTCGGAAGTGGGGTGCCGGCTTTCGAGGGTGCCAGCCCTGCTCACTCACAACTTCTTAGACCTTCAACTCTTCAAACAACTCAAGGTGCCTATGAAGCATCGAAGCCAACTTGGAAATTTCTCCATTACTCCATTTAATGCGATACTAATAAACATTTTCTTATCAAACCTTTCGAAAAGGTGTGTATAAAATAACAGTACACATACACTATATTTAACTACCTAAATACTCTGTGATAAATGTATTTCCAAATAAATTGTTAAACCTTTTGTTATAAAATAATATCAATCATCATTTATCTAATTACACGAAATAAGATATCTTCAGTAGAAGGAAAAAATTCATAAAATTGAAACTTACAAGAAAATGACTCTAACATATAAGTGAGGCGATCTTCATAGACCTTCAATAAGCAATACTGACGTCGCTTTAAACCATCGAAGTGTACGTGTACAATTTTCCTGTAATACGATCATTTATAAACATTTTCGTATCAAACCGGAAATGTGTGTAACATTAGACAATATTATAGTACAAAATATACTGGTTTACCTAAAACTGACTATGCTGAAAGTAATCCTAAAGAAAATGGTTAGGATAATATCAATTAACATCTATCCAATCATATCTCATAAAAATAATTAAATTGAAAAAATTTCGAAACTCGGCGAATGAAATGTCGGAGTTTTGGAACGCATATTCTATGTAATTTTCTTTGTATAGTTCTCAGAAGTCTGTGCATCAAAACCTTTTAACAAACTATTCAAGAATATTTTACCATCGAATTTGTCGCTGAGAATAGGAATGGCGATGCTTCACAATATGTATATATTTGTTGAACTATATATGACTGATCACCATGAAAGTTGGCACATCCATGTTTTTCCACGGAGACTGTTTCTGCGATATTTATTTCGTTCTAACTCCACTAGACAAAGAGAGGAAAACAGAGAGAGAGGGGGAAGAGAGAGAGGAAAAGTGAGAGAGAGAGAGAGAGGAAAAGATAGAGAGAGAGAGAGAGAGGAAAACTGTGAGAGAGAGAGGAAAATTGTGAGAGAGAGAGAGAGAGGGAAAATTAGAGAGAGAGAGAGAGAGGTAGAAAATTAGAGAGAGAGAGAGAGAGAGAGAGGAAAGTGAGAGAGAGAGAGAGAGATAGGAAAAGAGAGAGAGAGAGAGATAGGAAAAGAGAGAGAGAGAGAGATAGGAAAGTGAGAGAGAGAGAGAGATGAGGGAAAAGTGTGAGAGAGAGAGAGAGAGGAAAAGGTGGAGAGAGAGAGAGAGAGAGAGAGATAGGAAAGGGTGTGAGAGAGAGAGAGATAGGAAAAGTGTGAGAGAGAGAGAGATAGGAAAAGTGTGAGAGAGAGAGAGAGATAGGAAAAGTGTGAGAGAGAGAGAGATAGGAAAAGTGTGAGAGAGAGAGAGATAGGAAAAGTAAGAGAGAGAGATAGGAAAAGTGTGAGAGAGAGAGATAGGAAAAGTAAGAGAGAGAGATAGGAAAAGTAAGAGAGAGAGATAGGAAAAGTAAGAGAGAGAGATAGGAAAAGTAAGAGAGAGAGATAGGAAAAGTAAGAGAGAGACAGAGAGAAAAAGTAAGAGAGAGACAGAGAGAAAAAGTAAGAGAGAGACAGAGAGAAAAAGTAAGAGAGAGACAGAGAGGAAAAGTAAGAGAGAGACAGAGAGAAAAAGTAAGAGAGAGGCAGAGAGAAAAAGTAAGAGAGAGACAGAGAGAAAAAGTAAGAGAGAGACAGAGAGAAAAAGTAAGAGAGAGACAGAGAGAAAAAGTAAGAGAGAGACAGAGAGAAAAAGTAAGAGAGAGACAGAGAGAAAAAGCAAGAGAGAGACAGAGAGAAAAAGTAAGAGAGAGACAGAGAGAAAAAGTAAGAGAGAGACAGAGAGAAAAAGTAAGAGAGAGACAGAGAGAAAAAGTAAGAGAGAGACAGAGAGAAAAAGTAAGAGAGAGACAGAGAGAAAAAGTAAAGAGAGACACAGAGAAAAAGAGAGGCAGAGAGAAAGTAAGAGAGAGACAGAGAGAAAAGTAAGAGAGAGACAGAGAGAAAGAGAGAGACAGAGAGAAAGAGAGAGACAGAGAGAAAAGAGAAAGAGAGAGACAGAGAGAAAAGAAAGAGAGAGACAGAGAGAAAGAAAGAGAGAGACAGAGAGAAAAGAGAGAGAGACAGAGAGAAAAGAGAGAGACAGAGAGAAAGAGAGAGACAGAGAGAAAAGAAAGAGAGAGACAGAGAGAGAAAGAGAGAGACAGAGAAAGAAAGAGAGAGACAGAGAAAAGTAAGAGAGAAAAGGAGAAAGTAAGAGAGAAAAGGAGAAAGTAAGAGAGAAAAGGAGAAAGTAAGAGAGAAAAGGAGAAAGTAAGAGAGAAAAAGAGAAAGTAAGAGAGAAAAGGAGAAAGTAAGAGAGAAAAGGAGAAAGTAAGAGAGAGACAGAGAGAAAAAGTAAGAGTGAGACAGAGAGAAAAAGTAAGAGAGAGACAGAGAGAAAAAGTAAGAGAGAGACAGAGAGAAAAAGTAAGAGAGAGACAGAGAGAAAAAGTAAGAGAGAGACAGAGAAAAAGTAAGAGAGAGACAGAGAGAAAAAGTAAGAGAGAGACAGAGAGAAAAAGTAAGAGAGAGACAGAGAGAAAAAGTAAGAGAGAGACAGAGAGAAAAAGTAAGAGAGAGACAGAGAGAAAAAGTAAGAGAGAGACAGAGAAAAAGTAAGAGAGAGACAGAAAAAGTAAGGGAGAGACAGAGAGAAAAGTAAGAGAGACAGGAAAAGTGTGTGAGAGGGAAAGTGAGAGAGTAAGGGTGTGTGAGCGACGAAAAGTGAGAGAGGGAAAGGGAGAGAGGGAAAGTGAGAGGGGTAAAGAGGGAACGCGAGAGAGGGAAAGAGGGAACGTGAGAGAGGGAAAGAAAGGGGGCAAAAGAGAGGGGAAAAGAGAGTTTTCCCCTAGTTTCTGCAATTTCCGTCTGTCGTTCTTCACTTTTGTTCTCCGACCTCCTGGTATCGGGAATCGATTTGTGAACACAGCGGATTTAAGGATAAGACCCAGATTTTTTCGTCCTTTCGTCAAAGAGACGAATCATTTTCACGGCCCAACTTCTTCGACCCAACTTTGAAACTATAACCAGATTGGTGAAGCAACTCGTTTTCATCAGAAACTACAATATATTTTGAACAGAAGATAAAAGGAAACGTTTTAAAGCATGCAGCACGAGATAGTCAAAGGTCGTTTTCCTGTCATTGCTGAAATTGACACATTGGCCCAAACGTGAAACTCCCATGGCTAATGTAAAAAATATTTGCATCAACAGATGTCCAAAATGTTCTCAACAAAGGGGGCATCACGTGCACACGCAGTGGGTCAGTAATCGCATCAAACTGCTATTTCAACCCAAGTATAAAATGAAAACCATGGAACGACTTTCCCATGGATAATTATAAACGTAAATGGATTATAATCCATTAGATCTGTAATTTACTATTAATTTATAAGCAGAAATTAATCGAAGTCATCAACGAAACCCAACCACTGCAAAAAAATTGTGTTTTTAACACGTTCACTTGCAGTCATCAATATAATTTTCCCTTTTTCATTAACGCAGTACGTTATCATGCCGAAACTAACACCCAGTGGTACCAGCAGTTTAGTGAAACATGATGAAACATTGTTTAGGCGAAAGAAAACTCTACCCATCTACATTAATGTGACCTGTTCACGAATCGACCGCCTGCGCACGAGTGGGAAACGAGCCTGCGGGAAACGAGTCTGTTCTGTTCCGGAGTTTGAAAGTGAATTGTTGAACTTCGTGTTTAATTTTTGTGGCAATGAGCCTTGTAATTTGAAACAGCAAAGCTTGTTTCAGTGGAAGTGTTATGAACACAACGTCTATTGTACAAAAGAATTAAAATGGGATAAAAACAATGAGATAAATATCAGTTTTGGCTGTTAAAATTTGTGAATGTTCGATTTGCAAGAAATATAAATGATTATTTCAAGTAATTTTGTAAACTATTCCTCAATATATACCTCATCAATTAGAACATTGTACATCATTTTCTTCAATAAATTTTGTAAATTCCATTTCTGTTACTTTCCATTTTCCTCTAGCTGTTTGGAATAAAGAATCTTGAAGAAAACGATTGAAATGATGCCATGCGTTCCGCGTTGTTTTATATCAATCGCGAAGGTCGAAGTCCAAGCCTCGTCACTAACTCCAAACACGCGTAGCGAAGCGTCAATTAATTGTGCCTTAAAATATTATAGGTTATAATGTTTTGCTCGCGGCAGTGAGTCTATTCTTGCACGGGATGGAGGGGGGCACGATAAATTGTAAGAGTCGAAAGTCTTTATGAAACATTAGACCACACACAATTTTGCAAGAACGTGATAGCTTTCTGTCACTCCTCACACTACCACTCCAAACAAACACACCGAGTTTAATCAACATCACGTGTAAGAAATAATCAAGTGATCACACCGTGAACAAGACTCGTTCCCAAACAAAATTTTCCCAGAAAACGCACGAAACCACAACTATTTTCGGTAGCAAAAAAATTTTTAAAATACCATCAACTTGTAGTTTGTAAGATTATGAGACATTCGCTCAGCCAATACGGATACGGATTGCTTCGGTACATAACAATCCAGACATGGAAAATAAGGCAAAGCGGTCGACAGTCACGGGATCAACGTCAGCCGGCCACGTCGAGTGTACAGGCACGCAAGGTAAGGTCAGGTCATCCCTACCGCTAGGTTTCATTGGGTAACATGTGAATATTATTAATAAGGTACAAATCAGATTCAATGTGCATTAACGGTCCAAATATTTCAAACATTATTGTTATTATTATTATTATTATATATATGTTGTCCATGACGTTTTTTTTTAACTCGAGAAACTTTTTACCTTCTCGTTCATCAATACAGTTGAATAATTATGAATAAAAAGATAGCAATAAGTTAACATCTAATAACTACATTTTCGGTTTCTTTAAGGAAATGTTACTTAGACAAACCCAGGGCGAAAGTTGATTTGGCAAATTACGTTGAAAACGTCTCTCTCCTATCGACCAAAGGAAATCAGAACCCAGAAATGTTTACGCGCGATTATGAAGAACCCTTACGGAACGTCTCAACTTACGAGGTGCCAGAAAGCGACGTGGTATGCGATAAAGCAGCGTGCAAGATAATGAATATATTTCTTTTACGTCGAATTTTATAAATAAATGGAACAAAAAAAAATGTGAATTGAATTAAAAATACCGCGCCATATGAAGTTCAAATTATTCTCAATAAAGTTTTTAAAAAACTTTTGCAACTTCTGCGAAAGCACATGTGGCGAAAGTTAGAAGCAGCATGCACGGGACAAATAGCATAAGGGAGAGGGGGTACATAACCCTCCAAAATGTTTCCTTATTTTGTAGTTAATGAAATTTCATAAGAAATGCGTGCGAAAATTGGATTAATTTCAACTGAGCGCCACAATGCAAAATGTTATGAACGAAAAAATAAAAGAGTTTGTGAACATCTTGATTTGCAAGCAGAAACGCTACCAGAGTAAAGGGTTATCTGAACTAATACAGTTCCTGCCTTTGTAAAATGTCGAATTTACATCGATAAAGACCACTTAAAAAGGAATGGACTTGCACCAACAGTCCAAAAATATTTTCAATAAAGAATATTTTTAAGGAAGACACTTTCCGAAACTTCTGCCAAGTTGCAGTCAGGAGATTGTGCACATCATGTACGGTAGGGGGTACGGATCCTGCAAACAGGTTGCCTTGATTTGTAGTAAGAGGAATTTCATAAAAAAGTGCGAACTAATCTTGAAATGAATTGAATTTTTGCGAGACAGTATAAAACTTTTTTAGCCAAATAATATTCAAAAACGTTGTGGAACTTCGACCAAATTGCAGGTAGCAAGGTCAAAAGCAGCAAGTTTGCTACACAGGTAGCGTAAACGGTTACAAGTCCAACAAATGCTTTTCGTACCTTCGTAATAAGTCAAATTTTAAGAATAAACACCTGAAAACCTTGATTCAAATATTGAACTTCGCGCCAAGAGTCCAAATATTCCAAAAGAATATTTAAAAAGAAAAAAAAAACTTTCTGGAACTTTTGCCAAGTCGCGTATGGCAAGGTCGCCAGCGGCATGCTGGCGACAGAAGCAGCGTAACCTACAAATAGGACATTTCGTAACCTGGTAACGCCGAATTTTATGAATAAACGCCAGGAAACATCGATTATAATACTAAATTCCGCAACAACAGTCCAAATCATTACCAACAAAGAGGCTGTTACCAAAAAAAGCAACTACGTAGTTCCGGCCAAGAGGGGCAGGGAGGTCGCGAGGTCCCACTCGGCTCACAAGGCGTCATCCTGGTTCGGCTGCCCGCCCGCGTCGCTCGCCGCGATGTCACCGCACCCGTCCGCGTGTCGCGTCGTGTCGTCGCGCCGCGTTCGAGTGGTTTCGTCGCCGGTTGCCGGTGGCCGCGCCGCGCGCCAGGGGTAACCGTCTCGCAAGGGCGCGCGCCGGCGGCCCGATGCGGGTCAGCAGCCGCAGGTGGCGCGGCGGGGCGGCGCGCGCAACCGCGCCCCACGCGCATGCGTGGCCCGAGGTGCAGGCAGGCAGGTAGACCTGCCGGCTATTTGCGCGACGCGACGCGACATGTCGCCCTGCCGCCGCGCGGCCGGCGACACGAAGCGGGCTGTCAGCTGGCGCTCAGGGCACGGGCGACGTGAGCACTACCTCACCCCACCCCAAAAAAAAACAGGAATACATGCAGGGTGTGTGTAGGGAGGATTATCTTCTCCTCCCTCTTCCTCTCCTTCTACATCTCCTGCCTCTTTCTCCGTCTTCTTCTCCCTCCTCTTCCTCCTCTTTCCCTCCTTCCTTTTCGTTTTCATCCTCTTATTCCTCTCCCCCTCCTTCCTTTGTCTCTCCTTCCTCTCCTGCCTCCCTCTCCCTCTTCTTCTCCCTCCTCTCTCCCTCCTTCCTTTTCGTTTTCCTCCTCTTATTCCCCTCTTCCCTCCTTCCCTCCCCTGCCTTGCTCCTCCTTCTTTCCATCTTTCTTCCTCTTTCCTTCCTTCCTTTCCCACTGCCTTCTTCTTCATCCTCCCTATCCCTTTTCCTCCCCTGCCTCTTCATTTTCTTCTGGCCACGGGGCGGGATAGCAGGCGGAGGCGGGGAGTATGAGCTGGTCCAAGGGGTGAGGATGCTCAGCCCCTAGTAAGGAGCTCCAAAGACAAGCGGGGAGGTGGAGACGGTGGTGGCGGCGGCAAGAGAAGTCGCACACTTCCTCTCAGCACTCGGAAATAGTACCCTCGATTTTTTTAATTCACTGAAATGGCTCACAGATAGCGACAAGCCGTTGTTCTGCTGCACCGTTGACCGGAAGGTCACGTGATTTTGAGCCCGACAGAGGCGGATTTTCAACACTACATACATATCGTGGGCGTACATGAGAAATACATTAACTGAACTGAATTATATGAAAGATATTAACTGTGAGAAATACGTTAATGAGTACTGGTGTTTACAGTTATGTCAGTGTACAAACCTGACTTCCACACCTAAAGGCTTCCATTTCAAACAATTAACAGCTAACACTTGTCGTTTTCCCTATGTTTAGAGATTAATTTGCTACACTTTACACCTATTCTATCTCATTTTCCGCTTTTTTGACTTATACATTTTCCTTGTTAGCTGATGATACGTCGAATTCAACTACGTGGAAAATAATTCTAGCGACCGGCTGCTCCGAAAGGTAGTTTCTGTGGATTCTCCGATCAATAGTAGGCGAATGCCGGAGCAGTGCCCTAAGAAACGAGCCATGAACAACGCGCGATCTTTCCTTCCCCTTTCTTGTCCTATATTCACCCCTTACTTAAACATACAATAATATGCACTACACTGCCACACATGATCCCGTAACAAATGAGCCATAGACAGCGCATGATGTTCCCTTCCTCACTCTTGTCCCCACCGCTCCCCCTCCCCCACCCCCAATAATAATAATATATCAACGAATCGAATTGTTTTGTTTTTTTTTCTATTTTGCCATCAGATAATACAATATTATTTATCAAAATCGCAAAGTCATAATCATAAGCTCTCCTGCCTATTAAAAGTAAGAGTGAAAATTGGCCGTTTTCCGGCTCACGGTTTCCGTACGTGAAGGCGAGAAAGTCGATCAAGGGCCACGAGATGCGCATATCCTGGGGGAGGCAACTCTGCCGTCGGCATGCGCCCGGCCGGTCACACGCGGGTGCTCATAATGCTCCTCCGACAGACACGACTCGGCCTCGGCCTCGCGCCCAGCGCGCTGCGGAAGTCTCTCGACAGCCCGGCTTATCGGCCGCCCTTGGCTCCCGCTGCCTCACTAGCAGAACTGACCAGCACCCTTGCAAACGCACGCCTCATCATTCCTTCTCTCCTCTGGCTCCCGGTTCACATCAACTGTCAACACTATTAGGAGCTGGTGGAAAACAGTTTAACATCGCTATGTGAAAGGTATTTTTCTTCACTCAGATAACTTACAAATTCCCTTTTAAATATTGAATTGAATTGGCCTTATTTTACGTGGCGAGACTCAGGCCATGAGGCCTGCTCTGTCTGACCACGCAATTTTTTGGGTTACACTCTTCACCAATCATGGAGAAAGAAGGTACATCGGGGCGATTTAAACAGAAGGATTTGACCTAGCTCAGAGGCGTCAAGTAGGCCTGAGGAACTTTTACATGCAGTACATCTACATCATCGGACAATCCGCTTTACATTCTCTCCGAAGGAAAACATATGAAGGATTTTTTCGCCCTTCAAAATGTATGGCTTCGATCGGATTTGAAGACGCAAACTTGGGCATAGCAGTCCGCTACACCATCGATACGCTAACCGCTACACCATCGCCGCCGCTAAATATCACTGCTACACACCAGGGTTTTAAGGGTGTTTTGGATAAGGAAGAAAAATGACTCCATATATTTTAAAGAATTCTAGATTTCTAACTTCTTATTTAATTTTCGTTGACATATCGAGATGAGAAAAATAAATAATTACGCTATAAATCTTATGAGTTCCTTCCTGTATGAAACTCCTCTCCCTTATTTGAAAATAAATGTATCCAAAGTTTTTTGTGACAATCATTTATTTCAGCAATTGCAATAAACGTTTCGTAACTAGTTTTGGTTACATCATCAGTGCTTTTGTTACATCATGGTGAGTCTGGTTTGGTATTGTATTGATTTTGTTTTGTTGTGTTGTGTTGTTGTTTTGTATAAAAATTATAAGTTTAAAAGGATCTCTTTTGAAGTAGATATCTTTGATTTTGAGATAATTTTACTCAATAGACTTTTACTTTTGAGACAATTGTAGTAACAAAGTATAAACTATACTAGTAATTACACTAATTGATATGTAGAATAACAGTTTCTGCGTCCCATTATTTTAGCACCTGATGATGTAACAAAATTAGTTACGAAACGTTGTGCAATTGCTGAAGTAAATGATTGTCATAAAAAACTGGATACTTTTATTTGCAAACATACATTGACAATCAAGAAGAAATATTGATTTCCTCTCCCTTATTTCTTTGTCTTATTCCAAATCCATCATTAAAAATAATTGGTGATATTTTTTTACAAATTTTCGACTTCTATCTTGATGCTTATGAATAATACTGTTTCACATAAAAATATGTAATTTCTATGTTAATACTACTACATATTACATAGAGACAAGTGAGTTGAGTTTACAGAGCGATAATTTGTGAATATACTGAACCAATATCCATGAAACTTTTGTGCTGGCTTCCTCTGAAGGTCAGGAGTACTGCAGGATATGATTTACAGCCATTAACTTTAATATACAGGAGTCTTATCAACTATGGGTCACCCCTAGAGCTTCTAAACTGGTTCAATGATATCGATACAGCTTTCTGTCTAACAACGTATTCATGGGTAATCATAGCTGGTAGAGATAGTTATTTCGAAGTTCATTAATTTTCGAGAAATTTAATCATCTTTCATTTTTTTTAAATAGAACAATATAGTTTTCACTCTTAAATACAAATAGACCATGTGAGGAATGCAATAATAACATAGTGTTAATGCTTTGATAGTGATTTGAGTGAAATAGATTTTCTGACGAGAGATTTTAAATTAAACCTACAATATTTCCTGTAGCAACCCTCGCAAGTGTGTCTTTTGAGGAATACGGCCTTCGCGACCTTTCCCGCGAAGGCCACCTTCCCCAGAAAACACAGTTCCGAGGTTTGCTACAGGAAATATTGTACGTTTAATTTAAAATCACTCGTCAGAAAATATAATTTTACACTCAAATTACTATCAAAACATTAATATAAGATACGCGCACGTCGAAGGGAAACGAACAACCCAGATTAGCCAAGTTCCCGCGCTAGTAACGTTCAGCTCAACTCGCAATAAACCAAATTTCAATTAAAGAATAATCTATGTAAATAATATTTATTTAACTAGAAGTTTTCAAGTGCACTTTTCTTGAATTCTAGCAGTTCAAATAGTTTTCATGCGAACATTGCCCAGTTGCCGGAAGGGCAAAACTACACCTTCCAAGACAAGTTCGCCGACGTTCGTGAAATGAATGTGCATCATTTATACACGTTACTCACTGGCCATGTCCATTTCATTAGATTGATATGAATGAGTGCGGAAAATAATCAATGCATGACTCAACAATAAGCGATCAGAAAAATTCCTACCGTGGGGCTGGTACCGGTGTTGAGATGGCCTGGCAGAAGGTAAATGATTGTGTGAATTTCTTGTTGAGCTCTCCTCTGCCCGGTAGTGGTAGACGTACAGCTGGGGGGAGTGAGTTACTATTAATATTTGTTAGCAACGCAGAACAATGAAGTCTGCTGTTCGTTTACCGATGATAAATACGTTTTCTACAACTCAGGAGCGAAAGTGTCTAGGTTTTCAAATGTTGGTAACCTCGCACTTTTTTTAATTTTATATACGAGCAGATAAAATTATTTTCTTTAATTTTGGTTTATTTTATTTTTTAATTTTTATTCATCTCTTAACTACTTTAGTTAAAATAATGGAAAGGGGTTCTGGAGCTCAAGAAAGGGTGCGAAGATGGTACTTTTATTCCCGGTAGGACACATACATTTTTTACGGTTCTTTGACTAAATAAATCAAGAAAGCAAGGAACAGGTGTCTGTGTAGGAGGCAGTGACAAGGCTTTATCCCGTTCAAGGATATGCTGATTTTTAAGAGGTTTGCTTGGGTCTCCAGGTCCACTGAGTTCCAATTCTTTCTTTATAATTGTTCATTTAAAGGTAATTCTATCGTGTTTGTAAACGTGTTCCACGGTTAATATACGGTTGTATACGTCGGTTTGTTAACATTTTTAAATGGATTAACTGAAAGTGAAATCTTCAAGGACTTTCCCCCACAATAAAAAGAAATGGCTTAAAAATAGGGGCTGAACTTGCTTATTTGTTCTCGTGCCACAAAAAGGCAAGATGGATCAAAATAGAATAATAAAGGTACCACAATGCAAAAATCAATTACAACTATTCAAATAACTAGTTACATTGGTAATAATTTTATGACTCAATACTGCAGATCACATCATTATATCATAGCAATTATAAACCGAATTGTAAATGTAAACACTGAAAAATACCTTCTCGTGAACGTACAATGTAAGTAAGTAATACTTACTTACATTGTGTTTTGGGTCAGAATTTTAGCAAATTATTCTTTTTATAAATTTTATTTTCTTGTCGGAACTTCCTACAGAAATTTAAATATTGTATATTTCCCCCTAAAGAATCATGAAGACAAATAATTGCACCTTATATATATGCATTACACGTTTCCAGAAGTCTAAATCAAATTATTTATTTTGATTACTATTGGTCAATTTGTAAAATACGATTCATTTAATCACATTAATACCAATTAAACTATTCTCTTCAATTTCCCACAGTTCAATAACATATGACTGCACACCTTATTTTCACTGTAATGGTAATAATTTTCCAACATATTACCGCTGCGTGGCAAATAAAATACGAGATAATTTAATTATTCACTTCTATGATATACCATACTATCTATGTGCCTAGTTTATACTAAATACTCATTAAAAAGGTTATTATGAAACCTTTTCATAGCATATACCATATTTTCTTCCTCTTGTCTAGTTTAGGACTACACACCTAACAAAATATTACAGGAAAGCTTTCAATATCATCTACACTAAACTTCTCGAGCCTAGTTTATTCAAACATTCATCAAAAATATTATTAAAGCTTTTTCACACCATACTTTCTCCGTGCCTAGTTTAAACTATATATGTTTATAGTGGTTGAATTCAAGACAATCATTAGAAAAGTTTCATTTTTTACTACATTTCTATTGTTACGTATGAACGAGAAACGAAGTTCATTCTGCATTAATTAATTCCAACTTATCATGTTAGTGTCCAACTCGTGGATTTGCTTAATACAAATCCTGGCAAATGGACTGTCTGGATTTTGTCTATCTGTTTGAAAGGATCCAAAGTGTATACTGTGTCAGATAACTGAATATGGTTTGTAGTTTCAATTTTAAAAATCATTTAAAATATAAAATAACTTTGATACACTTATTTTGGTTTCATGAATTAAAGTATTCCTTTCCGCATTGCCACCTTTTTGAAACTTACGAGGATGAGACACGTACATTGGCCACAGCAAATATCTTTGAAACGCTTCGATCTATAGGAGACAGCTAAGTTGGTGTGGGGGTAAACCAAATATAATTTTCTTGATCGTAAAATTTTTGAATTTGAGATATCGATACAATTTTGGTCTTCTTTAAATATAAGAATGTTTTTCCGATGGCATTCTTAATTACTCGAAGAGATAAATACAATAAATATTCAGAAATCAGATTCAATTATTTTCCCAGGCGTTTAATATTCACTGAATTATTTACATATGTGATCTTTGAACATTTCATGTTTTTGTAGATTTTCTGATTAATTTTTCATGTCACAATATTCATCTCTATTCCAAGTACACTCCTTAATTGACAATAAAACACATGGCCAACAAAAAAACTTATCTTTAACTTCACTACCTGTTAGCCATTTGTGTGAATCGTACAACGAAGGATTGAATATTTTTGCATTTTTCTCGACAGCCCAATATACAACTGTACTCAACATATGAGTAGGTAGACCATTGTTCAAAATGTCTCTTTTCTACATCGTTAACATGAAACAACAGTGTACGTAATAGTTCATTCACAGTATCTATCACAATATTAACATGAAATCAGATTTAAATAATATCTTATAATATAAATCCCGACAGTCCTATATACAACCGTACTCAACATATGAGTAGGTTGACCATTGTTCAAAATGTCTCTTTTCTACATCGTTAACATGAAACAACAGTGTACGTAATAGTTCATTCACAGTATCTATCACAATTTTAACATGAAATCAGATTTAAATACTAAAAAAACAAAACCATTATCAGTCCGCAGCAGGCTAATTTAAAATAACAATAATAAACATTTCTCTAAATAATGATGTTTCTCCGCTTGTTAACTCGTCAATAAAACAGTGAACACGCCTTGAGCGGCTGCCATGTGAGTGTAAATCGGAGTCTTCCGTGCGGGTAGGCAGTAAGAGAATTCGCTGGCCTATGCACACTGTGCGTGCGTCAAGTCTCGACATGCTGCTGTTGCACGCTCACAACATGGCCGTTGTGTGCGATGCGAGGCGAGGCAGAGCCCGGGCG
This sequence comes from Teleogryllus oceanicus, assembly GCA_964035755.1. Classification (NCBI taxonomy): domain Eukaryota; kingdom Metazoa; phylum Arthropoda; class Insecta; order Orthoptera; family Gryllidae; genus Teleogryllus; species Teleogryllus oceanicus. The sequence goes on along the minus strand of CAXIVR010000011.1, from coordinate 79,206,461 downwards.
TGCCTACCCTGAGAGGTGCAAGCGGGCGCACGTCCATGAAGGAGAGGAGCCGACGCAAATAGCATGGCGCTAGAGCTGTTAGAAAACGCTTGAAATGGAAATATGGCTCGTGCCACGACAGGAATGTCACGGCATATTTGTAATAATACGCACACCATTGTAAAATTGTAAGTCATCACTACTATTTGTTTGTTTTGCAGCCGGCTATTTATTTTGTTATTATGGAATTATTAAATTGCACACTATCAGGTGTAGCAGCGAATACCTGCTCACCCCAAGAAGGCGCCACTGTCCCAAGCCACACCGTGTGGACTTTGTAGTTGACAAAACAAGATCTGGACCGGTTTTCTCGTAATTCTTCGATTTTACTTAACTTTCATTATACCAATTCATCATTCAGCTTATCGTCAATATCTCATTTGATTAACACTCGTGTCTCAAGGACCACAGCAGATGACGGGACCCTAAACCATAAAACAGAAAAAGAAATAAATTAAAAAATTGTAATCTAAACTCTCTTTTATATATCTGCTCAAAACAAATACATTTTACGCTCTTTTGGCAATGTACACGTCCCTTCTGTGCGCTGAAAATCACTTGTAATTTCGCACGCAAGTGGTGAACTCATATTTTAACCTGTAATATGTTCGTCATAATTCGACATTTCAAAACTCAAACCGCATTCCGAGCCGGCAACTCGATCACCTGTTATCACCTGCGAGCGGTAATGGCAGTTTAACAAACGCGAAAATCGAGTGCGAGTCCCACGGAGGCCTCGTTGCCGGCTCTGAAAAAAGCACGCGATAGTATGTGTTCCGTATCCGCGTGCGTTAATGAGAGCCTTCTTAATGCAAATTGATCCGATGGCACACCTCGTCGCTCCCACATCATCAAATTGCAGGTGTAATGCATAATCCCTGAGCGTCCGCTAGAGCGCCACCTGCTTGTAGGTGGATGGATAGGACACAGGTGGCGGATTGATTGATTGATTGATTCATTGATTGACTGGTATTTCCTGGTGCGTCAACTACTAAGGTCAACAGAGCCGTAAGTGAAATGCATGATTTGATCGCGAGAAATGGCTGTCATCTTCTGCTGGATGGCGAGTTATGTGTATGATCAGCTCATGAAAAGGCAACTTGCCACTGAACGAAGACAAGAAAATCCAAAATATAAAGCAAAACGAAAATCTTACAGCTTTGTCCAACTACGACTTTTGGCACTTAGGGCATCGAAATGTCAAACAAATCAGGGGCTAGTGAGTAACAAAGAGAAGATTGATTGAAGAGAAGCTTTGATTGATTGTTGTTTCCAAGCAGCTACTAAGATAATTGCTCCTGTAAGTGTAGTATTTATTTGTACCACTGGAGGTGGTGGTGAAAGCCCTGCTGCATGGCGAGATCCGACGAAGACTTGCACGTCGGCTGGCGTGGTTTTTCCATATGAGACAAGCTCCAAGCTCCCGGTGGTCTCCCCAACATGTGTGGAAGTGTAGTGCATGTAAGTATAGAGCTTGTGTAAGTAAGGGGTGAGTAAAGAACAGGAAGAGGAACGAAAGATAGCGTGCGGTACGTGGCCCCTTTGATAGGGCACTGCTCCGGCATTCGCCTGGTGTTGTTCGCAGAAACCACGGAAAATGACCAGTCAGAACAGCCGGCAGCTAGAATTCTCCTAGAGGCAGCGGCCTAGCTATGAACTCGACGTAGCTATGTAACTGGTATTGAAAATGCTGCCACCTTCGGAACTCGAACCCTAAGAGGCACTGCAGCCAACTTAGTCGGGTTTTTCGGTATTCATTAGTTCTAGATATACATAGCGTTGATTGGCAGTTGTTTAAACTTGGGAATTTATCTCCAAGTTATTTACATAGCATCACAATCACGGTTTCCTAGAACTCATGCTCCTATTGCATGCACTATTTGTTTCAGATTGACTTACTGCAGCAGATGGATGGCTCGCATATTTCAGAAATTTTATGATAGAGCCAAATCTTTTAGATATTCACTGCTTGTTCTCACCCAGCGAGAAAGTATGTGCTGTTGTAGCGCCATTACTTTCCGTTATTTTTACTAATTTCAATCGAATAGTTGGAACGAAAAATTTGGAAATTCTCACATAAATTCAAAGGCCGCTACAGGGACCATGGAAAAATAATAAATTTATCCCATAAACATCACCAGTTTGTTTCAACGAACTTTCAATAGTGGCTCGATGGTTGGTTGTTAGTGATTCTGGGCGCGTCAACAACCTAGGTCAAGACGTTATCGCTCTAGTAAATTTTGCTTAATTTGGTGCTGCCACGTGGTGGCGACAAATGGAACTAGTGTCGGTACATTTAGCCTTAACGGCGTGAGATACATTTCAAAACAATTACATTTCTATAATTTCTGAAAAACAAACAAATGAATACAGCAAAATGAATTTTATCTCATCTTGAACATTACAATTAGCACTATGCGTACGAAAAGTTTGAAGAAAAAGTCTGAAACCATTTTGTAGAAAATGGCTTTTGAGTATTACTGAAAATGCGAATTTTCAGCTTGTTTTCACAGAAAACTTTTGAGTTTTGAGATACATTGTATCATTTAAAGCATATGTACTCGCAAATGCAATAAAGTGAATAAATTACCACTAATTTGAATATTAATGACGTGGGAAAATAATTAAAAAAATTGTCATTTTTGAAAAACAAAAGAAGAGAGGAAAATTGCGTTCATGTCGTCTCATAAAGTACATTTGGCACTATCCCTACCAAACTTTTAAAGAAAGATTTTTTGCCGTTATTCTGAAAATATTGTTTTTGTTATTTAACTAATTGCACATATTGCGTGTAATTTTGCGTGAAAACGAGTGAAATTTAAAACAAACTAAATAAGACCTAACTAGAAGTAAAAATGTACTTAAATGAAAATATCTATCTTAAATTTTGTAGTTGTAGGAATACAAGAAATCTATAAATTTTAATTTTTGAAATTCTGGATAATTCAGCGTTATCAGTGTAAAATGAATAGTCATCATTCAAGTGTATTTTACTCTATTCTTTGAAACAATTTAAAGAAAAAAGTTGGACCCTTTTTTAGAAAAAATTGAAAATGACGCATATAAAATATCCCCGATTTAAAGATAGTTTTCAAAATTGCTAAGATTCAATTCTAGCCAGAGCTCAGAGGAATATCTCTTTTGTAAAAATCCTACATATGGTTTAAGCGCTAGTGGTGTTCACAGATGGACGGATGGATAGATGGAGTGACAGACGGACAGACGGACGGATGGAGGTTTTGAAAAAAACAACACATTTTCTGTATCAAGGAACGTAAATATAATATATATCGTATTTACGTTGAAATCTCGAAACAGATTTTCCGCACTATTACTTATCCTTCTCTATACTTAGTATTACATTACACCTTGTGTGTGGGAAAGTAAAAACTGATTTGGCTTTAAATGCGTACTTTCAGAGTTGAACCAGTCTGGAAATACAAATTTCTCCCAGGTCACATCTGTGAAAATTAAACTTAACACTTTGCAGGTATATTGCAATGGACACTAAATAAGACAGATTTCAATAATAAAATATTCACGCAAGAACTTGCATTGAAAAGTGCATTCTTTCACACAGTCATCACAGTATTGTGATGTATGTCCTAGCAGCTGAAATATTTGCTCCTGCACGGATCATTCATCCAACTCATCCCGACACCCACACACACACACAAACACCCCCCCCCCACACACACACACACATCTATACGAATCGCGACCTCATTTCGTACATGAACGAGTAATTAAGAGACCACGCGGAGACAAACTGCACGTATTCAGTGCCGAGGATTACGCCTGCAAAAGGCCCAATCGGGCCATAACAGGTCGGAATGTATTGCGTCACATTGCAGCCCTGGAACGCACTTCCAACCGTAGCCGATCCCAGCACAGCTGACGGACGGCAGGCCATTCTGTTTAGTGAATTGAAGATGGGACGGAGAATTACCAGCTCGTTTTCGGCTGAGCCTCCTGTCACCGCGGCGGAATGGCCGCCCCGATTAGAGTGATAAGCCGCCCCCGGGCGATTGCAGCGCGCAGTGCGGCGGCCTCGCAAAGCGCCAGCCCAGCCGTCTCCTAGGACAATTTCACGCCTTTTGAACGGTTGTAACAGAAGTGTTTTCCGGCCTCAATAACCTATTGGTGGCTCATTCGATTCTCTTGTGAAGTTTCAATGGATCGAATGAGATTTTATTCCGTTGTGTTTTCCCACGAGTATATGTTTTAACGAACCACTCTGTGAATGCAGTTTGAAAAGCAGAATCACTTTAAAAATAAAAGATACCTCCCAAAGTAGATAAGTCAGTCAATTTGTCTCCGGAGTACATAAAAGTAAATAATTTAATATCCTCTAATCGGTTGGCACGGTTTTTTGAAAATACAATTACCTTTCACATGTATGTCTAATATTTAAATTCATATGTTCAAATATTTTCATTATAATATTTACAAGCTGATTCGATGCAGATATTTCCTGTTTATATGAACATGCTTTTAATTGTTAGTTACATAAAGTCCCGGTGTAGCACTCGAGTCTAACGTCTAATACATTTAAATGTTGGTTGACCTCTGTGATTTAATAGAACCGAAAATCAAATAGTTAATTTATCCCACTTATAATAGGAGAATCTGAACGCCTCTTATACAGTTGGGTGAACCAACGAAAGCTAATTTTCCCAAAATGTAATAAAAAAACACTTAGGTCTAATTATGTAAATTACTTCCCAAGGAAAACAAAACGTACGTTTTCAAGAGACTCAATTCTCAAATTTTAATGGTGAACAACATTTACTAATATATTCATGACTGAACTCGGAATTTGTGGAGAATTTTCGAAATCTCTACTATGAACAGAAGCTTTTATGCAGTTAATTGTTAAAACTTTCAATCAATATTTCAATTTCAAAATAATACAATCAAACAATTAATTCACTCAATGTAGTGTAGCCATAATCCATGTTTTGTCGGTCCTTGTACCGAACAAGCAATTGACGTCAAAATGTCCGTCCGTCTGCCTCCGGTGATGTGAACAACATTAGCGCCTAAATCATTCGTAGGATTTTTTTTCAAATTGAAGAGACCGCTATCTATCGGGCCTGAGTCAACGCTCCGCGATTTTAAAAAACATTCATTAATATTTGGGAGTACTTTACAAGAAGCCCTTGGAAGATTTTCAAAATTTTCTCAAAAATGGTTCCACATTTTTCTTTAACTTCTGGTAAGAATAGAGTAAAATACGTTTATAAAGGAGGCATAGGTCCGATTTTCGCTACTAACTCTGAATTTTCGAGAATTGCAAAAGTTTGAATATTTTTCGGGGACTTCCTACCACAACAGAATTGAAGATAGAGATTCTCCTTCAAATGAAATTTATTGTGAATAATTAGATCTTAGCAATTGTACCTTTTTTGATTTCTTTTAGTTTTCACGAAATTTTGCGAGGAATTTTGGCAAAAAAACACAATTTTCTCTAAAAGACTCCAAATTGCATTACGAGTACATGTACTTTAAATGACGTAAAAAGTCTCAGTTACAGAAATATAAACGCATTTTTCTTAAAAATGGCTTCAAAGTTTTCAACAAATATTTCTCTATAGGACGAGGTTTTATTCTTTTTAATATTATTAAAGTAATATTTCGGTTCCACCACAAGGAAAAAAAATTGAGACATATTTGAATATAATGTACTTTGGGTGACGATAGAAAGCAGCTGGCACAAGGATAGATCAAGATTGTAAAGCTGGCCAGACAAAAAGTTAGGAAACTATCTAGAACGAGAAAGTCTGTGCCATTCTTTAGCACTAGTTTAATTTTTAACATCCATGATTTGGAACACCGATGTTTTTTCACCCGACGTCGCACTCCAAAAGGAAAATTCGTCATGGCCATTGCCATGGCCCATTTATCTTAACACACATATGGTGCACGAGGCTGAAATTCTCGAGCGAATACAAGGGAGCGAATGACACGGCTTCTTTTATTTGTAGTCTTAATATTTTTCAGGAGAATATCATTAATATCGTTTCGAAATTACCAAAAATCGATTTGTTTTTCGAACAATGGTAATGCATCCAATTTCCATTGTGACCGTTACGCAAACTATAATAATGCGGACACATTCTTGAAATATTGCATACAGCCGTTTAATAAAATTATGTCTACCGATTTGATAATGTATTTTATGAAATATATTTTACAAACATTTTTTATTTCTATTGTAAAATTGTGGTTTTGCTAGTTACATCTTTTTCCGAGAACCCCTTCAATTAATAATCTATTCGGCGAGCTGTTCGCTCTACTGGCAATCAGGAGGAAATGTCACATATGTAACTTGGTTATATAAAATTTTCCACTACATATTCAGTAGCAAAAAGATTATTACAGACTTCGCCACGTTCCTAGAAATCTGTATTGTTGTAGAGACTGTACTACTCATGGTTTACAATTATACAACTGTATGAAAGTACGCACCCACAAATGCATATAATTTTAAAATTCATAATTTTGCTGTTGAGAAGCAAAAGAAAAACGAAAATATGGAAAGTTTGAAAATTCGAAGTATGTATTTGCCAAAAGCGCATCAAGATTGCGATCTTGGGGCAACACTGCCTTGCCTCGGCACACCAGATGGACATCCATCCATCTGTCAACTAAAACCGGCACCAGCCATAGAACATTTCCAATTAAGCAGTTAAGCCCTGCAGCCTTCGGAAAACTGAGCCTCCCCACTCCCAACGAGGAGACACTAGCAAATTAATCCCATCCAATCCCATCCGTCTCCTCTGAGGGTGTGAAGCCGTAGGAGCGCACGGCCATTTTATACCAAATGACCAGTTGTACGCTCAAGCACTTCTTTCTCTCGTTCAAATTCGCCCTTTTCCCCAATCGCTGTCAATAGGGAATCGAGCACGTAATGTTCCTTTTCATTATCACTTTAGAGTCATTTCACAGTCGGGTGTAGGGTTTATGTCCGTTACACGAACCAAACGGACGCGCTAGGCTCGTGCCCGGGGTGCGGTGCGGCGCCGGGGAGCGCCGGCTGGAACCCGAAGGGGGGCTCCAAAGTGAGCGCCGAGAGGGCCGACAAATGGGTGTAGGGTTTATGTCCGTTACACGAACCAAACGGACGCGCTAGGCTCGTGCCCGCGGTGCGGTGCGGCGCCGGGGAACGCCGAGGAACGCCGAAGGGGGCTCCAAGGAGAGCGCCGAGAGGGCCGACGAATGGAGCACCGAAGAAGCGCCTAAGAGAGCGCCGAAGAGAGCGCCTAAGAGAGCGCCGAAGAGATTTCCGGGAGAACGCCGAGGAGAGCGCCGAGGAGAGCGCCGAGGAGAGCGCCGAAGAGAGCGCCTACGAGAGCGCCGAAGAGAATTCCGAGGAGAACGCCGAGGAGAGCCCGAGAAGAGGCGCCGAAGAGAGCGCCGAAGAGAGCGCCGAGAGAGCGCCGAAGAGAGCGCCGAAGAGAGCGCCGAAGAGAGCGCCGAAGAGAGCGCCGAAGAGAATTCTGGGAGAACGCCGAGGTGAGCGCCGTGGGAGGCCCGAAGAAAAGACCCGGGGAGCGCGGAGGGGAGTGGGGGCCGGGGAGCGGGGGGGGGGGGTTGCCGCCCGCGCGTGACGGAAAGTCTGAGCGGAGGGGGGAGGAAACGTCGATTTTTGTCTGTCGGTTATAATTTAAGCTATTGGTATGGCGTTTTGCCTCGGCCACTTGTCACTTTGCCTCGCTACGAATCCGCTTGAAATGCTCGGTTTCATGAACCGTTGCGAGCCCGTGTTTGATAGGTCAGTGGGAATGAATTGATACGGATTAACTTAACTGAGCGTATCGCGTTTTGTGTTTCGAGGAAAATAGGGGTTTTTCTCTTTAAGTTCTAAAGGCAACACAAGCTCATTGATTCTAGCAAAAGGTTTAAGTTTGTGTTTTACATGTTACTTCAGATAATCAAATCGTTAAATTTTCAAATATTCTTTTTATATGCGCAAAACATTTCATTATAAAATGTGTAGTAAAGGTCGATTCTAGGAATTAATTTATCAGTTTTCTTTAAAGAAAGTATGTAATAGCATTGCCTATTTTTTTCCCCTTAAAATAATTAATTTATACGAATTGTTAATTTGGTAGCGTTGATTATATTTTGTTAATTAATTTAATCAAGAATTGTTTAGATAATATATTTTTGTCAATAGCATTTTGTCAATTTGTACAATGTAAACTCATGAGTATGTTAAAACGGAATTATTGCAAGTATTTAATTAATAATAAATGAATCTAATGAACTCATTGCACTATTCAATATTCTATACCAATTAATATATTAAATACATATATTGATTAAATATTTATTACTTCAATAGATATTTTAAAAAATTAGTTACTTGTTACCACCCAATTCAAGTAATATTTTAAGAACCAATTATTTGATGTAAATTTGATGATCTCTACCGTTTCAGGGGATACAGGAGGGTTTGCCTTCGTAATATCCGAGTTGTTTTTTTCCTTGGCAGGTTAGGTAACTATATTAGAACTGAATTATCAGTTCAGGTTTTGACCTTGGTTTTGTCTAAAGGGAAACAAAATGCAAATAAAATTAAGAGAGAGTTCTCATCATTACGAATTAATGGATAAAATGAGGAAACACAAAAGACAGTGATTTTATGTAGATTCTAGTTTTGGTATATAAAGAGAGATAGGAGAAATATGTATAATGAACCGAAAATTAAACTGTATTGAAAATAATATGATAAACACAGAATTATGTAGAGAATATCCTACGAGAATCACCTCAGTGAAACCAATTAAACGTAGAGATGTGGATGAGATACAGTTGGGTTACAAAGGGTTTCGGGTAGGTGACAGGTGTAGAAGTATGAATGTTAATGCTTAAAATATTGATAAGTTTTGGGAGAAGTTTGAAGTTTAGGCTCAAAATCCGGAAATACGTCTTTCGTAGTTTTTGTCAAAAGGGAAGATTATGACAATGACAAGTATTAAGACAGTCAACAAACCTTGGCATAGGAACATATTTTAACATAAAATATTGAAAAAAGTACCAGAGTTACCTGAGTCTGAGCGGAAGCTAATCGGTTAACATTCTTGTTTTATTCCATTATTCAATGCGTGTATCAAGCAAGAATAATCAACTAAACTGTTGCTTTTCAGTGGCGATCAGAGTAAAAAATATATATTCACATGTACACGTACGGTATAGTTTACATATGTCCTTTAATTTTACCTGCATTTTAATTTAAATTTGAGGAAATATGAAGCAATTGTTTTTCGCAGAAAATGATTGTTTTGAAGAAAATTCGACAGGGACGTCACTCCAAATTCCCTGCATTCCTTGGAGCCACTCGCTGCGGCGACGCTCGCCTGACGAAGAGGAGAGGGGTGAGGTTAGAGAAGGGCGGATCCACGTGACATCGAGCAGGTGAATCCCCCCACCCTGTGTAATTAAGGGAATATCTATCATTGTCCAGTTTTTAAGAATGACCCTTTGAACGTTGCGTAAAAATCGATCGTACCGGCCCGGTGGCCGAGATCACTAAGGCAGTAGTGTCGTAGTGATCTCGGACCGAAGGGTCGCGGGTTCGAGGCCCGCCTCGGGCATGGTTGTATTGTGTTCGTCCTTTCACCCCTTATTATCAATCACCATATCGTTTCATTCACATAGTTACCATACCGTTAACAGCAATAGTGGTCGCCAATGACCTTAGATGTTGAAACGACCTTAAATAAACCAATTAAAAAAAATCGATCGTCTCTTTCGGAGCGTTCTTCATTCTTCCTTTTAGATCCAAATTCTTAACTCCACACTTTCGTTGTTGCAAGACAAAAGTAAGCGTTGCACTTGCATAGATCAATCTATGGCTTTCTTTTACGATCTCTCATAAGATGTTAAACGAAGATATGTTGTTTGTTCTATCACAAAAAAAAAATTCCTTCATTACAAATATGTTTGTTATTTATTTAGTTATATTAAAATCTTGTAATATCGGATATAAATTGTGCAGAATAAGTGCTAATTGTTATAATTGAATCGTAATCCTTATAATTGAATACGAGATAATGAGCGCGTCAGTTGCCATTGGAGAGTAATTATACATTGTAATTAACAGATACATAGAGGATTTTTCGGGGAACGGCACAATTAACGTAGTTCTGAAGCAGCAATCTGAACATGGATCTGAACATGGTTGAAATGTGATGAGGGTGATAGCGATTATGATGACCGCGATGTGAATAATAGACATTCCATTAGAGGTCGGAGAAAGGGAAGAAACACGACAAGACTTGTAGTGATCCCTTTTTGTGCACTACAAATTCGGTTTGGATCAAACGAGTATGAATCCCAGTTCCGGCGGTGAAAGGTAAGCAATTTAACCGATAAAACACAAATCACCATGAAGGTTTATCATCATTCAGCATTCAGCAGTCGTCGCGACAACATCGCTGGCTCCGATCTAGTCAGTGCAGTAACTTACCGAATATCCCAGGCGTCTATCAGTAAGAAGTGAAGTGCAATTCGTTAATATGCAGTGCACCATGAACAAAAGGTTGCTTATCAGTTATAATTCATGGTGATCTCCCTTCTGCTGCTGTAATCTAGGTCATAGCATTGCAGGAGCTATGGACACTCTACCTCTACTAAATACGAGACATCACGATTTCGGTGCCCACATCACTAGCTGCGAAATTTCACGATTCACATCAAATAATCGCAATGGGAAGTATTCAGATGTTCAGCAAGGTGCTGATAACTGCTATCACTTCTTCACTGGGACTAGAAAACGTCAAGCGTCCTCACCGCAACAAATGACGAGCTAGCGGCCAAAAAGATAATACTGCTGACAAGGATAGTGCGTAGTTACAAAATGATAACAGTATTAAAAGATTTCATAATTAAGGAGATTCAAATCGTTCTTCAAATAAAAATAACAACCGCCACAGAACCAAATCAATATATAGTAGCAGTGTATAACAAATTTACCGAGCTAGGAAAACAATCAGATCAAGACAAAATATGTCTGTTTGTCACTTTACGGCAGATTATAATGGCAACAATTAAATTAATGTTCAAATCAATAGCAGACTTCAGAAAAGCCATCAAATACCTCATAGCTAACAGACAACAGTTCCGCACGCACATAGATCCAGCTAACAAACAATTTCCTGTCGTATTCAAAAATATTCATACATCAAACAAGCGGAAGTAATTGAAGACCTTTAATTCAAATACTATCTGTCATAAGTGTTGTAAGTGATAAAAAGGACGCATACCAGAAATCGCCGTGGAATTTAACGGCAACCAATGTACCGTATAGTGTTACAAATTAATCAGATTTGCAACATTAGTGTTAAAACAGAGAGAAGACGACAAAAGAACTAGTACAACGTATGCGCTGCTTGAGTTTGCTCATATGAAAAATAGTAATAACAACTCAATTGCATGCTGTTTAGGCTCAAAAGACCACTATTCAGTTAATTACCCTCAGATACCTACCACTAATTTGTAAATATTGTAATGGAGCACACAGAGCTGACCTAAGATTTGTGGAATGTCCCTATTATAAAAACACATAGAACCAAAAACAATGTACCAAAACCTCAAACAATGTACATTCTGGCATTAATAAACTAGAGTTAGAAATAACCTGATCATGTATAAGGATTGATTTATTTATTTATTTTACGTCAAAAAACAGTTAAAAACTGCGTATGACGTGCTATGGGGAAAAGTGAATTGTGTGCACATTCCCAATTCAAAATTCTGTGATCCCTACACTAAGTCATATACTACTTAAATTTTGAATTTTGAAAAGGGAGAAAAAACAAAAACCTCGCTCCAAGTCTTTTCACACAAAATTTACCTAATCTCCTCACTGCCAACTACACTCCCAAGTTCCTTTGACCCAAACCCTGTTCAGAATACAAACCGATACAACAATAACCCATCCACGCAAATTCCTTCTATGAATTCTAATAATAACTCTTTCATACATTCCATTATTAACTCAATTACCTACTTATTAGTCAATATTAACCTTTCAGTGGTCGTGCTGAAATTGGAACGCGAGTGGTCTTGTAAAATATAATTCGAATCCAAGCTGTTTCCGGATCATATCACTGGTGCAACAGTTATCATTTGAGCCATATTACGCTAGTTGATGCCTCCTAGGAAAAGGACCAAACCTTTACAAGGTATAACTCTGATATACGCCAGAAGAAGAGAGTTGATAATCCGGCATTTTCTTTCTAAGCTATGGTATATTTTTGTGTCACAGGTAAAACTGATATATTAAATAAAATTAAAGGTTTATAATATTTATCTTTTTATTATTATTATGATTACAACTATTAGAATGGTTAAATTATTCCTGTTGATCCTGTTTTTATATAGTAGAAAGATGGATCTTTTAAACTTATTAGACCAAAGAGGATCAATCCACGATGATATCAGGAATTAAGACATATAAATAAATTTATATGTCTTATCTGAATTATACGCCTTAATTCCTGATATCATCGTGGATTGATCCTATTTGGTCCAATAAATTTAAAAAGATCCATCTTTCTACTATATTATTACAACTATTATTCATAGATTAAAGTTTCTTTTTCAACGTATGCATCTGTCCATTTACTTACGGATTCCATTCAAGACATTTCATTAACTTCCAGTCCAAGGAACACTATTGAAAATAAATGGTTAAAATATATTTAAGTTGCAGGAGTCGTGGGACGCTGTTTATAATACTGTTGAAACAAACGATAAATATAATTCTTTTCCTTTTACACTTGCTTTCCTCTTCAAAAAAGAAAATTAAATATTTCACAGAAAGCAAATTCTTGGATAACGTAAGAGATTAGGACATCATGTAAAAACAAGCGAATTCCTTCTTTCATTTCTAAACATCATAACGTATCTCATGACTACCTCCTCTACTTAAAAATACAAATCACTGTTAAGAAAAGTCATAAGGCAGGCTAAAATCACAAAACACGATCAGCTATGTAAAGAAGCCCACGAACAGAGAGGACAAGGGTACGCGGCGGAGCGATGGCTGGTAAACGCGCCATCTGCCCACAGCTTTTCGAACTACGACGCCCGACCTAGTGAGTAATGTTTTTTCCGAGAGGTCACGAAAGGAGGAGAATATGCACCCCTTTAAAATTTCCCCAGGCGCGAGTACCATAAGTATCGCGGCGTGCCTCGGAAGTCTCTCTTTCACTACAGCAGCGACGGCGACTAGAAGAAACTCACTTTGTTTGACTGCAGTAGCGACGGCGAGTACATTGATAGCATAGGAGTTTATTTTAACTTGGTAGTTAAAAGTTAACTTGAAAAGCGTATCTTTGAAAGTGAGATAATTAAGAAATAGAGTGCACAATTATTCGTCGCATTCACAATATTTGCGAGAGCAAGCGAAGTGACTGTTTGACGTCGAAATAACTTCAAAGTTGTAAAATTCGCGCAGAAGGACATTAATTAAATCCAGCATCTCACATTGCACGCTGAGACCACACATGCCTAAGTTGTGGTAGGTCGGCCGAGCATTTAAGCATAACTTCAGCAACATTAATAATTTTGAGGCTGGAAGCGCGAACGAACGTGTACGAGGCGGTGAAAGAAGGACGACCCCAGGAAGAGCGAAGCGTAGGCGAGAAGGACTTGGTTTGGAGCGAGGATAGTACGGGTTCGAACTATGTGAGTGGCAGTTTCCAGGTCATTTACTGCACGTGTCATTAAATTCATTTAAAGAGGCCATACCTTGTACTATTTTACGTAAATGATTCAGGATTTTCATATGTTGTACAGTTAATATTATCTGGAAAGATCAGTTTGTTGTATTGTATTGAAAGTAATTGCTTTTTGACATGAAAAGGGTCTGATTTAAGTAACGTAAATCCACGTTTTTTTATTTAGTGTTATAGTGAGTGCGAAGCCCAAGGCTAGCACCTGTGAAAGGGTTTCCTTGAAACAAGTGTCCTATTCATTTTTAAAAGCCGTGCACGGAAAACTAGAGACCAAAAGAGTAAATAATTTGGTAGTGGAAAAACTCAGAAAGGAGTGATCAAATTGTAAATTGTAGTTGGTGAAAGTGTGTTCAGGCAGTCGAGGTGACGCTTATATTTTTGTTTTTTTGTCTTGTTTTATTTTTTCAGTGATCAGCTATTTAAAGTGCAATGTCCTGTTATGAAATTGCGTAACTGTAATTTTCTCATTGAATATATGTTCATATGGAACTCAATAAACTCCTGTTGATCTGGACTCACTCAAAGATTTGCGATTTTGAAAAGCATTCATTAATTTTTGGAGGTACTTTACATGATGCTTCTGGTGCATTTTAAAAATTTTCTCCAAAATGGTTCAATTTTTTTCTTTAAATTTCTTGTAAGAATAGGGTCAAATACACTTATAAAAGTGGAACAGGTCCGTATTTCACTGTTACTGTGTTACTAAACGCCGAAAAGTGAAGCGATCAAAAGTAAGCATCACTGCAACCAGCAGGCAACTCGGCTTAAAGGACGCAACGCAGGCAGGCTTGCGGCGGCAATGCTTTTCCAACAGTCCTAGACAGTCTCGTCTGATCTTGTGGGTCGTTTTGGGCGACGCCACGCAGTCATGCAATTCGCCAATGTGTTTGTTTAATCTGTGCGTTCCCAGCAGCGACATGCGTCACCCGGACGCCAGGGCAGCTTTGGGGACCCTTGGGCCCACGTTCATTTCGTGGCCCTCTATTCTTACTTTCACCTCCCCCTCCACAATTTAAAGGCAAGTTTTGTTTCAAAAATTCCAACTTCTCATCGCCCAGCAATATTCCATATTAGAAATATTATCCAATGATACGGACAAATCACTCCGTTATGCCAACTTTTTTATAAGGTTGTTTATATTTTAAAAAAATTATTATTAATATTTTTTTAAGAACCATTGGGGGCCATTGAACTTTGGAAGCCAACTGGGGCCTGGGCCCTTCGGACTCGTGCGTTAACAAGGGCCTGCCGGACGTACAAAACTCATTCACACCATTTAGTCTATAATTTATTTTATTTTTATTTTTATTTTTATTTATTTTTATTTATTTTACGTCAAAATAAACAGTTAAAAACTGCGTATGACGTGCTATGGGGAAAAGTGAATTGTGTGCACATTTTCAAAATTCTATGATCCCTACACTTAGTCATATACTACTTAAATTTTGAATTTTGAAAGGGAAAAAACAAAAACTCCCATGTAGTAAAATCTATTTTCAAGGATAAATAAGCAATAAATTTTGAATTTTGAAAGGAGAAAAAACAAAACAAAAAACTCCCATGTAATAAAATCTATTTTCAAGGATAAATAAGCAATAAATTTTGAATTTTGAAAGGAGAAAAAACCACAAAAAAACTCCATGTAATAAAATCTAATTCAATGCTTTTTCAAGTTTTTATCTTTTCAAATGTATTCTCCATGTACGAACATCCGACGTAAAGGCAAGTGGACACATTTATACTAAATTATTGTCACCATTAGGCGTCTTTGAGTGTTATTCACAGAATATACTGTACTAGCTTGAGTGCTACGAATACCTCGGAGCAACAATCTATTAATCTCATCGTTCTGTCTCATGGGGTTGCTGCGGCACGTGGTAACAAACGCTTCACCATCCTCGCATCAGACGGAAGAGGCACTAGTGCAGTTGATAATCATTTTGTCTTGCAAAAGGTGAGGTAGAAGATTTTATTATTTTATTTTGTTTATATTGTTTTCTGTATGAAAATATAAAGTTTTCCATCTCGAAATACTTGGGGAAAAGTTTTGGTAGCCAGAAAAAGAAAAGAATTTCGGGCATTTTCTAGGTTTTTGCGTAATAACATTTTAATGGTTAATCTTAGCCCAAAAATAGTTATGTACCAATACCATACCCAACCGTTATGGTCTAATACTTTCCATGATATGGGAGAAATAATTGTAATAATTTTCCAAGCTGCAATTATCATTATTGATGATATCAAGGAAAATTTAAAAAAAAAAATTTTGTGCACTCAATTTCTGTATGTGTAGGACAGGCCTTTAGTAATTCCATAAATTCAGACGCATTTTCTTTCCCGCAAAGAGAATAATTTTGTGCACTCAATTTCTGTGTGTAGGACAGGCCTTTAGTAATTCCATAAATTCAGACGCATTTTCTTTCCCGCAAAGAGAACACTGGGTTTTGAAATTGTATCTATTGTGTATTATAAGAGCTCTTGATTCACGTGGCTGAGACTACTCTTTCCTATTAAGTGGATGCAGAAGGCAATTTTGCATTAATATGCTTGTACTAATGGTTTAGGTAAGTCACATCCCCATCAAATTATAATTGATACGACTCCTTTCTTCTTCTTCACAACAATCACTTCACTTTGGCCCAAACTTCCTTCTCACATAAAACACACTCTCGATACACATACCTAACCGTTATTGGTAACGTTTATTGCAAACGTTCAAAAAGATCGAAAGGGAAACGAGCGATGTAGAAGCGCCATTATGAGCAATACAGGAGATATGACGTGACCGAGATGAAGATTTCAAAATCTGTTGTAAATAACAATCTCCATAATGTACTTTCATAAAAAAGTAATAAATTTCCATAATTCTGAAACGCGTCCTTACGATTCAATACTGTTTTTCCTTCTGGGAGCAGTGACAGCCATGTTGCACGGTGAGCTTCCTTAATTAATAATAATAGTAATAATAATAATAATATAAAGAAGAACAAGAAAGGCGCGTTATTTTATTTTACTGAAATCGTCATAGTTGGCAGAACGTGTAGGACTACTGTCATTCTTACCGGAACTTTCAACGGTACTGAACGGGAGTAACCTCAGTAGTAATTTTGGGCAACATAAGAATAAAAAGGAAAATTTGGTGAAATTTTAATGTATAATTCCTACGCATGGTTTAGGCGTTAGTGGTGTTCACAGACGGACGGATGGATAGGTGGACTGACAGACGGACAGGCGGACGGAGGTTTTTGAAAAAAAACCTTTTTCGGTATTTCGGTATCAAGGGACCCAAAAACGTGTATTCCCGTTGAAATCTCAAAATCACTTTTCCGCAGTATTACATAACTTTCTCTATACTACGTATATCGCTCCCGTGTATACGTATCGTAACGAATATTGCGTCATCTAACGGCGCCACCATGAACTACATATATGCGCGGATTGCGACATCTGTCGGCGGTCCTCGAACTAGATTGTCCCAGAATGTTCGCGGCGCTTATCGTCCAGAAACAAAGTTCAGAAAATTCTAGACGGCGCATGCCGAGTATAAATACGCAGCGGCCGGCGACCGCGAGTCAGTCTGAAGTCTGAAGTGCAAGCTGAGCTGTAAAGTGTGTGCATCGCGGTGAATAGCAGTGCAGTGATTGTGCTCAGTGCAGTGAACTGTGGTCAGTGCAGTGGTCTGTGGTCAGTGTATCGAACAGTGGTCAATGCTTAGGACTGTGCGACAGTGCAAAAGAAGTGAACAGTGTAAATAAATAATCAAGAGAAGTGTAGTGTAAATAAAAAATCAAGAGAAGTGTGCCGTATAAAGAAATAATCAAGTGAAGACTATCTGTACATAAATCAAGTGTTTTTAGTGATCGTGTTAAGAAACAAAATAAACGTTTTTGTTAAAATAATATCCGAGTTTTAATTCGCCACATATATTCGTAACAGTATGTATACGAGAAAGTAAAAAGTGATGCATTTGTTGTTTCCTCCAATTCTTTCAGTTCTTTCAGTGGAACGGCAACTGTTGAGTGGTGAACCACCACTCTAAGCAAAAGCAATATTAATATACTTGAAAATCTCTGTAATATATTCAATTGCTATCGTTTCTTGCGTTACAGGGCTATCGGATGAGACGACATTTAAGTGCAGCGGCCCATCTGCTTCTGCTCCTCTTCGTTTATCTAGGGCACAGCAGAGTTCCAAGGTGCAATGAAGAACAGTAACCGGAACGGCCGCCGATATTTAACGTTCTCTCATCTTCCCACAACCATCCAACAGCCGGTGTCGTTATCCGAATTCGTTTACTATGCTCCGTAAAGTCACGGAGCAGAGGTTAACGATTTCGAGACTCGCGGGATCCTGGTTGAGTGACCGCCGAGGCACCGAGGGATCTAACGGCGTCGAGCCCGTGGCCGAAGAGATAAAAGGAACTGACTGACTGCGACGTGACGAGACTTGACTAAGATATAGAAAACGTAATTACTTCCCATTAGTAACGGAGGATTACTCGAAGGAAAGTGTACACCCACAAGGTTAAAGAGATGTGTTACGTCAACGACGACGCAACAAATAAAATTTAAAAAAAAGTTAAGAGTAGAAAATTATAAAAGTGATTATATATTGAAGTTTTTGAGTTTATTATCGAGTTGAGTTTGATAGAACGACACATGTAATTCTGCACACACACAATATTGCTCAGATCGAACTCCTCTGACCAGTAGATATGAAACGATCCAAAGGAATGCAGAGCTCCCTGCCCATGTGTGAACTCCGCCCGCGTGGGCGCCGCCCCGCGCTCTGGGGCCGCAGCACCCGGGCGCCTCCCGCGGCCGTTGTAACGACGCCAATTAATTCTTCACGCGGCCCCGCCGCGCGGCGCTCGTGCCAGCCTCCAGACGGACGCGCGTTAATCTGGGCGCCGTTGTCGGCCGCCGCGTAACGCGCGTCCCCGCCGCCCGGGGCGCTGGCGAGGGCGCGCACGTGACCGCCATTAGTGGGGCAGGGTGGCCATGCCACCGCAACGCCACGTCTGGGCAAACTCTGTTTTTGAGTTGAACGCTATCCCATTGAATTACCTCTACAGCAGAACATTCTAGGAAACATTACGAAATACCTCACTCTCACTCAGTTGATACCACATAACTAACCGTTACGAACTTCGGTTCGGAACAGGTTCGGTTCTCGAGGTGTGGGTGCGAAGGAAGTGACATTTAAAAAAATCATTACGTGGCGTGCAATGCCTATGTCCCGTGTAATGCGCACTGAGCGAAAACGAGAGAGAGAGAGAGAGAGAGAGAGAGAGAAGAAAGAGAGAGGGAGAAAAAGAGAGAGAGAAGAAAGAGAGAAAGAGAGAGAAGAGAGAGAAAGAGAGAGAGAGAGAGAGAAAGAGAGGAAAAAAGAGAGAGAGAAAGAGAGAGAGAAGAGAGAGAAGAGAAGAGAAGAGAGAGAAATAGAGAGGAGAGAAAAGAGAGGAGAGAAATAGAGAGGAGAGAGGAGAGAGAGAGGGGGGGAGTAATACACAATGAGCACAGTGGGCAAGTCGGGAGAGGCTTTTTAACAGATTAATTGTCAAAATAATTGTCATTAACAATTACCAGGGAAACGGTGGATATTCACTCAGTAAAATATAAGTAAATAGCGATTATGTAGGTACTTTACTTAGCTCTGAGATGTGTCTAACGTGCGATTATTTGTAATCACTGAATTATCCGGTTAATGTGTTTTTTTTTTTTCAAAAATAGTGGATAAAGACCGGAGTAGGAAATGTTTCGCCCCGTACATCAGATTAACATCGGATGAAGTGTACATGTGAAGTATATTACGGTGACAAGAAATTACAGATATGATAAACAGGAATCAAAAAGCTAACGAAAAGATTTTATGAGAGGTATGATATGAGTTTGGGAATTTTGTTTGTAACGGCCAGGCAATAAACGAAAGGTTGACTGCATTCAACAGAACTCACTTGTGTAAAACTACACGAATAAAATATACACACAATGTATTTTCGGATCTATTTTCGCTACTAATTTTCTGTTTGAGAAGAAATTGTAAGTAAGTAGAGAGGAATTAAAGTAGTATATAATTGAAATGAAATATACTACACTAGAAAATGAAATAACATTGAACTACATCCCGCAAAACCTGATCTTTCCTTTTTAAGTGCTACATTAATTTAATTGCTTTCGTGAAGATAATAAAAAAGTTTTCGACGTCTTTCTCTTCAGGGAAATTTTGATCGACGAATGAAATGGCCGGCCCCATCAGTGCCAGGAGAATTGCCCGAAAGCGTGTTCTCGGTCTTATTAGCATGAGTTTGGCCAGGCTTGTCCAGTCTTTGTGCTTTGCGCTTCAGGAGTAATCCTGCATTAATTTAAGCGCTTTTTGGAGCAATCCTCTGTTAATATTAGGTCCGTCACGTCTCGTCGCATTCAGTTGTCAATAGGACCGCCAGGTAGCATCTCTGCGTACGCGCCTCCCACCACGGGCTTCTGCGTCACAACTTAGCGGCCAGAATTGGGAAGGAATAAGGATAGGGGTAGGATTTAGGACACTTCACAGGGTTGGACTAGCCTTTCAGAAGCAGCCAAACTCGTTTTGTTGGAACAAATTTCACATGAGATTTCACGGGAATCGAACCCGGACCGCCTTGATGAAAGGTGGAAGTACTCAAATGAAGGTTTTCAAAAAACTCAAGAGATTCCTATGAAAAAGAGTTTCAAATTACGCATTTACAGTAATGCTTAATCGCCATTTTCTTAAAAAGGGCTTCAAATTTGTCAATGAAAATTGCTATTTATGACGACGTTATAGCCTTCTTTCACATTCTTAAAATATAATTTACATTTATTAATTAAAAACCGAAAAATTGGGAAATTTTCAAAACAAACTTCTTTGGACCGCAATAGATGGAAGCAGGCAAGAAGGAGTAACAAGACTGTACTGTACCAGTCAACACCCAGGAAATTAGAAAACTTTACTACGAGGAAGTATGTGCCATTCTGTAGCACCTCTAGTTAAAATAGATCTCAGGCCATTATATGCTCGTCTCCATCGATTTGAATTCATTATTGCCCTGTAAGTGGAAGTTCTTCAAATGACTTTAAATGATGTTTTTCGAAAACTCAATAGATTCCTGCGAAAAGAGTTTAAAATTTATCATTTACAGTAACGTATAAAAGCCATTTTCTTAAAAACGGCTCTAAATTTTTATATGAAAATGGCCATTTAGGACCAGGTTTTACTCTTCTAATATAATCCTTAAGTAATATTTCTGCC
Organism: Teleogryllus oceanicus; assembly: GCA_964035755.1. NCBI lineage: Eukaryota > Metazoa > Arthropoda > Insecta > Orthoptera > Gryllidae > Teleogryllus > Teleogryllus oceanicus. The sequence goes on along the minus strand of CAXIVR010000011.1, from coordinate 79,185,402 downwards.
TAGTATTATAAAACTGAAAGTTTTAGAAAAATTAAAAAGAATGTACTTTTGGCGGCGATGGATGGCAGCTGGCAAGAGGATGTGACAACACCGGAAAGCCAGTACACACCAAGGAAATTAGAAAACATTACTACGAGAAAGTATGAGTCATTCTGTAGGGCTTCTAGTTTATTTAAATAATTAAATTTGCCTAGGGCAATTGTAGAAAGAGAGTTATGAAGCAGTTCGGCCTTTGCTTTCCTCGCTGAGCTTGACGGCACTAGGGGAACGAGCGCGGGCCCCGACCCGTGCACACGGCACGAGCACCGTCGTTCGCGGAACTGCTCGTTCGGGCGACAACCAGCTAATCCCGCAGTGCGAGGTTACTGCACCTGGTGGTCGCCGGTTCGCAGCCCGCGAGGGCAGATGAAGAGGCGCGAAGGGGAGGGGCGGCGCGGCCTCTCGATTACTTAGCCGACCGCTCACCCGGCCGGCAGCACGGCACACACTTCCGCTGGCAGAGCCCGTATTCACCGCAGCAGGTGCTCCCAAGCTCTGCTCCGTCCTGGTTCGCGCGATTCACCACCCTCCCCTGCGGGCCCCCCGCCGCCCGGCCCCGCCCAGCCCCACCCAGCCCCGCCCCTCCCCGCCCCGTACAGCGCCGCCCCACCCAGCGCCGCCATGCCCATCCCCGCCCCGCCCCGCCCCGCCCCGCCCCGCCTGGCCCGCCCGGCCCGCCCCGCCCGCCCGCCCCGCCCGGTCCGCCCGGCCCCACCCGGATTTACCCCACCCCGCCCGGCTTCATCCCCAACGCTGTGCGCTGTCTGGAGGAGAATTCTAGCGGCCGGCTGCTCTGATCGGTAGTTTTCCGTGGTTTCTCCGATCAACACCAGGCGAATGCCGGAGCAGTACCCTACCAACCGGGCCACGGATCGCGCGTGATCTTTCCTTCCTCTTCCTTGTCCTATCCTCACTCCTTACTTACACACACCTACACTAACATGCACCACACTACCACATATTGCGGGAGACCGGTCGGGAGCTTGGAGCTTGTCCCGGCTGGGGCGGTGCCCCGCTGGTGGGAGAGTCCTGGTTAGGGGGAAACCCCACTAACCGACGGTAGGTCAGTGCCGCATCTCACCATCCAGCAACGGAAGATCACCGCCATCTCCCGAGAAAAGCATATACTACACTAACGGGAGTAATGACCAAAGCAGTTGACGCGCCCGAAAACACGAAAAAATCAATCAATCAAAAACCCAACGCTCTGTGCTATCCCTTATGTAAACAGACCTTCCTCACTCTCACACCTCCATCTCCCACATTCTGCTCCTCCTTTTCCCCCACACCCTCCCACCCCAAAGCCCTCCAGCGCCGGCCGTAAGTCAGCGAGTTCACACGGCTAATGTCCTCGACTGCCCCAAGCGGCGCACGTTCGATATTAAAAGCGCCCGAACGCCCCTCCATTATCGTAATGTGCCCTTAAGAACAATGAGGGAGCTTGTCGCCGAGTTCCCCTCCCCTTCGCTGCCCCTCCCATCCCTTCTTCCAACGCTGCTGACCTCTCTGCTGCCCACCGCCTCCCCCTCTGTGAGCCCTCCCTAGCTCACCGACCCTCCGGTCCCGTCTGGCGCGGCTTCCTCTCATCCCATCTGCCATACACACCCCGCGACCCCGAATTCCGAGCTGTTGCCATTTAGACATCGTCCACTCTGTCCCTCTCCCTTTCACCCTCCCTCTCTCACCGTCTCCCTCCATCTGTCTCCCTTCCTCTCTCCCTCTCCCTGTCTCTCCGTCTCTAATATATAATATAATAATTTGAGAAGGGGAGCAAAATGTTACCTAGACGTCATTGGCTGAAGAATGATTATTGTGCTTTCTCCTTCACAAATCTTATTACTCGTAACAAATTTGGTAAAACATTACACGATACTGGACCTGCAATATTTTTTCAAACATTACTATTTTGCAAAATAGTGTACTGCAGTCATTTCGTCAGAACATTTTCGACCAGGCAACTTGTAAATCGAAGGGCACGAAAGTTTATATCGTTTCTTCATTCCAGATTATGCATTCATTGAAAAAAATGGTAATATATGGTGAATGATGTCAGCCCTTGCGGGACAAAGCATCACATTTCAGATGTTAGAAAACAACTTTACCAAGAGTTGTATTAAATAAATGAATATTTACAATCTTCCATCAATGTTTCATTAATGATAATATAGTTATTAATGAATGGACTTTTTCCTTTTGGTTGGAATTTTAAAAAAATGTTTTCCTTGACTAATCTAAATGGAATTAATGTTACTTCATTTCTGTGCACGTCTTCTAGAATTCAGTGGGAAATACATTTATTCAAATTATCGTTTCCATGTTGTCGCGGCAGGAAGTAATAAGAGCCAAAATTTATTGCTTATTTTCTTTGAAAATAGATTTTATTACATGGGAGTTTTTTGTTGTTTTTTCTCCTTTCAAAATTCAAAATTTATTGCTTATTTATCTTTGAAAATGGATTTTATTACATGGGAGTTTTTGTTTTTTCTCCCATTCAAAATTCAAAATTTATTGCTTGTTTATCCTTGAAAATAGGTTTTATTACATGGGAGTTTTTGTTTTTTTCTCCCTTTCAAAATTCAAAATTTAAGTAGTATATGACTTGGTGTAGAGATCGCAGAATTTTGAAAATGTGCACACAATTCACTTTTCCCATAGCACGTCATACGCAGTTTTTAACTGTTTTTGACGCAAATAAATAAATAAATAAATAAATAAATTTCTGTATTATAAAACGACTCATATTCACTGTTACTGATTTTGGCAAACTTAATCAAATGGCGCTCATAGAGAAAAAATCGTATTGAATTCAATTGCTAGGAAGAACCTCCGGGATATAAAAAGAAAAGTCTAATATTAAAATTACAACATCTGAAAAATCAGGAATCAAGGGGTACTTTCTTATACTTAATGCTAAGCTGAGTTCTTATCAACCGTTTTCTGCATGAAAATATTGATTGGAATGATCTTGAAACTCAGGTGTTTACACGAGAATGTTCTGTTTATACGAGAATGTTCTGAATTTTGTTTAGGTTTCAATTTAATTAAAATTAGTCCCTAAAGTAAAGCCTAGTTTTTTCAAATATTTATTTTAGGGCACATAGTAAATAATTAAAATTAAACATAGTCATGAATAAAGTCTTCAGTTTAAAACGTAACATTAAAAATTAATTATAGTTATCCCTACAATTGGTCTCTCATAATAGCACTGAGAAACTCCAACACTTACAAATTTAATCAAAGATTACTTTTGCACTTTTAAAAGAAATCTTTCAGTGGTTCGGTGCTTAAGGGAGAAAGATATTCTCAAATTTCAATTTAAATTTCAATTTAAAAGGTAGAATAAATCGTTGGCTTACGGGTGAGAGATGTTGGGTCTGGTTTTCGGGTCTTGGGTATACTCCAAACGGAAAACATTTCCTAAGTTCTTAAAATTTTCCAATTTGTTAGTTTGTGGAATATTTTAATTTAACTTTTCCTAAAAAGAAATTGATTATATCCACATTTTTAATTAATTTATTTTTTTAACTTTATTTAAAACCAAATAGTTTTACGACACCAGATCATATAATAATAATAATTATTATAAATATTAGGAAATATACGCAAAATCATTTATCATTATCAATGTTTTCAGTTTCTCTCAGGGCTTGAATTTTTGACTCGATATGTCTTCGCTTGTATGCTGACGAGATTCCCTCCTTTCTAGTTTTTTCTAGGGGTAATTCAAGAATACGTACGCAATTTTAGCTTCCTCAAAACCTCAATGAACCAATTAACAGAACTTCTTAACATTTCACTGATTCTTTTCTCCTTTTCTTTCTTTTTCCTTTCATTTCTCTCTATCGTTCCATTCATCCCGATTCTTTTACGATTTCCTATCAAACTCGTCTTCCCTCGCTTTTACTCCTGTCACCCATGTGTATATCTTCATCCAAATTGCGTGCGTATTTTTCATTGAATGACTCCTTTATTATGTACTATTGTAATATAAATTCTAAATGAGGTCAGGCGGAAGAGCAGGCTAAATAGCTTGAGCCTCGCCACCAATAAAGACTTTATTTTATTTATTTATTTGTTTGTTTATTTATTTATTTTATCTATCTATCTATTTATTTATCTGTTTTTTTTTTTTTTTATTTATTTATTTATTTATTTATTTATTTATTTATTTATTTATTTATTTATTTATTTATTTATTTATTTATTTATTTATTTATTTATTTATTTATTTATTTATTTATTTATTTACTTATTTATTTATTTATTTACTTATTTATTTATTTATTTATTTATTTATTAAAATTAGAGGTGCCACATAATGGCACAGACTTTCTCGTAGTAAAGTTTTCTATTTTCCTTGATCTGGTCTGACTTTAAGGTCTTGCTCCATTCTCTATCCAGCTGCCGTCTATCGTCGCCCAAAGAACATTTTTTTATATTTCCTCTACCTTTTTATTTCCTAGAAGTACAACTGAATAATTACTTCAAGAATATTAAAGAAGAGTAAAAACTCGTCCGAAAGTTTTCATTGAAAACTTCGTAGTCTTTTTTAAGAATGGCGATTAAGCATTAATGTAAATGTGAAATTTAAGCTCTTTTTCACAGGAGTCTATTAAGTTTCGAAAATGTCCATTAAAGCACATCAACTCACAAATTTAATAATGCATACAAATCGATGGAAATGGCAAAATCAACAACGTGAGAGGTATTTAAAAATTGACATTTGTGTAATTTTTGATAAAAGAAAAGAATACATCAAAATGAACTTTGCATCATTTAAAACAGTGCAATTAGCGCTATCTATTGGAAAAATTAGAAGGGAAAAATTTGTAGCCGTTTCTGAGAAATTAGCGTCTGAGCGTTTCTGAAAATGGGAATATTTGAGCTCAGTTTTACAGTTTTTTAGAAACAGAGTTTTCGAGAAACGCCATGTGATGTTATTTAAAGCACACGTGCTCATAAATATAATAATGTGAAGAAATCGCTCTTAAATTTTACCGACGTGAGAGACAAGTCAAAAAAATTTAATTTTAAAAATTTTTGAGAAAATAAAAGAATGGAGCAATATGGCGTTCTTGCTATAGCATAAGATTTGTTTGGCTCTAACTCTACCTAAAATTCAAAGAAAGAATTTGGACCCGATTTTTGCACTATTGCACGAGAAATACTAAATTTTTAAAAAATATCTACATTAAAGAAAGATGTATGTACTCACAACAGATTTTGTTTGAAGAAAAAATCGATCTTCATTTTTGTGGTTGTAGGAAGACGCCGAAAAATTCAAACTTTTGCAATTTTCCAAAATTCAGAGTTACCCATAAAAATCGGACCTAAAGCATGTTTGTAAGTGCATTTTACTCTAGAATTTAAAGAAATTTAAAGAAAAAATGTGGAGCGGTTTTTGAGAAAATTTTGAAAACGTCCGGGACTTCATGTAAAGCACACCCGATTTTAAGAATGTTTTTCAAACTTTCAAAGCTTAACTAGAGCAGATGGAAGGGGTTTCTTCAATTTGAAAAGATCGTACGTGTGGTTTACCCGCTAGTAGCGTTCACAGACGGACGGACAGACAGACGGACGGATGGACGGACAGATCGACGTTTTGAAAACAAAAAACAACACTTTTTCGGTATCAGGCGACTACAAAATGTGTATTATGGTTGAAATCTCGAAATGGATTTTCCTCATCATTACATAACTTTCTCTATACTACGTATGTTACTCCCGTATGTAATATGTATGTATAGTATATGTATGTATCCCGTATGTATAGGAGAAAGCAATAAATACGTGATTAAAAAGATTTTGAAAACATTTTCGAAAATAGTTATTTACAGAACAAGAACTGGAGAAGCAAGCAGCTCATTAGCAGTGGAGAGTTGGGGGTTTCTATAGTTTGTATTCACTCCATCACCCACCTTGATAGCTTTCAAAGTATCAGCATGTTTGTAAGCGAGCATGAGCGTTGTTATACATCTGAAATGGCAATGTAAAATATTCTAATGGTAAGAGCTATTATGAAGGAAATTCAGAAAATAGAATTCATTGGAAAGTATAATTAAACTGAATGAACAATCACATAACTTACAAGATTAATTGAATATTAATTTGTTAAAGTTTGAATTACCTTAGAAAAGTGAATTGGAATCAGCTGATTTAGCACAGCTATTGGCATGTTCACCGAGGAAAATGCCTCGTACAGGTTGAAATTTACCGCAGGTATTGTTAAAAATAAGAATAGCATTAAAGTGTCATGGCTTAATGCATGTTAAAGAAGACACTGATACGATTACTGAATGAAAACGTAATTATCAGGGCAATGATAATTGATGTACAGCACTGATATTGCTGGTGAAACTTGTGTTTGCGCGAAATTCCACACGCGTGATGATAGAGCGCACACCAAGGAAACATCTGACTGCGCGGTGTCTGTTGCTGAGTCAGCTGATAGAGTTGACCCTTTTCGTTCACGCGAGATCTCGCGAGCGGACTGGGAGCGGTAGCTCAGTGCATCAACTGATGTCACTGCAGCGCCCCTGACCGGAGGTTCTAGGTTCGAGTCCTGTGCGGCTTTTAGCTGCCGGCAGACCCTGTCTGGAGGAGAATTCTGGCGGCCGGCTGCTCTGATCGGTAGTTTTCCGTGGTTTCTCCGATCAACACCAGGCGAATGCCGGAGCAGTACCCTATCAAACAGGCCACGGACCGCGCGCGATCTGTCCTTCCCATTCCTTCTCCTATCCTCTCTCCTCATACAAACACACTTACACTAACATGCACTACACTACCACATATTCCGGGAGACCGGTCGGGAGCTTAGAGCTTGTCCCGGCTGGGGCGGTGCCCGCTGGTGGAGAGTCCTGGTAGGAGGAAACCCCACTAGCCGACAATAGGTTGGCGCCGGATCTCGCCATCTAGCGGGGGAAGATCACCGCCATCTCCCGAGAAAAAACATGCACCACACTAACGGGACTAAAGACCAGAGCAGTTGACGCGCCCGGAAACATGAATAAATCAATCAATCAATCTCGTGAGCGGCACAGACTAAGACAAAGAGCGAACACTTTGGTCTTGCACTTTTCAGTAAAAAACTCAACATTTGTCCCGTTGAAATAGTCATTGTAGCGAGCAATGACAGCAATCTTATTACAGTCTGCGGCATGACTTTACGAGTAATTCAACAATGCGACATTGCGAATGGTGCATTACACGCACACACGAGTTCAGATCATTGCTTAGCTTGTATATTACACTGTGCATAGCACAAGTTGTACACTGTTAATGAGTTCGAATAATTGAATTACAAGCGATTGTGCAACACGCGTAAGAATGTTCAGACACTGTATTTTTACAGCTAGTTCACTGCGGATTTTTAAGAAAATGTGTGTTACACTGTACACATAATAATTACGTTGTTCACATGCATTTTCTTAGTTATTGCGGTGCTTTGATACAATCTGCAAGTTGAATGCGAGTGGGATGGACATGAGTCCGCTCCCTGCGAGTGTCACTGCTCGATTGATTTCAGTTCGTTACCGTAGCTAGGGAGACACGCATTTGGCGCTTGCAGGCGACTACAACCAATTAGCATTGACCTTCAGTTGTTGTAATTTCAAGGCATTAAGTTATACTGAATTTTTACTATAGAATAGATGCCTAAGCATATGAAAAATGGAAAATGAGAATTTTGGTAAGGTTTGCAAAGCTAATATTATGCTGCTTGCCACATGCATCAGTTCTGAGAATTCCACGCGTAGCGCCGTTGGCGACATGGCCGGCTTTGGAATTTTGTTGTTTCTTTTTTTTTTGGTGTTGTTTTTGGCGGGCAAGTAGCTCGTGCAAGCGCGGTTTGACATGGCTGGTTCAGGCTCTAGCGTTGGCTACAGAGGAACAGGCGGACGGACAGACAGGTTTGGTGTTTTGCCGTTTATCGATTTTTAGGTAAGAAATACCATAAACATGAATTCTGGCTACATCACATGTTAGAGGAAGTAATATCTATATGAAAAAATTAACAACTGAATACGTCACCATTTCACCGATATTCATGAAATTTGGCACATCGACGTGTTTCCTTTTCTTGTTGAAGGTTATTATGCTGTTCATTTTGTTGTATCTCCTCCAGATAGTACTGCAGCACTAGAGTGAGTTAAGCGCAATTTTAACTCACCTGGGTTTCATTGTTTCTGGACTTTGCCGTTTGACGAGAGAGAGGCAGAGATAGAGAGACAGCTATTGAAACATACCCTAACTGCTACAATTATTGGGCGATTCGTCGTAACCCGTTTCCAAATTTCTAATAACATGGGCGCCAGGAAAAGGTTACGATAATATTTTAACTATTATTACTCTGATAAAAACTGAATATTATCCGCTAGCTGGGTCGATGGGTTACGTCAGAAATAATCGATATTATCTATTAATAGCCGACTACCCGATCTGCCATCTATACAGAATGGCGAGAAATCTGAAAACAGAGATTATTTGATCTAGCTACTTATTAGCTTGAACTGGCTTGAAATCTTTCTTTCAAGAGAAACTTAATGTTTATTTCCTATCAAATGCAGCAAATTAAACTGGAAAAACTTTACATTGAGAAACTTTCTTAGTCATGACCTGGTTCGAACCTTATACGGCCCTTCACGTACTCTTGATTGGTGCTACCTCGAAGAAACGTCTTCCCTTATTTTATTTGAAGCTTCTAAGTCCCGAAGTCCAATTACCACGAATCTGCTTCTCTTCTTTGAAAACGAACGTCACCGATTCACCGCTTCGCACCACTCAAATATTTGTTCCAGCTCCACTATATTATATCTGATGCACGTTCTCACCGTATAAATATTCAGTGCTTTTATGATTACACAGCAAAACAAATCTCTCAGTTCTATCTTCCGTTTATAGCAAGAAAATATGCAAAGTCCGGTATCGTTTGTGAACCGCATACATTTATAAGTTCAAGAATGATTAGAGTTCACTCGCAAAAAAAAAAAACTCCAAGTCTTATTTTGATGCACAGCAAAATATTCGGAACTCGACACGTTCCCCAAATCTTAGAAGTATCACAAGTTCACTTCTGGTTCTGCCACGAAAATATTCAGAGTCCGAATATGTCCCTCAAAACCGATTCTTGCTCTACCACACGAAAATATTTCAAAGTCTGAACCCGTATTGTAGACCCCGAAATTTTTATGTCCTAACACGCACAAATTAATCTATTCGCGAGCGAACTGCTCACCGCCACGACATGCGACCGAATGAATTTTATTCTCCTTTTAAACCCATAATGCCTCGTCTTTCTTTTATTTCAACAAAATTGCCCAAACTTCCGTTTTAATAATCAGTCGACGCTTCTTCAACCAATCCACAAATCTCTTATATTTCTTCCTACTCACACCGCCACCTCCACGGTCAGATGAATGTTTGTTTATTCTGACAACAACCACGACGTCGTTACTAAGGCGCCATATTGCCTATTATTTGCCTAACCATTTCGCCCATTTACGACAAATATTCTGTAATAAAACATGTCCCCATATTGGTATGTCACACTATTGTTATTATACTTATTTAATGCGCATCATTTTTAAGATGCTCGTTACAAAGTGAAGAAACCACGCTTTCCACAGAACAAAATATACGTGACTTTTCCAGCTTAATTTAGTTTGGAATGAATTTCTAGGTGCTTGTAGGAAGAAACCCTTGGAAAAAAGTCGTTACTACGGTAATTTGTTTCGCTATATTTGTGACCCCTGTCAAAAGAGATGGATTTGTTTTTTAGAGCTATTTATGCTCATGCCAATATTTTCCACCCAGTAATACAGTGCATCAAGATCCCGTAGTAGCATTTTTCATTATCTTTCGAATTTATAATGTGATATATTATGCAATCGTCCGCAAATAGCCGAAAATTCGACATTAAGTGCGCTGGCAAATCATTACCGAACGCTAGAAATTGAAGAGGCCTAATGACACTCCCTTGCGGTATTGCTGACGTAACACTTGCACCGGAAGTTAACTCTTGCCCAATTCGAATTTTCTGATTCATATCTTGCAGAAACTCGCAATTTGCAAAGAGACGGCGTGCACGTTGGTCTAGCTGCGCCCTAGCTTCGCCCTTGTGTGGCAGGCCAAGTCAGTGTTAGGCCCCACTCAATCGGGATAGAGCCGCCAAACGACGTGGAAACATGCAAGTAAATGCCGGAATGCCTCGTCGACGCCAGAGGGATAAATGTCAGAATCTGAGTGGCATCGAACGGGGCGGATTGATCTGTCTCCGGGAAGCGGGTTTGTCGAACCGTGACGCTGCATTTCGAACGGGGCGCGCTGCTATGATCCGAGTTCGGAACCTGTGGATGGAGGAGGATGCACAGCAACAGGCGGGTTCGGGACCACACAATGTCACCACAGTGTGACATGACCGCCACTTTGTCCACACGGACGTAACCGACAGAATGGCCTCGTTCAGAGAGTTGGAACGACTTTGGAGTGCAACGGGTGTGGTCTTGTGTGCGTCGACTGCTCGACGCCGTATGCCGAGGGCTACACTGGTGGAACTCATACCATTGCGCTGGATACCATTGACCAGAAACCTCAGACAGCAAGGACACGTAAACGTGTTTACTGGTGACCTGTGTGACAAAATGTGTTTTCAGTCGAGTGCGCAAATTGTGAGTTCAGTCGGGAGGTTGGAAAGTCCTTGTAACAGTGGAATTTTCAAGTAAAGGTTTTGTGAGAAATCCCTCACGTTTTGCTCATTGGTCAGTGTGCGGGCTTGATTCCCGGTCGGGGAAGATTATAGTGTGTGTTTTCCATTGCAATGCCTTAATATATGTTGTTGTGTGACAATGAGAAAACTCACCTCTCAGGTTGAGAAGACTAGAATACTGCGTGGGGATGTCTTCGTGTACAACCACAACCTTAATTCAAGGCCTCGAGGCCGGGATTCTGCTGGCAGGCTATGGTCTGTATGCGGGCTGACGCGCTAAGTACCGACAGGTAAGTAATACCTTTCGCCACATTATTTAGCAAATTGTACTTCATACGCAAAAGAAAAAAATTAAGAAAGTTAGATCAGTTTTAAAAAAAATCTTGTTACCAAATTTTATAAAACTGTTTCTATTTTAATCAAAATTACGCAAAAAATATCCTTTGAAAACAATCAAAACTTCACCATTGATGTAATATCTACAATGATTAACAAATCTACAATGATATAGTATGATCGATTCAGAATTACGATAACGATTTAATTTTTAGACGTAATAACTTAAAACGCAAGATAATTAATTATATAAAATATAACACAGTATAAAAGTATTGTTTTAATAAACTGGATTGAAATAACTCTCACATAAAACCAAAACTCCCTTTCCAAGAGAAGTCTGCCAGCCGCGGGACTATCCTTCGGAGGCCTGGAGTTACGCGTGACGTGGTACGCAGTTGCCCATTGCAGTCAAATGTCACGGGTTACGCGCTCCGACCACGCACGTTCGCCAGCGGAGGGGACGCGCGTCAGTACACGTGCTCACGCGGCATTTCCCTGTCCCCCCCCGCGTGGCATTTCGACCCTTCGTGGTGCAAGCGCTGCCAGGCGCCATGCTTTTCTTTTTTAATTTGTTGCGTTGACTATTTGACGCAACGCGGCTCCAAGCCCCTTAAGCGGCAAATAAAAGAAGTCATCTTCGTCAACATATCAGCTGATATGTTGACGAAGATGACTTTTTTTATTTCTTCTTATAAGAACGTCAACAACATCCAATCAGAATTCCCACAATTCCCTTAAGGGGCGTTGAGCGCTTTGCGCTGGGAAGTAATCCTCCATTACATTGCGCGCTTGAGGAGTAATCCTACATTAACTTTTTTTATATGCTATGTCACGTCACGTCGCAGTCAGTTGTCAAGACGATCACCAGGTAGCATCTCCGCGTCCTAGAGCAGCAAATCGTGGCTCTTCTGAAACAGCACGATTGAAAACGAATGCTGCTTCTTCCCTGTCGCTCGCCCTTAGTTGCATCCCAAACAGTGACGTACTGAGTATGAGATAGTTGTCATATAGATAGGAAGTTGCGGTTTAATGTAAAATATTTTCCTTTTCAGTGAAAATCGAAAATTTTGATAGTTTTGTATTTTTAGACTTTTCTTGAATCAAAAAGCCATGACACTCTCGCATTGCTGGGGGCTGCTGACTTTTCCGCCAATTTATGCGTGGATACTTTAAATTAGTAGTACAGATTGGTAACAATTATCTATACATTATTCCTGGCAAATACCTCTTAGTAAAGGAAAGTGACCAAACCCGGACTCGGTTTCTAATGCAAGCTCCTTGATTTGCATCACTGTTGGAAACGTACTTTTTTTTAATTTGTTGCCTCAACTCACGACGCAACGCGCCTCCTAACCCCTTCTTGGGTGTTGAGCGCTATTGGAGTAATCCCCGTTACTGTATATATTTATATATTTCTGTCCGTCACGCCTCGTCGCAGTCAGTTGTCAAGAGGACCGCCAGGTAGCATCTCCGCGTGCGCGTCTCCCACCACGTGTCCTGCGTCACTACCCTGCGGCCAGAATTGGGAAGGAATAACGGTAGGGGTAGGTTTTAGGACACTTCAGAGGAGTTGGACTAGCATTTGTGAAGCAGACAAACTCGTTTTGTTGGAACAAATTTCACATCAGATTCGACGGGAATCGAACCCGAACCTCAGTGGTGAAAGGCTAGCGACTTCGCTATGCGTCACGAGAGAGCCTTCGAACTTAAACATTGCATAGTACATTCCAAGGGGTTTTAATGGTCACTTTTCACATTCATTCTTTTCCATTGTCTTACTAAAGACAATAAACCAATTCGCTAAACTAGCCAATATTGTGGCGGAAAATTCGTGTTAGCCACTGTTAGCCACTCATCTGTAGTTGTCCGTGGTTTCTCCGATCAACACCAAGCGAATGGTGAAGCAGTACCTTGACAATTGGGCCGCAGTTCTTTCTTTGGTTTCCTGAAACATTTGGTTATAATAGACCCCGTACTGGTCATGGGTAGTTTCTCGATTTGTGGTTAGCACTGCCATACAAATTGTTGGCTCCGCCAAACATAGTTTACCAGCGAGTCTTTCCACACCTTTCGGAACCACAAAACTTATATTTTGAGCGATTATTATTGGTTAATAATCGCTCAAAATAATTAATGGAAACGAGTAAATATTGTTCTAATTTGTTAACAGTCGTTAGAGCTTTATCTTCGTCAAATTATTTCGTCTTTACCAAAGTACATCGGATAGTTTGTGCAACTGGAAGAAGAATCTTGGGGTTTTGTGCATATTATTACTTACGCTATAAGGCCAAGTTCCCTAAAACGATTTTTTGAAGAGGCCGCAGTCCTCAGCAATAAAAATTTAAAAATCAACTGTGTCGCTTTACAATCACTGCGTTTTTGGTGATATTAGAACAACTGGCTGTACAACTTGATAGTTTTTGGCGGTTCGCAATTCGGTTGATTCAATGACTTTAGGATGATACCGGTATTCGTGAAAATTGACATTACAACATTCAGCCATATCAAGTAGAACCAAAATACCAATACCAGGTGCCGTAATTTCATTGTCATCGATGGCTCTGTTACTTCTCAGGGGCGGTTCAGAGTAAAAATTATATATTCGCATGTACACGTACAGTATAGTTTACAGATGTCATTTAATTTTACCGGCAAATATGTACATTTTAACTGTTTTTTGAGGAAATATGAAGCAATTGTTTTTCGCAGAAAATGGTTGTTTTGAAGAAAATTCGACAGGGACGTCACTCCAAATTCCCTGCATTCCTTGGAGCCACTCGCTGCGGCGGCGCTCGCCTGACGAAGAGGAGAGGGGGTGAGGTTAGAGAAGGGCGGATCCACGCGACTTCGGAGCAGGTGAATCCCTCCACCCTGCACTGCCAGATATTTCTGCATTACTTTTAATGTAAAAGTATCTGAAATTAATTACCATGTTTCGTACATTAATTAATGTACGAATTATTTTTGCACATTAAATTTACGTACATGTACATAAATTTAATGTACCCATGCACATTAAATTTACTGTATGAGTACATTTAATTTAATATACAGGTTTAAAGTTACTGTACAGTACTGGAAACAAAAATTGATCGGGGCCGTCTGCGGCTAAGTTCAGCTTTTGCACGGCTTGGCGTCATGCCGAAACGTCGCAGGGGAAGCCTCACAAACCATCGTAGCCAATCTCAACGCAGAGGGAGTGCCCTAACAAAATTACGTCCTAGTTCAGACAGAAAGTAATTTCAAATAAAAAATATATGGAAGAAAAACTTGTATGAACTTGAAAGTAAATTCATTGAAATATATATAAACCCATATTAATACTGTCAACACAATTCTCTTTGAAGAAATTATATTGATATCAGAAAAAACACTGATGTTAGACCAATTAATTTCTTATACACATTTTCCAATATTATTGTCCAAACAATTTATGAACTTTATCAAATGTCCAGTTTACTACAGATTTTTTCGATAAGAAAAACGATTATAATTGCATATTTGCAATTGTTCATGTGTATATTACATTTGCAAAACTGCAAAATACTGTCTTTCTCGAATCGTTAGAGGACTTCTAGGGAACCATTTCAATAAGAGACAGTAAAATTCAAAGACCAAGTGTATATTTATCATTAAAGTAACAGTTAAACCAGATATTTAGCAATTAGGTTGTGTTGTGCTTCCTGAGCTAGCCGGCCACACGAGCCCAGGTAAGCACAGGTAGGTTCTGGGAGGCCGGGTTCGGTGCAGTGTACATTATTGCATTTACGAGTAGAAGTTGCTTTATATGATTTTAAATGAAATTTTTCGAAAATTCCATAAACTCCTGTGAAAGGAGCTTCAAATTTCGCATTTAAGTAACGTTTAAATACCATTTTCTAAAAAACGGCTCTAAAATGTGTCAATGAATGTTGCTCTTTTGGGCAGATGCACAAAAGTGAGCGAAACTCCAACTACGCTTGCGCAGAAGAGCGTTAGTGCCGTCGTTATCTGTAACGCTTCGCCGTGTAAAAGCTCCCCATTGTTGCGGCAGCGATGGTGTAGCGGTTAGCGTATCGGACTGCTATACCCAAGTTTGCGGGTTCAAACTCGATCGAAGCCGTGGATTTTTAAGGGCGAAAAAATCCTTCGTACGCCTTCCTTCGGAGGGGAAGTAAAGCCGGCTGTCCCATGTTAGTACATTTACATGTAAAAGATCCTCAAGCCTAAATGACGCCTCTGAGCTAAATTCAAATCGCCTGTTTCGTCGCCCAAGTAATACCTTCTTTCTCCCATGATTGGTGAAAGGAGTGTAACGAAATTTGCGTGGTCAGACGGAAGAGCAGGCCTCATGGCCTGAGTCTCGCCACATAAAATAAGGCAAATTCAATTCAATTCAATTGTTGACTTCTGATTGTGTTTGTTGCTGGGTCTTCCCCATCTTCCGGCAGGCATTCGATTAGGCCACTCCTCTCGCACCCCGCCTTACCACCTCTTCCAGTTCTAGTGCAATCGCGCCTTGAGGGCAGGAATACCAGCCATTACAAGGGGAAAAGGTCATTTGGATATCACTAGGCCTTGGTTCGTTAGACTATCTGAATACTCTCTTCTCTTTTCAACAAAATGCAAATATTTCAAAACAAATATTTAAGATTAATAACAAGAGCTCCGTGGTTTATTAGCAATAAACAACTACATCACGATCTAAACATAAATGAAATAGCTCACCAAATAGCATATCTATCAAACAACTTTTACACTAATTTACCCTTCATAAAGGCATCAACTCACTACAGACTCGGAAAACCAGATATTTTAAATATTGACTAATTCTGTTGAGGTGAAATTTGTTTCCTCTCCCTATTAAAGTTTGTTAAGTACAATTTTAAACTAGATTAAGTTGATTATATGAAGTCACCATACAATTGCAAAATTTCACTTGTAAACTGAACATTGTAATTTTCACTAAACAATAAATACATTTTTAAAAAAACTCTCTCTTCTCTAGCGGGCTAGACTTCAAATGAAGGGGTCTGTTGAGATCATAGGAAAAGGACCGAATGGAGATGGGGAACCAACCAATCATCAGACTCTAAGAATGTCATTAGAGTCAGGCTACGATAGGAGTTATTACATGTGCCTCGTGCCACGTTTATTCTTTGTTACTGTGGCAGACCTCTGGTTCTGATCAAGCATCGCAGGAATCACGAAATCCACAGACTGGAGGAGCCCACACCTACAATTATCATTTATACACTGGAATTGGTCACGCCAGTTATTTTTCTGATACCAGAATACATATTCTTTGGTATTCGAAACAGATTTTCTCTAGTTTAAGAAGTTGTAGTTCCGAATGAGTGTTGTAAAGAACTTGAACATGCATTATTATTTTAATGTTTTCTGCTCACTTTTTCCATGAAATTACTTCTTATTTTCATTCCTTAAATTCGACTGATGGTTAGATAGTAAAGTATTATGAACTGACTGGTAATGTATTTTCAATCTAATTTTTTTTACAGGATGAGTACTTTTCAATGTTTTAAATTTTTATACGCTTATAATGATGAACTTTTAGCATTTACATAATATTTCTTCTTCAAAGTTAATTTTAAAATTTCTTTTACCGATTTAATCTAAAAGTGCACAAAGAAATTTTGTTAATGCTTCTTTATTGAGAATTCAATTTTCTTAAACTAGTATATTTAAAATCAGTTCTAAGTAATTGGAAAACTGTCGCGTTGAACCTCGCAGCTTAAGTCAAGATCAAAGAAATATTGAACAGCGTTATACTGCTTAACACAATGTATGCAAAACTGTTTCATTTTTCTGAAACACAAAGGCGTTATTTGTCCAGATGACGAACGGTTAACCGAAACGGAAATTTTTGAAAACAAATATCCTTCTTTGGATTAAATTAACCATTAAAATAACCCTTAAAATAACTATTAAGTGTATTTCCCGATAAAAAACTGTTAATGGTTTTTAAAAATATTTACATATTTATTGACATTTCGACAAACGTAACATAATTCGATTCGATTGCAGTCTTCTCCCTAAAGAACTAACTAGCATAGGGGCGGGCCTGGGGTTGTCAGAGGATATGAGAGAATGCGAGCAGAGGACAAAGGAGCCCCCATCACCTCCAGGACACTGAGTTCCACACCGGATCCCCCAACCGCCTTCGGGCCATAAAACCTACCCGAAGTGTCTGATGAGATGGGCCGAGAAGAGCGCGATCGGGGTCAGCGCGGCAGGTGGCCGCAGGCTGTCATTAGAAGCAGCGCCCCCCACCCCCCACCGCGCTCTTCGCGTGTCACACGTTCTCATTAGCGCCGGGTCGCGCGACCTGCGTCAGCGAGCGCGAGGGCGGGGGGGGACAGGCCAGGGGGGGCGGGGTAGCTGTCGGAGATTCGGAGGGATACCATGGCTGCAGCGATGGTAGTGGTGGGTTGTGCCATATGAAAACGGTAGTACTAATCGCGCCCATTTTATTGATACTCCACGGGTGTGGGGAGTCACGGCAGTGCAATGCTGTCAACCTCGGCAGAAAACCCTGCGCAATAGCGCGTCTTGGACTGAAACATAGCAAGTTTTTTTAATTCTGAAGAAATAATTATTAGTTATGAAAACTATTGAGTAACAAGAAGGAACATGGTACGCACAAGTCAACAGGAAGAGAGAACGAAAACTAGGAAGTCCGCATTGAAAGGGAAGGAGTTGGGCAGCACTGCAAACTGAGCCGTGACGTTCCGAGTGGAGCTCATAATTTCTACCGGGCCGTGCTGTGCCGGGCTGAGCCAGAACTAGGGAGCTCGAGGATCAAGAAAACGTGCGCGCATAACATTGGCGGCGGCGGCGGTAGTGACGGTGTTGGTGGAGACGTCGAGGTGGAGTGGGAGGATGCGATGGCGTCGATGACGACGTCCCAGCCGTCGACGTCAGCATGTGTCACGGGGGGTTTTGTCAACAAAGAGTGCGTTTCTATCAGCAATTTTTATTCCCAAAAATTATCAGTGTTGGGAGTGAGAGTATAACTAGTATTTTCTCCCATCGTCATATTCAGTGAATTGTTTAGAACTATCATGAGAGAACAAAAAAAATTGTTGATAATGTTTTACTTTTCCAATTTGTAAAGTATTTTTCGCCTTATAAACCATCAATATAATGGAATAAACGACTTTCTCGTCAGCATTAGAGGGCGCAGAATGGTCATAATCCGTTATCCTAAACATAGTTACCATGTCAATGATCCCCATCTCGATCAGGTTTTTCGTCCAGTTTCCCTGATCCATTGAGCAAATCTGAGATGGCCCCTTGTTTTGCTTCTGGACATAAATGTAACTTCATTTTCTGTGCACGTCTTCTAGAATTCAGTGGGAAATACAATTATTCAAATTATCGTTTCCAGGTTGTCGCGGCAGGAAGTAATAAGAGCCAAAATTTATTGCTTATTTATCCTTGAAAATAGAGTTTATTGGGTTTTTTTTTCCTTTCAAAATTAAAATTATTGCTTATTTATCCTTGAAAATAGATTTTATTACATGGGAGTTTTTTTGTTTTTTTTTCTCCCTTTCAAAATTCAAAATTTTATTGCTTATTTATTTTTTTTTTTTTTAAAAAAAAAAAAAAAAAAAAAAAAGTTTGCTGTGGCATCGCCCTTGAAGGGACCCGACAGCCGCCGGGTCTGAGGTCGCTCGTTTTCCAGCGCCAGCAATCTCATCGCCCTGCTTTCCCCTCTGAAGAGGCCGTATTCGTGAGAATATTCGCTCGTCGTCGAAGGTTAAGGAGCTCAATCGAAATGCTTACTCGATTTAGTGAACCTGCTTACGTCGACAGTGGTTGGTGTTTAGGCAGCATTTCATCAATTATCTTTTAAGAAAGACGCGTTGATCTGAATACATTTGATTCCATTGGTCAATGCTAAAGAATTGTCTGAAAGCTAATAAGAAAATACATTGCTTACATGAGTTTATGGATTCTATTCAATCACGAATTAAGTCAACAACAACTGTCAAAATATTAATTTTGGAGTAAAAAGTAATTCCATTGCTCTTCACCAGTATGTAAGTTATGATACAGTACGCTAAGGAAATATGATGGAAGTGTACAATTTATAAAAAAACTATCGGCACGAAACTTTTTAAGGGTCTACTACTGCCTGATGTATACCACCCCTTTATGTTTTGCATTAAAGAGGTGGAAGACGAAAAAGTTCACAGATTAATCAGTAAGTTAGTAATAAGACGGGCATGTAACCCGCAATACACATGCGCCACAACCTCCTTTACCACGTGCACAACTCGGGAACGAAGCAAGCAAGCAACTTGGTTCGCGCTCTGCCTGGGCGCGCTTAAATATTAAAAGTTTAAATTAAAGGGCTGTACAACAGCTAGTACACTCGTTTACCACAATAGCTCAATGGTTAACTATATAGGTGTTAAATGGTCAGCAAATACCGGTATATTGAGATTAATATAATTTCCAATAATATTTATATGCGACATTATCTAGTTAAAAATTAAAGGTTGAAAGTTTCCAATGTTATTTCTGGAATATAAATTGATACGATGGTTGGTCAGAAAGTAATGTCCCACATTTTCTCCTTCATGCAATAATAATGATTGACAGTTGTAGTTGTTAACCTTCAAAGTTTCGAACTTCCAGCGTTAGTACGCGAAGTCTCTCCTGCAGATGCCAGTTCCTTAACGACTGCTAAAATGGCGGCTGAAGACGACGTACGTTACAAACAGCGACCAGAGATTGAGTTCGTTGCTGCGGAAAAGGAAACTGTTGTGAACATCCACAAACGCTTGTGTGCAGTGTATGGCACTTCTTCTGTCGCCAGGAGTACCGTTGGATGTTTTGGTAATCAACTTAGTGCATCGGAAAGTGGCGAATGTGAACTCCAGGACTTGCCACGCTCAGGGCAACACGCCACAACGACGATTCCCGACATGCTGATCACTGTCTCTGGATATTGATGGAATCATGCTTCTGATGGTACTGCCTTTGGGCATGACAATAATTTAAATTCTTACAGAACACTCTGAAAAAAAACATTTCACGCCAGTTGATCTCAGGAGAATTGTGTACAAAGCGAAGAATTGTGGGGCTCTCGCATGATAATGCAAGCCTACACAGAAGCGTCGCAAGAGAAGCACCGAAAAACAGGGAATGTACTTTCTCATCCACCGTACAGTCCGTATTTATCCCCGTATCGTAATTATGTGAAAAAATAGAGACAGGAGATTAACCAAGTATTAATATTGTGTGCAAATTGCGACAAACGGACATTTTGAAGAAAGCTACTTTCCAGTATCAGGAGAACCCAAAACGTATTTCCGTTGAAATATTGAGATCGATGTTTTGCTGCATTACATAACTTCCTTTATGCTACGTATATCACTCGGTATATAGTATGCATACGAGAAAATAACCAGAGGTGATACAGAATGGCACAGACTTTCTCGTAGTAAAGTTTTATAATTTCCTTGGTGTGCACTGGCTTTACGGTCTTCCCTATCCTCATTCCAGTGGCCATTTATCGTCGCCCAAAGAATATTTTCTCAACTCTTCGCTTTATTAATAGTGAAACCGAAATAATACCTCAGGAATATTGAGAAAGAGCAAAACCTCCATAAAAATAGAAATTTTCATTGAAAAACTTGAAGCCGTTTTATAAATATGGTGATTAAACATTATTATAAATGCGAAATTTGAAGCTCTTTTCACAGGAATCTCTCGAGTTCTCAAAAACCTTCATCGGAAGTCATTTGAAGCACTTCCACTCACAAATTCAATAACGTTTTGCACGCGTTTGATTTACCCTAACTTCACAACAGCAGTTTAATGAGTTGTCACAGGTATTATTGGTAGGGTACCGGTCTGTCAAAATTTGACGAGCATTTTGACGATCGTCAGGCGAAACGATCTTGGTGAAAGGTAAATAAGACATTTGACGCGTTGTCAATGGTTTGACGTCCGTCAAATTTACTGATCTGTGTTGCCGAAACTGGCCAAATGTTTAACTTAAGAAGACTTAATGCCTAAAAGAATATATGAATTTATTAGTAATAAAAAGAAAAATTATTAAGTTTATGAAAATTAGAAATTTGATAGTGAAAAGAAGTTTTGTAAAGGATTTATTCCGATTAATTTGTGGTTCGTGATTTAAACATGTCAGAGAATCAGAAAGAAGTATTAGCATCCCCATTAAAGGGTTCGAACCTTCTTCAGAAGATATCTACAGTTACTGTGTATGATCGAAGGGAACAAGACCTCCGAAGCCTGTTCTGTGAAGAAGAAAATCAAGTGTATTGTACTGATGCTGGTATATTGAGTGAATTGAGAGACCATCATGCTCCTCGGGAATTGAGGATTTTATAGGTTACTCGAAAGTCAGTTTAAAAGCAGTGCTTATTCTTGGAAATGAGAAGCCAGCGATTCCCCTTGTCCATGCAGTCCATATGAAAGAGACATATGACGTCACGAAACGTTTGTTATCAAAGGTTCAATACCAACAGCAGTCGTGGAACGTGTACGGCGATTTCAAAGTTATTGCTCTTTTGTTAGGTCTCCAACAAGGATATACTAAGTTTTTCCTGTTTTCTATGTGAGATAGAAAAGATTGCAAAAATTTTTTTTGAAGAAGCACTGGTTCAACGACATCTTAAAACTGGACAAAAGATATAGCTACAGCCACCAATAAATCCTGCAAATCTTCCTCCCTTATTCATGAAACTCGGCTTCATGAAAAATTTAATGATGGCAATGGACGATGTGGGCCAAGATTCCTGTACTTAAAGAACAAATTTCTGAGGATCAGTGAGGCCGAAAATACATATTGGAGGGTATATACGTAGGAACTCAAATGATGAAGCTTATGAAGGATCATTACTTTGAGGTAAGTCGTAACTGAATTCCTTGTAAAGACAAAAGCTGATACCTACGAAGAACTAGTGTCCGACTCTTCATTTATAAAAGGTGACATTAACAAGCGGAACTGGGATGTAACATGTCTTAAATTACCCCAAACAGGCCTGGATACTAGCGACGAAGTTTTGGAATATGTTGTTGATAACTGGGGAGTACTCCCAAAATCGACGTCCAAGATTGCAGAGGACCATCAAACCAGGGAAGTGATAAAGAGATAGTAATGATATTAATATTGTGGGAAGATCAATTTTTGTTTAGGTATTAAATAATTGAAATTATTATAAGGATAAATGGCCATGCGTGCACGGGGAAATCAAAAGACACACGCGCGCGCGCGTGTGTGTGTGTGTGTGTTGTAAATAATGGTACGAATTGGAAATGTCAAATTGGTTTTCATGTGTTGTTATTGTTCGTTTTCATGTTTTCTATAGAAGTATTAATACATGATTTATATTTAAAGCGAAGAAGAAGCTAAATTATAACGTTTTATTTGTTTCAAGGCTGATTTTTTTTATTCCATAATAGAGAGAATCCAAATAATCCAAGTAATTAATTAGCATAAATAGTTTTTACGTAAATTTCGTTCCCGCAACTCCATCGGACGGTACTGTCGGCCCACCAGTACAAGTTCTCAAGACGGATAGACTTTGCGAACGGATAGGGGATTGTTGAAAGAAAGAAATAAAATGTTTTTGAAATACTATAAATTGGATATTTTTAAGGTTGAAAAAATACAGTTTGGAAAGGGAAGAGAATCCATCGGAATGGCGGGCCATTGTGAGGCTACCAGATGGAATAAATAATTAAAGATAACATATTAGATGTTCATAATAAATAAATAATAAATACACAGTTAATCAAAGAAAATACGCCAGAATATGAATTTTTTAATCCTAACAAAGGTGCCCTGCACCAACCATTAGACTGGCAGACTAAAAATTTGGGTGAAAATGAAAACAAACATGTTTACAATGAAACACTATATTTAATGGGTTGAATACGTATTATATCGATTTTCAAAATACATTTTAAAGAACTTTATAGGTACACCTAAATGTCTTAACTCTCACAGTGGACACATGTTTGGTGCTGTCTACACATGGCTTTTGAGAAGCGTCCCAACAAGTACCCCGTCACGCAATCTTGATCGCCATCGTCCCATTGTGATTGCTGCATGTTCAGAATAAAACTTAAATGCTAAAAATACAAAGCTTTTGTGTTTATTATGTATATATGTTTTGTGCTATATTAGCCAATAAATCACTAAGAATATCACTGGCGTAACTACAAACTCGTAGTCTATTGGATGACGCGTGTGAAAATTGCGTGCTGGAAATAGGTTCGCGCACAGCGATACGTGTATTTCACTGGTTAGCCACCAAATGAAGGTAAAGTCTGAGAAATGGGGAATGAGGGGTAGGTGTGAGAGACACTTTCGGTACCAGTTGCGTCGTCTGACACACGACACAAACCCGTTACAAATAAAAGCTCTACAAATTTGAAATCACAGCGTCATATTCCATTATAAACATCCATTCTATTTCATTTACCACTCGAAAAGGAAAATTATGTCGATAAGTGTTATCATCTCTCCGTTTCAATTTTCTTCGCGCCTAAATAGAAATCATGCAAATGTAAATTAAGAAAAGTGATTGGCCGAAGAGGAAACCTTATGGACTGAATCTCGCTACAAATATAGGCAACGTTCTTTCCTTCTTTCAGTATTCCTCCTTCTCCTCCTCGCCCTCCTCCTCCTCGTCCTCCTTCTCCTTCTCATTATTCTTCTCCTTGTCCTCCTTGCCCTCCTCCTCCTTCTCCTTGTCCTCCTCCTTCTTCTCCTCCTTATCCTTGTCATTCTTCTTCTCCTTCCTCTTCTCCTACTTTTCCTTCTCCTCCTGCTTTTCATTCCTCTCATCCTTCTCCTCCTCATTCGTCTCCTTCTCCTCCTCATTCTTCTTCTCATTCTCATCCTTCCCTCCTTTACTTTTCCTCCTTCCCTTCCCGTGTCATTCTTCTTCTTCTTCTTCTTCTTCTTCTTCTTCTTCTTCTTCTATTCTCATTCTTATCCTTTTCTTTTCATTCTTCTTCTCCTCATTCTCCTCCTCCTTCTTCTTCTCGTTTTTATTCTGATATTTATTATCAGTATGTTCTGATCTGACTATCATTTATTGTATTATTATTATTGTTATTATTATTATTAATTATTATTATTATAGCCTGTGGGTCATAGGCAGCGACTAGCTTCCGTGCCGCGGTACCGGGTTCGATATCCGGTAGAGGCAAAAATAGAGTTGTAGCTTTAAAATTGTCCCAGTTTCTGTAGCTGTGTGATGAAGAGAAGCTCAAGCACGCGGATCTGGCTAGTTACAGTACAGAATACGTCATGTTCGTCTCATGTCGCTCTTACCCCAAGTATGGAAATTTGACTAGACTCAGGCAAGGGGGACTTTGATAGCTCGGTGGTGAAGTCGGACTACCGACCCAATACCGCCAAATACATACATTGCTATAATTTCATTAGCATTATTTTCATAGTCAGGTGCAGATACTTTTGAAAACGTCACCATAAGTGGCCGAAAACTAGAACATCTCGCGCTAAAATGTTTCATTTACGAGCACCCAAGTACCTACTCACTATCGCACAGCGGGTGTTCTGCCGCTTGCCGTAAATTCCTGAACCAGGGAAACGTAACGAAACACCAGGCGGAGAAATGCTGCGCAAGCAGAGTCAGGAGATGTGGCAACGTGGCGTCTTATTAAACACAAAATTATTTATCAGACATTTTCGCGCCAGAAAGACGCAGACGCTCTTTCGATCATCTCTCCAACGCAAAGAAGGCAGCGCAGCGTCACGGCAGGCAGGCGGAGCGCAGTTGAATCAGGGGTGAGGTGGGGGAGGGGTCAATAAGATGAGGACGCGCCACTGGTAGGAGCCAACGCACGGCGCGGGCTGTTTAGCGAAGGGGGAGGCATTTTACCTTAAATTCTCAATGCATTCCATCAAGATTTATAGCCTCTCTCCTTTCGCGGGCGGCCCAAGTTGGTCTAAGACATCGTATTTCTCCTCGGATCTTGCCCCTCGATTGCTCCGCCCCCGCCGCCTTCGCTTTCACAAGCGGCGGTGCCGCGTCGCGAGGGTCTTGAATGCGGGGGCGGGGGCGGCAGTCGACCTGGAAGACGGGAGGTGGAGGGGAGAGGGGGCGGCAACCGGCTGCCTGCCTGAGCGCGAAAGGATTATAGACGATGACTAATTTTCCGAGTTTGGATGGTACAAATATACGTCCCCCTCGCTCTTTTATTATTACGATTATAATTTGCATCGAATGTCGAACTATTGTGCATTTATTCCCCTCCGTCTAATCAATATCGTCCCCTCCCTTCTTGGAAAATTCTTATGCTTGTTTGCGTTAAATAATAGAGTTCGCCCGTGCGCCGTCCTTTTCTGCACGCCGTGCCTTTTCCGGCGCGCCTTTCTTCTCGCGTTCCCCTCCCCATCCGACGCCGCGTTGTCGCCTCTCTGTCCTCGTCGCTCTGCCTCTCTTTCCCTCGGCGCGCGCAGCTCTTTGTAAACTTCAAGCCATCAAGCGGCAGCCGAGGCGCTCAGGGCGCCTCGAGCGGGAACTCTCGTCGGGCGATTGTGTGGCCGCGTTATTAACACAGACCATTACCCATCAGAGCGCAGCCATAAGCCAAACCACTCGTCTGTCGATTGGCGGGGTGCGGGAGGCAGCTACTTCATATATACTTTTTTTTAACGTGGATCTCAAGGTCACGAAAGAGGGAGAGGGAAAACAGACTCCAATGGGGAGCTGCGACGTCACTGCAGCTTAGAACGCTTACGGGTCCCTATTGGAGTTGGTATCGGAGGCGGTAACTCAGTGCATGAACTGATGTCACTCAGCGCCTCGAACCGGTTAGAATGCTGACGGCGGCAGAATTTTCGACACTAGCTTTTCCGCTGGTCGAATTCAGTCACTGGGAAAGAATTTTGCGGCCGGCTGCTTGATCAATAGTTTTCCCTGGTTTCTCCGATCAGCACCAGGCGAATGCCGGAGCAGTACCCTAACAAACGGGCCACGGACTGCGCGCGATCTTTCCTTCCTATTTTTTATCCTATCCTGTCCCCTTACACACACACACACACACACACACTTACACTAACATGCACAATACTACCACAAATTCCGGGAGGCCTTGTCGGGAGCTTACAGCTAGTCCCGGCTGGGGCGGTGCCCCGCTGGTGGGAGAGTCCTGGTTAGGGGGAAACAGACGGTAGGTCGGCGCGGGATCTCGCCATCCAGCGGGGCAAGATCACCGTCATTTCCCGAGGAAAAACATTCACTACACTTACTTGACGCGCCCGGAATCACTAATCAAGCAATCAATCAACCAACCATGGAGTTTGCCTTCCCTCTCCCTCTTTTGCGCGTGACCTTGAGATGCCAAGTTAAAAAATGCAAATATAATTCCGGTTTCGCGCACTTCTAATTCTAAATTATTTTCTTCAACAATTTGCATTAATTCATTTTCTGTCTTTTTACACTATGTTACGATAAAAAAAATGTTTAAGGAATGAAATGCCAAATTGGTTATTGTTGGCTGGACAAACTCAAGGATGTTTTATGGCAATATCTGGACCCTTGTCATGAATCCGAACACGGGTAGTGAAGCGTCAACTGTGCATTTAAAGTGCTAGCTTGTGTTCCACGCCATTCCACTCACAGGCTCGTGTTGTCGTCCTCCATGTTCTTGTCGAAGTGCAGCGGTTCCTCCGGGAAGGATACGTCTCAATTTATACTCTTCCATTTGAAGAAAGATTCCGAAGATTCAGTTTATGACCACATGTGTAGAGTAACTTCTCGACTTTTACAATTTGTAATCTAAAAAGCGCGCGCATGCGCAGTGCATTTTGGTTTTAGAAGCCACACTCCGTGGTTCGCTAAAACTCTCGAGTCGTTCGTCCAAAGGAAAATGTGTACATCATGTCTAAGGCCTGTTTTACACGGTCATTTTTTCATCAATTTTTCATACTTTTTCTGTACAGAAACTGGATGGAAAAAGGACGATCGGTTCTATGCGTACCGAAACTGGATGAACGTGATTCCAACGTTTTACACGGTCATTCCTGGTCTGTACGTAATCGTTATGAAAATACTTCCTCCAAACGCCGCAAAAAGCGCTGGAAGTTTAACAGTTGAACATCGCATTTACAGAAACAAATTAAATTAGCGGGAAGAATGATCAGATAGTTCGAATGCGCAGAGTAAGGAGTAGAAAGATGTGTGAGGTATTGTGGTTTTATTTGTGAGAGGGATCACTGAACGCAAAGACTCAATATCACAAACAACACGTGCCCACGCTACGCACCAGATAAATATACTTCCTGCCGGAGATCTCACGCAATCGTAGAAAGTTCCATAAAGAGACACAAGGGGCGCTGTAGTCAAACTGGATGAAATCTGTACGGAAAAATGTATGTTTCATTTTTTCAAAAAAGTATGCTTCATTTTTTCGTACAAATTACATCCAGTCTGCTCCGTATCGACGGTAAATGATGAAAAATGACCGTGTAAAACAGGCTTAAGACTCGCGTAGTCCTTCTGTCTGAGCATGCGTGGGAGAAGGGCGAAGGGCGGGGAGGAAGCTGCTCTAGAAGTGGGAAGGTGCGAAGGGCAAAAGAAATAGGGAGTGAAAGTGAGAAGAATTGAAAGGGTCGGGGATTTATACAACATAATGAAAATAATGACGTCAGTTATATACTTTTCAATTATTCTGTGATCCCAGAAGCTTTGTGGGACTGGCGACACCTCCAAATTCAACAATTACCATGACTGATCGGAACAATGATATTCACAAATAAATAGTAATTCCTCGTAGTGTATGTTTTGAACATTTTAGAAAAAAAATTAAAACCCCGTTTGGCCAAGCGCAAGCAGACATTTTGTCATAAATTTGGTGCTTTTGGCGTAGGTAAAATGCGCAATTCTGTTTTATAAGGTTTTCTCTCGCTGCAAGAGCTCACAAAAACCCTTCCGTTTTCGCCTTGTACAGGTCCCTTTTTATGCTGTGTTAAGTGTCATTTAACTTCACGGACCGGAGAAATTTTCCGATTAAAGCAGGCTTCCGTCTTGTAGAGGTTTATTTTTGAACAGATTTTAGTGTATTTTCTTCAACGGAACGAAACGTAACTCCCGAGAAAATAATTTTGTTACAATGGCACAAACGTTTAGTTTCGTTTCTGATATCATCCTTGATAAAAATACGTTCAATTTGATAAATGATGCAATGTGAAGAAACACGAGAATTGCATTATCGGAAAGGAAAGATAAAGTCACACTTTTCAAACACATTTTAATATTGGTATTGTCCCCTCAAATGCTTTGCATGTGGCTGTTTACAGTACTAGACTTTCAAGAACTTCCACTTAATTTTACATTCTGTTGGTTCCTCAAAACGAACTTTTCACAGTTTTAGCAACTGCTTTCTTGGACTGAACCCATCATGAAACATTCGCAGCTTCCTTGCGTTGTATCTTCTTCAGTCTTGACCTATGTTTTCGCCATCGTGGGTCCCCAGCACTTGCAGGAAGAGCAAAACGCAGCTGTTTCGCCGCGAGGGACGGCATCCCTTTGCAAGGCCTTCTGGGAACTCGCGTCCGCGCTCGCGACTGGCAATAAGGCTAATGCGTTGGGGATTCGGAGCAGTCGGCGCGGCCCTTTTAGGCACTCCGTGACGACGGCGACGAGGTTCGAGGTAAGCTCAGCGATGTCTGATGAACGGAAAATGAGGTTGTGAAGGAAATGAAGAAAGGTAGAATTTGACAACCTGTAGAAGCAAGGCAAAACGATGGAAAAGGGAAGTAAAAAAGGAGGCAGAGAGAAAAACTAAAAGATAATGCATACAAATTTGAAATACTGATCGAATTGAGAAATATTGAACAGAAGAGAGCAAAGTTTCAGCAACGAGCAATAAGGAGAAAATTAAAGCCACAATAGCTTGCTTTACAAAAATAAACTGAATTCTGAGAATCTAATGACAGCAATACATACATAATACAAAAACAGCTCCACAAATTTTATTTTCTGTAATACTTAATAGATAAAAAAGATAATTAGCAAACTTTTTATTTAACGCATCCCGCGCAAAACTGTGATTAATCGTATTTCCTCTCTGTGTGGGAACGAGTAATTGTTTCAGTTAAATAGTAACATTACAAAAGGTGCGCTAAACTTCGCGCTGTATGGTTTTTCGTACTCAGCTTGCTGAACCTCTGGAGTTCCAACAGTACATTTCTCGCATTATTTGAACGGTGCTGCAATTTTATAGTACTATGAATTAGCAAAACGTTTCCAAACAGCAATTTTCTTATGTCTCCGCCAATACTAGAACTCATGTCCTTAAATTTAATTCAATATGCGCTTTTCCGGTACGCTACGCAATTCCTCGGCAGTACTTTTGCCGATGCTTAAAAAAACGAAAGGTACTTCTCATTGTTTCAGAGGCACACTTTTGGAAAATGTAGAGAGTTCTTCGAAAATTGCTTAAACAATCTCGTGCTCTAACAATGAAAAATTGAAGAATACATTTAGAAACGTTTCTAATAAAATGTTTTTATAAACTATATAAGATAAAATTAGAAATTTTGCAGAAATTAACATTGCAAATTATCAATCAATTTTTAAAAAACCGTGTTGGCCGAAAATGATATCAGCACATTTTCACCGTCCTTTCATACACACGAGGGAAAAAAAGGAACAATTTGGAGTACTTTCTCAGAAAATGTCATTTTTTATCAATTCCATTGGGCTCTAGTAGACGTGATGCAATAACTATTTGATTCCTCACACAATATTACATGACCCTTTTATTTTCTAGAATACATACGTGTATATGGAGTAATATACGTAGTAAAGAGAAAGTTAGG
Source organism: Teleogryllus oceanicus (assembly GCA_964035755.1). Taxonomy (NCBI): domain Eukaryota; kingdom Metazoa; phylum Arthropoda; class Insecta; order Orthoptera; family Gryllidae; genus Teleogryllus; species Teleogryllus oceanicus. The sequence goes on along the minus strand of CAXIVR010000011.1, from coordinate 79,155,484 downwards.
TAAGGCTGCGGAAAATCGATTTCGAGTCCGTCCGTCCACCCCGCCGTCCGTCCGTCCGCCCTCCGTCCGTCCGCCCCCGTCCAAATCCTGCAACTACAAAATTGAAAACAGAGATTTTTACATCATACGAAATTTGCTGTCGATAATTGGTTCTTTCATTAATGTCAGGTACATTGTTTTGAACATTTTAGTAATTTTCATTCAATACTGCGTGCGTTATTTGCAATTTAAAAAAACAAGAAAAGAAAGAAACAAGATTTTCTCAAAAAATGCTCGGAATTTTTACCGGACCTATAGCCGATAACTATTCTTGATGACCGACGCCCAATATATCCATTCTTTTGTTTTTGAAATATTACCAAAATGTATTTCTTTTACTTATCTCTCAGGTTTATAATATTCACATTAGAGTCCATTTCTTTACGTTATTATATTTATGAGCACACGTGCTTTAAATAATGTTAAAATTTACCGAAAAATCAAGTCTTGAAACAGTGTCGAAATGAGCTCAAAATATCCACATTTTCAGTAACGCTCAAACACCATTTTCTCCAAAATGGTTCCAAATGTTTTTCAGATTTTACCAATGGAGAGTGGTAATTTCACTGTTTAATATGACGTTAGTTAATTTCGGGATATTCTTAAAATTACACATTTGTAATATATTTCAGTATCTCTCACGCCGTTAATGTGCACGTTTCCATCGATTTGATTACATTAATGCATTTGCGAGAAGTAATTTTTTAATTGACTTTAGTAGAAGAATTTTTGAAAACTCAAGTGATCCCTGTGAAAAAGAGCGTCAAACTTTGCATTTGCAGTAATGCTAAATTGCTATTTTCTTAAAAGCGGCTTCCAATTATTATGATAATTTCCACTAAAACCGGGGTTTTAATCTTCTTTAATATTTTTGAAGGTATATTTTGGTTCTACTATTAGGAAACCAAAAAGTTGAGAAAATGTCAAAAAAGGAATTAGGTGACTAAAAATGGCCGGTGGCAAGAGTGTGGGGCAAAACCGAAAAGTCAGTTCGCACAAAGAAAATTAGAAAACTTTACTACAAAAAGTCTGTGCCATTTAGCAGCACCTCCAATTACATTTTTTGAACTGATTCTGTTTAAGAAAAATAACTATGTCGGCCCGGTGGCCGAGATCGCTAAGGCAGTAGTGTCGTAGTGATCTCGGACCGAAGGGTCGCGGGTTCGAGTCCCGCCTCGGGCATGGTTGAAATTGTGTTCGTCCTTTCGCCCCTTATCATCACCATATCGTTTCATCCTCATAGTTACCATACCGTTAACAGCAATAGTGGTCGCTAATGACCTAAGATGTTGATGCGACCTTAAATAACCAATTTAAAAAAAATAACTATCTTCAAAATTGTAATTACGCTTTGCTAATTGTTGTGACCGCCCGCGCGCTTTCGCAAGTCCCGCCACCGACAGCCTCCTAAAGGCCGGAAGCGCGCGGGCGGTCACGCCAGTACGAGCGTGCGGAGACTCGCCGCCACCCTCGGCGGCGGGCCCAGCCGGCGAGCCGTGGCCCCCAAGGGGGTATAAAGTGAGCCCCCTCGCAGCGAGGAGGCAGTCCAGATCCAGTCAGTGAGTGGGAACCGTGGCGGAGGCGCGCACACGGAGCAGCAAGAGGCAGTGGCGGGGAACCGACCGCCCCTCTGCATCTACGCCGTAGGGAGACGGCGTGACGCCCGGCCTAAGGAGAGGCGCGGGCCCGGAGCCTGATACATGGATCGACGCAGCGTCCCAAGACGGGACACCAGCAGGAAGAGCGTACCAAAGGGAACATGTTAACTAAAAGAATATGTTAACTAGAGAATTTGCCTTGTACATAAATGATAATAAAATAATGTTTTACAAACAGTGTTTTGTGGACGTAACACTAATTTTCACATATCTACACGTCTCGTAATGTTGCAAAACTGAACATAGGAAATTGAACCGTCTGGTGACTGCTAGCGCTGAGACGCCTGCGAAGGGTTTCCGCTTTAACCGAAATCATAGTGGGCGGCGCCGGCGATGGGGGCGGGGCATGGGTGTGGTCGTGGGCGGGGACGTGTGCGGGGGTGCCCGCCGTGGGGTTGGGGTGGGGACATGACGCGCACACAGGGCTGTGGAGATGTGCTGAACGAATGGTGAGCTGGATGTGGATGTGTGGAAAGGAGGAGAAGAATGTGGAGCGTGAGGTGGAAGTGGAAGATAAGAAGGAGGTGGGAATGACGGAGGAGAGGGATGTGTAGCGTTTGGGAGTGGAGGAGGTGAAGGAGGTGGAGCTTGAGGTGGAAGTGGAAGGGGGCGAATGAGTGGGATGGAGTTGGAAGTGGGGAGGAGGAAGGGGTGAAGGTGGAACGCGACATGGAGATAAGGTGGCGATGGTGTCGTTAATATCTTAACGTTTATGATTTGATTGCACATGTCTTTATACTAGGCAGATATATGAGAATTTTCGAGACGCAGTAAAGAATTTTAAAGAAACTACTAAACAATGTAACTTTGTTTTCTGCGTTAATATGACGAGAACGGGTTAATGGATTCATGGATTTGAGTTCACATTTTTTAAATTTTCTTACCATACTACATACTTCCGCAGGAATGGAAGCAAAGGGAGTGGTGTTAACCATGGTGTGATGATAATGGTGCACTGGTTTTGACAACTAGAGGTTAATATGACACATATTTCCGCCACGATTGAAAATTCCTTTCCAAGGCTACTCTTTGTCGTCATAATGGTCTTTTCTTACCTGTCAATCCTAGTGACAGCAATCTCTGGTAGTATTCAGTAGTCCTCTAGTAGTAGCCTCTGGTACCTGAGTTCTCTCTCTCTCTCTCTCTCTCTCTCTCTCTCTGTATGTATATATTATATATATATATAAGACAATGGGTGTGGTTGTGGTTGTACTGATTACTGCAGAGAGCATGTAATCAGGATCTTCACTGTGATTGTTGATTTGTATCTTCCTTCGTCCGTTTCTTCTTCCAGTGTACATTCCGTAGGTGGGTTTGGAACAGGGAGAGAATCAGAATGCAGAAGTGGGCGCACTGTAGATTAAAAATTTGGATAATAAATTTCGAGATTCTTTTTTCTTTTTAATTGGTTTATTTAAGGTCGCTTCAACATCTAAGGTCATTAGCGACCACTATTGCTGTTAACGGTATGGTAACTATGTGGATGAAACGATATGGTGATTGATGATAAGGGGTGAAAGGACGAACACAAATACAACCATGCCCGAGGCGGACTCTAACCTGCGACCCTTCGGTCCGAGATCACTACAACACTACTGCCTTAGCGATCTCGGCCACCGGACCGGCTTCGAGATTCTTGTTACTTTGAATTGAATGATATTTAATATTAATTGAATTATATTTAAATGAATGATATTTATATAAATTATGATTTTTGTAATGATTTATATAAATGAATGATATGAAATTGAATGATATTTTGTTCTGCGAACAAAAATATCATTATTTAATTTTTCAGACTCTTTTTCAAAATAAGCACCCAACAAATACATACAATTCAGCTATAATACAAAGGAAGTGATAACTGAACTTTACGTATTGTTTGGTGCCGAGTTTGAATAAAAATAATATTTCCGTCACGACACGTTTTCTTGAACAATTAAATTTTACTTTTAGTAATATCTACCATAATTTTTATTTCGGCCATTCGAAAGAGGACTAATTGTTGGACTCAGATTAAAAGAAAAAATATTGCTCAAAGTAATTTATTGGTACTTAGGAATCCAGAAAAGGAATTTAAGTACTTTGAGAAAGAAAACCTGATATTTGGTTCTAATGTTCCCGGATTGATGAGCAAATTTAATATCTACAATAAAGATCAATGAAGGCTGTTTATAGATCCATCGAAAAGGAGCCTTAAAGCTGTCCTGCATCATACCGGAAGCATCTGTACTAGTAGGACACTCGGTGCGTTTAAAAGAATGCTATGAAAATCTGGCTCTTGTCATCAAGAAAATAAAATATGCCGAGCACGGTTGGACCATTTGCGGTGATTTGAAATTTATCTCTAATCTTCTTGATCAACAAGGCGGTTAATACAACGCATTCCCATGTTTCATTTGTAAGTGGAACAGCCGTGATAAGACTCAACATTGGGTCAAAAGAATGGCCGATAAGACAATCTTGTGCCAGGCACCAAAATTGTGCTTCGGAACAGCTTAGTTGAGCCAAAAACTCTATGATTACCCCCTCTGCATTTAAAATTATGTATAATAAAGCAGTTTATCAATGCTCTTCCAGAAGATGGTGAAATAGTGTACAAAACGATTACAGGTTTGTCCGTAACCAAGTTAAAAGAGGAAATCATTGAAGGACAATATCTGCTAACTTATGAAGAATAAGGAATTTGAAGCATAATAAAACTCAGGAAAAATAAACTTGAGTTCCTATCAAAGATGTCAGTAAATTTCCGGTTAACTACATAATCTGACCATAAAGCCATTGTTATATTGCGTTGAGTTGCTCCTGAGAGCCAAAATACGTTTCTTTACTAACGTGCACATTTCCCCGAAAATTTACACTCAGTCTGCGGAGAACAGGATGAAATGTTCCACTAAGAATTGAAAAATATGGTGCCTAAATATTAAGGAAGATAGGAAAAAAATCTCGTTAACTACTGTTGGATGTTAACACGTTCTAATATTAAAAATAGAAGAACGTCAAAAAGAAGTTAACGGAAATAGAGTACGAACTTAAATAGAAAGTATTTAGTTTTCTACTACGTTTAACTGTGTTGCAAAGTTTCATGTACACATTTTCCTTTTTTAATCATCTATTTTATGTAAGTACTAAACTAAAATTATATTGGTGATTTTCTTCTAGAAACTGCACTATAATTTGATATACACAGTTTAAAATCAAGGGAACTTCTTGTTTTTTTTCTCTCTACTACAGGCGTCTTGTGCGATCTTAGAACAGTGGCTTCCATCTACTTCAAAATTGCTGCAAAACTATTTGCCTCAACAAAAATCCATTATATTTTACATAGATTTACATGAATAAAAGTACTTTATTAGTAGTTTAGCAAAACTTTTGACATCGATTTTAAAAAATCTTGACGTGATGAGAGAAAATGGGGGTCGTTATGGACATCACATCAAACAACACAAAAATCAGCGAAAACTTTTCTTGTATTTTTCAAAAACTTCAATTTCGCAGGCCTGTGTATGGAGCATTTGAAGAGAACTCTTAAACATCTAACTACACAACTTGTGTTGGAGGAAGCTATAATTTTTCGTCGCCGTAACTTTATAATCCCGCGCTGGGAATACTACTTTTTTGTTGCTCTATGCATTTTCAATCTTTTAAAAGTCCAAGAGATTCTACACAACTACCTTATTTAAATAAAGGCATCTGCATCACAAACAATATTTATGAATCGTGAATTCTAATGAAGTAATCAACCCTTATATTTGCATTTCTTAATTACCTAAAAATAATTTTCAAAAATTTATTGTGGGAATTTGGAATTCTGATGTGGTGTTGTTGACGTTTTTATGAGAAGAAATAAAAGAGGTCATCTTCGTCAACACATTATTTGTATTAGATAGCGGCTTTCGCTGCTTCGGCAAAGTCGTAGACTGTGCCTACCGACCGTCTTTTCAAAAATTATACTTATTTAAAAGTTATTTTAAAATTTGAAAAAATATATTGCAATACAGAACTCTGATACTGTCACACAAGATACCTACATTACACAATTTGTTTTTCTTCAAACTCGCATGTGGTAAATACTATTTTAGGTTTAGTCGCAAATTAATTCACATAAATCACTTAAATATATCGTATTTAGGTAGGATTTTCTTCTATCAAATAACAAGCTATTGTTTCCACGTCGTACTTTCGTTTTGCCACGAAAAAGGGTTTTCAGTGTTATTTGAATTAATCACCCGGTTTTCTCGCCTTCAGGATTTATTCCGTTTTCTCGACTTTACTTCGAATAAACCCATTAAAGAAACAAATGTTCAGATTTCTCCTTGGTTCTACGCGATGTTGTGGGAGCGCTTTATCATGGAAATTGCTCCGTTTTTCAGCGCATCTCTCTTGCAGTTATTTTTTCAAACACCTCCGTCCCATCTCCATCCCGAAGCTTCTTAAAGTGCTGTGTATTTAATGCAGGGCGTTTCAAAAGGTGGAGTGGATCTTCTCTCCGTGTATTTCATTAGCCTGTGACGTGCTATCTGTAAACCACATAATCGACATAATACATTTTGCGACCGATCTTCTCCATGTTATTAGCCCCTTCCTCCCCGCCACCACCACCGACATTCTTCTTTCGCCATTATGATCGCTCCCTCAGTGGCTTCCTTTTGTGCGGGGCCCGGCGGAGGGTGTGGTTTTATTGTATTTCCGGCCGAGCCCTCCAATTACCCTTTGTCATTGTGCACTTTATCCCTTTCAGCCGGTAAGGGCTTCAATAACCTCGCCGATTCTTTACCCCCGCCCCGTGTTCCCGAGGGGGAGCGGGGCGGGGCGGGGCGGGGCGGCGCCGTTCAGTAACCTGTGCGGCGAGGCGAGACGCACAAAGGGCAGCTCCACTTAGTTACTACGTCGGCCGCGGCCCGCGGCGGGGGCGCGCGGGTGGAGGATAGGGCTGGAGATGGCGCCGGTAGAACCGCTCGTGGGACTATCGCCAGATTCTGCGCTTCTCTTGGGCCTTCCTATTCCTTCTTCTGCAGCTCAGGGTTCGCAGGTTCAAACCCCGGCCAATTCATGAGGGATTTGTGGGGATATGGGAAAAATCGGGCTCTCTCGGGGTTCTGTCGTTTCTCTGCATCACAGTCCATTATTGATTTATCAACATTCGTATCCATAATATCGTTACTAGTTCCTGAAACTCATTCTAGATATGGTTATAAAGCCAGTTACTGACATCCAAATCATAAGGAATATACTCCTTCGTCTTGGTTTTCTTTCGTTTTCTAGCAACATCTACTTAATTATTGTTTTCTCGCCGACTTCTTTTGAATTTCCCATAACATCCGTTTCGTACACTATTTTTTAAGCGTCTCTTTATAATTTTTATCAGCTGTTTCGTTTTCTGTTTCTCCTCTTAACGATTTCCTTTTTCGTGTCTATGAACGCAAATATTACTTCACTTTCAACTCCTAGCTGTGAATGATTTCCTATTCAATATCATATTTGTATTCTGTTTTCCGTTTCTCATTTATGAAGGGGAGGGAAAAGGAGAACAAAAAGATTTTAAAAGTGCTTTAAAATAATTGGCAGTTACTATAACTAGAAGTTAATTAACAATGTACTTTGTTATTAGTTATGTGAGTTTTGAAGTTAGAGAAATAACAGTGTATGTTATTTGAAAGGAATGGAGAATCGAAATGTGAAGACCCATAACGACAGTTTACGACAGCAGTTTAGTTCAACGACAGCAAACCATTTTACCTCTCAGAGTCATCTCGTATTGCGCTTACCACCACGTTCTCCTTTGCCTTGTTCTTTTTCTCCGTCACTCATTGGTACATCCTATTCAATTGCCTCTACTCCCACATCTCTATCCCCACTCTCGTTCGTCTTCGCTATAGCCCAGGGCACGCGAAGGTCTCTTGCACCTCCCCCTCTCGCGAAGAAACAATTACGCCTCGGGGGGAGGGGGCGGGGCGGCCCTCGGCTGAGCGATTGTCATTGGCGTCCGCGGCCGAGAGCGCCGCCGGAGTATCCCAGCCCTCCATCAGGTCAGGGTGGCCCTTGGCCCCCCCGCCGACCACTGTAGGACACCTTCCCCACCCGCGGGCCAAAAGCCCAAATAGCATTTGGAGCTTGGTGCAAGAAGGGCCAGCGCTAGTTGTAGTGATTTTGGTTTGTATGCGCAAGTTGTTTTAAAGCTCTTCTTTCGTACAAGAAACGCCAAATCCAAAGTTCTTCCTATCTGATTTCACTATCTATCATTTCATTGTCCTATGATCGATCGGTCATTTCGATGGTGAAAGAAAACCTCCCATTTTGGGAGACTTTGAATATTGATGTTGGTCCTTCTTTCACAAGCCATCATTTTGTACCGCATACATTTGTACCTTTTGTCATGCTACTTACGTAATTTTATTCTTTTCTCAAAAAACCTCACCTCCAAAACGCATTTATTCTTTTTTAATTTTTAAAACATATCATTTCAAAATGTATCTCTTTTGTTAGCAACTGTAGTTGTAGTGTTTTTTCTTAACAACATTTTGATATACTTACTACTATTTCGATTATGTCTGCCATTTTATAATTTCACACATAATGTATGTTTTTTAGATTAATAATCATAAATCTTAAAAACATACATACAGAAAATTGTGACACAAGCAATATCATTTTCCCTCACTTACAGCTACAATTTTGATATGTCTATTATTTCTAAAATTGCTTAAATTGTTCTTTGAGAATTTTTTTAGATATTTCGTCTGCCTATTATCATTTTCTCTCAATTTTGCCGTCACATTTATATAAAGTATTCTTTAAACTCTTCAAATACTACTTTCTGTGTAACTCTGTAAAAATCCCTCTTTGGGCCACGTTTGTGACATTCTGCCGCATTGTGGCGGTCGGTTCTCTGCCCCAGGCAGCCAATCGAAAAGCGTCCGCGCGATCGGACGATAATAACGTCTGCGGTGGTCAAGATGGAGGCTATCTTATAAAGGAATGGTTTCGCTTTCAGGATTGTTGTAAAATGTAAAAAGTTCAAGAACGTGACGTCAATTTAAGGTAATGTTACTGCTTTGAATCTGCTCGTCAAACATTGTGCTTGCTATATGCTAATGCTACTCTCAGTTTCAGTTGATTGTGATTGCAGTAAACTAGTTTATTCATCTTGGTTTGTCATTTTGATTTTGATTTTTTAAATCAAATTTCTGAACCCCCGAGATTCTTTGTGTTTTAGATAGACTCCATTTCAATTATCTCAGATAAACGCAAGTCTACTGTATTATCCGACAATGCAATTTTTTGGTGGGCTGTTTGTCCTAATGAGGTGCATATATGTTCACACGAACAGGTCACTATACCGAAGGTATTGTTAAAAGTCGACATTCATTTACGAGAAGAAATCCAATTATAGACACTAGAATTCGTGAATTCCAAATTGAAGAAACCCCTGTTCATCAGGCTTGTTGGTTGGTGGGCTAGTAGTTGAATCTTTAAAATTTTGAAATACATTCTTTAAAATTTGGGGGTACTTTACATGAACCTCCCCAGATATTTTCAACATTTTCTCAAAAAACGGCTTCAAATTTTTTCTTTGCATTTCTTGTAAGAATATAGTAAAATACACTTATAAAAGTGGCATGGGTCTCAATTTCACAGTTAACTATGAATTTTTGAAAATTGTAAAAGTTTGAATTTTTCGGCGTCTTCCTACAACTCTAAAATAGAAGACAGATTTTTAAAAAAATTTTAAAGTTTTTACATTAAGGTCATGTAGATTTAAAACATGCAATATTTGAAATTTTAAAATAACAAAAACAAAATTTTCTCAAAAACGGATCCAAATTTATTCTTTAAATTTTTGGTACGGTTAGTGGCAAACGAACCCTATACGATGACATTAACGCCATATATATATTACATACTATTATTTCTTTAAAAATTACAGAATTGTAATTTTTTTACTTGATCTCACGTCTGTAATATTTATATTAGAGGAGATTTAGTTACATTATTATATTTATGAGCACATATGCTGTAATTGATGACATGTAAAGTTTCTCGAAAAATTAACTGTTATTTGTGAAAACGAGCTTAAAATTCCACATTGTTAGAACCTCCCAAACGCCATTCTCAAAAATGGTTCAAAATTTTTTCTTCAATGTTTTCCAATGGATTCCACAGTGCTAAATGCACTGTGATAGCAAGTTAATTTTCGTGTATATTCTTTTTTTTAAAAATTACACAAATGTATTTTTTAAATACCGCTATCTTAATATGAACATTTGCATTGATTTGTATACATTATTGCATTTGTGAGTGGAAGTGCTTCAAGAACTTGAAATCTCGATTTCCAATTCCCGGGAAAAAGAGCTTCAAATTTCGCATTAACAGTAATGCTTAATTACCATTTTAAAAACGGCTTCAAATTTTTCTATGAAATTTCTAGTTAGGACAAGGAATTACTCTTCTTTAATATTCTTGAAGTAATATTTCAACAATTGGGGAAGATGAGAAAATGTTCAAAACATTTACTTGGAGTGACGATAGATGGCAGTTGGTCAGAGAATGGAGGGGAAAATGGGACCTTAAAACCAAACCCGAAGAAAATTAGAAAACTTTGCTACGTCTATGCCATTCTGTAGCACTTCTAATTCTTTCTTGCTCACATACGTATACACGGAGTAATATGGTGAAAATTATGTAATGCGGCGAAAAATCGATTTCGAGATTTCAAGAGAAATACGTGTTTTGGAGTCCCCTGATTCCGAAACAGTTTTTTCAAAACGTCCGTCCGTCCGTTCGTTCGTTCGTCTGCCCGTCTGTCTGTAAACACTACTAGCGTCTAAACTATGCGTACTATCTTTTCCAAATAGAAATCTGTCGATTTGGCTCTAGTTGAAACTTTGATTTTGAAAAACTGTTTTTAAAATGTAGGGGTACATGCAGCCCTCCAGATATTTTCAAAATTTTCTCAAAAACGGCTAAAATTATTTTCTTTAACCCTCAACTGTCGTCGTGGGGCCATTTTTACCCCACACGATTTTCGAAGTTGAATATCCTACCTATTTTTCAAATGAGAACGTTTGTAAGCTGCTCTCCTTCAAATAATGTACTTACCTTTTGATTTGAGAAATACTGTAGAATTTTATGCGATTTTTGGCAGTGGCGTGAATGAAAATATGTGTTGGGATGACAGCGGCACCACCACACCAGTTATGCAACTGTCTTTGTAATGGAGTTTTTATCGAAAATTGTATCTTGTGCTGACACAGACCATGATATCGCCATCTCTAGATGGTTAGAAGAGGTGGAGAGTGATTATAGTGACACTGGAGACATAAAAAATGAATATAACTGTCATAGCAAGAATTCTTGAAGAGGTGGTACAGTATGTCAATTTGCCAACCTCCTTGAACATTACTCTTGAACGTGTATCTAGTCAGAGATCTGTTTAAAACCAATTCAATAATATAGAAAAAATATATATCGATCCTAAATGTAATTTACAAGTAGCCAAGGGAAATGAAGCTGTGCGCAATATGTCAGAAAAAATGAGCGAAAAAGGAAAAATAAAATTTGCCAGTCAATGTGCCATGAATATCAGCCAAACATTTATAAGGAGTGTCTACGAGTCTATTTTTGCAGTCATGTTTATATTTGTCGTTCAATATGTGTATTGACAATGATAATACGAAAAATAAAAGGATTGGTAAAAATTAGGTTTATTTATTATTATTTGTCAGTAATCTGTAACAAGTTAATTGTATTTAAATAAGTAAAAATATATTAAATAAAATTATTTCAAAAATTTTAAAATACTATAAAAATGTTTTTAAACAGAAATAGTTTTAACTTTCTTACAAACTTTAATAATGAAATGAATCTAGGGGTGCTACAGATAGGCACAGACTTTCTCGTAGTTAATTTTTTTAGCGCTTCGTTTAGGAGTTATTTAACTATATATCTGATCATGTAATGCGGATTGCATCGAACATGAATATTCAGATTCGTTTTTTAAAAAAATTCCCCGAATTTTTTTAATTAAAAAACAATTCGTCATGTTTCCGTGAAATAATCTTTCTTTAGAGACCTCATTTATAAAGATTGGTTGCCTGTGAGAGCCGCAAAAATTATGTATACTACTTAAATAATACAGAAGACGATGTCACAAGAATTGTTCCAGTTAAAGTGGTGTCTCGGGTCGTCTTTCAAATATAACACAAATAAAAGTCAAGTACGTTTTAAATTGTAAATATATATACATACATATATATATATATATATATATATATATATATATATATATATATATATATATATATATATATATTGTGACGTACCGGGTAGGCGGCTTGTTCTCAGTAAATTTATTTGTAAGGGACAGGTGTTCTTTCTCGTGAATGGGCTCGGGGTTATTAATCAAACACCACTGTTCCGTGAACAAAATAAACTGAACTATTTATTAATTCTGTACAAATCACTAATGATACAATATCTATGGTGGTCTCTACCCTTTTCTTTCATATAACCCATAATCACTGTTGGTCTCTCGATGTTATCGATCGAAGAAATATTTACCGTTACTTCTTCCACTACGAGCGTCGGCGGCTTCGGGGACCCTCGGTTGCCTCGCGCTCCTTCGCTGCTTGCCGGGTCGTTTCACTTGGGACCAGCCGAGGTGAGGCGCTGCGCTTCCGAAGTACGTCTCCTTTCCAATTCTCCGATCCACTCGACGTCTTTTGATCTGTGTTACTCCAAATAGCAGCTATCACTTTGGCAATATGTCCGATCGACTATTGATTGTTATCACGCACAAATTGTCCGTCAATTAATCTTTCTGCACTCGTTCGTTCGCGATACTAGTTTGCTTTTCGATCGCGGAGCAGCCCCAGATACGTCCTTCCTCGCCGGCGGCCAGCCAGACACTGACTCCTCGCGGCCTCGTTCCCACGGTCGGCCAACCGACGACACCTCGCCGCCCGTAACCGTTTTCGTGGCTAGCGAGCGCCCTCTTGCAACCGTTCTGCCGCGTTCTTGCTTGATGTCTCGCCGTTTCTTTGGGTGGAAACGCGGTGCGTTTCCAATATATATACACACTTGAATAAAAAAACATTGCACTCAATAACGAATGCAGTAAGTGTGCAATCACATGATTTCCATACTACATACATCAGAACTTCCATAAAGTAAAATCTCTCATAAATTACTCACGGAAAGTTTCAGCTACTGCATTTAGTTGAATATAAAATTGAATTTTATGAATTATTTGCACTAACTTTGAAAACTTTGTACATTCAATGCAAGTGAATAGTTAATTTAAAAACGTCATCTTAAAAAGAAAGCATCGTTATAAATGAACTACATTTTGTTTCAAGCTATTCATTAAATTCTAAATTGTGGAAGACTAAATTTTAAAAGTTCAGAATTTTGGAATATCTGTCTTCAGTTACGTTAGTTGAATAAATATTGGTAATAAATTCATTAGCGTATAACCTCAACTATACGTAACTGACTATTAACTTAGATATCTATCGACATGAAATTTAAATTCAATATATCCACTACCCATGGGACCGACTTGTATATCCTCAAAGGCTGACCGGACAGAGGGCTCCGGTCATCAACTCATGTCAGTGCAGTGCCACGTGTCGAGAGGTGCTAGGTTGGTCGAGTCCTGTCGTGTGGAAAGAATTCTAACGGCTGGCTGCTTCGATCGGTAGTTTTCCGCAGGTTCTATGATCAACTTCAGGCGAATGGCCGGGTAATACCCTACCAAACGAACTGCGTGCGATCTTTTCTTCTCGTATCTTATCATATCCTACTCTTTACTTACATACTCTTACATTCACCTCACTACCACACATGCCGGGAGAATGAGGGGCCTTAGAGCTTGTTCCGGCTGGGGATAGCCCGGTGCGAAGGACCTCGTTATAAAAACTCCGCTAGCCCATGATAGGTCGGCGCCGGTTTTAGCCATCCAGGGCGGAAGATCATCGCTACCTTCCGAGCAAAAATATTTCCTCCACTTAGGGACACATGATCTTCGACGTTGTTGCCCCCAGAATCACTATAATTCAACGTATGAATCCAACGTCAGTCTGTTCGGGGACAACTGTACTTCTTAAACCGTTCTGTCGATTTTCTCCCGAATTGATACTAAACGGACTGGAGACTGGGAGGTTTCAAATGGATATTTTGATTGTTGAGGGTTTTCTACACGACTCACGCATTTACCTTTTATGCCTCTGCTGGAGTTTTATTAATACGGATCTTGTGTGGCATAGTGGTATGAGTGCCGACAAGTTTAATCTGAGGATCTGAAATCTGGTTTCGGAGAGGAAAAAATTGCTGGATCAAAACACTTTTGTTGCTTTATGTGGTAGTATAATGTTACGTTTCTAGGTGGTGAATTAAAAGTCTGGTATTATTTTAACAAAAACGTTTGTTATGTTTCTTAATACAATCACTGAAAACACTTGATTATTTATTTACATTACACTTCTCTTGGTTATTTATTTACACTACTCTTCTCTTACACTGTCACACAGTCCTAAGCACTGACCACAGTTCAATGCACTGGCGACAGTCCACCTCACTGACCACAGTACGATGCATTGACCACGGCTCACGTCACTGAGCACAATCACTGCACTGCTATTCACCGCGATGCACACACTTCATAGTTCAGCTTCCACTGGGGATTTAAGACTGACTCGCGGTCGCCGGCCGCCGCGTATTTATACTCGGCGGGTGCCGTCGAGAACTTTTCGGACTCCGCGAATATTCTGGAATAGTATAGTGCAGGGCCGCTGGCAGATGACGCAACCCGCGCTCACGGGTAGTTCCTGGTGGTGCCGGCAGATGACGCAATCCGCGCGTACAGGTAGTTCGTGGTGGTGCCGGCCGGTGACGCAATATTCGTTACAATAATATTACGTAACATTTAGAAACAACCCGATAAAGAATGTGCTTTGGAAACAGCACTAGTTTCTTTCTATTTCTTGTAAAATTAGAGTAAAATATACTTACAGCAATGACACATGTCAAATGTTCACTGATAACCCTGAATTTTGAAATTTGCAAATGATTGAATTTACTTGGCGGCTTCCTATAACTACAATATTGAAGATGGAAATATTTCCTCCAATGCCAACTGTTGATTATAATTAGTTCTTTGAATAAGGTCATACACATTTTGAAAATTTTAAGTAGTTTTCCTGCAATATTGCGTCAATATGAGCAATTTTAAAAATACCAAAACCAGATTTTCACAAAAACACAGTTCAATTTTTTAAACCTTTGGTATTGACAGTAGCTAAATGCATTCTATAAGATGACAAAAATGCCATATTGATAAATAGTGTCTTATAATGTTTTCAAACAATATCAAAGCTTTTCTGTGAAAACGAGCTCAAAATTCTGCATTTCAGAAACGTAGAAAGCTCATTTTCTCAAAACCAGTCCAATTTTCAAAATTACATAAATGTGTTGTGACATACCGATATGTCACATGAAAATAAACTAACATTTATTTGTAGACTATATGGTGGAACATGCATTAGGAAATATCACGAGAGCAAGCGCTTAGCAACGACCGTGAATAAACAAGTAGTTTTTGTTTTTGTAAATGCATTTAGAGGTGGCTGGATGCCGAAAGTAGAAAATTTGGGGATTGGGCGAAGAAGTTTAGACGATTGAAAGGTCAGCTACACCAAAATATAACGAACGTATGTATTGGCTGGGTGAGAGAAGGACGGTCAAATGTTATGAAAAAGAGGAAGGTAGTTTAATGCGAAGTCTTCGAGGGTGAATCATGCAGGAAGATTTCATTCTGACCGGCATCGCGTTTCTGAACTGATCGTAGGTTCGTGAGAGGGAACGAGTATAATACACATAGTCAGAATCGGGTGTTCAGATCGTGAAATTTTAAGGACAGTAAATGATATTGCAGATATTGCATGTGGAAGTAATATTGATGCATAAATTGGGACTTTGTCGGGAGTGGTAATCGAGTAATAGATTTCGGGGCTATGTCATAGGACTTAATCGGGACTGATAATTTTGATAGTTTGAGACCAGCTTGGATAGGGGCAGGAGAGGATTTCTTGGGACTTTGGACTACGGCAAGCTCGCAATATATTTCGACTGAGAAGTCTACGAGGACATCAACGAAGAATAGATAAGTTAACCGCGGTATAAAATTGTAAATTCAAAGATATCTTGATCAAAGGCATAACTTCAAATCATTTTATTAAATTCACTAAATTGTTTGCTAAAAGGTAACAATAAACTTTGTTAAATTTTGTTCTTTAGAAAAAAAAGTGATCTTTCATTTAGTCAATCCAAACAGTAATGAATTAGGAATAGAATCATTCTATTTCAGATTCCCAGCTGCGCTGTATAGTCTGCCCTATAATCCATTATAAAGGTAATAAAGATTATAATATATCGTGACCCATTGACCCAGCAAGCCGGACGCTAAGATCTTTGCCAGATATTAACGTAGATAAATTTTGTATATCTCAGTATTTTTTAATATCTCTCACGCCGTTGATATGCACATTTGCAGAAATTTGTATACGTGATTGAATTGATAATGGAAGCGCTTCAAATGATTTCCAATAAAGTTTTTGAAAACTTAAAAGATTCTTGTGAAAAATAGTTTCCAATTTCGCATTTACACCAGAGCTTAAAGTATATATTCTTTTAAACGGCTCCAAGGGTATAACAAAATAAGGCAGTGAAAAGGGCCCCAAACCAAATCGATAATCCCAATGCCCATTTGAAAGAGAATACAAAATGACGCACATTCACAAAAATCAGCAAATGTAGGGTAATCTGTAGCAGAGATACGAGATACGTGTTTTGCATGTTTGATTTTTCTAAGCATCTATTTCGTGTATCAGGCTGAATAAATTGAACCATATTCCAATTTGCAGGTATTTTTGTCAACGAAGTTTGACGCTATATTCATATAGAAAAATAAATAAATTTTTGAAATTAATTTTCAACGTGATAATGTTGGAGTACTTTTTCAATTTTCCTCTTAAATGGGACTTATAACATTCTATTATATATGTTCTTCAAATTTTTAAACAATGTAAACGATAGTGAAAGAATTGAAAAAATGTTCAGTTTATTGAAATTCGCTCCAATATGTAATTGGAAATCTTGTTTTACCAATGTTTTCGCATTTACGTAAACGCCATTTTCTGAAAAATGCCTCCAAATTTTTCAACGAAATTTCCTTACAGGCTGACATTTTACTCTTCTATAACATCCTAAAAATGTTATATTGCGGTTCTACAATTAGGAAACCGAAAAAGGAGAATTAAAAAGTAATGTATTTGGAGCCCTGAAAGACGACAGCAGGCAAGAGGATTGGGCAAGCTAAGTCAGACTAAAGAAATTACAAACAAACGAGCGAAGGAAAGTCTGTGCCATTTAATAGCAACACTAGTTCCTATTCCAATTCTGTATAACACGCTGACGTGACAGTGAATGATTTGTTTGAACACTAAGGTGTTGTTAAGTAAATTATGCGTATCTTGATCTTCGAATTTGCCAAATATCATTACATTAAGTGCAAAACTATGCCTGTATATACGATGAAAATATGTATATAAGCTGCCAGTAACATAAAGAACAATGTTTTATAATAAGTAATATCTTCGACCCCGGTGACTATGCTGATAAGTAAAAAACTTAATTTTACAATGAATTAGACAACCCCGTAACGCCGCCATCAGCTACGAAAAAAGCCCACGAACAAAGAGGAGTGCGGTACGCGGCAGAGCGTTGACTTATAAACGCGCCATCTACCCACAGCTTTCCGAACTCGGACGCCCGAACTAGTGAATGTTTTCCGGGAGGTCACGAAACGGGAGAATATTCACCCTCCAAAATTTTCCCAGGCGCGAGTACCATAAGTATTGCGGCGCGCCCCGAGGTGCCCTCTATGACTGTAGCAGCGACGGCGACTAGACCGAGCTCTCTTCGATTGCGGCAGCGACGGCGATTGTACCTTGATAGCATAGGAGTTTATTTTAACTTGGTGGTTAAAACGTTAGCTTGTGAAGCGTATCTTCGAAAGTGAGGTAATTAAGAAGTGGAGTGGACAAACATTCTTCGCATTCACAATATTTGAGAGAGCAAGCGAAGTGACTATTTGACTCGAAATAATTTCAAACTTGTAGAATTCGCGCAGAAGGACATTAACTAAATCCTGCATCTCACATTGCACGCTGAGACCACACATGCCCAAAGTGTGATAGGTAGGGCGAGCATTTGAAGCATAACTTCAGCTACATTAATTATTCGAGGCTGGAAGCGCGAACGAACTTGTAGTGGGCGCGGTAGAAGAAGAAGGACGACCACAGGAAGAGCGAAGCGTAGGTGAGAAAGATTTGGACAGGAACGAGAATCGTACGAGTCCAGAGAACGGGAGAAGGTGTGGAAATTGTAGGCGCAGCGGAGTCCAGCGTTCGAGCGAAGGAAACTGGTATCGTCGTGGGACACCAAGCGAAGACGAGTGGCAACGCGGTGCGAGCGGCAGAAAATCCCAAGGTTACCTACGGGCGAGCGATGCGGAGCTGTTGAGGAAAAAGAACTGGCAACTTTTATGCGGCGATCAGTTGGAGAAAGAGAATAGCGGGAAATACACGACAATTCGTGTTAAAGTGGGTGAAAAGTCCAGAAAAGGTGGAGAAGTATCCCGAACGATGTGAGTGGCAGTTTCAAGTTCATTTACTGCACGTGTCATTAAATTCATTCAAAGTGGCCGTACCTTGTACAATTTTACTTAAGGTTAGGGAATAGGTTAGGTATATAAGGTTAGGGAAGGGTAGGGAACAATGTTTTTGACCATTTCTAATTGGAACTAACTCTCACCCACGTCACGAATTCGAGTATTTCTTGGGCTATTCGGTCTACTCTCTTTCATAAACATAGTGCCAAAAGTAGAATGGTGACAATTGATGTTCTCTTCATCGTAAAATCACCTTAAACATAGTATTTAATTGATTTTTGGGACTTGTTTATAAAAATTTTTTTAAAACTTTTCTTCTACTCAATTTATTTACTATAAAATAGGGAGCTTGATTATCTCTCTCTCTCTCTCTCTCTCCCTCACTCTCTCTCTCCCTCACTCTCTCTCTCGCCCTCTCTCGCCCTCTCTCGCCCTCTCTCGCCCTCTCTCGCCCTCTCGCCCTCCTCGCCCTCTCTCGCCCTCTCTCGCCCTCTCTCGCCCTCTCTCGCCCTCTCTCGCCCTCTCTCGCCCTCTCTCGCCCTCTCTCGCCCTCTCTCGCCCTCTCTCGCCCTCTCTCGCCCTCTCTCGCCCTCTCTCGCCCTCTCTCGCCCTCTCTCGCCCTCTCTCGCCCTCTCTCTCTCTTTCTGCAGATCCGCGTGGCGACCAATGTTCTTCCTCCTAATGCTTCAGCAAAAATGGCAGAGTTTCCGTTTCACTCTAGACAAATTCTCGTAGTGGTTCATATTAAATTTTGATTGGTTGATTCTGCTTGCTTAAGTGAGCGCATTCAAAAATCTACCTTTTACACGTGGTACTATCTATGATCATTTCTGTTAATCTCTTGCAACCTCTCACTATCTCTCGTGGAGGTAGGATGACGTTTTTTCCATCGCCCTTTCGAGTATGTACCTAAACTTTAGCGGTTACACAATACCTAGTTAATTAATTAAAAACAACGCATTTGTGTTGAGCTGGCTAAAGGGAATATAGGGTTGTCGGAATGATGATACGACGTAAATACACTTGTAGGGATATTGGTATAAAGAAAAAGCTGTTTTTAGCATTATAGTCTTTGCTTCTACAAAGACATTTTCTTGCAAATATAGTACTTGAGATATTTTCAAAACATTAACAACTAAAGAACAAAATATTTAAGCAATGTTGTAGTGCTTTTTAACTTTTATGCTCAGACGTATTGTAGAATTTTTACAATCAACCTCTACTAAATTTGTATGTGCAAAAAACTATGAAGGATTGATACTTTAATATTTTCTGATTCTTCAGTAAAATGTATTTTTAATTAAAACTTAATATAGAAACTAAATCACAGTATTGAATGAATATCTTTTTCTACAAAAATCAAACACTTAAGAATTTATTAAATAACTGGTTGTCATTGAGAGTCGTACTTATAATACAGCAACGAAAGAACAGGGGAATAGAAAGACAAATGATGAAGTATCTACATTGCGGATTATCCGATGGAAAGGGATGGAATTTGAAACGAAGTTTATTTTCAGAGCACCATATATACCACAATCAACAGATTTGTGAAATAAAGGTTGCACAAACGCATCTGAAAATCCAATTGTCATTAAAATAACATGCGTGTGAGGCCGGCTGAGACAAAAACACCGTGCAATCACGAACGGGGGACGCCCAAGGAGATCGTCATCCCCTCCCTCCGCCATTTCCACACCACCGTCGGTCCGCGCCTCCCCGTTCTGCGACCCGTCACTCCCCTCGCCCCGCGCCAACACCTCGTCCCTGCCATCTGTCCTGTCCCGCTGCCGCCCCGTTCCCGAATCCCCGGCGCCGCCTCCGGAAGCTGCAGTCGAAGAAGCGAGGGGTGAGGGAGCGGAGGGGGCGATGTGTTTGCGCAGCGGGCAGGCGCGCTTCCGCTGACCGCTCACCGCAATTGAACATCGAGATCAAAGGACACTTTTCCGCGCCTCCCCCGCCGCGCCGCTTCACTCGCAGCGCTCCCGCCCCGCTCACGTGCCATCCCCTCCCCCCCATCCCTCCCCTCCCCATCCCTCCCATTTCCTCTACACCCTCCCATCCCCACCCTCCCCTCCCCTCCCCTCACCCCTCGCCCCTCCCTCCCTCATTTTCTCTCCACCCTCCCCTCCCTCTCCTCCCCTCCACTCTCCCCACCCCTCCCCATCTCTCCTCACCCTCTCCCGTCCCTCCCTCTCCCCTCTCTCCCTCTCCCCTCTCTCCCCTCACCCTCTCTCCACACCCTCACCTTCCTACCCGCCCCTCCCCTCCCCTCCCCGCCTCCCTACCCTTCTACTCTCCCCCCACCCTGCCCTCACCCTCATCCCTCCCTTCCCTTCACCCTCCACACCCCATCGCCAATCGCAATCGCGCCGCTGCTGGGAGCTCAGTTCCCTCACGAAACGCTGCGACCAACCCCCGTTCCCTCACCACAGCAGGGCATTCAGAGCTTTCCCCTGCCTGAGTCCCCCATTTTTCAACTATACTTTCGTTCTCCCAACTTCTTCTGAAAGCTTTAGGACATCCTACGTATTATTTACGTTTTTTTTGTAACTTCTACAATGTCTCTACTCTACTCTTCCCTACATTATTTTCGTCTCCCTACACTTTTGATACCTGGAGCTTTCGAAACAGCTAGAATTTGTTGATTTATTCTCCATTTAATTCCCCATTTCAGTTCAGGTTTGGTCTCACCTACCGTTTTAAATCTTTCCAACCATCTTGTAGATAATTACAATTAATATCTTCCCTTCGACAGAGTATCCTCAAAACTTTCAAATGTATTTCGTTTTCACAACATTAAAGAATATGTTTCAACCACCTCGAACGCTGTAACCGAAACATGGCTTTCCACTCCCTTTACAATCAGCAATTCACCTAGATCTACTACAATGTTCTCAGTCAAACTTTCCAATTGATCTTTACATTTTCTCATTCTCTTCGACTGTTTCGGAATATTCACTATTTCACTATCATCGGTTTCCAAAAACACAAATTGTTTACAACCTTTGTATAATTTCCTATCCCAACCGCTTTCGTCTGCTAAATTTTACTGACTTCGTTATTCCTCAACCCGCCATGCGATCATTTTTTGGATTTATATTTCTGCTATTCGTTTGTGGTCAATCGAAACCCACTTCCAACAACTGAAACCTTTTATCTACAAACTCAAATATCTCATACA
Organism: Teleogryllus oceanicus; assembly: GCA_964035755.1. Taxonomy (NCBI): domain Eukaryota; kingdom Metazoa; phylum Arthropoda; class Insecta; order Orthoptera; family Gryllidae; genus Teleogryllus; species Teleogryllus oceanicus. Next base: position 79,133,874 of record CAXIVR010000011.1, on the reverse strand, counting down.
CTTCCTACGCAGGTTCAATCCGATACCCTATCCCATCGTGGTTTTACCAACAATACAGCAAGAATTCAGGACTACACGAACCAATTTCTATCGATATCGCCTACACCGTTCTCTTCAGTTTCGATTCACAACGGACTTTAAACTGCGATTCCCTTTCCCCCTTCCCCCTTGACTCCATCTACGCCCATCCCAATCCAACATTTCTAATTTTAACTTGCCGTGCTACCCCAGTGTTTTTTTACCATTCTACTATAAGTCATCTCCTTTCTCCAGTCTCTCCATGGCACCCCACCAAAACAACTGCTTTTTCCTGCGATCCCTTTCCTTTGGCTCTTTCCTTTCCTGACACCCACGGCACTGACCTCCCTCGCAGCGCTGCCAGTCGCGCCCCTTCCAGGACCTTCGACGCAGCTCTCATTGAACGCAGGAAATTGGAAATTGTGGAGCACCGCACATACGCGTTTCCTAACCGCTAAGAGAAGGAAATTGAATTTTAATTGATATTATACTTTCAAAAAGTGCTTGACGTCAGGAGCACGGCTAGCGGCGGGGGCCGGGTTAAACGCTTCTTGTGTCTGTGCAGGGGCCGAGGGTGGGGATCCAGCTAATTGGTTTTGTGCTTTGTGTGCTGCGGGCGGGCGCCGGCGCGGCCGTCTACCGCGCTGTGCCGCGGCGCGCCGGCTAGTGGAAGAGAGTTGATTTTTTCGGCTTTGCGTTGGTCACTTGGCTCCCGCAGACGCGCAGTGAGATCAGGAAAGGATGGAGAGGAAAACGGAGAGAGGGAGAGGGGAGAGAAGCCATGTCGTAGGAAAAGTGAGCGGTTTTTGAAAGGAGTCTTGAATCTTTGCGGTCATTTCTAGGGCAAAAAGTTGAACTGAGATTAAAGACAATGGGAGGGAATGAACACGAAATAAAACACGCTGATGAAGACCGCTTAAACTTCAGGTTATATGTTATGTAATAGAGAATTCGTAAATTGAATATTAAAGCGTTTTTCACAAGTGATATTGCGATGTGTTTTAAAGTACACTTGTACTTTCATTAAATCGCGCTCTGATTTATAAACAAAACAATTAAGAAACTCTTTATTTTTCGTATAGTAAGTTTAAAAACTGATGTATTAATATTCATTTTTCACGACCAATAAGGAAGTAAAACGGTTTTCCTATTTAGATAAACATTTTCAGTTTAGTTTTAGCTTTTCAAAGTTAATGAAAAAGAAGATACATTGATAACACATTTAAGGCATATATGAGAATTAAGAGGAAATCATCTACCCGAAGGAATAAGAATAAATAAATAACTTTTACATGGCATGACAATTACAGTCCTTGAAATTATTTTCATTATATTATCCAATCAAGGTCTGTAACAATTTTGGCTGAATAATGTACAGTTACCCTCACAAAAATTTTCCGCAAAATTCTATCTTCCCAACCACGTCAACGAACTGGGACAGCCCGGGACCGGAAGGGGGAGGCATTGGCCAATCGCTAGCAGGTAGAACCGCCGTTGCCTGACATTGGTGCAAAATTACAAGGGGTTGAAATCACGCTGTCTCAGGGTGGGGCCAGGTTTTAATAATAATAATAATAATAATAATAATAATAATAATAATAATATTAATGTCTTTATTAATGGTGAGGCTCAGGCCATAGGGCCTGCTCTTCCGCCTAACCACTGAGTTTACATTTATACAGAGTGGTAACATCCCCCTCTTATGAGGGGAGGGAACCTGTACATTTACGTCTGGGAGTGCAAAACTAGGGACCATCCCGGCATACGCCTTAGGTTTTATACGTTTGATCCGGAATTATCATCAAATATCCCCACCAATGGAGAGATTTTGCGTGCGAGTACACCATAACGAAAACGTATTTCTGAGCGGGAATTTTCCGTACAGAACTACTATCAACAAACTGTAAATATTTAGTATTTTAGCAACAGATATACTATCTTCTAACAATCCATTTGTAACTCCTGAGAAAATGCTATTTTAAAATGCTCTTTTTAAGCACAATTTGCAGAACTTTCCCGGCCGTTTTAACGCATATTTTCAATTTGTTCATAAAATTGTGAAATTTTGGGGAGACCTTCTCCCTTTAGATTGCTTACTTGGCATTGTTTATAAATTTGAAATAGTTGCAATTTTTATCTCATCTAAATAGCGTTTAAACCCAATACAAAATTCCGGAATCCGATCGGTGGTATCATATTTCGTTCTCGAGATATGTAATGGTTTATGAGAAATTAGCATCTTGAAATGACCCCTTATTTTGGAACTCAATTCGATATACACAAGCTTGGTGAAAAAACAGTTCTCCAATATCTCGCTCTTGCCTGCCACGTACGCTTAAAAAGCACTTAGCTTATAAACAAAATCAATGGCCAATTTAATTACGCTGAATCGGTCTCTTTTACGGCGAGTATGAACATAACGAGTACACCAGGACGAAAAATATTTCTGAACGGGGCTTTTCTGTCCACAATTACTGTCAATAGACGAGTAAATATTTAGGGTTTTAGCAACAATTTTTTCTAACTTTTAGTAATCAGTTTGAGTTACAAACTAATTGCTAATTTTAAAATGTTCTCTCAGGCACAATTTGCGGAGCCTTCTTGGATTTAATTCGCGTTCTAGCACATATTTCAAATTTCTTTATAAAATTGTAAATTATTGCAAGATTTGTAATTCTCAGTTTTCGGTTCTGGGACATCTGAGAGCCTTTCCCATTTGTTCATAGTTTTGCAAATTTTTTATTGTCTTTTCAAAACTGGGTACAAACAAGTTTCGCACTCCGATTGGCGCTATCGCTATTCGTTCCCGAGGTATGTAATTGTTTTAAAAAATTAATATCTCACGACAACTTCCATTGTTTTGGGAGTCAATGATTTTTCAGTTCCCTCACAAAACTTTCCTTCAAGCTGTTTTGCAAATGCATAGTGCACTCTTTTCAACTCACGACCCTCATCCCACAATGCTATTTGAAACTACCTTCAAAATGCAGGTTTGTTGTTTGAGGCCATTACTTATCGAACCAAAATCATAGAAACGTTCAAAAGTTCCCTAAATGCGTAAGTGCCAAAAAGATCATCTAATGGGAACGCATAAATCTCCAAACATATGAAAGAATCAGTTATTTCAACGCCGAAGTCAGAACCTTATAATAGTCGCATTCAAAATATCCACAATGTCTTTAATTTATTGTGTTCTTTAAATGCACCCCGTACCTCTGAAAGAAAACATTAAAACTATAACTTAAAATAATAATAACCATTGTTGGGATGATATTATATATTTAAAACAATATGAAAACAACAAAGAATTTACAAAATTGCCAAATTTTTAATGCAATTATCAAATTTGAACCATTGAAAAGCTGAAACGTCAATGTTTGGCGGTTTCCTCTACGAGATATCTTCATCATTCCTATTCATTTGCTCAGAATATTGTCATCGATCTCAAGACTTCAACGCAAGTACACGTTTTGTGGTCCTCTAATGCGAAAAGAGTGCTGTTGTTGTGGTAGTTATTCTTTTTTTCCAAACGTTCTTCCGTCAGTTCATTGGTCCGTCGGTGAGCACTATTGTGTTCACAGTTTTACTAAAAAATATTCCATTATCTATCTGGAATTATTACTAAACGCAGTTATAGCTTCTTCAAAACTTCTTTAAAACAATTAGTAGCACTCATGAGCAGTTCACTCATTTAAACAATTCATTTCCAATTCTCGTCTATACCAAACTTGCTGAGTCACAAAAGATAATTTCAATAAATTTGAGTAAACACTCGTAGTCTTCAACTATATTCCTATTTCTGTTTAATTTAAATACGTCTAGTATTTGAAATTAATAAATTTAATCACAAATGCTTCTTAGAGTGTTCCTCTTCTATTAACTCCATCCTCCCTCCCTTTCACTCCTGATTTATACGTGATAAACCCTTGACGACCTTTTAATGCACTGTTGTATTAGAAGTTTTGAAGTTATTTATTTATTTATTTATACATTTATTATTCTTATTACTAAGGCCATTCTTTTCCTCCAGCACGCGATCTGAACAAAGTCACTCGTCTTAATTTCCCTCCTTTGAGAGGCACCTCCTACAGCACTAGTGTCACGTTCTGATGCTGTCAACTAAATTTTGTGTATGAGGAGTTGCCTAACAACCAGGAGCAAATATCACATGTGTAACATCGTTTTACATTTCTGGTCTCATGTTCATTGGAGAAGTGATTATTTTCTACGTCTCTACATGTCCTAAAATTTGATTAGTGATTCCTGACGCGTCAAATGCTCAATTGATTGCTTTTGATTTTTTTCGTGTTTCCGGGCGCGTCGACTGCATTGGTCATTAGTCCCGTACGTGTAGAGCACATTTTTCTCGGAAGATGGCGGTGATCTTCCCCCGCTGTATGGCGAGATCTGGCGCCGACCTACCGTCGGCTAGTGGGGTTTCCCTATAACCAGGACTCTCCCACCAGCGGGCACCGTTCCTGCCTGGACAAGCTCTAAGCTCCCGACCGGCCTCACGAAATATGTGGTAGTGTAGTGCATGTTCGTGCAAGTGTGTGTAAGAGGAGAAGATAGGGCAAGGAAGAGGTAGGAACTGATTTTCATTTGCCGTATTATTCGATACACTATCCCACGATTCTGGTCTCTCAAACTGTTTTCAACGGTAGCCCTGACCAACATGTGGAAGTTGTAGTCGAATGCATTTTAACAGAAATGTAAAAACTTGAAAACGCTGCAAACCAGGTGTCTCCCATCAGCGGGGCACCGCCCTTTCCCCAGGGTAGTGTAGTGCAGGTAAATGTGTCTGAAAGATAGAGGTGAGGTAAGGACAAGGAAGAGGAAGCAAAAATCGCACGCGGTTTGTGATCCGATCAACACCAGGCGAATGCCGGAGCAGTACCTAACAAACCGGCCATGGACCGCGCGATCTTTCCTTCCTCTTCCTTGTTTTATCCTCTACCCCTTACACACACACTTACACTAACATGCACTACCCTAACGGGACTAATGACCAAAGCAGTTGACGCACCTGACAACACGAAAAAACCAAACCAAACCAAACCCGGTCAGAGGCACCGCAGGGACGTCAGTCGATACTCGGAACCACCTGCGCCAGCCAAAAAGTCTGAAAACATTTATAATGGGACACCTGTATTGTATTGAAGGTTTTGTATAGGTGTTGCTTGCGCAGCCAATCGACATCTGGCCTGGATTACCCTGCTGCGAGGCGGCGCGGCGCTGCCTGCGTTTTGGGAGATGTACGAGCGCGTATTGTGCGTGGGCAGTGGCTCGCGGCGCTATGATTCGTGGAATGCGCAATTTATCGACGGCGCCTGTCCAATGTAGCCTTTATTTCGCCTTATTTGCGTCGCGATGATTCGTCGTGCGAAGGATGCTAGCTATGTAAGCCAACGTTCCATGTAATGCGTCGGGAGAGAATTCACGCGAAGCGTTGCCCCCGACGTTAAAAGCGTTTCAGATGCTGATGCTCTATTAATGCTTTGGAACACATTAGTTCCCTTTTGTTCCGCGCGTGGACGACCGGCGGGGGATCGAGACTCTAGTTTCACTAACACGATTATGCGTAAGAAAGTTAAATTATATTTTAAAAATAATAGAATGAAATAGTATTTTTTGCAGAAGTCTTATTTTAATATTTCAATTACGCGATTTTTTAAAAGCCATGAAACAAGCTTGTTTATCAATATTTCACCTAATAAGCAATATACTTGAACTCATTTTATTAAAAATCTGTGTGTTTCTTTTGCAGGGTATTCATTTTATTCGATACTCTTAAGTCGGTTTCCGTTTGAATATGTCCCTCGGGGAGAAAACGCAGAATTAATTATTACAAGTGATTAATATTATTTTTGAAATTCAAACAATTAAAATTGAATAACTCGCTTAAAAATATTGAAAAGCAACTAGTTTCTTACACTTTTATTATTTATTTGCAATATTTTCTAAAGATATAATTTTCTAGTATACGTACGTATATTTGGAGTAATTTACGTAGTGTGAACAAAGTTATGTAACTCTGGAAAATCGATTTCGATATTTCAAAGTAAATACACGTTTTGGAGTCCCCTCATTGAGAAAATGTGTTCTTTTTAAATGTATGTCCGTGTGTCCTTCTGTCATCAGTGAACAAAGTAACGCCTGAATTAAGCGTTGAATTAAGCGACTGATACTCCCCATTCGATCTGGCTCACTCGAAGCTCTGAGTTTTGAAAACATTCTACAATTTTGAGCGGTATTTTACACCAAAGCCCTTGAGCCATTTTCAAAAGTTTCTCAAAAATGGCTCCAAATATTTTCTTTAAATTTCTTGCGACAATGGAGTAAATGCACAAATAAAGGGCTTAGGTTTGATTTTCACGTAATCTGAAATTTTTAGCAAAAATTGCAAAAGTTTCAATTTTTGGTGCTTCCTACAACTTCAAATTGAGGATAGAGAGTTTTACATCAAATGAAATTTGTTCTCCATAAGTATTTCATTTAAAGCCATGTGATTTTTTTAAAATGTTGGAAATTATTAATATGTGCAATATTAAGAAAATTTCAAAAAAAAGCTAAGTATTATAATTTGCAAAATATTGAGTGAAATATATGCAATATTAAAAAAGCCAAAACAAAGAATTTCTCAAAACCGCTCAAAATTATTTCTTTAAACTTTTGGTAGGGAAAGTGGTAAATGTACCTATCATATGACATTTAAATCATTTTGTTTATCATACTTTTGTTATTTCTCTAAAAAATTACATCTTTGTCAATTATTTTGGCCTTTCTCATGTAATTAATATTTACGTTACCGGCAGTTTGTATATATTATTACTTTTGTGAGTGCTTGTATATACTTCAAATTATGTCTTGTAAAGTTTTTCGAAAACTCAAAAGTCTTCTGTAAAAATGAGCTCAAAATTCTGCATTTTCAGAAAAGCTAAAACACCATTTTTTCAAAAACGGCTCCTAATTTTTCTTGAAATTGTTTGAACGGATAGTTCTAAATGCAGGGTATAAGATAAAAAAGTCATTTTGTTGAATTCTTTTGTTTTTGTTTCAAAAATTACACAAATGTATCTATTTTAAATATCTCTCTTGCCGTTAATATCCAGGTATTTGTATACATTGGTGCTTTTATGAGTGTAAATGAGCTTGTGTGAACATTACTGCATCTGTGAGTACATAATTGCATCTGTGAGTAGATAGTTTCAAATGACTTCCAATGAAGTTTCTCGAAAACTCAAAGATTTCTGTGAAATAGGTCTTCAAAATACGCATTTACAATTATAATGGTGACAAATCAAATTCGGATTTCGGAAAACGAAACTGTACGTTTTGATCTCCTCTGATACCGAAAAATTATTTTTTTAAACGTCCGTCCGCCTGTTGTCTATCTGTTGTCTAAGAATAACACAAGCGCTGAAGCTATGCGTAGGATATTTTCCAAACTGAATAATCGTCGGACGATCTGGCCTCACTGAAAGCTCTTCGATTTTTACAAACATTAATTCATTGCGAAGAGGGTACTTTATTTGAAACCTCTGGGACATTTTAAAATTTTCTCAAAATTGACTTCAAATTTTTTCTTGTAAGAAAGAGTGAAATACACTTGTGGCATAGTTCCAATTTTCTCTGTTACGTCTTAATTTTCGAAAATTGGAATTTTTCGGCGTCTTTCTATAACTTAAAAATTAAGATAGAGAATTTTTCTACCAATAAAATTTGTTATCCATAATTTGTTCTTTCATGAAGGAATTTTTTGAAATTTTAGTAGTTTTCCCGAATTGAGAAAGTATGTGAATATTAGGAAAATATCAAAACTAAAATTTCTCAAATATGGCTCCAAATTTTCTTTAAACATTTGTTAACGATAGTGTTAAGTACACTGTATAAGATGACATAACCGCCAATTTGCACTTTCCTTTTGTTTTTTAATTACATAATTATAATTTTTGTTTATCTCTCACGTCGCTAATTTGCGGGGATTTGTTCACATTATTGCATTCATGAGGTTATGTGCTTTGAATGCTGGTGTTTATAACGTTTCTTGATAACGCAAAACGTTCCAGTGAAAATGGAATAAAATATTCGCATTTTCTGAAAAGCTCAAACGCCATTTTCTCAAAAACGGTCTCGAAACATTTGAACGGCTTGTGCTAATTGTGTTGTTTAATATGATATAAAATGTAATTTCTCTGTATTTGTTTCCAAAAATTACACAAATGTAATTTTTTATATATTTCTCACGTCTTTAAAATGAACATTTCCACAGATGACGATTGACCGTAGTAGTGGACGATCCGGAAACAAAATAATCAATGAATCAATCATTGTCGGTGTATTCTTTGCAACTATGAATTAAAGACTGTGAGTCGCAGAGATCATGGTGAGGACAGTGCTATAACGACGGGTGACCGCTAGCCGAGACAAACGAAGTTGCCAGCTATTGCTAAAATTCTTGTGGACATTTTCACATCTAACTTGGAGATAATCTGAAAGAGCAACTGGATTTACTGCTAAACTATTTTAATTATTTGTGAATAGGAAACTTTTTCAGAATACTTAGGTGCACTTACTGACGCTGGAATAGTTTCTTCTAATTTGAGGGCCAAGATTTCTTGAACCACATTTCAAAACCTGCGACAAATACAAAAATTCAAAAAATATAAAAAAAATTATCATTACATGTTAGAATACTATACAAAATGATAACGCATCACTTTTATGTAATGACCAATTCAGTTCGCAAATGCAGGAGTCAGAAGTATTCTCAGAAATAATAAACAAAGTTCACACCATCTACTTGCTTTACACAAGAGCGATTGTCAGTAATACTTTGAAAAAGCGGTATAAAAACACTTCCAAGCGTCACACACAATCAGCACATTCTTGGCGCCATAAATTCTGCGAGTTGAAGTGAAAAAATCCAAAGGACGGTGTATCGCAGGGATCTGAGCGAGGGCGGGGAAAGGAGCGTGAAGGGTGGCCGCGCAAAGGGGAAGTGCCACCAATTACTGTTTACTGCCTGCGATATGCACCGGTGAGTTTCCTTTCGCCTCCTGGCTGGGCTCCCCCTGGGCCAGAGCAATAGGCGAGCCGTCGAAAGAGCTCATTTTTATTGATTTCGCTTCTTTTATGTGACGCATGACCATTTTGCTTTCGTGTAGGGCTGTACAATCTTTCCCCGCGGGGAAGCAATCGAAACAATCTAGACAACGGGCAAGTAATATCATGCGTGCACAAGTTGGCGGCTGCCACGTTTATTGTTTCGAATCAAACGGCGATCAACACTAGTCTCTCGTTACTACACTTCTTTGATAACTCTCCCACTGAAGACAATTTGTGAAAACATAAAATATTGATAAGTTAATAACATGCTAGAATTAGATTTAAACTGAAGTATATATGGTTTTAGCAATGTTTTAATTAATGCACTTCCGCACGTTAGATCTAGTGTCAAACCCATCGAAAGCTGAGAACGAAAACCTTTTTAAAGCTAATATAACACTTAGTCATTTGGGGTAAAATATTGTAGTAATCAAATAGATATTAAAGGATGAATTAAAATGTAAGGTTTCTGGGATTATTAAAAAATTATGACGTACAAAAATGATCAGTACGTGCAAATACGCAAGTGTTCATCTACTGGCTGATAATTATATTCACAGCTGCTCTTGACTATTGTGGATTGATTGCTAATGCAAGGATAATCTTGAAAGGCGTAGCATTAATGCTCCAATTACTAGAGAAGCCTCTACGCAAGCACGAGATTGAATGTGTAAATCATTACGGACAAATATACGAAGAACTTACGATTCCAATCGGGAACAGTGGTGATCCGCTGTGTTTTGGCCACTTGAAACGATTCCATCTGCGTCCAGAGGTCGTTTTCCGTTCAACGCATGTGGAAATTGAAGTGTACAAGGAGAGTTTATAGCAGTATTCCTTAGTTATCTTGTTTCTTCTACTTCCCCATTCGCCACATTCTTCTTCATGCTCAACACTCACATCACCATTCTCATCATAGTTACAGTGACCGTTGCGATATTCTTTATTGCTAGGAGCTCTACGATGCAAATCCTGACATTAACTGCTGTCACTGTATTCCCTGTGACTGGAAGGTCCCAGGTTCAAGTCCCGACGGTGGGAGGATTTTGGACACTAGCTTGTCAGCTAGGTCGAACTCAGTCGCTGTCTGGAGGAGAATTCTAGCGGCCGGCGGCTCTGATCGGTAGTTTTCCGTGGTTTCTCCGATCAACACCAGGCGAATGCCGGAGCAGTACCCTAAGAAACGGGCCATGGACCGCGCGTGATCTTTCCTTCCTCTTCCTTGTCCTATCCTCACTCCTTACTTACACACACCTACACTAACATGTACTACACTACCACACATTCCGGGAGACCGGTCGGAAGCTTAAAGCTTGTCCCGGCTGGGGCGATGTCCCGCAGGATACCTGACTGAGGGAAACCCCGCTAGGGAACTGTAGCTCGGCGCCGGATCTCGCCATCGATCAGAGAGCACCACCACCTCCAGATGAACAAAACATGCCCTACACTTACGAGAATAATAACTTCAGTCGTTGGACGTGCCCGGAATCACTAACAACCAACGAACCAAATCCTGGCGTGAATATGGCAGCGGTTTCCGCAGCCCTGCCGCCCCTTTTACCCAAGGCGGGCTCAGCCACTCCGTCCGCCAGCGAGGCACCGCGACGCGCGCCGGCAGCGCCTCCAGGAGGGCGCGGCGAACAGCGGCGGGACTGAAACGCACTCAGCGTCAAAACGACGCGGGAAAGTGAACGGCGGCGTGAAAGGCCCCATTCACAATGCAAACTTAAACGTTAACGAAACAGCCGCAAAACTACAAATGAGTTACTAAGCGAGACCTCACAATGCCTTATGTAAACTTAAGAGTTCACAAGCTCCAAGCTTTTACGATAAATGTACGTCAGAAGTCTATCGAACACCAATCAGAGAGCAGCGTGGAAGGTCGATTCCAGATTGTGTTGAGGTAGTTTTTGGTTATGTTATTTTTTTATTGTAATGTAGACAACTAGTTTGCGAAAGTTTTCATGCGTGTAGTGAATTCAAAGTAAGAATTTGGGAAATTGTTACTGTGACTTAATGTTGACGTGGCAAACAAACTGATTATGTTCGATGAATTACTCGTAAACTTGGTACGAGAAAATCTTTCTTTATAAGGATCATTACTACAACAGCTACTCGAATATATATGCATATATGTGCATATATATATATATATATGTATATATATACATACATATACATATAAGATAAGTCAATAGAAATGTCGGAGAAAAGGCTAGAAACTATGGTGGAAAGATCTTTCCACCGTGCTAGAAATGAATAGATCTCGTTTCAGTACGTTGAATTCTGTTGATTTAGGCGAAACTTACGTTCCAGCTTACGTTCGTCGTGTGAATGCTTGTTTTACGTGTAAAGTTTACGGCTAAACGTACAGCATTACGTTACGTTTAAGTCTGCATTGCGAATGAGGGCTGACGTAAGCGGGCCCGACGCGCGTGTGTGCCGGGACTGCTCCCTGTGGGGGGACGTCGACAGGGCCCCCCTGGGGGGGAGGGGAGGGGGAGAAAGAATCGCCCGGCAGAGCAGCGCCCTAGACGCTGAGTCAGCGGAAGACCGTTCTGGACCCTTTCTGCAGAACACAGCAGCCCCTGGGATGGCGATCTCCAAATTTGTATCATGTATATTTTTACACGAGGTGTATGCACGATTTGATACTAAACAATTCGAATAGTATTAAGCATTTGAGTACGCAACGTGCATTTATAAGGGACAAAAACTCTTACTAATTTCCAATGTTCGCAGAAATCGAAGCAAAACTATACATCCGTGTGACAGGGTTTCTACGGTTTTGGTAGATAGCTAGTAACTCTAAAAAATCCCCAAAGAATGAAGCAGTTTCTATTTTGAAGGAAAAATACAAATATTTGATTATTTTATTCCGCTTACTCTCACAGTGGGCGTTTTAAAATTCTTTCTCTAATGTAGTTCAGAGATTTTCTTGATCTCACTGCACTGCCTATGACCGGGAGGTTCTAAGGTTCGAATCCCGACGATAGGGGGATTTTCGACACTAGCTAAATGGCTAGGTTGAGTTCTTCCTCTGTCTGGAAGAAAATTCTTCTGACTGGCTGTTCTGATCGATAGTTTTTCGTGGTTTCTCCGTTTAACATAAGGCGAAGGTCAAAGTATTACCCTCACAAACGGACCGCGCGAGATATTTCCTTCCCCTTCCGTGTCCTATCATCACCCCTTACATACACACACTTACTGCTTTACATTCCTACACATGTTGGGAGATCGGTGGGGGGCTTCGAGCCTGCCGCGGTTGGGACGTTTTTTCGGTTTTTAGGAAAAGCCAGCCAGCCCATGTGAAGGTCGGCGCCGGATCTCGCCATCCAGCGAGGTAAGTGTCCCGGCACCTCTCGCGATCAAAAATACGCTTTTTAAACTTACAGAAGTAATGACCATGGAAGTTGAAATTCAGGGAAACGCAAAATAATCAAGCTACTAATCGAAACGAGATTCTTGGTATGACACGCTCTGGAGCACAACATGCTCGCAACCCGTCTGTCGCCAGGCCGACTTGCCTATTTGCTACTGCATTCAAACTCACTCGGTGGCTGTTGACGGCAGAAGCGCTTTGTGGCGGGGAGGCTGGGGCGTGGGGGGGGGAGGGGCTCGCGTGCGCGCGCGCGCGGGGGCGGCGCCGCCGCCGCATCAATTAGGAGCAATTTGTCACGCGCGAAGCAGCCCCTCCCCCCGCCGCCCCTTCCGGCCCACGTCGCCACTGACCCGGCGCAGGCGACGCCCGCCTCCGCGCTCAGGCCGCGCTGCGCTCTCCCCGACACTCAGATCAGATCTCGAAGCACTGTTGTGGTCACTGCCCGTCAACGCGGACTCGTAATCACAACACTATCACTACTTTCCCTTATCCCGACACCCCGCACCGGGAAAGGTAGCTCAGTGCATCAACTGATGTCACTGCACTGCCTCTGATCGGGAAGTTCTAGGTTCGAGTACCGACAGAAGCAGGATTTTCGACACTAGCTTTTCAGCTAGGTGGAATTCAGTCACTGCTAAGATAATTCTAGCGTCCGGCTGATCGGTATTTTTTCGTGGTTTCTCCGATCAACACCGGGGGAATGCCGGAGCAGTATACTACAAAACGGGTCGCGGACCGCACGCGATCTTTCCTTCCTACTCCTTGTCCTAACCTCACCCCTTACACACACGTACACTAACATGCACGACACTACCACACATACCGGGAGATCGGTTGGGAGCTTAGAATGTGTCCTGACTGGGATGGTGCTCCGCTGGTGGGAGATATCCGGTTGGAGAAATCCCCGCTAGTCGACGGAAGGTCGGAGCCGGATCTCACCATTCAGTGTGAGCAACGGTCAGTGCACGTGGCGGACGGAGGCTCAAAGGGGACTTTGTTTTTAAAGTACGTGCTTCGGCGGAGGAGTCGGCGCCATGAGAACGAGGCCCGCGCGAAAACACTCTCTGTAAATGATTTGATTGCCCATTTGTATTGGGCTTCCTTTGAATACGCGTCTGCGTGCTGGAATGCTCTGGGAGGGTTGACGAAAGCTTGAGAACGGCGGGTGGCCGTGTGGGTAGAAGGTAATTAGGGGCTGCGCCTTGGAGGTTAATTTGATTGCGAGATTGAGCAGTTTCCATTAATCCTTTCCTTGCCATCCCTTCCTAGGCGCCCCTTCACACACTTTTTTATTTGGTTATTTAAGGTCGCATCAACATCTTAGGTCATTAGCGACCACTATTGCTGTTAACGGTATGGTAACTATGTGGATGAAACGATATGGTGATGATAAGGGGTGAAAGGACGAACACAAATACAACCATGCCCGAGGCGGGACTCGAACCCGCGACCCTTCGGTCCGAGATCACTACGACACTACTGCCTTAGCGATCTCGGCCACCGGGCCGACCTTCACACACTTTGTCCCCGACATTTCCCCTTCATCGTTTCCCCATTTCCGTTTCCCTTCTTGCACTGTCCCGTCACAACTGTCTGGTTGCCGTGTCCCCTCCCAACTGTTTGGTTATCACTGCCCCCTCATCGTCACAGACCTTCGCCAATGCCCCGTGACCGCTGTCTCATTACTACTGCGCCGCCACCACTCTTCACCATCCCACTCCTATTGCCAGAATTCTCCTATAAGTCTGTCACTTACCGATTCTGCTACAGATTCCCTCTGCTCGTCTGTGCTATCTCATTGTCTCTGTCACATTTCTGCTGTATGGCTTCCCATATCCATCACTGCTCCATCATGACTTTCTGCTTCTCTTTCACTCCTTTCCTCCCTTATTTACCTCCTTTACTTCCCCTCCTGTCGCTCCACTAGTATAGAATAAAGAGGTAATTCTTCTTTACTCTATGCCACAAGTTCCCAAATCACTTTCGTCAGCGCACTTTGCAGTCGCCTCACAATTTAGTGGCTTTTTAAATTCGTGCCAAGTCCGATGCATATCTCGCGAGCTGACTTGTTACTGAAAGAAACTCCGGAGATATTTAACATGAAGTTAACCGTTGGCACTGTCCGGCAGGCGTTGCCTACCTGTGAAGGGTGTGGTTAAATGTCCACAACACACACCCCTTTAGCCATTGTTCTGTGTCATGGTAATGGTTGCAGTAGGACAAATATTCACTTGCAAATTAGCCCAATGACCTAGTTTACCTTTTGTATGCATGGAGAGAACTCATTGTATAAGACACGCAAGCCGTTTTTACTTTCTTGCTCCCGCTTCTGCAGAACGTTATGTAATGCTGCGCAGAAAAACGTCGAGTTTTCGGTAGAAAAACTTATTAAGAACCCTGGCAACGAAAAAGTGAATAAATATAAATGCTAAATTTAGAGAAAATTCTCTAACACAGTGAATCCCAAAGTGGTTCAGGTGGATCTTCAGGAGACTACGCAAGACTCGACGGGGTCTACGTTGGCGCGAAAAAAAGGGATTTATCTGATATCGACAGTAGAAACAAAAATGTTGGTTTGGCTTTACCTACCAATTTAGGCAGATAATACACTACTCCAAAAATTAAGGGAGAACAAAAAATTTCAAATTTTTTCGGTGATTTTTGACAGGCTGTCCGTGATTCGGTGAAAATGGTGGTATTGAGACTTAAGAAAAAATATTTTTAAGCTTTAAGATCCTAATTTTTAGATTTGTTGGCTATTTTTTTAGGACCTACGGTTCTCATGCATATTCTAAATTCGGTACAACGCATGCCGAGACTTGCAAAGCGCCGCCCGCCCGCAAGGCCTGTTCGGACGTGTAAAGGAACGAAATGCGACTTCTGCTGTGCTTTCAATCTTTCATGCACTTGTTCGATTCTTCACCAATATAAATACGAATGCCAAGGTCAAACGTTATTCATTTGTTTCCGGTATTTTGGAAAGAAAAAATGTGAGTGAATCGATCGTCAGTGTTTGCCAGTGCCGAAAAAAGTAACTACCTACTTACTTGTTATACATACTTTTATTTCTATATTGTAATAATATTATATTTGTTATGTTTGCGTGTAGTAGGTAAGTAATAAAAATTAAATACTGAACAGGGCCATTATTCGATACTTCTATAAAAGAACAAAAAGCCAGGAAAGATTGAACTTTTACTATGCTTTACTTTTTACTATAATAGTTATTTAGTATCAAGGGCGTTAAGTAGATGCTTTTGCCCCGAGGACGACTTCCAAACCCGAGGGTCTGTGACCCGAGGGGTTGGAAGTCGCTTGAGGAGCAAACATCTAGTAACGCTCGTGGTGCTTAGAAAACCTTGTAATCTATTTCTACGACTAGTACTGCTACTCAAGAAGCACATACAATGTCTCTAAAAATAAGTGATACTTAACAGTGAAATACGAGTGACTGAAAGCAATTGTATACTCACGGAAACATTCTAAAATTACAATTTTCATAACAATTAAGCAAAATAAGGTTTATAACGAGTCATTTTACTTATTTGAGTATTATGCTATTTATTTATTTTATTTGATTGCATCGTAACTTTAATAAATCGAATTCATAAAAATGTATGCGTTGTGTTGAGTATTAGAGCGGGCCATAAAGTATTTAAAAGGCCCTCAGGCATAAAGAATCAAGAAGCCCTGTAAGGGTATTAACAATACCGTTACGTGTTTTGTTTGAAGTTCGTAAACACACAGCAATGAACTAGTAAGCCATAATAGTATATTCTGCAACGAGCGTAGAATGATGGCTATTATTCACGAGTGGATGTTTCCGACGCGAGCGACGTAGGAGCGAGTGTCGGAATTTCCACGAGTGAATAATAGCCATTCTACGCAAGTAGAAGACTATACTTTCTCTACGACTTTGATATTGAAGTTTTAAAAATACTAAATGATAACATGTGAAAAGTTGAAAAGCATTGTAAAATAAGCCAATACAACGTTCCCAGAAAAAGAATTGGTTGTGTTTGAATTTCGCCACTATGAAATCATTGTATGATTTATCATAAAATTTTCTTGATTTTTCTGGTAACAAGTTGTTTGTTGATGCTTTCGCAGCTTCTACAATCTCTGGCGGTGTGCAGTCTACGTTATCTTCATCACTATTACTGCTGGAAGAATCCATAATTATAAATCAATGTAAGCGTTTTAACCTTACAAAGTGGCCACAATGATGTGAACTCGCATACTGTTTCGTGGTTCACCTGTCTTACGATAGTTGCGGAAGAGCACGCAGCGCCTCTGTAGGCGACTGCGAGAACCCTAAGTCGTTGTGTAATGAACTAGGTCGAATGCGATTGGTCGACAGGTGTGTTAGAATAATATTCTCGCACGGCTTGTGGAATTGGCATGATTACTGCATCCGATAACATGGAGAAATGAATACATTCTGCTATAGTCGTAGAGAAAATTATTTATTTACCCGACTGTGGTGATTTACTAAAGAAGAGATATATGTTTGACCTGCATATTCATACATATTTCCGTGCCCTCGTAGTTGTTAATGCTAAATGACAAAAAATTTCATAAATTGTGCGTGTGTTTATGTCCGACTCGTAACGTACATCAAAGTAATAAATAAATCAATCAAAATTAAAACGTTTTGATGTCAAACTATTTTTTAAAAGTATTTTCTCTTGAATTTACAGAAATGTATCAAAATATAATTAGTCAAATAATATTTTATATTACATTAAAATATGTTCAGCCATTTTGTGAAAACCTCTATATGGGTGATAGCGGTTAATTGCTTTTAATAATTAAAATCAGTTTTGCCGCCGGCATTTTGTTTTTTCTTTCAATAAATATTATTCTTATTCTACTTTGCTAAAATAGCCATATACAAAAAAAAACGCCTGATGATTACTAAAACAAACATTTCTTTCTCTACAGGGAGGTAACTGATACGAAACATGGCTGAATCTAAGGAGAAATGTCGACAGTGCAATGTTGATTAATTGAAATTTGGTTTTCTTCCATCAAATGTAGACAAACGATTGCCCATATACGTTTTATGCCACAAACTTTAAAAAATGACTCTATAAAACCATCGAAGCTCGAAAATCATTTAAGAAGGTGTCGTGATAAAATAAGTAGAGATTTAAAACATTTTCAAACATTGAAAAAAAAATATCAAAAGTTACCCACCGTGCACAGTATGTTTGGTTCAACCTCTCAAAGTAACGATGCCAAAACCGCACACCAACTGAAAACAGTTAATTTTACACGCTCTTGAAGAGGTTTTGAAAACTGTTCTGAATAAACCTCCATTTTACGTACTCAAAAGAACACCTTTGTGATAAATGTGTACCCTCGCTTGCACAAAAATGGGCGATGTCCTGAGCCGAACTTTACCAGAGTTTTCCGACCCTGCCCGCCCTGCGGAATCGAGCTGACCAATCCGCTTTAGCTTCATTTCAGGAGGCGGGACTATTAATCTTGAACATTACAAAATGGCGGTGATGGCGAGTTATATTATAGTAAATATTTGAATATAAATATTAAATCAACCAACAGTTTTACATAAATTTTTGTATATACATTTAATTACATAAATAAAGGCATGCAATTTCCCAGTAAAACATATTTTAAAACTGTTATAAAACGGTTTTTTTGCAAAAAATAACACTGGACAACGACTATTAAGCTCCATGTCTACATTTCGTCGTTTATTATTGTAATATTTAATATAAAATGCAAATAATTTGCATTGTATGCATTATCTAACCTAGTTATTTTATTAGAAAAATTAATAACAAGAAATACGTTTTAGAGTCAGTTTCACAAACACGTCTCCGAGATAGCAGCTTTCAGGTGTGAAATACTTCATCATCAATTTCTCAGATGAACCAATTAAAAAATACTATATGGTCACGGACATTAATATTGTAATAAAATAGTTTTGATATGTAAAATACTAAATAAACTTAAAGTATTTAAAGTTCATTTAGTCACAATGAAAGTATTCTACTGCAGACATTATGATTGGTAAGTGCAGCTGTAAGCAAATGAATGATTTTTGATCTTTTGTTTTGGGGATCACAATTAATTACCTCTTCAATCTAACGTTAGGGTGATTGCATTTTACATGGAGTTCTTTACCGCAAATATTAAAAATTATATGTGATACCTAGTCTTTGAGGATTTTTGCGTGAGAATCAAAAACGACATATGACTCTTATATAACATTTTAATATCTTAATGTTTGCAAAGGTAGAAACACCAGCTTTTGTCTATTGCGTGAACATTGGAGGAACACACACACACACACACACACACACACACACACATACACACATACACACACACTCATATCAATATATTACTTACATCTTACATGTAATTTATGTATGATTTCCAATCCAACGCAATGAATTTAATATATTTATATTATTATAGCAAGTATATTTTTACATAACGATATTTTTATTTTCGAGAGACGAGCAATGCACACAAAGTTTTTTACACGTCATCGGAATGTTACACCCACTTCTTCTAGATAAGCAGACCTATGCAAACACTGTTTTTGCTAATCCATTAAGAATCACTAGAGATTCTCATGTCATAAATTAATTCAAAATTGTAATTGTTAATAATGTTTCAAAATTTTGTCAAACTTCGGAAATCTGTGTCACGATAATCGTTAGAAAATGAAATTTTCTCTATTTTCATACTTTTTTACATTTCATACAAAATTGCCAATTTATTGGATATGTGTTCACTAACGCATCTTCAGTAATATTGCACTGCATATTTATAATTTTTAATGAATTTTTAATAAATATTGTAAACAAAATTAGCAATTAATTTTTTTATTTGGGAAAAATTTCATTTAAGTTATAAATATTTATAAAGTAATTTAATTAAAGTACTGTAATATGAATTAAGGTTGAATTTTAAAACTATAACTACAATATTTATTATTGTTGAAACGCATTGCTACTATATTACAATGTAACGTTTTAAAATGTACTGCCTATTGATTGATAGTTTGTGTTCGTATACAGTATATCTCACGCAGAGACGATTTTACAAAGAAAACCTAAATAATAACGAAATAACCTCAAATTTATAATTCATTGGCATTTGGTCGCACACTTGGCGACCACTTTAATGCAAGGTCGGAAGAAGGAGAAATCGGCGCTATCGCTGTTGGGTTCGTAACCAAATCTTCAGGGTCACCATTGCGTTCCTTTTACTTAAGTCTTAGGATTCCGAAAGTGATACTAGATATTTCAACATTAACTTGAGAATACATGTTGCATACCATGAGAGAGAAATGATGAACAAATGTCTGGAGTTTTAAAAAAAATCTGCCTTTGTGTGGAATACTGCATCAGAAGTCCTACTGGCTATTGTAATTACATTTTCTGTCATTCGTCGATAAACTGCCGAACACTTTCCGGTGAATTATGTCATCGCCGCTAAAGCGAAAGATTTCCAGGTTAAAGAGACCCACATATGTTATTGGTGGATCGAAAATAGATTTTAATTGTGGAATTGACATTATTCATTGGTGCAACATACAAGAAATGTGAATTTACTATTTGTGCTAGTTTTCTCTTTTCACTTCAGTCCCGTCAATTTTTCGAAAACATAATTCAATCATCTTTTTTTTTTTACCTAAATACAATATTTACTTTTCGACCTGTCAATTCGGAAGAATAGTTGTTCCCATTGAAAAAGCGATCATGCCGATAAATGGACAAAGTTTACAAATATCATAAATACCAAATAGAGTAAAATCTGATATTTGTTATCTAAAGGACTCCCCTCTAGAAAATAATCAAATTTTCTTTGTGTTCATTTAATCTTTTCAAATAAGAACGTTACTTTGCTTTTGGTTTGGTATTCCGGCAAGATCTTAACAGATCTTGCCCCGCTTACTTGTGCCAGCACATAATAACAAGGCTTCTTCATCCGGTATCTTCAACTTCGGGTTTAAGGTAATTATTATTAATTCTTAAGCGAGTATTTTACAGTTCTAATGACCGTTTTTCGCAATCTACACACCAATGTTTTTTATTCCGTCAGGCATCTTCCTCTATTCTTCTGCCCTCCATTTTCAAATCGATGACGTACTTACAAGATTTCGAACGATAATTTGAATAATTGTATTTCCCACTGAATTCTAGAAGACGTGCACAGAAAATGAAGTTACATTCAACTTCAACTAATAATCGAATATTTATTATATAAATACATGGTTTTAGAAACCAAGAATTATTTTTTCAACTTCATCACTAACTTATTCCTTAAAATTTATCTGCGTGACGCATGTTAACAAACACTTCACATATTACATTCTCGTATACTTACGTATATACAGAGTAATATACGTAGTATAGAGAATGTTATATAATGCTGCGCGAAAAACTGCGCATTTTCTGCGAAAAATCATTGCCGCGCTCTGGTGACGAAAAACTGAATCAAAAAAGTTGCTAAATTAAGAGAAAAAAGTCCTCTAACACGCGGTGTAGCCATAATTCCAGTTTTGTGGATCCGTGATGCCAAAAAACTAATTGGAAGCAAAATGTCTGTCTGTCCGTCTGATACAACTCTAGCGCCTAAACCATGCATACGATTTTTTCCAAATTGAAGAAACCCCTGTCGTTTTCGCCTGAGCTGAAGCTATGCGATTTTGAAAACATTCATTAATTTTGGGGACTATTTGTAGCCTTCCGGACATTTTAAATTTTTTCAAAACGGCTCCAAATTTTTCTATAAATTTCTTGTAAGGACTGTTTACTCTATAGTAAAATACGCTTATAAAGGTAGAATATGTCCAATTGTCACGGTTAACTCGAATTTTGAAAAATCGCTAAAATTTGAATATTTTGCGGCGTCTTACTACAACTACAAAATTAAAGATAGAGATTTTGCTTCAAATGAAATGTGTTGCTTATAATTAGATCTTTTAATAAGGTCATGCAATTTTTTTTAAAGTTTTAGTTGATTTCGCACAATATGGCGTGCAATATTTGCAATTTTAAAAATTTACATAAACAAGATTTTCTCAAAAACGGCTCCAAATTTTTCTTTAAATTTTTGGTTGGGTAACGCCAAATGCAGCCTATCCGATGACATAAACGAGATATTGCACTATTCTATTGTTTTTTAAAAATTACGCAAATGTAATTTTTGAAATACCTCTCACGCTGTTAATATGAGCATTTGAATAGATTTGTATAGATTATTTAACTTGTGAGTAGAAGTGCTTCAAATGACTTTAGAGGAAGTTTTTCAAAAACTCAATAGATTCCTGTGAAAAAGAGCTATTTTGAACCGAAAAGTTGAGAAAATGTCAAAAAATGTATTTTGTGCGGCGATAGATGTCCGCTGGCAAGAGAACGGCAAGAACCTTATGTGAGTTGGCAAGAACCTTAAAACCAGTCCACACAAAGGAAATTATAAACAATTGCTACGAGAAAGTCTGTCCCACTCTGTAGCACCTCTAGTTCTTCATATTTTGGTAGTAGCGAAGTGTAAGCATTTCTTAATTTTTAAAAGCAAAGAAAAAATTTCAGCTAGAAAACTTGACAAAAGAACAGTGAGACACAAATAAATAAAGTTAATTACAAAGGACGTAATACTCGTATTAGGGGTTGGGAAGGAAACGAACGTACCAATGTAAAACCAAAACGGCCTATGAACAGGAAAATATGGAGTAGTGAATGATCTGGTAAACGACCAGTAATCGAAAGTACATCAAATTCTTTCCGCAGTTTTGTAATGGTATCTTCTTGCAAAGAAAAGGAATGTTTAGAACATTCTCGACATCGTTATTAGGAATTTATTTTCATTGCTCGTCAAGTAAAAAACCGCTGATATCGTACGGGATTGGAACACGCGTTCCTCTATTGTGAAGCCACGCACCTATGCGATTGCGCTACTAACACAGACGTACGTAAGCATTTCCGTGAACTTACTCAATTAAGAATCTTACGAATTTTGTCTTCAAACTCATTGCTTTTCCGCACTTCTGCAATTTAAAATATTAAATAAATTACCTCTAAGAGACAATAAGAAAGCAAAGAAATCTACGCGGCACTATAAAATAGTTAATTCTACTTAAGAATGTTTCAGTTCGGTTCTAGCTCGGTTCTAGCCTGACGCTCAACCCTTATCGCCTCTGCCCAAGGTGAGATTATTAGACGTGATAACGTTGGGCTAGCAGACAAGTTTCGACACGGCCCGACATTCAGAATTCATTTGCTGCAAGTAATTACTAGAATCTAAGAAACATTTATTGACTTCAAGAAAAATCACCTATCATTACGCAGTTATTATCTTTTTGTTCATCTACTCACATTTATATAAAAATAAACTCTTATTTTCTCGTGTTATTGGTAATGTTTTCTTAATATATAGGGTGAGTCACGTAACTTTAGCACTCCTATAACTTTTGAACGGTTGAAGATATTGAAATGTAGTTTTCACGGAAGTGCATGAGAAAATAGGGCTAACTGATATGTGTATTTATTTCTATTTTATCACTTGTATTGTACGAGACATTTGAGGTAACTTTGTTTTTCAAATGGAACTATACATATTTTTTCAGTCTATCATAAAGAGCGTAAAAAGACGAATCCAATGATATACATAATGTCATATGTTAAATAAGGATTTTTTTGAGAAATTTTTATTCTTTTGCGACCAGTTCTTAACGGATATTTTGAATGTAACCGACCGCCACAGAAGGTCACGGAGCGCTCCACCAGCCAGCGCGCTCTCGGGGAAGGGAAGGGATATTGCAAGACACAAAACATATTCCAAATATTCACAAAACTGTTGTAGTTTTTTCCCTCAACTTGCGTTCCATCCTTCTTCATTTTTAGCTTATTTTTAAGAAATGGAATGGTTAAAAATAAGGGTTTATTGTAAGTATGTATTGTAATAAAATTGTTTATTACTTCTACTCCAGTTAATAGGGTTTTATATTACAGGATATTAATGGGTGGTACTGTGTGTTGACTCGCGTTCCCAGACTTGACGCTACTAGATTTTTCTTTAGGGTTTTCTTAAAAACCAATTCTACCAAGAGGCTCCATCTACATCACAAGATATGCGTAGACGCATTGTAGCTGCATGTTCTGAAGTTAAAACGAAACATTGGTCGCAGTTAAGAAATCTTTTCAAAAGCGCCTGCAGACGTGTTTGTCTGTGAATGGTGGTCATATTGAACACATTCTAAAGTAATTTGAATAGTAATGTATTTTTATTTAGTATTTTTGAATTCTATTTTTATTTTTGTCATTATCATTATCTTTCTGTGTTTGTTTGTTTTCACAAGGTATTGTTATATTATCATTAACAATAAAACTATTTGCTGAAAATATGCAATATTCTTAGTAAAGTCTTAATAATTTATTCTTACTGTGTTTAGATTCAAGATCCCATTAATATCCTGTGGTATGATATCCCTTTAAATTAAATTTAAATAATAATCTTATTTCAATACATACTAATATGATAAATCCATATTTTCAACCTCTTAAGTAATAAAATATTTGAAAATGGGGAAGGATGAAAGCAGAGTTCAGGGAAAAATGGCAAGTTTAGTGAATATTTGGAATATGTTTTGTGTCTTGAAATACTAAGATCCCTTCCCTTCTCCTAGCGCGCGCTGGCTGGTGGAGCTGCGTGACCTCTGTGGCGGTCGGTTACATTCAAAATATCCGTTAAGAACTGGTCGCAAAAGAATAAAAATTTCAAAAATCCTTATCTAACTTATGACAATATGTATATCATTGGATTCGTCTTTTTCTCTTTATGATAGACTGAAAGAATATGTATAGTTCTATTTGAAAAACAAAGTTACCTCAAATATCTCGTAAAATACAAGTGATAAAATAGAAATAAATACGCATATCAGTTAGCCCTATTTTCTCATGCACTTCCGTGAAAACTACATTTCAATATCTTCAACTGTTCAAAATTTATAGGAGGTGCTAGTTACGTGACTCACCCTGTATAACAAATGTTACACTATTAACTCTTCATTTGTTTTTGAAAACTCTCAAACGACAACCGTAAATGCATACCTTAAATTATTGAAAAGGAAAAGTATTAATTAAAATCTCACACATAGTCAAAAATAAAAAGTTGCATGAACAGGCCAGGACGTGAACTCGAGTCTTCCAGTTCTTCAAACAAGCACCTGAACTACATGACGTCACTCCCCGCAGTCACTTATACAATGTTTTACATAGTAGGATGTGTTGACGAGTGATACTTGTTGAGTTTTGCTAGCTGAAGACTGGAATGATGCTTGCAACGAAAGAAAGAGTAAAAAGTACGGTTTCGCAAAATAGGTTTTGAAACGTTTTAATAGTAAGAAAAGAAAAACGGTTTCATTGCACTTTTGCATTTCAAACCATTCTTTAAAATTGTAAATATTGCTTGCACTTTTGCACGAAAAATGCCATCATTTCAAGAAAGCCTACATGATTGTTATGCAAGAACGAATTATGGACAACAAATTTCATTTGAAAGACAAATCTGTTTTCAATTTTGTAGTTGTAGGAAGACGCCCCAAAATGTTCAAACTTTAAAATTTTCGAAAATTCAGAGTGAACCATGAAAATTGGAACTATGTCATCCTTCTAAGTGTATTTTACTCCATTCTTACCAGAAAATTAGGAGCCGTTTTTTAAAAAATTTTGAAAATGTCCGAAAGGCTTCATATAAAGTACCCCCAAATTTCAAAGATTTTTCAAAATTTCCAAGCTTCAACTACTGCCAAAAAAACAGGGGTTTCTTCAATTTGGAAAGGATCGTACGTGTG
Source organism: Teleogryllus oceanicus (assembly GCA_964035755.1). Taxonomy (NCBI): domain Eukaryota; kingdom Metazoa; phylum Arthropoda; class Insecta; order Orthoptera; family Gryllidae; genus Teleogryllus; species Teleogryllus oceanicus. Next base: position 79,108,528 of record CAXIVR010000011.1, on the reverse strand, counting down.
GTTTAGGCGCTAGTAGTGATTACAGACGGATGGACGGACGGTTTGGATAAAACCACTTTTTCGACTCCAAAACGTGTATTACCGTTTAATCGCGAAATCGATTTTCCGCTGTATTACATAACTTTCCTATACTACGTATACGCACGAATATACACGTATATACGTCACATACGAATATACTACGTATACTACGTATATTCGTGCGTATACGAGAAAGTAAAACGAGAAGTACAAGTTTTGTTTTGTGCTGAGATAACGAATTATCATAGTTCAAAATCCATCTAAACGTGTTACAGCAGTTCAAAGCTGAGATACAAAAACAATACTGAGACTTTTCTGCATTACTGCTTGTCATTTCAAGGTAGTTTATTTTTACATAAATGATTCATATTGCAAAATATGAATGTATTTATGTAATCAAGAAAAACGAGTAATTTGTCACAATCTGGGCACGACGTTGTGTAAAAGTCACAACTTTGATATCAATTACTTAAAGGTCCAAACCTTCCCTAATACTGACTTACGTAAATGATGACAGCGGTGACAAATATCAAATGCGTGGGAATACACGCCAAGAACCCAACTGTAAAACGCATTTTTACGGAGCTCAGTGGTCGAGCAACTGGTCGTAAATCGAACGATGCGGTTTGATTCCTGTCCGAAGGAATTACATCTTTAGTACTCAATTAATACCGTTATCAGGTCACAATATGGATATCACTAACGAACGGGATAAACATTTCCCTCATATTTCATTTCCCATAAAAGTGACAGAGTTGTGACAAACTTTTTTGGAAGTGAATGCAAAATGTATGTCAAAATGTTCACTATCTTAATTCAAGCGAGGTTAGTTAAATTCTTACTAACTAAATATAAATAAATACACATTTGTATAATTATTTGTAATAAAGCGGGATCAAACTAATTACACATTATATAGTATAAAAGTTCAGCAAAGATCTTATAAGCAACAAATAAATACAAGTATTTTCCGCTAAACATTCTTATCTTTTAATTCTCAGACTTAGGTAAAACAGAACGCGGAACAGAAGAAAAAAAGGCATCGCGCAGAACTCGATCCTCAATACCTCCGATTTAAAACCCGGTGTCAAACGATTTCAGCTACAGAGAGAGTTATTGGTCTCTCAGTAATCTGCAAGTCTTATTGTATCTACGAATACGAAATATTTGTTCTGTAATTTCTCCATTTTCTCTGAGAGTAACATTTAAGACGTAATAGAAATCATATTCTTTAAACATATTCGTTCTCAAGCAGTACAATTTCTGGAAAATGCAATATTAGGGCAACTGATGTTTTACATGATAATATATTTATTTATCTAACTCCGTTATCACATTTATGAATTTTATAATAAATTTAATATTTAGATTTAAAAGAACAACATTATCCCAGACATTTTGAGATCCGAAATTCGCACCTCCTTGTTTTTTCCTATATTGAGACTAAATAACAGGTGATTTGTGCATTGGATCACCTACACAAGCATGGCGAATAATCATTGGATGTAACTAAATAATTAAAATTCCTTATTTTCTTTTTGAAAATTGGGACTGATTGAATGGTCACTACTTAGTCTCAGTCTACCCGCACTAAAGATAAGCTATCAAAACATTGTTTATTTAAAAATGGAGATAATAATAAATAAATTGATTTCTTTCCATGACCACGTCAAATCGTACTTTATTATGTTTTGGAGTTAATACATTTTGAAAAGTGGCTCACCTACCGAAGACTTACATTAAAAATTTTAAGAAGACCATAAAGAAATAAAATTATCAATTGTTACAAACAATTAAGGATGCATTCTATTAGCATTTATCACAAAGGCACAAACACAAAATGGTAATTTTAATGAGTTCGTAATAGTCTCTAGAAACTTTGTTAAACGTGTAAAAGAATATTCTCTTTCTAAATTAATAAAAGAACGAAGAATTACCTTTATTGCAAAATTTTATAATACACCCACAGACTTGTTAAGGATTCTGATTATCTCTAGAACTGTTAAATATGTAAATTACTAGTGATTATACAACTTGGTACAGACTTTTCATATTATTTCTAACGATTACATAAAATATGATAATGATATTGCAATTGAGACACTGTTAATATTTGAGCTATCTCTTCCAAATTTCGTTTCGTCACATTGCTTGGAATACAAGATACCAGCACACAATCTTAATATAATCACATTATCGTTCACAAAACAAGTTTGTTCCTCCTTGCAAGAATTTTGGAATGCTCTCTCGTGATGATAGTGATTAATGTGTTCCAGGCATCAGGTAAAAATATATATATTCGGCAGGATTTGATCTGGCGTCCATTCCTCTATCTATCGCGTTTAATCCACGGAGCTAGCACAGAGGTACCTTACAACACCGATGAGGGGTGTTGTAGAATGAATTCTATCTTGAAATTTATTGTTCTTATGATTTACAACATTTACTTCAGGTTACAGAACTCACATTCTTGATAAGAGTGTGGAATCATCACGCGATACTATTCTATAATTGATTCTAGTTAGAAATATTTCGATTCAGATGTCTTTGTGTAGGGCTCATAGTAGCTTCTATCCTGCGAACTGCTATCTTGCCCCCTCCCATATCTTCAAGGTGATCTCACATTACGCGATAAGACTGAACTGTAACTCGTCGTGAAACACCAGTCTGAAATACAGAACCGCGTAGTATTAAGAAGTAACTATGTTATTTTAAACCAATTAACACAACTAAGAGAATTTCGGACAAATTTGCATTCGTTATTCATGAAAACTTGTAACCTAAACTTGAATGATATAATGCTACCAATATTTTAATTATCAGCAAATAGTTGATTGATTGCTTCTTAAAGAAATTATAATGCTTATAATGTAAACAACGAAGTAGTTGTACTACAACAGCACATAGTTTCTTCTCTAATGTCACTGCTCCGCAATATTATACTATTACATGAATTGGGAAAAGAGTTTTCAACCAGTAAGATCTCTATTTTAAATTTTGTTGTTTTGAAAAATTAACTTCTTTCAATTTTCAAAAATATATAGAGTTCCTCGAAAATAGGACCACCAGCGCCTCGGTCAGATGGTACAGAACGGAGGCTTATAGTCGTCGTACTGATGGACGACAAACCTGGCCTTTTTAGGGCCCCTAAGTCTTTTCAAAAATTAATATTAATTACAAAATATTGGACATATTACTACTGAAATCACACCGTAACAGAAGAAAAAATCACATTCTGATTCGAACTCACAACGTTAGCAAGCCGACAGCGTACCTATGACGTTAACCATTCGGCTAAAGCGATTTGTGTTTCAGTTGCCACTTAGAAAAGTAGTTAAATATAATAAAACCTATGCTAAATAGAACAAATTCGTTTCAGTATATATTTTTTTCGTTTTCAGAGGTCAATCCTTTTAAGTTTAAATATATTGTGATATATAATATAATATAAAAATGTATAATATAGGGAATAATAAAATATATTAATATAATATAATTATAATTTAATAGAATGCGAACTTTTAGTACAATATTTTTACTTTTCTTCATGTATACTTCAGTACCACATTGTCATAATAAAACTAGAAAGGGACTTGCAATTATTCGAGAAGAGCCTAATGTCTAGAAGTAGGACAGTTTTAAAGAATACTAGTGATGCTAAAACAGCGCGTACTTTCTCACCCGTATTTTCATGAAACTTATGCGGAAAATACTAAAAGTTTCGAAAATTGCACATGATCGTATTTAAAAACCTTATCTTTAAGGAGAAAGTTTCATGAAGAGAAAAATCTCAAATTTCAATATTTTACTTTTAGGAATACTTACTAAAAATCTGTTTTCAACGAACATGAGAGCAGCTATATTCTCTTAAATCACTTCCACTATCAACAATTATTACATTTACATTTTATTACATTTGTAATAAAAAATTATAGAGCCATTTGTTTGAACATTTGAAAAATGTCCCAGGGGCTTCATGTAAAGTACCCTCCCCCCTAATTGAATATCGGTTTCAAATTCAAGGCGCTACGACATCAGCCAGATCGATTGGGAGTATCAATTTTGGTGAAAATCGGCTGAACGGTTTAGCCGCTAGCATTGTTCAGGGACGGACGGACAGACATTTTACCGTCAGTCGATTTTTCGCTATCAACCACCCACAAAACATGGATTCTACACCACGATTTGGAGGATTTTTTTTCTAAATTTAGCAAGTGGATTTATCCATTTTTTCGTCACAAGGGCCGTGTAATATGCGTTTTTCTGCAGACAATTCGCCGTTTTTCGGTAGCATTACTAACTTTCTACTCCTTAAGAAGAAAGTGCAGTCAATATATGAGAAAATTTAGATTATCGTTCACGGAAAATTTGTATGCTTTCACTGCAAAGCAATTTTCTAAATTTGGAAAACATTTATACAATTTTATAACTTCATTTGTAGAATTAGTTATACTGAGAAGAAGAAGTAAGAGTTCATGAGAATTTGAAACAGATTAGTAATTGTAATGTTGAAAATCCAGAGATATTAATAAAGGTGACATTTACTACAGTATTTGTAATAACGGTATAGTGTATTCGAATGAAGAGTGTAAAGTAAAAAGAAAGAGTTCTTTTCAGAAAGTTTCAATAATGCAATTTGAGCATAATGTAACATACCCTCCAGAAATATTGGAATATCATTGGATTCAAATCCCAATGAACTTGCTAGTATAATATCAATTTTGAAAAAGAATACATTGATTTAGAAGTCAGTAATGTTTTAATTTTTTGGTACCATTCTTACACAGGTCCTTTTCCTACAACGAGTCTAAAAATAAATACATGTTCCAGAGTCTTTTGAAATATTTTTTGGAGTTCGTGATTTCAAAAGCCGAATTTTCCTTCAAAACCCTAAATACAATTTTTACTTGATATCATTGTTTCTTTAGTATGCTGCATTCGAGAATTTAAAATATAGTAAAATATTTAATGAAGTCTTAACTCAATATTAGGCCAATTATTTTCCGTCACTGTTCCTCAGCTTAAAAAACTATGGAAATATTGTAATGAAAGAACATTATTAAATTCAGTGGTACTCAGTTTAATAAATATGTTTATTTTACCAACGAAATAGAGAAGTGTGAATATAATATGTATTGGCTACAATGAATATCATTGCAATATTGTAGGAAATCTCTGAGAGAGTTGAATATTAAGTTATAAATAATAATCGAATTAGCTGACCATATATGAAAATTTCATTTTTGATTAAATAAATTTCCATTTTATAATACTATTTTACCCAGGGAAATAAAGTCCTTAGGTTTTATTAGGCAACGATTATTGAAGTCAATTCAAATATGTGAAATTTTCTTTGACAATTGGAAGTAGTTGTTTTGTATATATTTTTAATGTCTCTTTTAACTACTAGGTCATATAACGACTACTGTGATTTTTATGTTTCAGGTTTTCTGTAGGAGAATACGTAGGACATCGCGAACACACATCTATGTCGAGGCGGAACCCGGCCCTTCGAACCCAGGCAGCTACGGCCTTGTCGTCCATTTCCTCTTTCTCTCTAGTAAACCTTTGACATCATATATCCAACATCAAATACATCGAAGATATCGCTAATTCTCCATCATTTGAATTACGTTTTTTCCTGTGTCGCTGGCCACGTGGGGATAAGTGGAAATGAAACCTCTGACTAGGTAGTAAAGTTGGCCTCGAGGAAGCCAGAAAGACAGCTTTATGGTAATATCTACTCTTACTACGAAGATTTTATCCAACGTTGCATTTTGAGTGCAAACAGAGTGGCAGAACTCTTTTCAAACTCACAAGGATCATAAGACCCTGGTCGTGGTCATCCCGTGGCTCTAAGCCCGAGGCAAGAATTGTTATTCACCTTGGATCGGCACTGCCACTTCTGCACTGGACATCTCGTGCAGTTACCACTCCTATCCCCAGAAATGAAGAAAATACCTTACTGTAAAGCATGCTCCTGTGCACTGCGATAATGAAAGAGCCGAAGAAGGCATAGCTTGTCGAATATAGAGGAGATGCTGGCTACTGTCCTCCGCAAACTCTTTAAACTTTCTTAGCTATGGATTTATAAATCTAATACGCGTGAAGGGGATGATTTTTAACATGCCTTTTATAACTAATTTTGCGTTTTTGATGTAACACTGTCTTTGTCATTTATTTCATTTTAAAATAAGTCATTTTTTACTGTTTTACTCTTTTAATCTTGTAATTAATAAAAAATATTTTAACTGACTTTTATACTAATTTTCAGAAAATTTTGCAAATAATATTCACTATGCAATTGACAAGATATTTTAGCACATACACAGTTCTTTTATATTATTAAAGAAGGTATGAAGTTTCATTTCGTGAAAATAATAAAGACTGTAGTTTAGTTTTCAGATTTCCTTGTGTTTTCCGTGTTGATCTAAAACCAAATGTATTTTCAGTTGATATGCATTCAAGTATTGGGATCTTAGGAGCACAAATTATTTGTCATGCGTATATCTTACAATGGCTAAAATTATTTCACAATTAATCATTAGAAAACAAGGACGGTGTGTTTCCTGTGAATAAAAACCGTTTCTTACTTCAGTATCGATAACCGTGTCAAGGTTTCCGGATGTTTGAATTGAGAGAGAGCCTCTTGAATCGAACTAAACACTCCAGAAACTGTTTCTGGGGGTCATACAAAAACCTAACATAAATTGGAAAGATAATACGATTCGAGACACTGTGTTCCAGCTAAATATTTTAATTGGAAAATTGTCCCGGAATTGAAATTTTTTAACTAAATACTCAATATCTTTAAAGTTTATTCAAACAAGTTTTTGTTTCTTTCTTAACAGCTCGTTTTAAGAAAATTACATTGATTCGTAACATTTTAAGGTTTTCAAATTTATTCTTTTTTTACTACGTGGTTATTCAAAATTATTTAAGAAAATATTTAACTTCAGTGTAGATTTCCACCAGTTAAAAGAATTAAAAATTTGCTGTTTATATTATTAGCTATTTATTAAAGATATCAATTATTACAATTTTGCTATTAATATATGCAATGTGACATGTTGAAAATAATTAATTATGTTAGCGCCTATTCAGGCCGTATCAGATTTGTACTGTTGCCTGTATATTATCTTAAATAAATAAATAAATAAAAATATCACTGGAAAGGGATAGATATAATCTTCTCAGCAGTGTAACAGAAAAATAGCAACTTTTGAAAAATATATGAAGAATAAGACAATTATATTTTCGAAATATTTCTAATGAGAAGTTTCCTAGTTCCTTTTCCCCGATTATCACTATAAAATTGCATCAATTTTACAAATAGTCTAAACAATATTAACAATAGCAATTTTGCAATGATAATCTACTTGGACACCGCAGTGATTTTTAATTGATTAACGAAATCACTGTTTGCATGCACCTGCTCATATAGAAAAAATGGGCGATTACATTTTCATAATGCGTAATAAAATGTGTGTATTGCTTGCATTTCCTTAATAAAGGCGTAATAATGTCAAAATACAAGTTTTTATATACGTGAACATGAATTTCAATTTGCTTGATAGAAATGTGTATATTATGTAAATGCATTATATAATGTTTCCCGAAAATTATTATGTAATAGTTAGTGTTCCTTGCTTTAGAACCATTAGCATTTTAAAATAGTTTGTATAAAACAAAACTTTCAATACTATTAATTTAATCTGACACAAATGTCTCACAATATTAGATACCATAAATTATACTTCATTTTCATGGTAAAGAACTCCATAAAAATGTCACAGCCCTTCCGTGACCCGCTGCCCTTGGTTTGTCAGCGTCTACGGGTTCAGGCCAACGTCCAGTGCAATTGGCGGAGTGATCCTCGCGCCGCGCGCCCCAATCCGTTCGTTTCTGTCCCTCTCCTGTTACCTCCTCTTCTCTCTCACCTCCCTCTCCTGTTACCCCTGCTCACGTTAGCGAGGCAGCGTCACTGACCTCAGAAATTGCTCCGCCCTTTGAGATAACTAGGAGGAAAATCTTCGAGGGGAGGAAGGGACGTGTCTGAAACTTGGAGCAAAGCCAATGATAAGAGCGGATACGCCCTGACGCCAGGATTGGTCAAGTGTCCAGCGATGGTTGTCAAGCTGTGGAAAAGCCAGATTTGGCCGCACAAGGCATCGCCATATTGTGTGAGAGTGGGTGTACAAAGACACTCTTTTGATGAAACAATCTCTAATATTGAAGGCTTCTTGTGTAAATATCTGCAAACAACTCATTTTTATATACTACTGGACGAATCAACTTTAACTGATAATAAAGCTTTATTATTGACATGTGTTCGATTTGCTATGAACGAAGAAATCCATGAAGAGCTGCTATTTGCAACCCTTGGAGCGGACACTAAAGACGAATCAATATTTAATGTCCTGAGTGATTTTTTAAGGAAAAATCAATTCCATTCACAAACTATTTCTAGGCAGCAAATGGAGTTCCTGCCAAGTTCTGGCGATATCGTAGGTTTATAAACCATCTTAAAAGAATTATACCAGGATCTGCAATTCACTGTCATCCACCGACAACACCTGGTAGCACCTTTGTTGAAGTTACAGTACGATACTTATGTTTAATTTTAATTTTATATTCTGTAGTCGTATATTTTAATAAATAGAAGACAAGAAAAGTTCTTTATATATTTTTATTTTTTTAACACTCCAAATTTAGGGCTGGAACTTAGCCACGACGGTTAGCCGCGCAAGGTGGTGAAAAGGGCCCTCAAACCAAATCGATAATCGCGATGCACTAATATAATGACGCACACTGGTGGCTGAAGCTCATTGGCTGAAGTCGGATGCGCAAGAGGCCGCACTTCTCTTTCCACCAAGAACCTTACGTTTCAGTTTGATACATAATCGATGTAACGCCTATAAGAAGATCTCGAGTTCTTATGTAGTGTTTAAATCTGTGTTTAAATGTCGGTTAAACCGTTTTCTCCAATCACATTTAGGCGCGAATTTCAAATGTTTAAACATAAATAATAAGTTACAGAATAATATACCTGAAATCTGAATAAGATTAAGAAGAAACCTGAATAAGAACATATGTTATAAGGGAAAATTTTGGGGGGAAAATTGGGACAATATTCTTACGTTATCACGTCGAAAATGAATTTAAAATATTTATTTTTTTCTATATGGATTTGACGTCGAAATTCGTTGACAAAAATACCTTCAAATTAAACTGAATTTTCCCGTATCTGCACATTTTGCAGCCTAATACACGCAAAAGATGCTGAAAAACAAAAATCACGCAAAACACTTTTCTCGTTATATCTCTGCAACAGATTTCCCTAGGAGGCTGATTTTTTGTGAATCTTCGTCATTTTGTATTCTCTTTTATATTAGCATTGGATTATGATTTCTCTGGGGAACTTTTTACCATCTTATTCTGTTATACCTTTCCATCGTTAGATCTAATCTTCATATTTTTGATGAGTTTTGAGAATATGGCAGAAATGTAGTAGCAGGGGGTCCAAAGAAACCAGTACGATTTTGAAAGTGGTCTACGAAGAAAAAAAGTTTGGAAACCTCTGCTCTAACACGTGTTGTATTGATAATTCGTTTTGTGGGTCCTTGATACCGAAAAATCGATTGCCGACAAAACGTCTGTCCGCCCCTGTCTGTGAACAACGCTAGAAGCTAAACCGTTCAGCTCTCAAACTATTCATCTTCACCAAAATTGATATTTCCCGATCAATCTGACTAATGTCGCGGCCTCTTGAATTTGAAATTTTTATTTTAATTTTGTGGGGTACTTTATATTTTCAAACTCTTCAAAAAATGACTCCAACCCTTTTCATTGAAGTTTGTAATTGGATAGTGTGAAGGACTTTTTAGATAGCGCCGGTCTCATGTTCGTTGAAACCCCTATTTTTCAAAAAATTGAAAATGTTCAAATTTTTTCGGCGTCTTCTACAACTGCAACTATGCAGATTAACATTCTCGTATACGTACGGAATAATATACGTTGTTAGAGAAAGTTATGTAATGCTTCGCGGAAAAAACGGCGCATTTTCGGGAGGAAAAAAATCATTGTAGGGCCCTGATAAAGAACTAGAGGTGCTACAGAATGGCACAGACTTTCTCGTAGAAAAGTTATCTATTTTCCTTGGTGTGGACTGGTACTGTATATTTTTGGCTTTCCTTCTTGCCTGCTGCCATCTATCAACGCCAAAAATGGAAGTTCCCAAAAACCTCAGGGTGCTTCCGCCCCTAGCTACCGCCTCTTCATTGTACTTCCTTTCTCCGCCCAGTATTCTCTGGCGCCCTAATCCTGCGACGCGGTGTCAGCAAGGCGCCGGTCTTCCTACTTGTGTTAATACAATACGTTACACAATTCTACTCACATACACAATCAATTAAAGTACTAAATAAACTGGAAGTGTGTATATGTGATTTTCGTATTTTCAACTTTTAAACAAGTTTTAAACTCTCTTGTTCGATTGTAAAACTATGTTACATCAAGTTAATTGTAGTTTTTGTGCATTGTAGTCTCATTAAGTGCCACTACCGGGCGAGTGGTTACAGTCATGGTGATGGCAGTATTTTCGTCAGTAGCCGGATAGCTAGGTCGAGTCCTGTTGCTGTGTGGAGAAGAATTCTACCTAACGGTTTTTTATTCGGTAGCTTTCCGTAGTTTCTCTGATCAATATCTGGCGAATCCGGGGCAGTACCCTACCAAACGGATCGCGTGCGATATTTTCTTCCCATTCCTTGTTCCATCTACTCTTTACTTGCACACACTTACATGCACCACACCATCACAACATGCTGAGAGACCGATCGCGAGCTTAGAAATTGTACCATCTAGGAAGATATTCTCTGGAGGAGACAACTGTTTGGGGAAAATCCCTCTAACCGATGGCTTTATTTAGCCATCCAGGGCGGGAAGATCACAATTATCTCCCGTGCAATAACACGTACTACACATTCTGGAATAATTACTTTAGGAGATGGCGCGCCTGGAGTCACTGTCAATCGATCTAACAACCGTCAGTCCGTCTGTGGACAACTGTAGCTCTTAAACCTTTCAGCCGATTTTCTCCAAAATTAATATTTTCTGATAGACCTGAACGGACTGGAGGCTTTGGGAGTTTCTAACGTGTATTTTGATTGTTGATATTATTTTACATGAATCAGGAATTTATCTTTCTATGGCTCTGCCCAAGAGCGATTCACAGGGTTACTGTGTGGAGAAGTGGTATGAGTGCCGACAAGTTAACTCCGAGGACCTGAGATAAAGTTTCAAAGCGAAAAAAATGCTGGTTGAATCACTTTTATTGGTTTATGTAGTAGTTTAAATTACCTGATTTCACGCAAATTGCAAAAAATACTCGTATTTTCGAGAAATTGAACTTGGCCTTATGTCAAAATGTCTTTATGGAACAGATTTCATTAAGGGAAAAAATTTATCTTCAATTTTTTGAAGGAAGACGCGAAAAAAATTAATTTTTGCACTTTTCAAAAATGAGGAATTTGCGAAATAAGACCCTACCGTTCTCTTAAGAACTCATTACGATATCCGACCACAAATTTGCTGCAATTATTTTCATAATTTTGAAAATTATCCATTTTTAATATCCGAGGGTCTTCATGTAAATAATATCCCGCCAAAAAATAGGTTTCAAATCAAGGGGGTGTGACACCAGCCGGATCGGTTGGAGAATATCAGTTTTAGAGAAAAATTGGCTGAAATATTTAGATGGTAGCGTTGACCACAGATTGACGGATATGTGGAAGGACAGACAGACATAAGTTTGTCGTCAATAGACTTTTTTCCGTATCAAGGAACCGGAGAACGTAGATTCTGACTGCATAAGGTATTAGAGGAAGTAACTTTCTGTATATAAGGACAAGATGTATCCATGTTTTCTTTATCGGGACACATCAATGAGAGTTTTTCTCTCCAAAACTCACCGTTTTTCCCCACAGCATTACAACACTTCCCCTGTACTGTGTAAACATTAGCGAGAAAAATACGATCAATTGGATTGTTTGTGACAATGTTAAGTTTCAGAGCATTCCCTTGAAACAATTTCGGTGCACGGCTACTTTCCGGAGATCGATTCCCAATGTCGCACCAACTGCTCTGGTCAGCGCCTCTAAAAGTCGTTTCGACGGCTCAGTAGATCGAAATGCGTTCTCGTAATTGCTAGAACGAAACTCAGCTCTCGACAAATGCACGATTCCCACCAATTCCACGAGTACCGATTTAATTCTGATCAAATTACTTTGTTCAGCCTTGTCGCACGCACCGATTTAGCCTGCGTGTGATGAAGAGTTGATTTACCCAATAACATACTGCTTTCCTACAGAATGGATTCTTATCGTTGATTATTTTGCCATATACCAACCTTTACAAAATGCGTTTCATTAAATGATTAGTTCTATTATATTCGTATCTCCAGATCTTTTTCGTTTGCAGTTTATTTCACATTTCATCTTTTCTATATTTTTTTTAGAAACTTAAGATTCTCGGACCTCTTAAAAACATATTTCAGAGAAAACATTCAATTTATTAACGTATTATATTTGTTAGTTATTCTTTACAAACTTTTGGCAACAGAATTGCCAGTTTTACACCTCCTGACCGAGCCGCAGTCGGTGACATCTCGCCTGCACCAAACAGGGACCGAAAGGATCCCAACCGCGAGTAATAGACGGGCAGTGGATGGCAATAGGGAGATCACTCATCACTATGCGTAGGATTACGTAAGTGTTTCCAGTGGCTGAGGTGGCGCAGGACATCTACATGGAAGTCACTGCAGTGTCTTCTCCCGGGATGTTCTAGGGTTCACGTCCCAAAAGCAAGATTTTGGACCCCAGATAGATGGCTATGGTTAAAATGCGAATTCAGCCGCTGTCTGGAGGAGAATTCTAGCGGCCGGCTACTATGATCTATTCCGAGGTTTCTCCGATCAACACAATACCCCAACAAACGGACCACGAACCGCGCGTGATCTTTCCTTCCTCTTCCTAGTCCTATCCTCATCACTTACACTTACATGTACTACACTACCACATATGCTGGGAGATCCCTCAGAAGCTTAGAGCTTCTTCCGGCTGGCGCGGTATCACGTTAGTGGGAGATGCCTGGTTGGGGAAATCCCTGCAAGTGGACGTAGGTCGATGCTGGATCTCTCTATCTCATGAGGGAAGATCCCCGCCATCTCTCGCAATAAAAGTACTCACTACACTCCCGGCACTAATGACGTTAGCAGTTGAAGCGCCCGGAAACACATATCAATGAACCAATGAAACGTAGCCGGTTCCAATGATTACTATATGAAAATGTGTAATTTCTTTGTTCCACAAAAATGTTTTAGAATAATCGTATATTCGAATAACCCGCCTTCGGATTACTGTCGTTCTGCTGTAGGTTTAGGCAATAGTGGAGTACTGCCGGGAGGGGGAGCGATTCGCCCTCAGCAGGACGGGGAGCGCCGCGTCGAGGGCCGCTGCCCGCTCGCCCGCTGACCCTTCCGCGGCACCGGGAGCGGAGGCTCAGTGCATCAACTGATGTCACTGCAGCGCCTCTCCCCGGAAGGTCCTAGGTTCTCACTTCCCACGGCGGCAGGATTTTCGACACTAGCTTTTCAGCTAGGTCAGCTAATTCAATCGCTGTCTGGAGGAGAATTCTAGCGGCCGGCTACTCTGATCGGTAGTTTACACGTGGTTTATCCTATCAACACTAGGCGAATGCCGGGGCAATACCCTACCAAACGAGGCACGGACCGCGCGCGATCAGTCCTTCCTCTTCCTTGTCCTATCCTCTCCCTTTTAGACATACACACACACTAACATGCACTACACTACCACATATTCCGGGAGACCGGTCGGGAGCTTAGAGCTTGTCCCGACTGGGGCGGTGCCCCGCTGATGGAAGAGTCCTGTTTAGGGGGAAACCCCACTAGCCGACGGTAGGTCGGCGCCGGATCTCGCCATCCAGCGGGGAAAGATCACCGCCATCTCCCGAAGAAAAACATGAACTACACTTACGGGACCGATAACGTAAGCTGTTGACGCTCTCGGAATCACTATCTACGAACGAACCAACTTACCTTCCGCGGCCGCGCCCCGCAAGCGCTTCGCCCGCCCCGCCCGCGCCGACGGACGCCCATAGACTTTACGTCAACTTCCTCGACGTCTTTGCCTGTCTCGCCACGCAAGGGCTCCAGTTGCTTTAACAGCTACTGTCACGTCTACAGTCTTTTCCTCGGTTGTTACGTTGTAACTACGATTCTTCCTCTCTTCTTTCCTCTAAGACACAAATGCTGTTGTATAATGTACTGTTTATCACAGCTGCATTTTCGCCGTTAGCTTACGTAATAATGCGTACTAATGCGTAAATGCTAATGCGTACTAATGCGTAATAATAACGTACGTACTAATGCGTAAATTGATTCAAGTCATTTTCGCACATCAATATTTCCTTCTAATACTTTTGTTTTCTTAAAGCTTTCTTTTTTTGCTTCTATTAATTCACATTACATAGACCTCTTTACTCGTTCTTCTCTAAATTCCTTTTCTTCATCATTCAGTGTCAATGAAAAATTACGAAAAAATAAAAACCGTACGAGTGCGTGTAAGGGGCCCTCGCCTCCTCAAAATGTTCAAAGAAGCCCAACTGTCTTACATAATTAATCGCTTTATTTCCGTTAACGTACTTAATTCCTAATTTTCTCTTCTTGTAACCTGACAATTTGGGCAGGTTTTGACAGGCACCGCCCAGTCAGGGAATGTTCTTACATCCCGACAGCTCTCTTGATATTTGTGGGTGTGTAGAGCATGTAAGTTTGAATGTGAGAAAGGGAGGAGATAATAATAAGGTAGAGGAAGGAAATATCGCGCAAGGTATGTGATCCATTTTAAGGGACGCTCTAGCATTCGACTAGTATTGATCCACGATTCCAGAAGAACTACCTTCAGTGCAGCCGGAGTTCAAATTTTACTCCAGATATGTTCAGCCCAAGCCACCAGCTACTTATTCCGAAAAGAAAATAACTTCATTTTTATCTATGTATATTGGAGTAGTAGTATGGCGAGTTATATTACACCCTCGAGTGTCTTTCGCATCCCAGCCTCCATATTTCTCTATTGGTGTAGTATTCTCTTCTAGTCCTCTTTTCATCGTTCTTCTACTCCTTCTCCATGTAAGTCTTAATCTTCTCTTCTTCGATGGGTAGCTGGTGCCATTTCCACAGCAATTACTTCATTCATTTCTGCATATGGGCATACAATTTTAGTCTTTTCGCTCTTGGTGTCAATATTCAAAACTTACTTCCGCTTTACGTGTAATTTCTTCGTTCTTAATTTTATTCATTAAAGGAAGTCCGCAACTCGGCGCCAGAAGTCATTTCCATTGCTGTCAATTTTGTTCTTTTTGTTACTTCCCATACCTCAGATCATAAAGGACAATATTCACTACAGCAGTCTAATACAATTTTCTCTTTACACTCTTACTTACTTTATCTTTCTATATAAGCGGATGTAGTCTTATAGCCACTCTGCCTTTTGTAATTTTTTTCTAATGTCTCCTCCATTTGCATTTATTTTTGTATTTGGTTTTATAATTTCCGCAGCATGTATAGAACATCGTATTCATCTTCAGCGAACACCACCTGATCATCTAGAGAGAATAACATAGTCACCAATTTTAATACCCATATTACTACATTTCTTCCTCCATCTTCTCAGAGCTTCGTTAAAATAAATTTTAAACAAAGTTGGGGCTACACAGCACCCCTCTTTATTTACTGGAAATGGTGGTGAAACGTTTTTCCCTACTTTTATTTGGCACGTGTTATCACTGTACACATCATTAACAGCTCTAATCAATTGTGTGTTTACATTTTGTTTCTCCATTGCCATCCAGAACCTAAATAATAGAACAGTGCCATAGGCCTTACGCAGATCTATAAATACGAAATGCGTCTCCATGGTATGGGTGAGACGTCTGTCGTTTATTTGTCTGATACTAAAGACGTTGGCAGCACATGAGCGCACCGCTCGAAAGCCGCTCTGTTTCTCGACATCA
Organism: Teleogryllus oceanicus; assembly: GCA_964035755.1. Classification (NCBI taxonomy): domain Eukaryota; kingdom Metazoa; phylum Arthropoda; class Insecta; order Orthoptera; family Gryllidae; genus Teleogryllus; species Teleogryllus oceanicus. The sequence goes on along the minus strand of CAXIVR010000011.1, from coordinate 79,092,421 downwards.
ATAAGGTATTTTCCCATACATTCACGCAATGTTGTCAAGGACAATTCCTCTATAGTTCGCACGCTGTTTCCTATCACCTTTCTGATAGATGTTAGATATATATTTTTCTGAAGTCCTTTGGTAATGCTTCTCCCATTAAACATACATTGTAAGAAGATTCAATAATAAACTGGGACCATGCTTCATCAAGTCAATGGTTACCAATCCTGGACTGGGTGCTTTCCATTTTTGAATCTCTGTATTATTTTTTCAGTGTCTCTCACTGTAATATATTCCATATCATGCGGTTCCTCGAGCTCTATGTTATATGTGTTACTAAATGCGGGCCTATTTTCTTTCAAAAGTTTTTTATAATACATTTTAAATTTATCTATACTTATAGGTTGTAGTACGGAATTTTACTTTTCATTTTGTCTGAGGTTCTTTATTATTTTCCATGCGTTCTTTGATCTGGCATTGCCTATACTCTGCTCTACATCTTCATATACTCTTTCCCTTGCTTCAATTTTTGCCTTTCTTACTTCCTGTTTACTTTCTCTACTAATTTGACAATACCGCTTTTCGTTTTCAATATTTTGGGTGCTTAACCATGTGTTATATGCAATTTTCTTGTCTCTCACTTTCCCTGCCAAAGGATTATTCCACCACGAGTCACCTATTCCTTTACTACCAGTACATTCTATTTCTTTGAGGCTCTCATAAGGTGCTTGATGTACGGCACCTATAATTGCATTGTAGAGTGTTTGCGTAGTTGTTTGGTTTACATCTAAAAGTACCTTACTTAATTTGGGCTTGCATAGGATGTATATTGATGGATCTTCAAGCAAACACTTGTGTATTATTTTTTTCTATGATATCTGATGCGATATGAATTTCCTATTGTTGTATCTTGCTTACATAGGGAACATACAATCTTGATTTCAATAAATAATGGTCTGAGTTGCACTCGGTTCCCCTATAGACTCGTAAATCTACCACCATAATTTTGTTGTTGCGTTTGCCGATAACATAATCTATTATAGTTATTTCATCAAGTGCATTTGTGAATGTCTTTATGTTTAAAAACTCCATTCTGTAATTTTAAACCGTACTAGGCACATATTTATATAAATCGCTCACCATCTCCATTGATTACGTCCTCTCCGTATCTTCCTTCAACTTCGTCTTACGCAAGCCTTCCTAAACTGTTAAAATCTTGCACTATGTTAAAATCTTGCACTAAAAATATGTCTTTCCGGTTTGATATCCCCTCTAAGACCGTCGTCAGTTGATTAAAAAACCTATCTTTCTCAAATTCGGTAGCATTATCATTAGGAGCATATATACCTATAACTACCATCTCAATACCTTTAATTTTAAAATAAAATTTTAAAATATTCTCTCTCACAGATGACCAACGCGTAATGTTACGTTTATATTTCTTTACCACAAAAATGGAAATTCCTTTCTTAGCTCTAAATTCTTTGTTGATACCACCATATATGATAATGTAGTCTTTTATTTCTTCTACTCCCAGTTATTTTTTCTTTTTTCTGACAACACAGCAATTTCTATTCTCATCTTTTTTTATTTCTTCGAACAATTCCATTCTTTTCATATTGAGACCCTGTACATTTCATAAGCCTATACTCATACACCATTTTTCGTTTACTAAGTCCTTTCCTGGACAATCTTGCTTCATTACTGGGATATTTATCGTTTGATTTTTTTACAGATGTAGGGGTCCTGGCACTACACCCTAACACTCAACCTAGAGGACCAGAAATTTCTTATGTTCCCCTAGACAAGCTCGGAGCCTTGTCTGCCCTAACCCGTAAGGAAAATCAAGAAAGTAAAGCATAAGAGAAGAAGTGTAAAGAAGACTTTAATACACGAGAAAAGGGGAAGAAAATGACACCCTAGCCCTCGCAACCTAGTAGTGTCGGGGTCGAAATACCACAAGGGGCCAATGAGAGGCTTTAAAGTAAAGACACCAGTAATTTGGTACAAGTAAGAGGAAATAATACCACATTAGGCAGGGATACCATCCTAACGCAGGTGGTGGAGGGGGAGGAAATGGAAACAGCGGAGTCTGGAAATTAGGATAAGTGAGGTATCTGATTAACGGGGCGTTGTGAGACAATCCTTCGTCTGACTCCTCCGCCGAGACCTGTACAGCAAGGGTGACCGTACCGGTAGTTCTCCCATGTTTACCAACCAGCCAGCACCGTTACCCCCGCAATGCTCGCGCCTTCCTTGGAGAACGCAAACCTCCTCGGCCGCACGGGCAGTGCTACTGTAAGGCGGTGTCTCCTGGAGGAGGTGTATGTTGGATAAGTGATAATTTCTTACAGATGAAAACATCTATGCGATATGTGCTTTAATTATATTCAGAAAAATGATTGTAATGTATGAGTACATTTATTGCTTACAGCTGAATATTTATTGAATACTGATGATTCTATTAACTCAAAGAGCTGGTCGACCAATAAACTGCCTAGAATTTTTTATTACATGACGTGCATTATCTCCCATAATATTTAACTTGCCAAGCGACAAATTGCGACCTTAAAGTAAAAAGGTTCTATCTGAATCGTAGTAAATTTTACAGGAGAGAATTTCAAAGTTCTGCCCTCTGTAAAAGAAAATTATTTTTTTTAAATGTGTTCAAACTTCGTCAATATATTTGACACCCTAGTACAAAACTGTAGAATGATAATCATTCTAAAAGCATTGTATTCGAGGCGATTGGAAATGAACAGAAAAGAGGCAGTCGATTTGGATGCTGTAACACGCGATTAAACCATGCAGCACCCTTACGGCACTAATGACCTCAGCAGTCGACGTGCCAGGAACCAACAATCAATCATCACTTGACCTGCAGTACGGCGTTCTACCTTTGCCCTTTAGCGATTGGCGAGTGTCCATCGCCCTCTACAAAGCGGCGGCTACTGACATCACAGAGCAACAGAAGACATTCAATGGACCAAAAGTATTTTTCTATAAAAATTGATAATCGGATACACATGTCGCAATTTTTCATAATACAAATTATTTGGAAAACAATTGTAGCAATATTTACCCCTTATTCATAGAATGGAGTCTTCATTGTATATTTGACAATGCCCTCTTAGGTGATATTTATTAACAAATGGTTCGCTATTAAACACAAAGAAATTTATTCGTATGTTCATTACTGCTTAAAGAGAACAAAAAACTTACAAATTGTTATTATTCATAGATATTAATTATTTGTAGATAATCAAAATTTAAAAAATTCAAAATACACTTAATATCAGTATTTAATCATAAGTTTAATTGACATATTAATGCTAGCTGAAACAACGTTTCGGGAAGTGATTCTGTCACATGTATGGATTTTCACATTTTATGCTACTGTTTTAGTGCTAACAATACCAATGTAATGATAAAGTTTTTTTAATAGATCATCCATATATCCATGTAAAACCTAAAGATGTAACAGGATAAATTTTAAAAAAGGTTCTTTTTTTGTCAGCTCAACATAATGATTAAAGCCTGTTTTTCAATGTATTTTCAATTTTTTCATTTTGCTTCTGTCTCTAAAAATTGAAAGAATCCCTCAAAACATAACTTGAATGGCAAGAAGGGTCAATACTCTCTCAGGGCTTTGCGTGCCCCCTCTCGATCCCTTCCTGTCGAGTGTGCTGCGCCCTGGGCGGGGGATGGGGGAGACGATCCTGCGCGCGCCGTCAGCAGCAGCAGCGCCGGCTTTCTCGCGCACCGCCCCGCCCCACCCCGCCCCGCATAACCCCGCCCGCTCCGCCCGCCCCGCATAATCCCGCCCCGCATAACCCCGCGCCGGCTCGCCCCGCCTATCCCTTCCCCGCCCCACCCGCCCCAGGCCCTCCCCTCGCCCCGCCCTGCCCCGCCCCACATAACACCGCCCCGGCTCGCCTTGCCTATCCTTCCCGCCCCGCCTATCCCCGCCCCAGCCCCCCCGCCCTCCTGCCCAGCCCCGGCTCGCCCGCCTAGTCCTTCCCGACCCGCCCTACCCCGGGCCCTTCCGCCGCGGTTCTCCCCACCGCCCCACCCTGGGCCCTTTCTGCCCGCCTATCCCTTCCCCGCCCCGGCCCACCCTGCCCCGCCCCGCATATCACGCCCCGGCTCGCCTTGCCTATCTTTCCGCGCCCCCCCCCCCCCCCGCCCCCCACCTTCCCCCCCGCCCTCCCGGCCCCCCCGGTTCCCCCCCCCCCCGCCCCCCTCCCCGCCCGCCCCCTAACCCGCCCTGCCCCGCTCCGCCAAAAGATTGTTCTCTTAAGTAGAATATAACACTGTGAGTGCTGCAAAAACACGAATGGTCCTCTGCATGGCCCTTTGCCTCCCTCCACACACTGTCGAAATTAACAATTGAAACGGGCTCACGCAATTGTATGCTTTTATGTGGATTTCACGTCATTTCGGCGTTAAAGTTGACTGAAAACTGTTTCGAATCACTTCATTTCCTGCGTACCCAGACCATCTGTTTACAAACGTTGCGAGATAGTGTCAAATTCCGTGGCATTCCCAGTACCGCAGAGATTCTCACGCCACACTGATGTCACTGAGTACCAATACTCCCTGAATGTTTATACTTTAGTGTTTGTTACCTATGGCAAATGCCAATAGTAATTTCATATAATTATATTCGGGAGAATTTTAAAATTCAATTTTAACTGCCATCATATTCCTTTGTGACACTACATTGATATTTTCCATTACTTATTAGTCATAATTATTTTTATTCTTAAATTTGAGGCATAAAAGGTAACATAATTTTAATGGCTAAATAGCATACAACTTTTTTACATATGTACTGCGTACATTGTCAATAAGGATATATTAATTCATAAAAAAATAAGAAAGTTAATAATTCAGAATTTATTGCAAAAAGTCACAAATTTCAATAATCCTTTGTTTTTAATATTTTCTTTGACTTACGTAGGTCCCTAAAATAAAACAAAATTTAGTTATTTGTTCTCCAGAAAGTAGTTTGACGTCGCTATCTCCGAGAGTATCTGCAAAATATATTCAGTGCAACTACGGAGAGAAGCCACTAAGAAGCACACAGCGTAAGACAGTATTCAGTGGGCAGAAGCCATAAATGGCCGTAAAAAAAAGTGAGCACAACGAAAGGCGAAGTTTCGCGGAGCGCCGGGAGGGGCGTGGGAACTGTGTGGTGACGGAGCTGGCGACGAGCCGACTGCCCAACCCCGCTGCCCCGCCCCTCTCCAGCTCCGGCGCCCAAGCCTGCGCCAGGGCTCCAAAAATATGGCATACGCAATTCCCTGTAGAACTTTTAAATAATGGTTCGCTTTGGGATGTTAAGTAAATGTCCCGAAGTTTGAGGCAAACCTCATGGTTCCCTTAATGAAGCTGAAAGTTTCTTTTTTTGTTCCTTTCATGATTTATGACTGATTCCACGGCTTGTTTTATTGCCTCAATGTGTCTCCCTTTTTACTCTTTGATGTTGGACGAGAGTAAATGTTCTTTATGCGCCTTTTTGTTGCCTCGTGTTTTATTCCCTGAGCGTCGAAGAGCTTTTCACAGAACACAAGAGGAAGCGTAATTTGAAGAGTTTAAATAATTATAGCAATATGACTTTGTGTATTGTCAAATTCGTGTTTATTGAAGTAATATTTCGATATCTCTAGATATAGGAATTTTTGTACGTATTTAAAACTATCCTATTTTATAAAGTATATTTTTTATTTCAGAATAATAACTGAACATTAAATTTAATATATCAACTTTGATAAGACACTCCACATCGGTCGTGTCCAACGTGGTGCCTGCTGCGCCGGGTCAGATGATGGATGCATTCTTTGGAGCATATTCGAGTTTAATTGGACCTTAGAGCTTTCATACGTGGGTACGCTTTTCATTTTTCATGAGCAGTTCAATTGCATCGATTTTTGTAATTAATTGCAAAATTTAACCTTTTCACGTCATTTTTTCATCTTTTTCTGTACAGAAACTGGATGGAAAAAGGTTGGTTAACCAAAGGAATTTTTCACGGTCATTCCTAGTCTGTACGTAATCGTGATGAAAATACTTCCTCCGAACGCCGCAAAGAGCGCTGGAAGTGTAACAGTTGAGCATCGCATTTACGGAAACAAATGAAATTAGCGGGAAGAATAATCAGATAGTTACGAATTCGCAGTGTAAGGAGTGAAAAAACGCGTGAGGTATTGTGGTTTTATTTGCGAGATGGAAAGGAAAACAATAATCGCTACGGCGGCAGCTAGCATTATTGTGGCATCTGCTGCCGCGGCAGAAAGGAAAAGAAGGAGACGCTGCACTTGGGTGAAATCCTGGGAGCAGAAGAGAAATACTGGTGTGGGTCTGCTACACATGGTAGATAATGAATTGCGTGTGGAAGATCCACATTGTTATCGTCAATTCACGAGGATGACAAAATTTTGACGAGCTCCGGAGTCTGATAGTGCTCGATATTAAGAAGGAGGACACCTGTATGCGAGCTGCAATTTCTCCACGTGAAAGGTATGGCACATTACAAAAGTATACTTTTTTTGTATATATAAATGCACATACAGAAATCTCCTAGTATCTCTATTAGTCTGTATAATGGCCATTCACAATCCAAATATTTAAACTACATAGGCATATTATTTCGGTTTGTTGATGGGTTGTTTTAGCTATTTTTTTTTAATTTTTGCAGGCTGACTGTTTCTGCGATTTCTCGCATCAGGAGAAACGTTCAGGTCTCTCAGGTTTTCCACGAGGATTCATGAGAGCACTATTAGTAAAATTGTGCCAGAAGTGTGTAGAGTCATCTACACATGTTTGCGACCTTTGTATGAGAAAGTAAGTTGATAAAGCATAAGCATTACATTCACACTAATTGGTATGGATTATGTTTTACTTATGTTTTGCTTGTAGTGTCCACAGACTCAAGCACAGTGATTGAGCGTATCTCAAAGGTTTGAAGAGCTTTGGGACTATCCAATGTGCATTGATGCTATTGACGGAAAGCACATAGTCTTCAGAGCACCAAGACCTGCGGATCATATTATTTTAATTACAAGGGGGCACATTCCATTGTTCTGCTGGCAGTTGTAGATGCAGAATGCAAATTTTTGTATGTGGATGTGGGAGTAAATGGGCGTGTGAGTGATGGAGGAGTTTGGAGACACACTTCGCTTTACAAAAACATGGAGCGATTACATATCCCTCCATGTGGTTCATTGTGTACGGGAATGAACGTGCCATACCACTTTGTTGCTGATGATGCATTTGCAGTCTCAGCGATTAATGAAACCCTTCCCTGCAAGAAACCTGTTAGCAGACAAAATAAACTTCAATTACCGCTCATCCAGAGCCAGGAGAGTGGCAGAGAACGCCTTTGAAATATTGGCCAACAGGTTCAGAATACTGTTATCGCCCATAAACTTGGATGTGCAAAAAATTGATGATCTGGTTTTGGCAACAGTTGCACTTCATAATTTTTTGGCATGCAAGAACAAATCCAACTACACTGATACATCAAGTGCAAATTCAAATGATTTGGAACACATAAGTACAACTAGGAAGATATTACTTGAAAATAATGAGAGTTCTTACTGTTGCAGGTGACCAGTTGATTCTCTAGCAGTTGATCCTGGTCAGAGAAGTACAGGGGCAGCACAGAGGATGAGGGTTGAATTAGCACAATATTTTAAACAAAATTAAAAGTTAATAAAGTACTTTATTTATCATTTTCTGTTTTTAATTACATTGTATATAATATTCATAACTCGGTGTTGAACATCAACACGCTCCTCGTACGTACGTTCTCTTAACCTCAATCCAAAATACTTTCCAAATCATCGTCATATTCCAGCCTCTTGCATTCTGCAATGCAAGAGTTGCGTTACCTTGCATTCTGCAATGCAAGAGTAATGTCATCATCACTCTCTCTCCCTCTCTTTTTAATCTTTCTTCGCAACCCAGAAGAATTGCGAAGTTGCGGTGTTTCAACAGTGTTGCTGCACCCTGGTAGTGACGCAGCAACAGTGCTGCTGCACACTGGTTGCGATTGGACAACACTGATGCTGCATCCTGACTCCAAATTTACGTCAGAGTTCATTTGTATCGTACACTGGGGGTCTAAATCGAATGACCCAATTTCTTCGAAATTGTCCTCCTCTAATACTATAGTATCATTTGCAATGATGTTCGTGGAAGGAATAGAGTTTTCCTCAATTGCTAGGGTGGACTTTGAGTCCCTCAGCCTCATGGCATGGTCAAAAAATTCTAGGTCTTTAAAATAATACAATGCTGGCAGGTATATATCGCATGTTGCCACAACAGATTTTTTACTACCTTCACTTTCTTCTTTCGTTAGTATATGGGATGAATTTGTTCCTTTTTCGTACACTTCAGAGTAGTACCGTAGTACCAGGCCTGCAATACAAAATAATTATATGCTGTACTTTTTTGTTAAGAGGTATTATTTTTGCACTAGCCACATGCTTGTATGATCATTCTTGGGCAATCAAGTGATGCATTTTCTAGATTCCCTTAACTTATTATTTATTATCCACTCATAAATTAAGGGATTAGTGTTGTCGCAGATGAGAGCATTTAGGACACCAAACAACCAAACTTTTACCCTTAAAAGAATTAGAAAACACAGGTATTAGACTGAAAAGTTTTAAAAGGGTTGAAATCTAGTAATTACTTCGATTGCCCAAGAAAGATCATAGAGTACACGGGCTAGCACATGTGCACCACGTGTTTTATTATGTACTCACCGCATTGTGGACATACTCTCTGCAATGCAATTCAAAATCTTCGTCTCTCTACTTTGTTTTTATAATTGACCTCCATGCTATCATAAAGAACTGGGTTGCCCTTAACCAGTTCAATTAAAGACATCACTGTGTCTGGATGCCAAGACATACTGTAAGCGAATAAATAATGTAAATAATAATTAAAAGATGTAAGGTAAATTGGTATTTCACATTAATTTGATTTAAATATCCTCCTTGATTCACCTTTGTACAGAAATATCTTGCACAATTGTATCAGACAACAGACAAAACACTTATGCAAAGAAATCTCCGTTATTTTTATTGCTTTCGTCCTACTGTTTTTATAGACTACCAATTCTACGAAAGTACGGGAATGTACCGGGAGCGGTAGCTCAGTGTATCAACTCATGTCACTGCAGCGCCTCTGACTGGTAAGTCCTAGGTTCCAGTCCTGACGGCCGCGGTGGAAGGATTTTCGACACTAGCTTTTCAGCTAGGACGAATTCAGTCGCTGTCTGGAGAATTCTAGCGGCCGGCTGCTCTGATCGGTAGTTTTTCGTGGTTTATCCGATCAACAGGTGAATGCCGGAGCAGTACCCTAACAAACGGGCCACGTACCGCGCGCGATCTTTCCTTCCTCCTTCGTGTTCTATCCTCTCCCTTACACACACACTTACACCAATATGCACTACACTACCACATATCCCGGGAGACCGGTCGGGAGCTTAGAGCTTGTCCTGGCAAGGGCGGTACCCCGCTGGTGGGGGAGTTCTGGTTAGGGGGAAACCCCACTAGCCGACGATAGATCGGCGCCGAATCTCGCCATCCAGCGGGGAAAGATCACCGCCATCTCTCTAGAAAAAACATGCACTACACTTACGGGACTGGTGACCAAAACTGTGAACGCGTCCGGAAACACGAAAAAATCAATCAATCAATATTCTCGAATATATTGCTCAATGGCATAAGGGAAGGAATCTTGCATTAGAGACCTCCCCAGGTTCTATGAGCTTGAAAACGGACCTGTTGCGGCGTCCGGTGCGAGATTCCAGGGAAGTGCCAGTTGGTGGGGTGTGGCGCGGCGCATGCGCGGAAACGAAGGTTCTTCAATATTCTAGAGCTGAGACAAGAATTGTGGTTCCAATTTCCGCAAATTGGAACGAACATTGTGTTATACTACACACTGAGTATGCAAGAGTGCATGCGACTGAATGCTATTTTAAAATATTGCAGATATTATTATTATTATTATTATTATTATTATTATTATTATTATTATTATTACATGCGCATCGATCATTTATGACCACACTACACGTTATCTTCCGTAGAGCAGTCATATTTATCCCGGAGAGATGAGTGTGTCAACACGGGCATTAGCTTTTTCAGCTGTATCCCTTGCCTGAAGGCAAAGTTGTGAGGTGTTGAATTATGAAATATGGGGTGATAGTGATGATGAAGGCTGAAGGTACAATCACACATACGACCATGACTTCGCAGGACTCGAACCTGCAGCCCCTTCGGCGCAGACGACGGCGACCGCCTCCTGTCCGTCTGCGCCAGGAGGGCCCGTTTCCCGCGACCCCATTTCCAACACACGACAGCAGCAGCATTTTTTATGTGCAGGCCACTAATTGTAAGTATCATTTGTTAACTAATTGTACAACTAACATGAGACCTGCATCATTCCCTTAAGCGTCCTTTACGCTATCAATGGTTTACATTTAAAAAAATATATACTATTTTTTAGAAAAACATGGTTTAAAGAAAAGAAAGATTGACATTTCATTAAGAAAAACATTGTTTATATTCGTAATTGTAGTTGAAGGATTTTGAATTTCTACGATCACGTGCACAATCACATTGCATATCGTAAGATTCCAGATATTCCTATGGGTTTTAGAATGAAACATTTATATGTCTTGCTTTTTTATGTCGTAATTGTATTTAGAATTTCACAATATTCACTTTTTCTCATATTATCATCTTCATCAATATTTTCACTAAATACAAACGATATAGCTCGAGCATTTGATAAGTGACCGTGAATTTTTTTAAAATTCTTTTCCACTCATTTCTGAAAAGTCAACAAGATCATAGGATGTCATATTTTTAAATGGTACAGTTTTATGTCCCAATTTGCATTTTCAATTTCTGCGGCTAGGGTATTTACATCTTTCCAGCATTCATATGGTTGATGATTTCTTCCACCATGCCTTGGTCGGAATTAAAAGGTTTACCAAAAGTTTAATTAAGAAAACATGCAATCTTACTGAATAAAACTGCTTTTGGTTAAAGTTTATTATATTTGGTTAAAGTTCATTATGTAACACTAAACTAACTGGAGAACTTTATTTACAAAGCGCGATTTATTCGATTCTTTTGTTGTCATCTTCTGGCGCTTTCCTTTCAATTCCCGCATTAGCACCATGCAACCTTTGTTTTCCAGTCCACTTTTAACATCTCTGAAACTTGTTGCAAGAACAACAATATCTCCCGTTTCAACAAGGAATTTAAGCACTCCTGTTTTGACAGAATCTCTTTCAAAATGTTGGCATCATTTTGATTTGCATAATATGGACCAGCAATATATTTTTTGACGCCAATAATAATCAATATTTTGTAGGGTAAAATGATATGATTTTCCTCCTGAAAAGTGTTTTTCAGTAGAAACGTAAATAACGTATTATGAGTTATATGCGTATAAATGATGAAAAAACGAGTTATTAATTTTTTCGATATAATGCACCAATAAGAAAAAATGAAAAAAATCAGTCAAAAAGAACATATTAACACCGACTTTTTTTGAAGTCGTCATCCCAAAAATAAAGATAGAAAGAAAAAGATAGAAAGAAATTTTAAAAAGTCTTCAATATACAGGTAGATGTCAACTTTGTGTCAGAATTGTTTCAGAATTTTATCTCCGAGTAATGAATGAAAATCAAAAACTGAAAATGTGAATTTTCTTATTCTTACAAAATAATGAAGTGTCTTCTGAGATGTTTGGGAAAATGAGTTTCAAAATAACACTTAACATGCCCTCTATTCAAAGCTGAATTAAGCTTGGGGGCACTTTTACCCATCCTTATCCTGCTAGTGCGTCTATCTCTCTACTGCGTAACCGATAGGAAGAAAGGAAAAACAAATACTGTTGAAAATTATGTGATGTGAAGGGAGCTGAAACAACAACTCGAAAGGAGCGGAGCGATGGACAACGCGGGGCGCGGGGCGTGGGGCGAGGGCGAGAGGCGAGGGCGAGGGGCGAGGCGGGGGCCAGGGGCGAGGGCGAGGGGCGTGGGGCGGGGGCGAGGGCGAGGGCGAGGGCGAGGCGAGGGCGAGGGGCGAGGGCGAGGGCGAGGGCGACGGGCGACGGGCGAGGGCGAGGGCGAGGGGCGGGGGCGAGGGCGCGGGCGAGGGCGGGGGCGAGGGGCGAGGGCGAGGGGCGAGGGCGAGGTGCGAGGGGCGAGGGCAGGGGCGAGGGCAGGGGCGAGGGCGAGGGCGAGGGCGGGGGCGAGGGCGAGGGCGGGGGCGAGGGGCGGGGGCGAGGGCGAGGGGCGAGGGCGAGGGCGAGGGGCGGGGCGTGGGGCGAGGGCGAGGGGCGAGGGCGGGCGAGGGCGAGGCGGGCGAGGGCGGGGGCGAGGGCGAGGGCGGAGGGGCGAGGGCGAGGGGCGAGGGCAGGGGCGGGGCGAGGGGCGGGGGGCGAGGGCGAGGGCGAGGCGAGGGCGAGGGCGAGGGCGGGGCAGGGCGAGGGCGGGGGCGAGGGCGAGGGCGGGGGCGAGGGGCGAGGGGCGAGGGGCGAGGGCGAGGGGCGAGGGCGAGGGCGGGCGGGGCGAGGGCGGGGGCGAGGCGGGGCGAGGGCGGGCGAGGGGCGAGGGCGAGGGGCGAGGCGGGGCGAGGGGCGAGGGCGGGGCGAGGGGCGAGGGGCGACGGGCGACGGGCGAGGGCGGGGCGAGGGCGAGGGCGAGGGCGGGCGAGGGCGTGGAGTGGTGGGCGCGCGGCGGCTGATGTATGCCCCCACTAAGTGAGCCCGCAGTGCGGATTAATGCTGCCTGCCTCTCTGGCCCCGTGGCAGCGGGGAATGGCGGCCGGGCTTACAGGTAGCAGCCACACAGACAAGTGGGACAGGGCACTTGTCCATTCCTCTGTGATTTAACGCCTAAGCTGCCAATTTAATAAATTTCACACGATCTGGTTTCTAGGCGCACTTGTATTTTGTTCTCTTCTCATTACCTCCGTGATTAAAAAGTAAATTATATAACTTGTCAAATGGTGCCGCGTTTAAGCATTGGAACAAATTTCTCTGTTCCTCTACGTAAGTAGTAAATCAAGTGTATTGTTTAATTTTTTTCATATCGGTACAAAAAACAATCTGAAGGGTTTATTTTCAAACCCGATAAATTATTCTTTTACAAGATAACAATGAAAATGAGATGTTACTTGATACCATTTTTTTTTAGTGTGGCATTTAAGTTCTATAAATAATAGTTATTTCATACTTCAAATTGTATTACTTGTCAGTATACTTGTTTGTAGGATGTTGTATTACATTCATTTTCAAAATAATATTGTAACAACACTGAATAGCATGCGCTATTACAAATTACAAACCGCTCAGCAGCGGAGAATATAAATAAAAATATAGAATCGCGTCTTGCTGTACAAAACGCTGGGGAGTTCGCTACCCAGGAATTGTGCAGAAACAGAGGAAATGCGCGTGTCGCCAGGGATGTAATCCGGCTAGAGATGCATGTAGCTATTGTTCACACCGAAGACAGGTAGGAGCGCCGTGACGTCAGGAGAAAGGTATGGGACGAAAATCAGTGACGCAGGAGCCTACGTCACGGGGCATTTCGGAAGGATGGCTTCAGGAGGCGCCAGCTGACGGTGTGAGACAAGTCACACGACACCCAAACGGGTACGTGATTGGCCCGGAGCCACCGCGTCATCAGCGTGGGAGAGAGCCGCGTTAGCTATAAAATACCGAGATTTCGAAGTTATCCTCCTTCTTCTGAAACTTGTCGTCCAGCGGGCTTCTTCGTATGAAACTTTTCGTCGAGCGGTCAGCTACTGAAACTTTTCGTCGAGCGGTCTGTTTCTCAATCTTTTCGTCGCGCGGTCTTCCGTATTTGTGTGCCGAGCTTATGTTCTGGCTCCTTGGAGTGTCGCCGTACGGCGGTCTAAATGCCGTCAAGTGTTGATCGTTGAGTTGAGCGGGACGTTCGCGGCCACCAGCTTCAATCAGTACACGCGCGAAGTAGTGGCTCACATGTGCGGGACGATTTGTGGGAGCGATCTCTGTGATTGAGCGTGACAGCGGGAGAGGCGTGATTTCGTCCGGAGGTATCGCTCTCGCCACGCCGCTCATCGCTGAGGGACGAGTGAGGCCGACACACCCACGCGCTTACGTTGGACCCGGCTACGACGAAACATGACTGCGTGGGGCGATTTACTGATCCCGCGCTCTGCATGGGAGCCCGCCGCCTACCAGCGACAGCCACGGACAATTCTGGGTGAGATCGACAAATGGGCACATGAAAGGAACAATTAAAGGTAGAGACGTAAAGAGGGAAGGAGGTTATCATTAGATAAGGGCGCACTAGGCGTGATAATGTATTGCTTGGATAATTGTTCTGGGTGGGTTTGATAATTAAATTGAGTGATATTTGTTTTTAATTTGCGTATTAATGACTAGATAATTTGGAAACCCAAACAGTAACAGTAAAACTGTAGTTAACTAATAGCAATTACAGTAATTCATGCGAGCAGTCCGATTGGGAACCTTAAGCTCTTGAGAAGTCCGCTGTTTGAATGCGCATATTTTTAATTTTTTGTGGCACAATGTGCACTTCCATACGAGAGATTACTTGCGGTTGAAGTTCCTTAATCATTTTTTCAAGGAAGTTGAAAGAACATCCCGAACCTCCTCCTAGTTTTCGCTGCGCGAGCACTGTGTTTTGGTGACAACAAATGTGCTCCAGAAATGTACAGATGTTTCATACTTGCTGTTTTAAATATGCATTAAAAGTTATTAATTCCAGGTCTGCAGAACACATTTATTATTAATATTAGTAGTGTTGTTATTAATAATAATTAATGATTATTATTTTTATTGAAATCATTTTACTTTTGAACTAAAAGTAGTTTTGAAAGAGTGGGCTCAGTAGTCAGTGACTAATAATCACTGGTGAAATTATCAGTGAAAGATAAGTCTCTGCCTAATGATACATCACAACCTTTCCCTTCATCCCCATTATTGAACCTTGACATAAACGTTTTGGAATTCCCTGCAAAAAACATAATAAAGGTAACTCGACAATCGGTAAAGGAGAAAAGGAAATTGTTTATAATAAATGATGAAAAGGAAATTATGAATTAGACATTGGTGTCGGAAACAAACAAACCTCACAAAAACATTTCAAAATTTGCTCCATTTGCTAACAAACAAGCATTAACTCGCTTGAGTTATGTATAATAAATAACATTGCTGCAACCCGAAGTAAAGATTGTTCATGAATCATGCGCATCGCTTCTTCGATGTTTCTTTGAAGCTCTTTGAGATTAGCAGGTTTGTTTGCATAAACTTTACTTTTGAGGCATCCTCAAAGATAAAAATCTGGTGATGACAAATCAGGTGAACGAGAGGGGCCACAAACCTTGAGAAATTATTCTGTTCCCATAAAACTCTTACAGAAATTGCGTTGTCTACTTGCCAGTATGTGATGTCGCCCCATCCTGCTAAAACCAACAATTTTTCTCCTCCTTTTCTAGAAGGGATACAAAATTTCTCAGTATATTCTGTTATGTATCCGCCGTCACAGTTTCTTTGAAAAATAACGGACCAATTATTCTGCGACGAGAAATCGCACACCATCATTTTTTTAATGCAGTGGTCTCTCTACTATTTCCTGTGGTCACTCAGTACGCCAGAATCTACTGTTTTGCTGGGTAACATATCCATCCAGATGAAACCAAGGCTCATCACTAAATAATACGTTATCAAGTGCCTCAAGACCTTCGCTAACGAATCGACGTAACCAATTACAATAATTCATGCGGTCAGGAATCTTAAGCTTCTGAAATGTCCGCAGTTTGAACGCGCGCATTTTCAATTTTGTAGTGGCACAGTGCACACTTCCATACGAAAGATTACATTGCTGCTGATGTTTCCCTAATGATGTTTTCGGGGAAGTTAAAAGAACATCCTGTAGTTTTGACTGCGTGAGCACTGTAATTCGGCGACTGCGTTTACGATCAAACACCCCTCCTGTCTCACGATAGCACTGCACTAAGCGAAATATGGTACCCCTGTTCGAAAGAGACTCAGATGAAAACTTTTCCTTGAAAGGTCGGCACACTTTGAAAGATTGCGTTCGGAAATACTTCTCCACCACAAAACTGTGTTGCTCTACGCTGAGGCGCATTGTAAGTTAACTGTGAAAGAAAGAAACTATTAATGATCACGCGACCGATTTTGCTTTGAGCAGGTATGACGCACACCACAGGAAACGTGTGGTGGCGAAAGGCGTGTCGCTAAAATGCAGTCGAAGGAGCTGATCCAGAAGCAGTGTTGCAAAACGTTTACTTTTCTCTCATTGCCTTGAACAGCAGGGTTGCGTTTTATACTGATCACCCGGTACAATATAATAGTAATCTGCTGCTAATTTTGATCACACCGCACCAGCCGGGACAAGCAAGGCTCCGGGACTAAGCTCCCGACCGATTTCCCTGAATATGTGGCAGTGTAGTGCATGTTAGTGTAAGTGTATGTGTAAGGGGAGAGGATAGGACAAGGAATGGGAAGGACAGATCGCGCGCGGTCCGTGGCCCGTTTGGTAGTGTACGGCTCCGGTATGAACAAAACCCGCTAATATCCTTTTCGGTCAGGAACTACGTCTACCATGTGATCTACAGTTTGGTTGTAAAACTAATGAAGATCTAGCAGGAAAAGACTTTGTAAATGACCTAAAACAGAAAATGAACGTCATTCAGAAACAGGTTCGTGAACGAATCCAAATAGATAGTGACAAGATGAAAGAATGGTGTGACATCAAAGCTGAAGAAGGAGGTTATCAGCCTGGAGATCATGTTTGGCTGTTCAATCCCCAACGACGCCGCGGTTTGTGTCCAAAATTACAACGACAGTGGGAAGGACCGTACGAAATAGCGAAGAGGATGGCTACCGAATTAAAAAGTTTCCGAAAGGAAAACCACGAGTCGTTTATTTGAATTGGCTGGCCCCCTACGCAGGAAGAAATGAAAATGATGATGGAGAAAATCCCGCACGAGTTTGTAAGCTGGACATGCAGGAGTTCACATTTGACGAGTTATTGTCTCAGTATGGTGAAAAGCATAGAGCGCGTTTTGGTGTAACAATGAAAGAGCAACAGGATTTGTTTGCGGTACCTCAGGAATATTCATTGGCGCATTGTGTCGCCCAGGATCTAGCTGTAGCCAGAGTTTTTGCTGATGTATTCAAGAGAAAATACGGAAAAATAGAAGAATTAGAGAAACCAGGAACCAGATATCGGGAAGGTTCTGCAACTGCGCGACGTGAGTAGATATGTGTATTACCTCGTCACGTAAATCACGTCAAGTAAATCACATCACAAAGCTTACTATAAAAATCTTCGGGAAACTCTGATTGAATTACGCCAACAAGTACTGCAAGACAACGTTCAGAAGATTGTCATGTCCAAACTGGGATGTGGTTTTGATGAACTGAACTGAAGAATAGTGAGACGCATTATTCATGTTTTCTTCCGGGCTGATGGGCCGTGATCCAATTGGCTTTGAACTGCCAATCGTTTCGCCCACGACTGCGGTGTGCATCTTCAGTGGCGAGGTCTCGGGCGAAGTGTCCGGGAAGTTCCGAAACGTTTGGCAGTTCAAAGCCAATTGGACCACGGCCCATCAGCCCGGAAGAAAACATAAATATTGACTCCGGCCGTGAAAGCCTTCAATGCTTTATAGTGAGAGGCATGTTGGAAGTACTGTTCCCGTACTCTGGAGCACCGAGACGGATCGCATCTAAGGAGGGGGTAATGTACCGGATATTGCGTCATCTGCCGGCGCCTTCCCGAACTAGACGGTTACGGGGTATGCGCGGATGGCGACATCTGCCGGCGGCCCCCAAACTAGATGGTCGCGGGTGTCCGCGATGTTTATTGCAAGTTCCAGAAAATTCTCGGCCGGCGCCAGCCGAGTATAAATACGGGTGAATCTGAAGTGGAAGCTGAGCTGTGAAGTATATGCATCATGGTGAATAGTAGTGCAGTGATTGTGCTCAGTAACGTGAACCTTGGCACGCGCCGTGAACTGTGATCAGTGCAGTGGACTGTCGTTAGTGGATCGGACGGTGCTCAGTGCTTAGGACATTACTACAGTGCAAAAGAAGTGAATTGTGAAAATAAATAATCAAGGGAAGTGTAGTGAAAATAAATAAAGAGAAACTGCCGTATCAAGAAGTAATCATGTGAAGACTAACTGTACATCAATCAAGTATTTTTAGCGTGCTTGTAAGAAACAAAATAAACGTTGTTGTTAAAATAATATCTGCGTTTTAATTCACCACATAGAATCGTAATAATATTTAAGTTATTTTTATGAAATCAGGAGAGACCTGTATAATCGAGTTCAATATCCAATTTATAAAGAACAGCACTCTATACAGGCTACATTTTGGTTTAAAAATTGTTAGATGATATGATGCATGTGATACAAAATGTATGCAAGCAATATCACATTGGTGAAAGGAATCCAAACACGTGATGGAGGTGAAACAAGAGACAGTTCTAAACGAGAAATCCCTTTCCACATGGTCTTCGAGGTCCTATTTCGAGCCCTTTCATATCGGCACCTCAGAATCGGATGAAAGGTTGGTGGCGGGGAAGCGGCCTAGGCCGCGGCATAATCTCATACGAGGGGAGTCGCCCGAGGGAGTTTGTAACGACGTTATGGCGCCGCCTCTGCAGGGACAGCGCGGTGGCGCGGTGCTGCGGCGTCAGACGCAGAGTCAGCGCTTTGCGCCCCACCCCTCCCCCTCTCCCCTCCCCCGCCCCACCCCACCACAGCCAACCAATTAGGTTTGCGTTTCGTTCTTATAATAATCATTTTGTGGCATCAAGATGGCATTTCTGGATTGTTATTCGTTTTGTTACTGACGCAGAAAACACGTAAATAGCATTATTTAAATACTCCACACAACCTTTGATCTTTGTTACCATCAAAATACTACCATTTTTCTTGTAGAGTAATATGTACGTAGTGTAGAGGAAGTTATATAATGCTGCGGCAAAAAACGGTGATTTTTTGGATAGAAAAACTCGTACTGTGGGGCCCGCAGAAAAGGTGGATGAATTATGTTCTGAGCTATAGTAAATTACTCCCTTTAACACGTTTTGTAGTCAGATTTTTGATAATACGAACTAGTTTTCAAATTTATAATATATATATATATATATATATATATATATATATATATATATATATATATATACGGATAGATTTTCTCACTTCGTGTGCAGGTACACTAGGACAAAATTAAAGTATGCGTTTTAATTAGATGAAAAATTCTCATGTTACTAAATGAAACATGTTTTGATTGTATCATTTGGGTCATTAAAAGTTGTTTCTTGTAATCCTAATGTTTCTTTATATTGGCCTTAAAGTCACAGATCCATGAAGTTCTCATTATATATTTTTATGTATGCGTAAATAATAATCTTTGTATAGTAAGATAAAAGCACTTCAAAGTACTAATTTACATGGGAAATACCCACAACTCTCGTCGCGTACGGACACAACACGCCTGTCAGCACCTGCCAGGGAACTAGTTGCCTACAATATGGCAGCCTTTCAATTTGTAACTCTACACAAGCGCTACGTGTGTATCTAGGTAATACTTTCCAATATCTTTGCCTTAGACCAATAAATTTATTACCAGTGTTTTAAAAAATCATAAAACTATATGAAAAGGAGACTTTTACAATACTTAAATGAAATTAATTTCTTCAGCAAACATCGGTTTTAATTTACAAAAGGTTAAATTCACGGAAGACGCAATTAACACTTTTCTGGAAAATATATATAATCACATTGATAATGGGAGAAAATGTACAAACGTGTATATAGATTTTAGAAAAGCTTTTGACGTGGTGAACCACAAAATTCTTCTCTCGAAAATATACAATACAGGAATA
This sequence comes from Teleogryllus oceanicus, assembly GCA_964035755.1. Taxonomy (NCBI): domain Eukaryota; kingdom Metazoa; phylum Arthropoda; class Insecta; order Orthoptera; family Gryllidae; genus Teleogryllus; species Teleogryllus oceanicus. The sequence goes on along the minus strand of CAXIVR010000011.1, from coordinate 79,072,470 downwards.
AAAGGTGCAGCATTAGAATGCTTTAATCAGTTCCTCTCTAAACGGGAACAAGTAGTCAGAATAGGAACTGTTACAGTAATTCAGGCATAGTCGAAAAAGGCGTGCCGCCAGGGTCTGTGTTATCAGCGATCCTTTTTCTCATATTCATTAACGACCTCTTAAAAATTTAGTTCACAGGAAAAATAACAACTTTCGCTGACGATATTGCTTTTACTTTTTCTCACAATGACGAACAACAACTTTGGAATGATATTGAAAACATGTTTCTGAAAAAAAAGGTGCAGCAATAACAAAATGAGTGTTAATGTAAGAAAAACTAAATACATGAATATGACATTTGCTGATTTTAATTTTCAATATAATATTAAGTTATATGATCTTAATTGTATTCAAAAGCTGACATGCAAATGTGAAACAATCGAGAAAGTGAATTATTTCAAATATTTAGGAACAATAATTGATAATGAAATGGCTTGGGAAAATCATGAAATGAGTATACAAAAGTATTTAAGGGGAAGAATAAAGAATATTTGAGTAGATAAGAAAATTCTATTATCTACAAAATTTTTGCGATATTCCTAAACTTAGAGCACTTATTACGCACTAATAAATTCAAAACGAAATATGGAATCCAAATTGGAGCACATTCAAAATATACATTAAGAAACTAAGTATAACTCAAAACAAATTTATCCGTATTATCTATAAAAAATTTTCACTTTCTTTTATAAACAATTATACATTTTACCATAAAGATATCTTTTTATATAAGTACTACAAATATTCTATGTTAAAGGTATGAATTTGTCACATTTACAGTACACGTAACAACGCCACTAATCAAATTAAAAAAAAAATTCATAAATCTCTAATATAAAGAAGTACGTTCATTGGGCCTCATGTATATAATCAATTACTGATGTTGTGGCTGCAAAATAGCTTGTAATTGGGTGAGCATCAAACGAAGATTCGGGTTGATAACCAAACTCTTTCCTTCTTTTGTAACCTCGACACCAGAGACAATTCTGAAAGCCATTTATTTAAGAACTATTAGTTTACCTCAGCGCAAGAATTATTGAGTATTGAAAAAGTTGTATTACGTTTGGGTGAAAAGAAGTCGTTTTCTCTCGAAATGCGGGCTTGATCGTGTTATTACGTGGAGATCGTGCGCCAATGCGTGGTTTTCACGGAGACTGCATTACTGCCCGTTACCAATCGTCAAAAATCTAATTTTTCAATGCAGACAAGATGTGAATTACTTAGCCTCTTTACTGGCGACGCAATCCTTTGTGAAACCTCTTGGCTGTAGATTTTCACACAATTAACATTCGTGGCGTTTTATTTGGAAATGAATCTGATTCTCAGAAATTGTTAACAATACAAAATGCTGTCTGTCGCTGTTTCCCAGTAGCTGCCGCAATCTCGCGAGCGTCTTTGAAAGCAGTTCTAAGTTGTCAACGCAGTTTCAGTCCTTCCAAAGAATTTCATACGAAAGACGAGTTGCCTTTTTCTCTGGAAACCTGCTCCCGGTTTTTACAGAAAAAATATGTCCAAAGTGGAACGCTTAAAATGTAAACCCTTGGCTGTTAATTACGCCAAGGAATTTTTATAAATGATTGAATTCCAAGTAGGCGTAAATTTAAATTGTTAGGCCGCCTATGTGCCACCAAGTGATAACATTGAAAAATAGTAAAGTCCTTGAATATTTTCAAAAACAAGATAAAGTTTTGTATTTTAAACATAATGGTAATATATAAACAATTTTTTGCTGTCCAAATTAAATATGAATTTATTTATGGAGTTATACATTTCTATGGAAAATACCTATTGCATCTCTGTAAATTTTCACTTATTTTATGATTTAAGGTTAGGTCTATAATTTAAAATTATTATTATTATTATTATTATTATTATTATTATTATTATTATTATTATTATTATTATTATTATTATTATGCAGAAAGTGTGCAAGAATGCGATAGGAATATTTATTGATTTAATAAATTGATTCAGTCTTTTGTTAAGCATGTGCTATATTTCTAAATATTTACCTTTTATCTTATTTCATTCAATTATATGCGTTTACTTACGGTTGCAGATGATTCATTACTAATACGTGTGATACGGTTGCCTACCCACAGTTAGGTACTCAAACCGATTGATTTAAAGTATGGGTTTGTTCATAAACGAAGAAACTTAAAAACATTCAATTCTTTTTCCTTCTTCGTATTATTCTTTTTTCCTCTTCTCTTTCTCATTTTCTTCTTCTTCTTCAAATTCATCTTCTAGCGCTAGTGCTTGTTAATAAACAACTAGCACTTAATGCGATTTACCCGCTTGTAAAACAAAAAGAAAAAAAGAAAATAACGAGTATAATTAAATGGGGAAATTAAAACCAAAGGTTTAGAATTATTATCATTCAAAGTATGGCAAAAAATCATTTTAACTAACAAATGCTTCATCTACCAAGATATATTGTAATGTGTGACATACTAGTTCAGGTGTAAATCAAATATCAACACGCATTTTCTGCTGTACATCTTTAAATTGGCCCAGTCACCTGGGCGGTGCGCGTTCGCCCGGATCGATGCTTCGGGGGGCGGGGTTGGCGCCCGGCTCCAGCCGCCACAAAGCAAACATTACCATATCAGCGGACTAATTCAACTATTGATATTAACATGCCAAATTGATGGTCTGGTAATCGCGTTGCATTGAAGGGGTAATAGAGGACCCGGCGTCCGCCGCCCTGGGAGGGAAGGACGCGCCGGGGGGCGAGAGGGGGACGGGGAGGCGAGGACGAGTCCTTGGCGTCCTCACGCAGCATGACGCGACAATCCCATCCGGTGTGTAATTCTCGCCATTTAGTCCGGCCCTCGGCCGGCGACGCGGAGCCGTGAGGGGTGGTGTTGGGTGAAGAGAAGCGGGGCGGGGGGGCAATCAAGGGTGGTACGATACGGGATGAGGATGGCAGGGGGAGTGGGAAGGGCAGTGTGGGCGGGGAGGGGGAGGGGGCGCGGCGGGAGCGCAGGGGAGGAGAGGGACAGGCTGCTGCACGGTCTTGTTCAGAGCGACACGGCGCGTGCATGCAAATGAAGCAAAACCTCGCGAATTGGGGTTGGTGATGGCGCTCAAAACAGGATGGTCGACAGCGAACGTTGCGCTTTCATCAATTGTGGATAGATTTCATAGCTATTACCCTTGCAATGATGTTACGTTAGATCACGATTCGTTTACCTTTAAATGTTTTCAAACTAGGTTGTTGCACCTAATGGTGTTGACGATCAAACTGAAGTGACTGTTGTTAATTTATGCCACTGTGCAGTGGTAATCTAATTTTGAGTGTCGTTAAAGATTCGCTAACAGGCTTGGAAACTAGGGAGGAAATCCAATAGACACAAGTTCACGCTTTACGCAGTATCTCAAAGGGTACCCCTGGATAAGATGTTAAAAAGTTATCGTAAACCAAATGACATGTGAGTGGTTACATTGCATTACTAAATAATAACATTTTAAAAAGATTTAGTCGCTTACGTCCCACCACCCACATCCCTATACAGCCAAAACCGTGACTTAATTTTTTTTCAGGCAATTGGAACTATTTTAACATGACAAAATATGATCAATAAGAAAACAATTTATATTATAAAAAATATTTTTTGAAAATTTCTATGACCCAAATTCAAACACAAAAAAAATTTAGAAAAAAAAAGGAAATTTTATGGTGCCGTTTTTAGAAAATATTGTTTCTACATTTTGACAAAATGCGTTTGACCGTTTTTGCAAATGGTGGAATTTGAACTAATTTTGAAAGAAAACTTGAGTTTCAAGATACTTTATTTGACATTATTTAAAGCACGTGTTAGTCTCTCGCGAACGGTGGAAGTGAGCGGACGTGCTCTCTAGTCCGCGGTGTATCGTGAATTCTAAGTTGTGCGTTGTCTCATTGTGTCAAGTTGTGTGTCCACATTTTGTGATCTGACTTGCGTGTAGTGTTTTCGTGATTAATTGTATTTCCTGTTTATGAAATTCTGTTTCAACTGGTGATTTCAAAAAATATATTGCCTCCATTGGAAGTAAACAATCGATACGGCCTCGGAGAACATCTCCCAGCCAGAATCTGAATTCATAATGGATTCGTCTACTACAAGTAAAACTGAACTACAAACTCAGTTGTTTCTTCAACAACAATATCAGCAGCAGCAACAACTCATTTTACATCACATACCACAAGGTATAGTGATAAGCATGCCATTGCACTTTTTTTCCTCCTGCAGTACAGTCTTCAAGTTTAAGTTCAACCGATGTAACAAATTCAGAACTTAATCGAACACGGTAATTGAAGTAGTGACAGCAACCCTCATAAATGGCAAGTTGTTGTAAGCAAGCGCAAGATATGTAAATCTCACAGCCCCTAAAAACAAAAACAATCAAAACATCAACGTGCAAATGTAAGTGGCATACTATCATCCAATAGATTTTCAGATCTTGAAGTAATTAGTGACGATGAATCCAATGATAAAGTAATTGATGAAAGTCACAAATCCAGCAACATTAGAATGTGCAAAGGCCACCGCCAATATTTCTCCCTGGGGTAAATGACTTTCACGCAACGTCAGAAACTTTACAAAAAGCAATGAAGAAGAAAGAATTCTACAGCAAGCTCGTGGGTCAAGATAAATTTAAAATCTTACCGGCAACAACAGAAGATTATCAATCACTTATTCAATACCTTATTAAAGATAAAATTGTGTTTCACAGCTATCGGTTAAAACAAGAAAGATATTCAAATATATTCATTCTACAATAAATATTGATGAACTGAAAGCATAAATAGAAGAAACGGTCATACTATAAGAAACATTCGTAACTGCAAACACCGTGTAACAAAAGCTCCCTTACCGGTATTTTTTATTGATTTGGAACCAAAAGATAATAACAAAGACATTTATAAATTGCAGTACCTTCAAAACACCAAAATAATAATTGAAGCTCCAAAAGTAAAGCGATATATTGTGCAATGCCATTGCTGCCAAAGTTGGGAGCTCACAAAGCTCTACTGCAATCATCCTTATCTTGGGGCTCGAGACTAACCTCTCCGGAAGGTAAATCTCTATATGAAACTATTATAAACGAAAGATTATCCTCGAACTCTTCTGGCCAACCCACCTATTGGCCGACAGACACTAACAAAATTCCTGATCTATTAGATTTCTTTATTGCAAAAGGAGTAAACCAAAGTTACAATCACACCTACTCGTCACAAAATCTATCGTCTTATCATTCACCAGTTCTACTAGTTGTTAGCTCAATCATTATTGAAGACAATAAGCAAACCTCAATTCACAACAATAGAACAGATGGGCAATATTTCTCAGAATGGCTAATTAATAACACCACAGCTAATCTACCATTGAAAACTGCTTTCGACATAAATAAAGCTATAGAATACGTAACCAGTCAACTTCATCAAGCTGCATGGCATTCTGCACCAGAAATAAAGCAAAACAAAAACTGTATATTCCACAAGTAATAAGAGAAAAGGTGAAATCAAAATGTAAATTAACAAACAATGGCAAATCACTAAAGACCCACAGCCAAAAGAAGACTAAATTAACTTCACAAAACCTCAAAAGATTACTTCAAGAATATCGAAACAACGCCCTACAAGATAAGCTCACCAGATTGATTCCGAATTCGAATTCAGAGTATTCTCTTTAGAAAAATTCTACATACTTGAAGAGACCGATGCAACCTATTCTTCCCATCAGAAAAACGACAGCACATGGGCTAAAACCGACGAAGAGAAAACGGAATGCTTCGCGTCCCATTTCCCTAACATCTTTCAACCATTTCCTTCACAAATATCCGCAACACAAGTGGAAGAAATTTAAAACTTCTTGGATTCACCATTGCAACTAGCTCCACAAATCAAACCCGTACGTGCTCTAGAAGTTGAAACAACAATCAAGATTTTACCAACTAAAAACGCTCCCGAATACGATATGATTTCAGCAACGATTCTACGCCATCTACCAAGAAAACTGGTAGCCTTACTTCCATCTTGAAGATTGCCATCCAGGACACTTTCTTGATCAATGGAAAATTGCTCAAGTAATAGTCATCCCTAAACCCGGCAAACCAACACATTGTTGTATCACAAGTATCACAAGTCACACAAGTTGTATCATACAGACCTATTAGTCTACTGCCAATATCATAAAAAGTTTTTTGAAAAACTGCTTCTATCACGTTTAAATTCACTTCTACAAGAAAATGAAATAATATCTCATCATCAGTTTGTGTTCAGACAACGGCATTCGACTGGAGAACAAATTCATCGAGTAGTAAACAAAATTAGTGAATCGCTAGCAAAGAATGAATATTGCTCTGCTGTATTTCTAGACGTAAGCCAAGCTTTCGACAAGGTTTGGTACCCAGGTCTGTTGTATAAAATTAAGAAAATACTACCGTATCCTTACTATCACTTGTTAAAATCTCATCTCACAGACAGATATTTTCAAATAAAATTAAACGGTGAAACTTCAAAACTTATCCCTATATAGTCAGGAATACCTCAAAGAAGTGTGCTTGCACATTTCCTTTATTCATTATATACTGTCGATATCCCATCATCTGCAAACGCATTGACAGCAATCTACGCGGACGACAGAGCCATTTTAGCTCGACATGAAGATCCAGTAAGTATGTCGTCTCGTGGAAGAACATCTGCAATCCATCCACAAGTGGAGAAACGCTGGCGACTCAAAATCTGACAAGAAGTCTGTCAAGTCACCTTCAGTCTGAAGCACGAAACGAGTCAACCTATAAAAATCTGATGGCCATGTATTCCTCAAAATGACTCGGCAAAATATCTCGGACTTATTCTGGACAGAAGACTCACATGGGAAAAACATATCAAGAATAAAAGAAATGAATTAGACATAAAACTTAGTTTAAATCATCGTTAAGCATCGCAAACAAAGTAATTGTGTATAAATCAATATTAAAACCAGTATGGACACATGGAATTCACTTTGGGTAACAGCTCAAAATTCTAATATTGAAATATTACAACGTTCCAGTCAATAGCCTTAAGAAAATTTGTAAATGCTCTCAGTACGTAACGAATGCAACATTACACAAAGACTTAGAGATTCCAACTATAAAAGAAACAATCAAGAATACCAGAGCAAAATACCTACAAAGACCACATAACCATACAAATATCTTCGCCATCAACTTACTAGACAATAGTGACTCCACGAGGCGAGGCGACATCATACTTTAGACCTTCCATATCGACTTTAAATTGTTCATTTCAGAAATTATAATTAATAATTATTTTTTATAATAATGTATCATTAGTGGAGTACGCTCATGGATTTCACTCCTCTCATGTATTTGTTTACATAAATCTATGTAATATTGCCAAATGTTTGTTCACAAACAAATTGCAATACTAATGTAAAGAAATTGCCTCTAATGTAAACATTACCGACGCGAGAGATAAGTCAAAAAATAACATATTTGTAATTTTTGATAAACAAAAGAAAAGAGTAATATGGCGTTTGTGTCATCGTACTTGGCAATTACCCCTATCAATAATTTAAAGAAAAAATTAGTTCTGTTTCTGAGAAAATCTTGTTTTTCTTATTTTTTAAAATATCAAATATTGCATGCACTATTGCACGAAAACTAATAACAAATTTCAAAAAAATCTACATTAACTAATGAAAGAAATGTTTATGAACAACAAATTACTTTTAAATACAAATCTCTATCTGCAAATGTATAGTTGTAGGAAGGCATGAAAAAAATGAAAATTCGCAATTTTCAAAAATTCAGAGTCAACCGTAAAATTGGTCCTATGCCACCTTTATAACTGAATTTTACATATCTTACAAGATATTTAAAGAAAAAATTGGACCCGTTTTTCAAACAAAATTGGAAATCCTCAGGGGCTTCACGTAAAGTACCCCCAAAAATGAATGATTGTTCTTGAAATTCGCAGAGCTTCTACATGGGCCAGTTTGTCAGTTTATTCAGTTTGGAAAAATCGAACGCATAATGTAAGCCCTAGCGTTGTTTACACACCAGACAGAGACTCTGACAGACTGATGGACGGACGGGCATTTTGTATTCAATTAATGTTTCGGCATCAAGGATCCATCAAACAGGGATTCAAGATACACCACGTTTTAGAGGATTTTTTTCTTAATTTAGCAACTGGATTTATCAACATTCTCGTTATCAGGACCCGGGAATGATTTTTTTTTCTGCTGCAAATTCGCCGTTTTTTCGCACATTACATAACTTTCTCTATTCAACGTATATTACTCCGTATTTACGAACGCATACGAGAAAGTAACAAGTATGGAGCCACTTTTGAGAAAATGACATTTGTCTTTTTCTGAAAATGTGGAATTTGAGTTCATTTTAACAGAAAACTGTTGCATATTCGAAAAAATTTTATAACATCATTTAAAGCACATGTACTCATAAGTACAACACTGTCAAGAAATTGCATCTAATGAAAATATTACCAACGTAGGAGGACAAGCCAAAACAATTACACTTTTCTAATTTTTGCAAAAGTAAAAGAATATAGCAAAATGCGTGCACGTCATGGAATAGGGTACATTTGGAAATACACCTACCAAAAAATCAAAGGAAAAATTTAAACCGTTAAGAAAATCTTGCTTTTGTAATTTTTTAAAATTGCAAATATTTCACGCACTATTGCGCAAAAACTATTAAAATGTTCCAAAAAATCGACATGACCTTAAAGAAAGTAGTATTTATGGACAACAAATTTTATTTGAATCTCTGTCTTCGATTTGATAGTTGTAGGAAGACGCCGAAATAAATTCAAACTTTTGCAAACTTGGAAATCGGATCTATGTCACTTTTATTCACATTTTACTCCGTTCTTACAAGAAATTTAAAGAAAAAAATTGAAACCGTTTTTGAGAAAATTTTCAAGATGTCCAGAGATCTGTATGTAAAGTACCTCTAAATTTTAAAGTATGTTTTTAAATATCTCAAAGCTTCAACTAGCGCCAGTTGGACAGGAATTTCTTCAATTTGGAATAAATTCTACGCGCGGTTTAGGCGTAAGTGGTGTTCACGCACTGATGGACCTCTCCGGCCGTGCGGACGGAGAGACAGACGGACGGACGTTTTGCTTTCGATTGGTTTTACGATATAAATAACTCACAAAACAGGGATTCTGGCTAACCACGTGTTAATGGGAATTTTGTATCCTTATTTAGCAACTAGATTTAACCACGTTTTCGTTGTCAGGGACTGGCAATATATTTTTTGTGCCAAAAACTGCCGTTATTTTATGCCTTATTTCGCGCAGCATTACTTAACTTTCTCTATACTACGTATATTACTCCATATATACGTATGTATACGAGAAAGTAACTAGAGGTGCAACAGAATGGCGCAGAGTTTCTCGTAGTAAAGCTTTGCAATTTCCTTGGTGTGGACTGGCTTTATGGTCTAGCCCCATCCTCATTCCCGCTGTCATCATTTGTCGCCTAAAGAACTTTTTTTTTGACATTTTCTCAACTTTTCGCTTTCTGAATAGCAGAACCGAAATAATACTTCAAGAATATTAAAGAAGAGTAAAACCTCGTACTAAATAGAAATTTTCATTGATGGATTTGAAGCCGTTCTTAAGAAAATGGCGATTAAGCATTACTGTAAATTAGAAATTTGAAGCTATTTTCACTGGAATCTTTGAGTTCTAGAAAACCCATGAAAGTCATTTAAAGCACTTCCACTCCCTAATACAATAATATATTCAGCTTGTTGAAAATGTGCAAATTAACGGCGAGAGAGATTTTTGAAAAAAAAACTTTTGTGTAATTATTGCAAAAACAAAATTATACACAAAAATAAACTTAACTTCATGTTAAAGAGTACAATAAGAACTATCTATTGGAAAAATTTGAAGAAAAATTGGAGCCATTTTTGAGAAAATCGCGTTTTTGCGTTTCTGAAAATGCGGAATTTTAAGTTCATATGCACAGAAAACTGTTGTGTTTTTGAGAAAAATTATTTGACGTAAAGCACATGTTCTCATAAATATAATACTGTAGAACAATTGCCTTTAAATCAAGTATTACCGATGTGAATGACAAGTAAAAAAATACATTTTTGTAATAAAAAACAAAAAATAGAGAAATATGGAGTTTATGTCATCGTTTCGCACTAACCAAAAATTTAAAGAAAAAAATTTGGAGCCGTTTTCGAGGAAATCTTCTTTATGATTTTTTTAAATTGCAAATATTGCACGCACTATGACACGAAAATTCCTAAAATTTACAAAAAAATGTACATGAATTTAATGAATATTTATGAGTAACAAATATCATTTGAAGGAAACGTCTCTATGATCAACATTGTGGTTATAAGAAGTGCCCCAAAAACATTCTTACCTATCGGACCTATGCCACGTTTATAAGTGTATTTCACTCTATTCTTACAAGAAATTTAAAGAATAAATTTGGAGCCAATTTTGAGAATATTTTGAAAATGTTCCTTGGGCTTCATATAAATTACCCTAAAATATTAGTGAATGTTTTTGAAAATCGCAGAGCTTCAGCTCACGCAAAAAGAACAGGGTTTTCTTCAATTTGGAAAAAATCCCACGCATGGTTTGGGGGCTAGGTTTTTTCATATACACCAGACGGACGGAGAGACGGGCGAATGTTTTGCTTTCAATTGGTTTTTCGGCATCAAAGACTCTCAAAACAGGGATTTGGCTACACCACGTATTAGAGAATTTTGTTTCTTAATTTTGCAATTGGTTTTATCAACTTTTTCGTTATCAGGGCCCGTCAATTAATTTTTCTCGCAAAATCCGCCGTTTTTTTGCGCAGCATTATATAACTCTCACTATGTATTACTCCGTATATATACGTACGTATACCAGACAGTAGAAATAATAGCTGAAATCTGCATTCAAACCTATTCTGCGTTAAAATTGGTTTTGAATAATATCATTATTTCAGATGATATCAACAAGTTTAATTTAGTAGACCTGTGTTATACTTTTGGAACACGAACATGAAACTATATTCCTTCTTCCTCGTTTGTACTTACTATACATGGTTTTTCGAATGTGCAGCATCACAGCCGCTAAACTTCATTAGGATATCAAGTGGTAAGATTTTGCTTGTATACAAAAATGATTCATTGCTATACGGTAACATGACGAATATACAAGTAAAATGCACCACCATGTAAAATTCAGAATCACGTTCCACATAGGGAATGAGAGATCAGTTTACGAAAGTATTTGAATACCGCCCTACAGCGTATTTTCATTTCCTGGGAAATGTAATCCCTTATCAAAGAACTTGAGATTTGTGGGATCACCAAGGGATTTTTTGGCAAATTCTACGCTCAAGTTTTCATTTCCAAGGACTGGCCTTCCTCTTCATGAATATTCATTTCTCATTTATTGCTACATTTTCCCAGAAATTGCATTCCTGGCGCCTTATTTTCAAAGAAATATTTTTCTTCTGTTTTCAGGACGCATCGAAGTCAGTTATTAATTTCATCTAATATGGAAATGAACGAAAATTTGCATAACAGAATTTTCTCAACAGATTTCTCCCTTGTGAATACCTTTCCACATTTTGTCAACATCACTTTGACGAGAGTACGTGAATATTATTAATGATATTTTGCTCAATAAACGTTACATATAATTATTTTTATATATTAGCAATCATTAGGAGATATAATCCAAAAGTTATATAAAAGTTCTGAAAATTAAACAATAATGCCCAGCAAAAATACGAAGTAACTTGTTTTCATGGATCATCGTAAATTTTACTGAAAAAACAATGGGCTAATGAGATCAGTATTTCTGCTCCTATATCTATGTTACTTATTGAACATTACAAACTAGCTGTGCTTCGAAAGCACATACTTTCTCGCAGTGTTTCTTAAAGCTACGCAATAATCCAGTAGAAGTACGGCGAGTTCTATTACACCCTAGGGTCTCCGCATCCCAGCCCTAATCTCTCTATCGGTGTAGTCTTCATTACTCAATCCGTTTTCAACATTACCTCTTCTACTCCTTCTCCCCATGTAAGTCTAGGTCTTCCTCTTCTTTTATGGGTAGATGGTTGCCATTTCCACAGTATGTTGGGTCAGCGTTCATCGTTCATTATTTGCATGTGCCCATACCATTTTAGTCTTTTCACTTCTATGGTGACAATTATATCAAAATTTACTTCCGCTTACTTAATTTCTTCGTTCTTAATTTTACCATTAAATTCAGCCCGCAACTTCGTCGCCAGAAGTTCATTTCCATTGCTGTCAATTTTTGTTTGCTCTTTTTTGTTACTTCCCATACCTCAGATCCACAAAGCGCAATATTCTCTACAACAGTCATACAATTTTGTCTTTACCCTCATACTTAATTGATCTTTCCATATCAGTGGATATAGCTGTCTTGTAGCCACTCTTCCATTTGCAATTCTATTTCTAATATCTAGCGAACTGTCTCCATTTGCATTTATTTATGTACCTAGGTAGGTGAATTTTTGACAGAATTTTACTTCCAAACCATCATCTAGTTTCAGACCTTTAGCACTTCCTCCTACAACAATATTCTCAGTCTTGTTAAGGTTAATTGCTAAACCACATTCCGAGTACTCTTCATATAATTTCCGCAGAATATATAGAGCATCGTCTTCATATTCAGCGAACAACACCTGATAATTTGTGAAGTGTAGAGAGAGAATACATAGAGTCACCAATTTTAATACCAATATTGCTATATTTCTTCCTCCATCTTCTCAGGGCTTCGTTCAAATATATTTTAAACAAATTCGGGGCTACACAGCATGGATATACTGGAAATGGTGCTGAAACGTTTCTCCTACTTTTATTTGGCTCGTGTTGTCACATCATTAACAGCTCTAATCAATTGCGTATTTACATTTTGTTTCTCAATTTATTCAGAGCCTAGATAATGGAACAGTGTGATAGGCCTTACGTAGATCTATAAACACAAAATGCGTCCCCATGGGCGATACGTTCGTCGGTTACATGTCTAATACTAAAGACGTTGTCAATACAAGAGCGCACCGCTCGAAAGCCGCTGTTTCTCAACATCAATGAGGTCTCTTTCCAGTCGGGTTTTTAATATTTTCTCATGCATTCGCCCAATGCTGCTAAGGACAGTTATTCCTCTATAGTTCGCACACGGTTTTCTATCAACTTTCTTGTAGATGTAGGAGATATATGCTTTTCTGAAATTTTGTGGTAATTCTTCTCCCATTAAACATCGAGTAAGTAGATCCAATAATAAACAGGGGCCTTTCTTCAGTAATTCAATGTTTACCAATCCTGGACCGGGTGCTTTTCCATTTTTAAATCTCTGTATTGTTTTTTCAGTCTATCTCACTGTAATATATTCCATGTTTTGCGGTTCCTCAAGCTCTATGTTATAAGTGTTACTAAATGCGGGTCTATTTTCTTTTAAAAGTTCTCCATAGTATATTTTAAATTGATCTATACTGATAGGTTGTAGTGCTGAATTTTTGCTTTAGTAGAAATAACATACTACTACATAAACCAGAAAAAGTGTTTTCAATCATCAAAACATTTTTTTTTTCGCTCTGAGTTTCGATCTCAGATATTCAGAGTTAACTTACTGACACTCATACTACCGCGTCTTATAAGCGCCAAATGGATCTAATACGGGCAGAGGCATAAAATGGAAAATTCCCGATTCTTGTAAAAATCCGTCAACAATCAAAATATCTTATTGAAAATTGCAAAGCCTCCAGTCCGTTGAGCTCTATTAGGGAATATCAATTTTGGAGAAAATCGGCTGAAAGGTTTAGGAGCTACAGTTGTCCACAGACGGACTGACATCTGTTAGGTTGATAGATTGGTTGATAGTGACTGAAGGCGCGCAAACTCCTAAGATCATTAGTCCTGCAAGTGTAGTCCAGTTTTTTTCGTGAGGCAGCAGTGATCTCCCCTCCCTTAACAGCTAAATCCGGCGCCGACCTACCGTCGGCTAGCGAGATTTTCTCAAAACCAGGGGCCTCCCATCATACGGGTATCCCTCTGGCCTCAACCAGCTCTGAGCTCCCCACCATGGGTGGTAGTGGAGTGCATGTAAGTGTATGTAAGTAAAGGGTAGATAGGACAAGGTTTGGGAAGAAAAGATCCCACGCGGACCGTTTGGTAGGGTACGCCCCGGAATTCGCCAGGTGTTGATCAGAGAAGCCAGGAAAAAAAGCTACTGATCAAAGCAGCCGGCCGCTAAAATTCCTTTTCATACGGCGACAAAACTAGGCATAGCTATCTCGATTGCGTCGAAAATACTGCCATTGTCATGACTCAAACCTAGGTTCTCCCGGTCAGTGACACTACAATGGCATCGGTTTATGCCTTGAGCCACCTCTCCCTTTCAGCCAATAAGAATATGGAAGTCGATCCCATGGATAGTGTATATATTGTATTTAAATTCCATATTGATAGATTAGTTCAATTAAATGGGTTCATACAGATTCACAGAAAACAACAATTGTTGATGGTACATACGTTTTACAAATCCAACAAGGGATGTGAATAATAGTTTAAAAGCTAAAAATTCGAAACTCACATACAGACACTTCAGTTTATTTATCTTAATTAATAGTATTTGGGGTTAGAATTCCATCAAATGGTTTTCAATAACATTCCTGGAATTCTCAATTATTTTCTGCGGCAACAGAAAATTGTGACAAATAATACTCCGCGACCAAGGCTGGAAACAGCGAAATTTTTCGCCGAAGAGTGAGTCCGTACCTTCTCGGCCACCGCGGCCATCTTGGTGGGGCATGGGATTTACCCTTCTGTAATAGTAATAAGTATATGGAGTTTTCAGTTCTTGCATTTGGCAGCAAAAATTCGAGAAAATCTGAAAAAATGTCCTTTGGGCGGCAAACGATAGCAGATGGGGCTTAACAAAAAGCTAGTCGAGACTAAAGAGTTTAGAAAACTAAGAAATGCGATAAAGTCTGTGCCATTCAATAGCACAACGCAGCCATACACTGTTACACACGAGGACAAACTTCATTGTAACTATTTATGGGGGTTTTGAGAAAATAATATGTTTTGTAATTGCATCAATTTCAAACACGAATTAAAGGAAATCAGCGCTTTTTATCAAAAAAAATGTACACGACCTTTTTTAATGAGCTGATTTCTTACGACGGAGTTTGTTTAAAGGAAAAATTGATATATCCAATTATGTAAGGAAAGTAATGCACAATAACATTTTTGTACACAAATTTAATTGGTACCAAACACAAAAAATCACCAAAAGCACCATCTTTGACCTACTTTTCTACATAGTCGTCAAGTTTCTCAACACCTTTGTGCCAGCGTGCTACCATCTTCATTATGCCCTGTTCGTAGACATCTGTTTGGTTGGAGTAAAGCCCTCTTGGAATAATGTACGCCACCTGGAGATAATCCACTCAGTCTTGGCATACATGCACATGCTCCTTTAAATTTCACTAGGATTATGCCGTTTGACCGGCAAATTTCGCACTACGCATCTCTGCTCTTCACAAGTTAACGACAGCAACATGCGCGCCATTTTTATTTTGTAGTTCAGGCTACTCTCGCTAGAGCTGCACAGGAATACATAATAATCCCTACAGCGCGAACGTCAAACTCTTATTTCATACAATTTCTCCTTTCCAGTTGCAATACCAGCGGAGAAAAATATTATACGTCACAATCCGATTTACCCTCGTAGTGTTGACAACTTTCTTTGGCATTATCGAAATACGGAAATAGCCAAAACTGAGACTAGCACTATATTTTCGGAAAAATTTGGAACGGTTTTATTTTAATATAATGTATTTATAAAGGTCGCATAAACAACTAGGTCTTGAGCGACCACAAGGTTGTAATACAGTCAGATATATTTACAAAGTATTTCTGTATGTTGAGTCTTTACAAAGTATGATTCAATAAGTTACAATATGAAAAATACAGTAGGTTATTGTACATAGTATTATACATTATTGTGGATAGTACAGACACTTGGCCTGGAGGAAGGCATCACATAGATATTATTTTATTGGTATGAAAGTAGTTGAGTCTTTGAACATACATGGACAATTGTGTTGGTTTACAGATTTTTGTGGAGGTTGGTTCAAAAGGATCCTTTATATACATTATTTTCATTCAAAAGTGATTGTATATTGTTTGGAAGATTATATTTTTCCTTAATTTATTAAGATTTGGGCAATGCATTAATATATGTGTGATAGTGACACATAGATTACATGTTTCACAGAGATTTTGAGATTCCTTTGTAATTAGTTTTTTGTGGGTCAGAGCTGCATGGCCAATTCTCAAACGCGTTAGTAGCACTTGATCACTTCTTTTTTGGGGGGGATGGTTTTAAGAATTGATTTCCTGATCATGTGTAATTTACTAGGTGGTGAGCGTTTCCATTCGATATACACAACATCTTGGTTTTGTGAAGGAGTTCTTTTTTATATCATTATGGGAAACATTGTTGATGGTAAGGGGTAAGGAGGTAGCTAGTTTAGCTGCCCTGTCAACTGATGCGTTGCCAGTAATACCGATATGTGAGGAATCCAGATAAGCACTATTTCTTTGTTAATGTTTAACAGTTCATTTTTACTTACTGTATGGAGGTGCTATTAAAGCTTTCTAGTACACTTCTTGAATCAGTGTAGATTACAAATTTTGAATTTGACATTTCTTTGATGTACTTTAGAGCTCTGTAAATGGCATAAGCCTCACAATAATATACAGAACATAGGTCACTAAGCTTGAAATATTTTGTTAGACCATCAACTAATAGAGCACATCCAGAGCCGTTAGTGGTTCGGGAACCATCAGTAAATATGTTGGTGTATTGACTGTATTTAGATGACAATTCTCTGAAGAGACTAGATATATTTGTGGACATGTGTCAGGTTTCTTGAACTCTTTAAGACTTGTATTAATAGCAATTTCGGAAGGAAGCAATGGAGGACTTTTTATATTTGTATCAGAATTTACCAGGGGAAACTTGAAGTCGATCTCATCGAGGTATTGTTTTAATATTTGATATACTGGTTTAGGGGAATTGATTTTTGTTTGGTATTGTACAGCAAATCTTCAGGAGAAAACATTCCTATGTACTGTGTGGAGTTATTAGTGAAGGTCTGAGCCAACCTGTTTGCAATTTGTTTGGGAGCTGTAACTACTCTATTATTCACTGTTAACAGTTTAGTATGAATGGAAGGTTTGTATATTCCATTTATTGCTTTAATTTTCTTCCAGTTATTAAAGTTTGTGAATTCTTCTGACATTTTGGCATTCCTGATTCCACCATGGAAGTCGCCGCTTCGGAGTTTTGTTTGAAGATTTAGGAATTGTTGTTTCTGCAGTTTGAAGTATGAGTTCAGTTAGGTCCTCAATCTTTTTAGTTGTGGGAGTATTGTTTTTGTGTAGTTGTTTCATTGCATTGATTTTAGTTGAGATAATTATTTTGTATTTGTTAAAGTCAGATTCAGAAAGTTTCCATTTGGGGAACACTTTTTTTTTTTTAAAGATCACTACAAACAGTCATCAGCCCAAAATGAGCAATTGATGGGAACAGATGGTTAGATCAATGGCACTGAATGTTTTATTCTGGTGGGTTGGTGAACTATCATTGAGTATATTAATATTAGTATGATCCAATACTTGTTCTAGTATATTTCCCCTTACATCTTCTTTGTGAGATCCCCACATGAAACTGTGACTTAAAGCCACCTAATAGAATAAATGGCACCGGCAGTTGATTTATTAAGTGGGTTAGTTCACTAGCAGTAAAGAGATGGCTGCGGGGAAGATAAACATTACATACAGTTATGGGCTTATTTATGAGGTTGATTGTGACAGCACAGCATTCGAGGGTAGAATTTAGGTGAATTTCAGCTGCTTTATGAGATGATGATGTGTAAATGGCTACCCCATCACTAGCAATGTTTGCATCTGTTCTGTTTTTTAAACACAACTTGTAATTTTTAAATGGTGGTTTTTATTATTTGTTTCTTGTAAGCATATCATATCAGGGTTGTACTTGTCAATTAGCAGTAGCAAATTCTCTTTTGTGGATTAACCATTTATATTCCATTGAAAATTGTATATGCCATTTCAAGAGCAAAATTTAGAGAGAGTGTTAGTTTGAATCTTCATCACCAATTTCACTAAAGTTTGCCAGTTCTCTGCTTATGTCAATTCTTTTTAATTTCTTTTTTAAATTTGTGAAACGTCTTTTTATGCTTTTATCCGTATGGAGGGGGTAAGTATCTTCTAACATTTGTAGTAACAGTTTCATATCTGGTGTGAATTTCAGAATAGCTTCCTCAACATTTATGCAATTTTTTGTTTTTTCAAAAAGACTTTTTAGTTGTAACCAATTCAAAACACATTTGTTACTTGGTTCTGATAATGTTCCTTTGAGAGATCTGATTTTCCAGTCTATCAGATTTCTCTGCAAATTTCAAGTTTTGACTTTTTACTGTTTTTTGGGTTTGATTTAATCACTGTAGAATGTTTGGATTGGTGGACTTTATTCATTATCTCTGGTGTAATCGGTTGTATGTTGTTAGTTTGATTGATTGATTGATTTTTCGTGCTTCCGGGCGCGTCAACTGCTTCGGTCATTAGTCCCGTTAGTGTAGTGCAAGGTTTTCTTCTCAGGAGATGGCGGTGACCTTCCCACGCTGGATGGCGAGATCCGGTGCCGACCTGCCGTCGGCTAGTGGGGTTTCCCCCTAACCAGGACTCTCCCACCAGCGGGGCACCGCCCCAGCCGGGACAAGCTCTAAGCTCCCGACCGGTCTCCCGGAATATGTGGTAGTGTAGTGCATGTTAGTGTAAGTGTGTGTGTGTAAGGGAAGAGGATAGGACAAGGAAGAGGAGGAAATCGCGCGTGGTCGTGGCCTGTTTGGTAGGTTACTGCTCCGGCATTCGCCTGGTGTTGATCGGAGAAACCACGGAAAACTACCGGGCAGAGCAGCCGGCCGCTAGAATTCTCCTCCAGACAGCGACTGAATTCGACCTAGCTTAAAAGCTAGTGTCGAAAATCCTGCCGCCGCACAGTGGTCTATTTTGCTCATTTACGGGGACATTTGCCTTGAAACCCAAAGTTGTTGAAACCTCAATGTATCGATTCACGAGTGTGAACAAAAGCTTGAATTGTTCGAAAAAGTATGAATAGATCATATTCTATGAAGCGTAGAGCGATAAGGATTCATCAAACGAAGCGAAAGACACAGGGGCTCAGTCTTGTTTGGAGGTCGCTCGGTAGGCTGTGTTCGAGGTGTCCTAGTACGTTCGTGTTATATTCCAGTGTGAAAATTTTTATCCCATCATGGAACCTGGTTCTTCAGGTACGTTATGTATTAATTTTGATACGTGTTTTTCGTTTTAGAAGTATTAAATTTATTTTATTAAAAACGGGGAAATGAAGGTGTATAACTCTTAGTCGAAATTCATTGAGTAGAACAAAAAGGACCTCGTTGTAACATGACCAACTTTTTATATTATGTAGAGTATTTATCTACCTTTAAAATGAGACTAATTTTAATGTGCGGAGATTTGCGGAAATTGTGTTATTTAGTTTTATTTGTCGGTAGGTGCGCGACTGGGAGTGACGCGTCTGGAATTGTTTGGATTTCTTTCGCACGAAGGTCTTCTGTCTCAGGCAAATAAAACTCATGTGAGAAAGAAGGTAGTTGATTTGATAATGTCGAGAGTGCAGAATGTTCCAGAAGACGATATTATCAATAAAATTAGATTTTTTACTATCTCAATTGTAAATCGCTGGAAAGCAAGCGGAAGACGGAAGGAAACATTTTTGAAACAAAATGAAGACTGGTTAGAAGAAGAAATGATCTTTTTCGACATGATATACGACCACGAATATCCACGACACATCATCAAAGAGAATTTGATACGTTGAGCACCAGAACAAAGAGAAGGCGCCTAAGAAAATTAGTTGAGGCCACAGTCCTCAAGAACTAGCTTTTGCGACACAGTCTTCAGAAAACAAGGCAAACGAAATGTTGCTCATATCATAAAAATGCTACAATTTCAAGCCCTCGTCCGTTGAGGACAATGAAAAAATAAATATGCAAAGAAAAATTTGACCCTTACACTCCAGAAGAAGCCTCTGATTATAGACGCCAAATTGAGTAAAGCAAAATATATTCAGATAAGAAAAGGTGCAAAAGATAGAAATTGTGATATACTCGTATATCCGGTCTACAACAAAGTACTGGAAGTTAAAGAGCAGTGCTACCCCAAAGACATGGTTATTTCCGAAACAAAAGGCGAGGTTAAATTGCAAAGCCTACTTGACCACACAGCACATCGTTCCCAGCTTCCTATAGGACAATTAAGCGAGGAAGCATTAGAAGCAAGACATAAAGAATTTCGCTACTTTCGTAGGCACAATACTCGCAAAATAACAGACAACGAAACATCGAAGACCTTCTCCATGCTCTCGGGATATCTTCTGATCCAGTGATATCTAGCATCAGAAATTTACCTAAAAGAAAATAAATCAATTGTCACCGTAAGTCATCAATCTCTTAAAAGTCCCTACACATTCACCAGAATTGTCACGAGTTTACCAGCATTCAGATGATTCATTCCAATGCCAGAATGAAGAAGACTTGGATGATTCTTCAGGCAGTGATTTTGATGTATAAATTGTTTGGGTATGTATTTATCATTTATTTTCTTTCGTAAAATACAGGTTCTACTTTTACAATTCGTTTAATTATAGAATATATGTATATCCTTGTTTGTACGAAATAATACGCAGAAAAATAATTCGAATATCTTTTGCATATTATAGAACAGCAGTTAAGAGTGATAAAGATTTCAAAATTATATAAAATTAACAAAAAACTATTATACAGTTGATTTCAGTTCAAGAAACGCAATGTCCCCTAAATAATGAAAATAGACCACTGTGCGCCGTGAGGACTCGAACCTAGGACCTTCCGGTTAGAGGCGCTGCAGTGACATCAGTTGATGCACTGAGCTACCGCTACCGGTTATGTTGTCAGTATCTGAGACACTTTCTCTAAGAAAGGTTAAATTTTCTTCACCTACAACTGAATGTAACGTTTCTGATGTCTCAAATTTAGAAGATAGACTAGATAAGGGACGTTTGGAATTTTTGTAGGTCTGTTGTCAATAGCAAGATGAGCAGGAAGAGGGTTTAAGAGTTGGGAAAGAGGAGGGGGACAGCTCATTTTTTTCATTGGGATTAACTTCACAGTATCCAGAGGGGTTATCTTTTTGTTCATTCATTGGACAGTTGTTAGCAAAATGTTAGCAAAATGACCGTGATCCTTGCATAGAAAACATGATATAGAATCTGAAGATGGATATATCCAGAAAACTGTGTCATCATAAATAATTTTCATGGTTTCTGTTACTTCATCTGGATGAACCATCTGGATGAATATAAATGTTACTTACAGGAGGTCTTTGCTCGCCAACGGTCGGAGCGACACTGTGGAACGATTTTTGAGAAACTCTTTTTTTAGAAATTGCATAACGTTCAGACAATAATTAAGGGAAAGCAGCTCGTTTTCGGAAAAAAATTGTACATGATGTTTCTTAAAGAGCTGATTTTTACAACAGACTATGTTTAAAGCAAAAACGCTATCTCCAATTGTGTAGTTTTGAAGTAATAGCATACTATTTACCGTCCCTTATTACTCATGAGGAGCAAATGTTTTTTAAAAAATTGAATAGTTTTCGAAAAAATCGCACAAAATTACACAGAAATGATTCATATTTTCGAAAAAATTCCCAAGAATTATTTAAACATCCCTTTAAGGAAGATTCTAAAGGAAAAAATCTTATGTTCAATAATATAGTCTACGAAGACCCACTAAAAAAATGCACTTTTTCAATTTTCAAATATCTGTGATCTCACAAACATGAGACTACCACCATTCTCTTAAGCGCTCTTTACGCTCATGAGGACAAAGTGTGATAAAAGTATTTAGACCGTTTTCGAGACAATTTTTGAAAATGTTTTTGGGGTTTCATGTGAAGTACCCTGCAAAATCAAAATATCCGTTTGAATATCCCAAATCCACGAGTTCATTCAGATCAATTAGGGAATATCAAATTTGAATAAAATTGGCTGAGTGGTTTAGGTGGTAGCGTTGACCACGGACGGACAGGCGAACAATTTGTCGTCAATCAATTTTTGAGTACCAACAACCTACAAAACATGGATATTGGGTACACCACGTGTTAGAGGATTTTTCGAAATTTAGGAACAGGATTTATCCACATATTCGTCATCTGAGTCCGGCAATAATAGTTTTCCTGGTGAAAATTCCCAGTTTTCCGGCGCACAATTACAATACTTTCTCCTCTTACGTTAGTAAGCACGAGAAAGTTAAAACTATGGGCTATACAATAGCACAGACTTCCTAACAATAGTTAACTTCTAATCTCATTTGTCTGGACTTTTCCAGTTTTCCTGCTAAATTACATAATTTTTCTCTTCTGACAAGAACTTCGTAAGGCAGAAAGTAAAAATATTGTATTCAAGCAAAGAATCATTTTCTTACAAACGTTGTTATCGAGGCATTCCGAATGGTTATAAAACGAAACACAATTGCTTGCACTAGACATATTGTGTACTTCCACAAAATTTATAACATCGTTGACGGAAAAATAATATGTAAATGTCCGAAAGCCCCTCTCGTGTTTACGGCGTGGCCGAGCAAGAGCCGAAAGCCCCGCCTCTCGCGTGCGCTCTGATTGACTCGTATAAGGCACAAATGCCGCCGCCTGGGAGTGTGACTGGAGGCGGAGATGGCGCGGCCGCGATAGGGCGGCGCTCCCAGAACGCGGACCCGGCTCAGGCTGCTGACGTGATCGACAGCCATCAGCCCCGCGGGCCCTCGCCCCCCTCCCCCCCAAACAAGTGTTTCTTGCTTCGGTTGCAGTGCAGTCGGCTAAAAAGATTCTTTTTCTTTTCTAAAAGATTCTTTTTCAAATCAAACAAATCAAATCAAACCAAATCAAATCAACTAGAAAACCCGTAGAGAATGTTGTTTTAAAATATAACGATATAAATGTGAACGATCCGGCAACAGTGGCTAATTTCTTTAACCAATACTTTTCGAGAATTGCTGCCGATCTCACTAAGGGTCTTCAGGCACAAAATTCAAAAAAAAAAATTCAAAAACAGCTGATACTGTATGATGTGAAAGTGTGTACTAAATTTGTTCAATGTTGGGTAAAGTAATATTTTAAATTCGATTTTCTAACAGTTTTTCTCCATTTCTTGTACTTGTAAGTTGTTTTTAAGTTAGTACAAAATTGTAGGAAATGAATTTTATATAGCATTTTTGATTTTTTTCTTTTCTTGGGTTTCTTAAGTTAGTTCTTAATTGAATTAACAATAGTATAGTTAGTTTAAATTAAGTATAATATAGGGTTAGTTTTGTTGTTATCAACTTGTAACTTCTAATACATTGTTCTTTAACTTGCCACGGTTTTGACTGAATGCGTTTTTCTCAGTACATGACGTTGTAAACCGAAATCTCTTGGCCGGGTGGTTGTTGCATTCTCATATTGTTTTTTATGATTTTTTAATATTGAGATTTTTTAACATTTGATGCGTATTGCTACACTAATATCTTTCAGAATTTATTTTCGGACACACCTTCAGAGTTTTTCAGTGTCAGTAATGTTTTTAAATGTATTTGTTTTTTTTAATTATTTTAATTATATTATATTTGCAGACTTCCTTTGTTTTCCTTGGTTTCCCCCGCGCTTAAGGCAAATGCAGGGACGTTGTATACTTTTCGCGTCTGTGAGACCAGAGGCATGACATCAGTAAGTTATATTTCATTTTCATTTACTAAATGTATCTGTGAATAGCGTTTCAATTTTTATCTATAAATTTATGCATTACGTGGTTAGGCGGAAGAGCCAGCCTGATGCACCGGGTCTCGCTACTATTATTATTATTATTATTTTTATTATTATTATATATCGTGCACGCAACAAACAATAGTTATTGTAATAAGTGTAGTAAAACTGATATTTTATTTTGCAAATAGTAATTGTTGCTATACGAGGCCGATATGTTGAGTGACAGAATCCTACGTTCAAAATAAAATCAGTTTCATCACATGTATCATACAATACTTTTAGACAACCTTACGAACTTTCATTTTATTTTAAATTAAGTATACAAATCGCTTAATGATAAGTTGTAAGGTTGTAGCTGATGCGTCAGACGAAAGGATTTTGTTTTCATTGTTCTCTTCACAGATTTCTCGAAATCTTACGCATCATTTCACTTTTAGCACGCCGTGAATGATCTGAAAGGATTGATTTACTAGTGGCACCAACCTACGGTGTTATTAGCATAGGAGTATAATGATCGCACAATGACAAAAACCGGAGCGTTTAGCCCGAGTATCTTTAAGATTCGGTTGATCGACTGGGTACATACAATTTATACATTTTTACTCATTTGAATGACTCACATTTACTTATTTATTAATCAATTCGATGTTAACTTTACTTTGGTTGTAATATATTATTTCTCATGTCTTTTCATTTTTCCTTACAGAATTGCTTCCATGAGTAATCAATAAGGAATTCCATGTAGCGTTATTCAACTGTTTTCATATTTCTTTCGCTATCATGGTCCTCTCGATCTAGGTGAGTTATGCAGCGTATACTGAGCTCTGTATTGAAGACAATAACAAACAATAAAGAATCAGCAAAAAAATCAAAATTTTCTCACCTCTCCATTCTCGGCTCTTCCCTCCACACGATTGAAATGAGAAAAATTGTAAACTACTATTTAGTTAAAAATTGTGCTAAGTAACGAAAATACTAGCGGTGTTCCGCCCTCGACTCTCCCCAACTCTCTTCGCTGGTCGCTCCTCTCGCGGCTTTCGTTTCTCTGAAGCGCTTGGAATTCCATTGCGAACTGCACATTTCTTCAAACAAGAGTGTCTTGAATCACCTACGGTGCTCTAGGTTAAAAAGTGAACTGAACCAAATACATGTAGTCTGCCTTTCGAAATAAAAGGAAATTCGCAAATCATTCCTCAGTCGAATATTCGTCGAAAATTAGAAGTCTTATGAGACGTTCCGTCGTGCAAAATGAAAAGTTTATGAAGTGAGATTGTTTTATCCGTAGTATTAAAAAAGAAGTAAAATGAAAAATCGTTTCTTTACAAATGAATGGTTTGATTCTTTTGTACATCGCTAAACACGGTGTGGTTAAACATGTCTTTTAAGTTTTTTAAGTGTCTCCGAATTCTCGGATGTGAAACTCTCACTTAAGTTGGAGCTCGCTGTACATTATTTTGTTTCTCGTCCTCTACTCTTTCCCCCCCAACCTGCTGACTACGATTTCCTTCAAACAAATTTTGATTGTATTTATCGCTTTTACAGTAGAAGAACAACTGCGCTGAACAGATTATATTATTTTGTTTTGAGAATTGTAAAAGTTCTTAGGATTGGTCTGAACAAATGTTCATATTAGTTGCGAAACTTAATGTTTGTGTGTAATAAACCGAAATGGAATTATTTATTTTAATAAATATTCAGTAGTGAGCCTAACATCATTCGTAGTGTACGTCTCTTCTTCTGCTTCCTCTCAATTTTCTTCTAATCTTTTCTTTTTAAGACTATCTGTTCCCTTTTATTCATGTTCTTTCGTTTACTTTTCATTAGTACTCTATTATCTTCAAAACGTTGCGTTGCAATGACTACTCTTATCCTAGCGTCAAAATTTATTTATATTAAATATATATTTATTATTTATTAAGTAAATTATAATATTGAAATTTATTCTGACATCAAAAAATTATATCGTAATACTCATATGGATGAAAAAATAAATGACTCAGACTGAGCAATTTTAAAATCTTATAAATAACACAACTAATTTGACCATGTAACAAAAAACAGATGATTACTCATTTCCTTTCTATTATTCCGACTAGAAATGTATTTATTTATTTATTTATTTTACGTCAGAAAACAGTTAAAACTGCGTATGACGTGCTATGGGGAAAAGTGAATTGTGTGCACATTTTCAAAATTCTGTGATTCCTACACTTACTCATATACTACTTAAATCTTGAATTTTTGAAAGGGAGAAAAAAAACTCCCATGCAATAAAATCTATGTTCAAGGATAAACAAGCAATAAATTTTGAATTTTGAAATTTTGAAAGGGAGAAAAAACAAACAAAAAAACTCCCATGTAATAAAATCTATTTTCAAGGATAAATAAGCAATAAATTTTGGCTCTTATTACTTCCTGCCGCGACAACATGGAAACGATAATTTGAATCATTGTATTTCCACTGAATACTAGAAGACGTGCACAGAAAATGAAGTTACATTTATGTCCAGAAGAAAACAAGGGGCCATCTCAGCATTTGCTCAATGGATCAGGGAAACTGGACGAAAAACCTGATCGAGATGGGGGTCATTGACCCGGAAGCTGTAGTACAATAGTTGTTACAGGTTGTTTATACTCATTTATACAGTCCAAATGGTAAATAATGCATTATGTATCATTGTTAAAATTAATGTTACTTTTCTTGTTATGCTCAGTATAGTCTCTAATTGTATAGAAACAGTTATGCAGCAGAAACGATTTCACTTGGGATTTAAACTTTTCTATTGAATTTAATCGTTTAATGTCATCTGGCAACGTGTTGTAAAATAATGTACATGTATTGATTATATTTTAAAAAATTTTTGTAATGAGCTGTTGATACTGTCACCTGATGAATATGATTTCTACGTCGAGTGTTATAGTAATAGACTTCTGCATTTTCTGAAAAATATTCCTGCCCTTGAGCAAGTCATTTTTACAAAACCACTGATTCGTAAATAAAAAGACACGGTAATGGTAGAATTCCTAGATTAATGAAGAGAGGCTTACATGAATCACGTGGGTGGGATTTGGTTATTATTCGTACAATTCGTTTTTGTAATCTAAAAGTCTGGGAGCTATAAGATGTATTTCCCAGAATATTATGCCATATCTCAGGCGGGAATGAACATTCGCGAAGTATACACAACGAGCAGTATGAAGGCTGACTGAATTTGCAAGAATTCTGAACGCGTAGCATAAAGAACTTAATTGTGTGTTCAATTCATTTAAATGGACGTTCCATTTAAGGTTTGACTGAATTGAGAGACCTAAAAATTTTGTTGCCTTAACATCAGTCAATGGTACACTGTTCATTTTCAATGGAGCACAGAATTGTTTATTTGAAATGGAAAACTGCATTGTTTACTATTAATTTGTTATTTCGGAACCAATTTGAAACATCTGATATTGTACTATTTACTGTTTCTTTATTGCAAAGGATGTTCGTATCATCTGCAAAGAGAACCGTTCTTCCGTTTTGAATCGTCGAGGGCATATCGTTTACGTAAAGTAGGAACAGAATAGGGCCTAAAATCGATCCTTGAGGAACTCCACATGCAACGGGCAAAGAGTCGGAAAGGTGCGTACGTAATGTTCCATCATTCCAGTAAGGTATTTCAACTCTCTGAGATCGTTGTTTAAGGTACGAACATAACCAATCTAGAGCAATACCACGAATTCCATATGAAGGTAATTTGGAAAGCAAAATGTCATGATCAATGACGTCAAAAGCTTTTGAAAGATCTAAAAATAATCCAATAGGTGCCTCGTTTTGATCTAATGATGAGGCGACATCTTTAAGAAAAGAAAATATAGCTGTTTCCGTTGATTTTGATTTTCTAAATCCATGTTGGCAATCTGAAAGCGCGTCGTGTTTAGTGAGAAAGGTTTCCATTCGTACGTAAAAAAGTCTCTCTAATATTTTTGAAAAAACTGATAGAAGAGAAATGGGCCGATAATTTTGAATTTCATTTTTGTTGCCTTTTTTGAAAAGCGGCTTAATTTTAGCTGTTTTGAAAATATCTGGAAACGTTCCAGTGCATAAAGATGCATTAAATATGTGAGTTAACGGATGTATAATGGCATACGCACAAGTCTTTAACAAAGAATCCGGGAATTCATCTAAACCGGACGAATATTTATTTTTTAGTTTACCGATTATTTTAAGAATTTCATAGGAAGAAGTTTCGGAAACGAACATTGTGTCTAATATTTTGAGTGAACTGTCTGTTTTGAATTTTGTGCCTGTAGACCCTTAGTGAGATCGGCAGCAATTCTCGAAAAGTATTGGTTAAAGAGATTAGCCACTGTTGCCGGATCGTTCACATTTATATCGTTATATTTTAAAACAACATTCTCTACGGGTTTTCTAGTTGAGTTGGTAGTATTATTTATTATATTCCACATTGCTTTAGTTTTATTACTTGAGTTCAAAATATCCTGATCGTTTTTCATGATTTTAGCCTGTCTTATGACTTTTCGTAACAATGTTTTGTATTTTTTAAAGTAGATAAGGAAATCTTGAGATACGTCATGACGTTTAGAAATAAAATAGAGAGTACGTTTATTTTTACACGATGTTCTAATTCCTTTGTGATCCAAGTATTACTTTTTCGTGAAATGTTTAATTTTTCTTTTAATAGGAAAGCATGCGTTAAAGAGAAATGAAGCTTTGAGAAAAATAAATTATATTTTTCATTCGTGTCAATAGCGTTATAAACTGCCTCCATGATTCTTTTCAGCAAGTAGTCCGTAAATAACTTTATGTTAACTGTAGTAAATGCTCTGCACATGCGTGTTTTATTTATTGTGTCAGTATTCATGTTATTAGTATGTAGATATATTATAGTTATGTAGATTAGTCTTACGTGACATTGTATTGACTGATGGTAAAAATTCTCCAATTAAATTACCTGGCATCTATAAAATAATCAATCAACACACTCTGTATTCCCATTTAGTCATTCATTAAATATTGAGTACGTACTATATTGCTAAAATAGCACAAAATGAAGACAAGGAACGCGGATGAGCATTATTAAAAATTCCATTTCATAATACCGTCATATTTTTTTCATTAATTGGCGGTGAAGTCCAAACTTAAATGCTGTGATAACCGTCATTACTCTTCCGAATGCCTTTGTATGACTTCAAGAAGGCGGCCCATAAATCACTGAAAATGTAAAAAGTTAAAAACATTTTTAATATCATGTCATGTATGAGGTTATTTAAAAATTATGTCATTTATGAATCAGTTTTAATATGTAATTTTAACCATTTTAACCTTAATATTTTAAACATTAACACGCTTTTAAGTTCAAATTATTTATATTGATGAAAGCGGCATTGGTAGAATGATTCATAAAAATGCTATCGTTTCAATTCCAAACTGGTCACCAATTTTAAAATGCTAAAAACTGATTATCCAGCTTTATTCTGTCATTTATTATTTATTTATCTCCCCGCCATGCCCGATCAATATCGGCACGTTCCACCTCGCCCGGCTACAGAGAAAGCCACAGAGCAACAAAACCTTGTACCCCAATGTCACAGAGCAACTATGAATGTTGGGCTTTTACCTTCCCGTAATCACTTACGCAGTACACAAATAAGAAAAAATCTCTTATTACCGACCCTGATAACGAAAAAGTAGGTAAATGCAGTTGATCAATGCAGACAAAAAATTCTAACACGTGGTGTATCCAGAATTCATGTTTTGTGGGTCCTTGATAACGAAAACTCGATTGACGGCAAAACGTCCGTCCGTCCGTCGGTCCGTCCACCTGCTGTCCGTCTGTCCGTCTGGGCTACAACACTAGCTCGTAAACTACGCGAACATTTTTTCCAAATTGACTAAATACCTATCGATCTGGCCTGAGACTAAGCTCTGCTATTTTGAAAAACATTCATTAATTTTTGGGGATATTTACATGAGGCTCTTGTCACCTTGGCCATCCTGGTATTTACACTTCAATAATAGTAATAAGTGTATAGTGGTTTTAGTTTTAGCATTTGGCAGCCAAAAAATTGAGAAAATTTGAAAAAATTGGGTGGTAAAAGATTGTCAGACTTTGCGTGGCAAAAGATGGCAGCTGGGGAAAGGAATAAAGCTTAACCTAAAAGCTATTTGAAACTAAGGAATTTAGCATACTAACAAGTGTGAAAAAGTCTGTGCCATACTAATCAAAATCAGCTTTTTTTGACAAAATTGTACATGACCTTTTCTAAAGAGCTGATTTTTTACAAGACTTTGTTTAAAGCCATCTCTAATTTTGTAGTTTTCAGGTGTTCACGTTTTGGTATTTTCGAAACAACCGAACAAGAGCCGGAAATGGAACTAGCATCATGTTTTTTACTGTTCTTTATTACATATGAGGAGCAATTTTAAAGAAAATTGTTTACCTGTTTCGTGTTCAAAATTGCCTATATTTCAGGCAATATTACACGGAAACGACTCATATTTTCGAAAAATTGAACATGAATTATTAAAAGATCCGTCTTTAAGAAACAGATTTCATAAGGAAAAAACTCTATCGTCAATATTATAGTTGTAGGAAGACCCTAAAAATTGCACTTTTTATTTTCAAAATATCTGTGATCTCAACAAATATGAGACTAACACTATTCTCTTAAGCGTTTTTACGTATTCAAAGACAAAGTTGATAAAAGAATTTGAAGCCGCTTTTGAGAAAAGTTTGGAAACTTGGTTGAGTGATCGTTTGAAGTACCCTAAAAACTCAACATATCCATTGAAAATTCCAAAGATAAGAAGTAATTTAGATCGATAATTTCGATTTCAAGTACAAGAATCCATTAGAAAGTTTATCTATTGCTTTTACGAAATTTTTTATTCCTTCTAACTTAATATGGAATGGAGGTAACTATATTTTTCAGGATTCACTGAATGAACATGTGACCCATTTTTTTGCTCAGGGATACAGAGATCCCTTAATATTTATCAAACGTAAATAAAAACTTATAAACTTATAAACTGTGTTTTTATTGCTTTTTAATGCTTATTTAAATCTCCCGGAATCCGCTCGTGAGACTGCACAGATTGTAGAGCCACAGAGTAGGTACTGCCCAGAAAGGAAAGTAGAGGGCGGCCCCTTTGATCTTTAGTGAGCCACCGCGCAGAGCCGACCGCCATCTTGGAACTGCGCAAAGGAACTGCAAGAGACAGCTCAAACGCCATTTGCTCCAAAACCTCTCCAAAATTTTTCTTTCAACTTTTCAGACGGGTATTGTTTATTGCACTGTGTATTATGACATAAAATTCATTTTGGTGTAATATTTTGTTGTTGTTTTTTAATTACGCAATGTAATTTTTTTGAAATCTGTCACGCCGTTATATACACATTTCCAGCTATTTGTAAATACTATTACATTTGGAGTTAAAGTGCTTTAATTACTTGAAATAAAGTTTTCTTAAAAACGGCTCTAAATATTTAATTAACATTATCATTTACGATGAGGTTTTACTCTTCTTTAATATGTTTAAAGGAATATTTCGGTTCTATTATTAGGAACCCAAGAATTGAGAAAATTTCAAAAGAATGTACTTTGGGAGGCATGTACTTTGTCACGTCGGATAAACTAGCCCAGACTAAAGAAAATAGAAAACTAATGCGAGAAAGTCTGTGCCATTTCGTAGCACTACTAGTTATGTATTTATAATTTCTTTACCTTTTTATCTCTATTTTTATTAATATTTACCTATGTGCGATATTAACATTAGCCTATACTAATCAAATGTCCCCTCGAGTTACGTATGTTTTTGCTAGTTATACAAACACCAAATAATGGGCATAATGGGCAAATAATGGAAATAATGGGCACCTTCGCCATCGTTCACACCACAACAAATACCGGGTCGTACAGTTGCTTACACACTTTCAACATGGCGATCATGCGCATCATATCGGCGCACGGATTGAGGGTAGCTTTCCTTTCTGAGCAGTGCCTATTTTGTGGTGGGGCGGCGCGGGGGCGGGGCGGGGCCCGAGGCGATAACACTCACGCACCACCACCGCCGCGTCGCCAGCGGCGCCAGCGGCAACGTCTCAATCAGCGCGGGCGGTCTGCTCGCGTGCCCCAGCAGCACGCCCCTCCTCCCCTCCCCTCCCCTCCCCTCCCGCCCCGGGCCCAACGCCCGCCGCCACCCCGTGTTTGCTCCCCCATGGTTTATGCAACGCGCCACACGGGCCGCTGGCGGCGGTCGCGGCAGCAGGGGAGGGGGGGCCAAGGACCCGCTGCTCGTTACGCAGATCAGGTGTCCACTGCCAAACCATCCACGTTATAACATAAGTGCTACTGATTCTGGTCACTATGGAGGGCACCGCTGTTTGGGTAGTCTTACGAATTCGAGTCCCGGCAATGAGCATTTGTCGACATTCGCTCATCACTTTCTAGGCTCAGTTCTACCATTGCACTGATCCCTGCACTGATCCCATTGCACTGATACTGATAACAGTATCTGAAATATCAATAGTGGCACTTAAATCCTATAGTTTCTACATGCTTCGAAATGAAAATTTATTTAAATCATTCTATAACATCTAATAAACAATTTTGATGACACTAATAAGCGCATAAGTAAATGTGACTTAATTTTTTTAAATTAACGTGTAAAATATTTAAATTTTATTTTGTTTGTAGTCTCATGAAATATTGACCATAACGTTGGCAAGAGTTAAGGAAAAAGTTAGGGAAAATGCAAGAAATTAGTCAATAGAGTGTTTTTAAAAATTAGCAGTTACTGTCAGAAATTCAATATTATAAGTGTGTAATTATGACTATATTACTAGTTATACTTTGTATCCTTATTGGAATGATTTTGAATAGGCGCAGGCTTGGGTGTATATATGGGCTAATAGGTCTGTGTATGTACGTATGTATGTGTGTCACTACGCATTTTATATGTAGTTTATTTATTTAAATGTATATATTTGTATTTTCATTGTAGTATATTACGTAAATGCATGTGTTAGAAACAAAGATAATTAGTCTTTACATAATTTTTTCTTGAAACTGCATTTGTAATTGTAATAGTAATGACATGATTTTATATTCTCCCACCAGGCAACATAAGTCGCATTGAAAAATAAATCAATCCCTTTGTCTACCTATTTTCACACCAGTTCAGTGTGAGTTGCCTCCAATCAGAACCGTCACCTAATATGAGTCATGAGTATTTTCGTTAAATGACATTTCTTTCATGTTCGTCCGCAAAACGTGACCAACTTTATACCCTACAAATTTGTAACATTTATTATCAATCACCTGTATATTGTAGATTTTCTTTACTGTAGTGTTAACGAGTTATTGTTCAGAACAGATATGTGTAGGAAACAAAACTAAACCATGTACTGGTAAACAATTGATTTTTCTACATTGGCCTTCTATATTCTTACTTTTTGTTCTTAAACAATAAAATGTTGCAAAAATATAAAAGACGTAGATTACTGCTTTCTTTTTTTAGTCTCCCGATGGTAATAATAACAATGCATGATCAATTTTTTTCCATCACTAGTACCTCCTATCTGCGTCAGACATCTTTCGGATGCGCGAAATTCATCAGGTGCTCCAAACATCAATACGAAACTCATATGCGAAAGCGATTTCGATTTTGCCGTCATCATTAAAGAGCAGGCTTCAGAGCTAAAGCTTTCCGATTCGCCCGCCCCATTGTATACGAACCACGTAGCAAAGCTGCTTCTGATGAAAAGCATTTGACGTGCGACGATCTCCATTTTCATATCTCACTCAGCAAAGTAGAATCGCTACACGTGCGGCGCTCAGAAGTAAAGAACGAGAATCTGGAATATGAAGAACAGGCAAACGAAGATTTGATAGTCGCGCACTCATGAAGGAATTATAGTACTTGAAGAGCACCAATAGAGCGGTTGAGTTAACGGCAGGTGCTAGGCTAAATTGCACAATAATGAGAGAAAAAGGTATTTATTTTAGAACTAATCATGTACATGTGGGAAAACTCAGAATGAGTCAGAAATGTCTGCGACTTGGGGAGGTGGGAGCTCAATTTTTGCAAATGGGTATTGATGGTAAATTCGTTATAACAAAATTACACATGTGATACTCGCCTCTGATTGGTGAGAGGATTAGTGTTTGCCGGTCACATTCTAACTCAAAGAGGTTCCCGCCATACATCGATGCATAAAGAGTTGCCTAGTTCAGGGGGAAACGTCCCATAAGTAACTTCGTTATATATATAACTTGAAATTTACTACCACCTAGTCTTTGGTAAAAATTTAACATCTTCAACCCCTACACGCCACTATTTAGCATCACGTAGTAACAAATTTTAGATTTTTCTGCGTGGCAACGTTAAACATTTAGTTTTAGGGATGTTGATATATAATGAATTTCGAAGTAGTTCTTTAAAATCAGGATAACGTTGTGTGTCCCGTGGAATGAAGCGCAGAAGCAATCTTAGGACAAAAGAATAGAAAATTGCCACAGTTTGTATTTACATGTATACATATATATATATATATATATATATATATATATATATATATATATATATATACACATGTATATATACATATATACATACATATATATATATATATATACATATATACTGTACAATACATATATATATACTGTGACGTACCGGTAGACGGCTTGTTCTCAGTAAATTTATTTGTAAGGGACAGGTGTTCTTTCTCGTGAATGGGCTCGGGGTTATTAATCAAACACCACTGTTCCGTGAACAAAATAAACTGAACTATTTATTAATTCTATACAAATCACTAATGATACAATATCTATGGTGGTCTTTACCTTTTCTTTTATGTCACCCGAATCACTGTTAGTCTCTCGATCTGATATCGATCGAAGAAATATTTACCGTTTACTTCTTCCCTACGAGCGTCGGCGGCTTCGGGGACTCTCGGGTTGCCTCGCGCTCCTTCGCTGCCTGCCGGGGTCGTTTCACTTGGGACCAGCCGAGGTGAGGCGCTGCGCTTCCGAAGTACGTTCTCCTTTCCAATTCTCCGATCCACTCGACGTCACCTTCCGCGAGTTGATGAACACCACAAATGATTCAAACCACAGTTGTTATTACGTGTATCACCACGTCATCGGGCCACTAGTCTCGTGGTGTATCCCTCTGCACGCAAGTTCTTTTGATCTGTGTTACTCCAAATAGCAGCTATCACTTTGGCAATATGTCCGATCGACTATTGATGGTTATCACGCACAAACTGTCCGTCAATTAATCTTTCTGCACTCGTTCGTTCGCGATACTAGTTTCTTTTCGATCGCGGAGCTGCCCCAGATACGTCCTTCCTCGCCGGCGGCCAGCCAGACACTGCCTCCTCGCGGCGTCGTTCCCACGCTCTGGGCCAACCGACCACCCTTCGCCGCTCGTAACCGTTTTCTTGGCTAGCGAGTGCCCTCTTGCAACCGTTCTGCCGTGTTCTTGCTTGATGCCTCGCCGTTTCTTTGGGTGGAAACGCGGTGCGTTTAATATATATATATATATATATATATATATATATATATATATATATATATATTGAAACGCATTGCGTTTCTAAGTATGTTTCCATTTTAAATTGCGGGGACGCCATGGCCGCAGTTCACTGACTTGTTCAGAACGAGTCAGTGGAAACTGTTAGCGAGAGGGGGAACGGCGGCAGAACGAGAGCTATGCCAGTTATACTTGGGTTTTTGTGGCGACTGAGGGAAGTATCTCCAAGATGGAATTCGGCACGACTTTGTGAGTCATTTTCATTCCTGCAGCAACATGTCGCATGATCGCGACCGCATCGAGCAGTGCTGCAGATCAAGCGACTCTAGCAGCAAGACTGGGAATTACTCAAAAAGTCGTGCCAAATTCCATCTTGGAAATACTACACTCAGCCGCCACGTTAGAGAAACCCAAGTACAGAAACCGACAGGAGGACGGAACGGTGGCGTTGGGTCGGAGGCGTGGAAGACGCCGAAAACATATCACTAATAGCTAAGGTGCAGGAGATGAGAGTGATAAAGATTTCAGTGCGAAGGATATTGCGGTGAAGAAAACCCGATAGTGAAAGCCAACAACAGTGCAAACGATAGGATATGAGTGAGAATTAATTCTGGTGACGAGTGGCCGCCACGTGGCCGACTAACTATGGGTGAATAAACGATAGAGAAAACAGATTGTATGCAACGTACGTCTTAATCCAAAACAGGCATTAACTGATGACTTGAGAACAATTTATGGAGGGCAAGAACATACCGTGCGATAGTTGAAACACCCAGGCATCGAATTGCATCACATTCAGATTGTGTGCAACGTACGTCTGTAATCCGAATTTTATTACATGGGAGTTTTTGTTTTTCTCCTTTCAAAAATTCAAAATTAAGTAGTATATGACTTAGTGTAGGATCACAGAATTTTGAAAATGTGCACACAATTCACTTTTCCCCATAGCACGTCATACGCAGTTTTTAACTGTTTTTACGTAAAATAAATAAATAAATACATTAGGAGAAGCTGGTTGGCAGCCGAGACAGTGGCTTGTCGAACGCTGTGCGGTGTAATGGTGATTATACTGAACCATAATCACCTCATAAATGCAACACGTGTTCGTTTTGTTTACAAAACAATACAAAATACCCTTTCTGTTCCCCTCCATATTAATTTACCTTATCTATTGGTACAGGAAGTACCCCATTATATGCTTCTCTCAATCGTCTACTCCCTTTCCCACGCTCACTTGCTTCTGTTAAAACGTAATAATGAGTCCTATCTGGGATCAGTCTTACTATTTTTGTTGCGTATCAGATTCCTTCAAGCTCACCGTCTGCGGATATGCCCACGTGACGTGATGAGTCGGCGCCGTCTGCCCACGGTTGTTTCTCCATCCTTTTCTCTTCTTATAATGCTCGTGTCCTCGCTCTTTCTTCTATATCCGCGAGATTTTGATCTAATTCTGCAAGATAACGTTTACGTCCTGTCCGTCTCTTTGCCGAAGTAAAAATATCCCATCTTTTTCCAAGGTAATCACTTGTAATGAATTTTCGTATAAAATATCAAATAAATTGTCCAAATTATTTCTTAACTCCTCTTCACAATGCTTAAAAATACCATCACATGTGTTTGCTTTTTTTGTTGTACATTTTTCCACTTCGAATACAAGTTAATACGTTTTTGCGAACAATGCAGATTAGCTCTTGTCGTAATTCTTGCTTTCCCCCAAATAATCACACGCTCACGAACCACAAGTCTAGCACTAGCACTAACAGTTAATTTTACTTCCCGTATGTTATAAAATAATACTTTAAGCACTTGTTTTTTTTGATGGTAAGTTGTTTGGCGTTTTATATTAATAATTATTATGATTTCCTATTAAAACACACGTTCCCGGCACTGCATATGACAATAACATATGACATTGTAATATTATCGATCTGCAAACAGGTGTGACACGGTTGATTAAAATTCTTGAACTGTTGGCCTCGGGCCTCACTCAGCGCTGAGTGGTAGGTCTGGACTTGTCCGTCAAGGAAGTTCGCGCTGAAGTCGGCACGGGCCAGAAAGCTCCGGTCTCAACCAAATTTTGTAGATGCATGTTTTCAGGTCCTTCAAACAAAACTGGAGGGTGAGCGTTCAAAAATTTCGAAGTCGGAATATAAGGGACACCCTAATGTTCCTTCAGGGAGGACAGAACAATGCCTTCCTTCTTGTTAATTTGTCAAATGAGATTTACTCACGTGTAGTTTTGAGTTTACAATTTTCATAATAATCGTAGATACTTTTCTCTGAGGGAAAGGAAGGAAATAAACAGGATTGCTAAATAAACTGTTCATCATAGTGATAACTGATTACCGGGGCCACAACAAGAGGTAACTTTAAAGTAAATTAATTAGAAAATTCGCAGCTTTCAAATACATTGAGAGAGAATATTCTATCGTAATTTCCTTGTAAATCCCATAAACGCTCAAGTTGTTACGAGGGGAGGTGTAGGAGTCGCAGATGGATGGGAATTTTGGAGCTCTCTGAATCGGATGTTATAGTTTATTCATTGTGTCACTTCACTGGCGTAAAATTTTATTGGTTCTATTTTACATTTTCGTCTTCCTCTTTTATTAACGTGTCGCCGCTTCGTTTGTACTGTAATCAAATTTTACGACCCCGTGCTCCAATGCGTAACTGAGTCGAGGCAGGAAAGAACAAAATAGAAGCAGCAAGTGAACTTTAGAGGGATGTATCCATGATAACACGTACAAAATTTGTACAGATAAATGCAACACGTGTTCATATTTTATTGACAGTTTTCATGGACGTAATCAGATTTTCCTGTAAGAGGGTGTAGTGTCCAGTTGACATGATGCTTTACTATAAAAAAACGTCACAATTGTGAATGTGCTTCACTGGCTTCTGAATTCCGGGAGCCCCCTTTCTTTGAGCGCGCCATCGACTTTAATTAATACAAAAATATTTTGAAATTATCTGTCGTCTTAATGACGGCAAATGTCTGTCTGACGGCACTCTGTCGTCTCGTATGACAGCAAATGGCACGGAAAATGTATGTTTCGTCATAGATAATAACTGTAAAGTTCCGCATTCGATACCACAAAAATGAAGGTATTAGTTATTGTGATATTAGAGTAATATTTTATCTCCCCATTGTTCAAAAATAAATGAGGACGAGTTATCACGATTTATGGTACAACAGGGAAAAAATATTTTACGTTAAAACAAACTAGTGGTGCTACCAAAGCACATACTTTCTCACATTTTTCTAAATGCTACGCAATATTATTATACCACATAAAGCAACAAAAGTGATTTCAACCAGCTAAATTTTTCCAGCTTTGCGAACCGATGTCAGATTCTCAGTTAACATGCCGGCACTCATAGTACTACCCCAAACAAGAGCCGTATGGATCGAACTCGGACAAAGGCATAACACCGTCTAATACAATGCCTGATTCCTGTAAAAAAACTCACAATTAAAAATCCGTTAGAAACTTGAAAGTCTCCAGTCTGTTCAGCTTGATCTGGGAATATCAATTTGAAGAAAATCGGCAAAATTCTTTAAGACTACATCGATTGATAGTGATTTCACGCGCGCAAACTCCTAAAGTCATTAGTCCCGTAAGTGAAGTACAAGTTTTTTCTCGAGATGTAGCGGTGATCTTTCAGGCCTCGACGGCTAAATCTGGATATACCGCTGCATAGCGGGATTTTCACCAACGGGGTACCTCCCACCAGACGATATCCCTCTGACCAGGACAAGCTCTAAGGATCCGACCGGTCTCCCGGCTTGCGGTTGTGTCATGCATGTAAGTGTGTGTAACTTAAGTGTAGGATAGGACAAGGAATAGGAAAAAAGTTCGCACGCTGTCTATTTTGTAGAGTACTACTCCGATATTCGCCTGGTATTGTCCAGAGAAACCATGAAAAACTACCGATCAAAGCAGCCGGCCCATAGAATTCCTTTCCAAAAGTGACAGGACTTGACCTAGCCATCTGGCTAGTGTCTAAAATACTGCTATAGTCAAGACTCGAACCTCGGACTTCATGTTCAGTGTCACTAAAATGACATGAGATGAAGTCCGCAGTCACCCCCCCGGTCAACCGTTACGGATATATATCGGCCCATATGAAGTGTATATATTGTACTTAAATTTCGTGTAGATAGATTGATTCGTTTACATAAATATGTGCACAGAGCTGCACAAGAAAACAATTGAAGGGCTTAGTAGAACGAGGGGAAATTTCACATTGTTTTGAAATTGAGTTGCATTATATCAAAAATAAAATATTATTCTTTTAGTGTAATATGTCATTTATAAACAGAACATATTTATATATATACGAGTGTACTGTGTTTCAAAGTATAAACTATAATTTTTCAAGTTTCCTTGGTATGATCTGGCTTTAAGATTTTGCTCCATTCTCTGATCAGCTGCCATCCATCGTCGCCCAAAGTACTATTTTTTGTAATTTCCAATTTTTGGCTTTACTAATAGGACAAATAAATTATTACTTCAAAAATATTAAAGACGAGTATCACCTCCTGCTAAATAGAAATTTTCATTGAAAACTCGGAAGCCGATTTCAAAAAATGGTGAATAGACATTACTGTAAATGCGCAATTTGCAGCTCTTTTCAGACCAATCTATTAATTTTTCGAAAAACTACATTTAAAGTCATTTCAAGCACTTCTAGTCACAAATGTAATAC
Organism: Teleogryllus oceanicus; assembly: GCA_964035755.1. NCBI lineage: Eukaryota > Metazoa > Arthropoda > Insecta > Orthoptera > Gryllidae > Teleogryllus > Teleogryllus oceanicus. The sequence goes on along the minus strand of CAXIVR010000011.1, from coordinate 79,032,254 downwards.
TGTATATAAATTGATGGAAGTGTGTAAATTAACGGCATGAGAGAGATTTCAAAAAAATTACATATGTTTAATTAAAAAAAAAACAAAAGAAAATACCAAAATGAACTTTACGACATATTAAACAGTGTCATTACCACTATTCATTAGAAAAAGTTCAGTAACAGAATAGGAGTCATTTTTAAGAAAATGGCGTTCGAGCGTTTCTGAAAGTGCAAAATTTTGAGCTTATTATCACACAGAACTGTTGAGTTTTCGAGAAACTGGGTTGAAACCATGGTTGCGTTGAGAGCAATATTCAAATAAGTAACGTTAAATTTTCACAAATAGCTAGCCTACAGCGGAGCTTGATAAAAACTTCTAATTTATCACAAAATTAATACAGTTTTCAAATTGTTATGCTAAATGTATCACCTGTATCTACTGTATATGTTCCTCTCTTCGAAATCTGAAATATCGCACGGCAAGTTTATTTTCACTACATTAATTAAAACACTAGAAAATGAACCTATAGTTTCTGCCTTACACATAATTGAGAATAGAGAAGCCAGTAAAAACATCTCCCTCACACGAAAAACCTTTTAGTTTGAAACACGTGACTGCACTATGCACTCGTTGCATTATTGGACGCTCCTAGCCCGTCACGTTGCCTTACATCGCTTCGCGCGCAGCATCAGTGGCGCTAGTCGGTTGCGGCGGTGGCGGTAGCGGGTGCAGTCAACGAGACAATTGACAGCCGCGCGGCGGCGGCGGCCAATTACGGCGTGGCTGCAAGCAAAGCAGGGGGAGGGCAGCAGAGGGCGGGGCGGGCTGCGCATTACGTGTGGCGGTGCCTGAAGCGCGTATCTGCCGGTTCCGTGCGGTTAAATCATCCGGAGCGTTGTGATAAACAACTGAATGACGAAGGACCTCCTGCCGGCACCGCTGCCGCTCACAGCCTCACCTGCCGGAGGGCTGGCGGCTCCGCGCGGTTACCGCTAGGGACCGTGCACGTAGTGCCATAGACTAAACAGGCATCTTTACTCTATAGTACATCTTTACTCTATGGTAGTGCGATCCACGACTGCTCAGGCACCAAGCGCTTGTCTACTTCCCTCTCCTTTTCGCGTTTAGGCGGCGGTGATTCATGCTCAGGTTCTTGTTCTCTGAACGGCTGGGGTACCTAGGTAGGTCTCTTCTTGTCCTCCGAAAGGCTGGGGTAGCTCAGCGAAAACCTCGTCTCTGTAGCGTCTATGAGCCGGGGTCCTAGCATTCGAGTGGCGACGTTCTTGTTCTCTGAACGGCTGGGGTACCTAGGTAGGTCTCTTCTTGTCCTCCGAAAGGCTGGGGTAGCTCAGCGAAAACCTCGTTCTGCAGCATCTATGACCCGGAGTCCTAGGATTCGAATCTCGACGGCGACGGATTTTCGACTGCTGTATAGCTGGGTGGAATTCAACCTCCGTCTGAAAAAGAATTTTAGCGTTCGGCAGCTCTGATCGGTTAAGTTCATTCTCACTTGACATTAAATTTTATCAACGTTCTGCTAAATATCTTCATTATGTTTTGATGAAATCTTTCTTACCACTCTTCTTGCTGTGTGGGCATTGCGGCACTTATATACGTACCTTTTGGATGATCTATGTGACCTATCTTTTTCGATATGGCTGGCAGCAACAGTACCATTTTAACATTGTTGAATATGTTCACAGTTTGTGTCGTTCTTATTACTTTACACACAATATCGTCTTCTTTACTTTTCAAATTGTTTCAAAACATCTTTTCGTTATCCTGATTTATTTTCCATACGTTCATTTTACTTGTGCCCACCAGTTGCGTTTTTCCTCTCAGTGAGCACCACTACATCTACTCTGCGTACCACCTCCACTTTTTCAGCGTTCCCTGGACAGCTATGCCTGAGGTCCACCGCACACGAGTCACGAAAGCCGGAATCGTTTATTAGCATTTTTACCCCCGCGATTTCGTGCTCTCCCACAGACGTGTTTTCCCTTTCCGCTCGTTCTTTTTTTAGCCTTCTGTGTTCATTGCGGGTTTGAACGGTTGTACATAGCATTCTACGATAACGTGTTGTTCATAAATCAGTACGGCTTTTTCTTGCTCGTGGCGTGAGCTATGAGAAAATATGTTGAAACATAGCCTTTAGTTGCCTTCTGCACTTAGAGAGGGAGAAAAAACACGAGTTTTTATGAGAACAACGTTGAAACATTAAAACAAATCGTCTGGATAATAAATAATGTGAGCTACGAGCCCGGAGTATTTTAGGACTGCCTGCACGTTTTTGTGAACTCGGTATATGTCCGATAATATTAATGATAAACTTCGCGATTTGGTCAAACAAGAAACTTTTTAGAAATTAAGCTATTATAAGGAAGTGTTTAATGACCACTTTCCTCTTAAAAATATTATATAATTACATTTCTTCAAACTAGGCCCTCAGTTTACTTTGTTTAAAACTTGTTTAAAAATTAATAAATCTCTTTTCAGTGTGTAACCTGGTAAAGGATACAGATAGCATAATTTATAATCATTAATCACATGTCAATATCAGAACACATATGGCAACATTTTCAACATATTCAAAATTATTGGAAACATCAAAGAAATCAACAAAATAATAAATAACAACATAACTAATAACCACATAAATAATATAAACAAAATAGTTATATAGATATCAATCAGATGCTGGAAGAAACTTTTATAATGGTGAGTTAAATGTTGGCATTACGAATACGTAGATGCTCACTTTCTATTTTCAATATATAGCCACTGTAAAAAACAATTATGATTTCATCGTTTTAAATTATTTCCATTTCTCTTTAGTTTAATTGGAGGTAGTTTACAGTTTAATTACCATATTTACCTCATTTGTCAATTTTGTAGGAAATAAAATTGGAACTGGCTCGAAAGAGTGACTAAAATACTTTCACTTTGGAATAATCCATACTAGTTATCTACTCTTGTTCATCACCTAGTACATAATTGTGTCAGACTACTAATTAACGAGGAATGATAAAAGGTACGTAAATTTTCGCCCATATTTTCACGTAAAATTACGCAAAATCACTCAAATATTCGAAAAATTGTACTACATAATCTTATTTCAAAATTTATCTTTAGGTACAGATTTCATCGTAGAAAAAAACACTCTTTAATATTTTAGTTGTAGGAAGACTCCGAAAAAATTTAAACGTTTGCAAATTACGAAAAAACGGATATTCAACGAACATGAGACCTGCACTATTCTTTTAAACGTCCTTCACACTATCCAACAAACAAAATTTAATCAAAAACGATGGAGCCATTTTTTTTGAAAATCTGGAAAATGTCTCTGGGACTTCATGTAGTATCCCCCAAAATTAAAATATCGGGTTCAAAGTCAAGGAGTCACGACATCAGCTATATCGATTGGGGAATATCAATTTTGGAGAAAATCAGCTGAACGATTTAGCCGTTAAAGTTTTTCACAGACGGCCAGACAAAAAAACCGTTTTGCTGTCATTCGATTTTTCTGTATCAAGGACCAACAAAACATGGATTTTAGCTACACCATATGATATAGATTTTTCCCTAAATATAGTAACTCTATTTATTCACTTTTTAGTTCCAAGGGTCAGGTAATAAGACTTTTTCTGCCGGAAATGCCCCGGTTTTTTTCGCGCATCTTTACAAAACTTTCTCTCTTCCCCATAGCAACAGAGTAAAAGGAATTCCGGAGAAAAAAGTGTTCAAAATAACGCATGGACACGTACATTCGTTCATATCGATCAAATAAGGTAGACTCGAACATCTACGTCTATCAAAGTCCCATTCACGTTACCTCTTCGTAAAATAACACAAATGACCCAATCACACGCTGAATAAAGCAGCCCAGTAGCGCCCCGATTTCCTCGCTCCCAATGATTTAACCAGACGCCCGATTGTCGTAAGCGCCGCGCCGTGGCTCGTGGCAGCGGGGAGCTAATTAGACGTTTCCGCGCGCGGTTTTCCCCGCGCCAGAGCGGAGCACGTGCGCGCAATTAGACGGCGGCCGAGGGCGGAGGCTGCGGCGGCGGCGGCGGCAGCGCGTTGAGACGCCGCGCACGTCCGCGTCGCGGCGACGGCGCGCGTAAACAAATTAGCGATCGCGTTATGTCCTCGACGACGCTTTCCCTCCTCCCAGAGCCCCCCCCCGCACCTCTCGCCACCCGCCTCCGTCCTCACCACCGTCCCGTACCACCAGGTCTTGGCGGCCTCCTGCCGCCCCACCAATGCGTTTGCTATCCCCGTTTGCCGCCCCGCCTCTTGATCCCGCCTCTTTCATCCCGCCTCTTGCAGTCCCGCCTCTTGCAGCCCCGCCTCTGCAGCCCCGCCTCTTGCAGCCCGCCTCTTGCAGCCCGCCTCTGCAGCCCGCCTCTGCCAGCCCCGCCTCTTGCAGCCCCAACTCTTGCAATCCCGACTCTGGCAGCCCGGCTCTGCAGCCCGGCTCTCAGCCCCGGCTCTGCAGCCCGCCTCTTGCAGCCCGCCTCTGGCAGCCCCGCCTCTTGCAGCCCCGACTCTTGCAGCCCCGCCTCTTGCAGCCCCGACTCTGGCAGCCCCGCCTCTTGCCCCCGCATGACAGCCCCGTCCCTTGCGGCCCCGACTCTGGCAGTCCCAACGTTTGCGCATGAATTTACTTCCCCCTGAGGTTGCTCGAGAAGATAGAATGGCATACGTGACAGTGCCTTTAGGAAATGGAACATCTTGAATTTTGGAAGGTAGTAATGTGAAGCAGAGATAGACAATGGAAAAAATTCAAAAGAAAATAGAGCTTAAGGGCTTTTGAGTACCTGTGATTTGAAGGAAATGTAACGAAGCAGTGAGAAACTTTTCTTTTGTCAAATATAATGCAATTTTAGCATGTGGTATCGTTAATTTGTTTTCAAATAATATTTGAATTATTATTCAATATTCTGATAAATAAAATATGAGTGAAAGTTTCGGGACTGGTAGGCCGTGGTCCAGTTGCATTGAAGAGCCAAACGTTTCGTCCACGTCTGCGGTGGACATCTTCAGTGGCGGCGGCGTCGTGAGTGTAGTATCCGGGTCGGCGGCTGGCTAGCGACGGAACTGAAACCAGCGACTGACCTCTACATTAGGTCTTCTGGGTGGACCCCGGGACCCACCGACCAGCCGCAGACGTGGACGAAACGTTCGGCTCTTCAATGCCAACTGGACCACGGCCTACCAGCCCGGAAACTTTCACTCATATTGACTCCGGCCGTGAAAGTCTACGATGCTATGTAAATAAAAATAGTCTGGAAGCGGAGTGAAATCGCCTCTGCGGTTTACACTCCCCCTTCGTTTCATCTCTGGGAGACGGACAGGGAGACGTGGTTCAGGGCAGTAACTGAAGTGCCTCTGACTCTCGTTCAAGTCCCGGCATCGGCAGCATTTTCGACACTAGATACATATCTGGGTCGAATTCACACCCTGTCCGAGCGAGAATTATAACGGCCGGCTGCTCTGATCAATAGTTTTCCATGGTTTCTTCGATCAATTCCGGCCGGATGCAGGGGAATGCCAATGCAGCACTTTACCAAGCGCGACTCCGACCGCGCGTGATCTTTCCTTTCCCTTCCCTTCCCTGTCCAATCTTCACCCCTTACACACACTTACACTTACATTCACTACAGTATTCACATGCCGAGAGACCAGTCGGGAGTTTAAAGCTTCTCCCGGCTGGGGTGGTTCCGCTCAGATGGAAGGTACTTGGTCGATGCAAAAACCCGTAAACTGACAATACGTCGGAGCCGGATCTCGTCATCCAGCGCGGAAATACCAACGCCAACACACGCGAAAATATGCACTATTCTTACAGAACTAATCACTTTGTCAATTGACGCGCCCGGAATCACTAACCAATTAATGGGATTCGTCTCATTAATGAACTTCCGTCTGGGATGGTTCCAAATATTTCAATGACAATATCAATGGTGGGTTTACAAAATGTAGGACCGAATTCATATAGGACGTTTAAAATGGGGGTTCTTTGACACTAGAACAATAGAAGCAATCTGTTTCATTATTTTGCGTTTTTAGTTTCTCTTGACACCTCTAAGTAGTACTTTTGTCGCATAAGTTTTATTTATTTATTATTAATAAAAAAGTTGTATATCAAGATGTTTAATGACTGAAGAATATATTTGTGATCAGAATTTGAGTGTCTGGCCCGAAAACGAAATTCGTCAGATTTGGTTATCTTCACAGACTTATTATTAATAATATCTGCTATTCAAAATAAAACATCAAAAATCCTTTTATTCAAGAATTCCAAGAACGTCTTCTACTCATGTCCCCAAATAATTGTAATGTCACTCGTACGTGGATCCCTTCCCACCGAGTAATAAAGAGAAGTGAAGATGCTGGCTACTCAACGAAGAACGCTTCTAAACTTCCATTACCCAGTAACTGCATATCTGGCGGCGCTAGCCGAATTCGTTTACTACGCTCCGTGAAGTCACGAAGGTTAAGCGAATTCGAGACTCGCGGGTTCCAGGTTGGGTGACCGGCCAGGAACCCCGGGATCTAACGGCGTCGAGCCCTGGCCGAAGGGATAAAAGGCACTGACTGACTGCGACGTGACGAGACTTGACAAATATAGTAATTATTCAGTGTAATAATTACACAATAACGGAGGATTACTCCAGAAAAAAGCGCTCAACGCCCGACAAGGGTTAAGAGACGCGTTGCATCAACAATGGTTCTTTTGAAGACTTTAAAAAACATTAAGACTACGGAATTTGAAATGGAAACTAAATAATTCACAATTACGTCTAGTTAGGAATTCAGTACTTGATCCCTCTCTTTTCCTCCTCAACTTCCAAAGACAATATCAAGTTATTTATACAAGACTCCGAATTGGCCATTTTAATTTGAGTCATAGTTATTTATTTAAAAATACAAATCCAGATCCATGTCCAAATTGTGGTGAAATTATTTATATATTGTAACTCGGACGGTTGGTCGCACCTACCTGGGCTCGTGTTGCCGGCTAGCTCAGGAGGCGAGTAGAGCTTGAAATTTAGATGGTGGACGGACGTGGTTACGTGATAGATGTCAATTGAAAGAAAATTTAAAAGAAAAAAAATTAATAAGAAATTTTAAAAAATAGAAAAATTGGTAGAATTAATTTGTTATATTTATCTGAGCTCAGTTTCAAACCCTAGATTTTTATCATGTAGTCTTAAAACTAATACAATTAAATCTTATGATTATTGATTGGAACAAATAAAGGAAAAATTAAACAGGTGTGCTTACAAAATTACATGAAAAGGGGCCAATGCGCGGCCGGTATCTTCTGAATATTGATTATAGTTCAGGTAAGCCTGAAGATCGTGAGAAGTGTTCGTTTTCTTCGTCGGAGCTTGACGAATAACTAAAATCACCATGTGCGGCAGAGAAACTCGCTGGGGTGAACGTCACCAAACAAGCAAAACAGCTGGGCTCCTTTTCTTCTGGACAGCACGTCCTTGGATGACGAGAAGGTTTCTACTCGTAGCCTGCTGTGACGTCTGCAGCAGCGGTGATGACGTTATCGGTGACGACAGTTTATGAGTCGAGCGTCAGAATAAAACACGATACTCGTCGGAGAATTATCACGGACCTCACTAATTATCGTAGTCGCGTAATTCGCGACACTTGGCGCGGGCGTACACGAGCAGAGATAAAAAAGAATAACAAAACTTGAATAAAGTTCCTTTTCACCTACCTAACACTCGGTGTGTTAATATCACCTCTACACGACTGTAGCGCCCCCGCGCTTCTGATCTGCACGACTCTAGCGCCCCCGCGCTTCTGATCTGTACGACCCTAGCGCCTCCGCGCTTCGATCTCACCACCTAGCTCCCTGCGCTTCTGCTTCTCCTCCGCGCTTCACGGCGCCCACACTTCTCCCAATTTCTACAAATGTTCTAGTACTTTCTGCTGAATTTTTAGAAGGCGTGATGTTATTGGGCGAAAGTTACTACGCCGTACATGATTTTTCACCAATCAGATTACGCGTTTCTTGAGGTAATTTTGATGGAATTTTCCAGAGACAGCTGAAAGCGCTCTTTCTCGTACACTTCCTATAAACAAATCTAGACGGTCTTCTGAAATTCCTCCGAGCAGCGTGGTCATGGTCCCTGGGAGATCCCAAGGCGCGTGTCAAACAGTGTGCTCCTCGCTCGTCCGGGGCGATTGATTTGATGAGACACTGTTCTGTGACCAAGTGATGGAAAAGACTAGATGTTCGACGTACACTTCTATGGGAAATATTAGAACGGAGAGGTTACCCAAGAATCGAAGCTTTAAAGAGTGTACACAGAGAAACTTCGATCCTTTTAGGAAACTGTAAACCTAATATAATTGTCTCTACAAATAAAGGAGTAAGGCAAGACTGTTCAATATCACCAACACTTAACATATATTTAGGTGACATAGAATATGGAAAAATAAAGTCCATAGAGGTGTGCAATTAAAAGGTTCTTTTCACATTAATTCAATTTTAGACGCTTATGTGAAGAGACTGAAAAGAAGCTCCAAATGTCCATTTTTACCTTTAAGAAAACCCTAGAAGAACATGAACTTAAAATGACCGCTCAAAAATCAAAAGTCATGGCATTTCGAGACAAATATCCAGTAAGATCTAAAATAGCAATAGGAAACTGCAATCTAGAACATGTTAGCATCGTCACGTACTTAGGCTGTGATATATCCTGTAATATAGATCATGACGTGGAAGATAAATTATTAAAATTTCGAAATGTTTGTGGAACGATACACAAGTATCTGAGAAACCGAACACTAAAGAAGACGCGAAATAATTTTTACAAGACAATTGCAGTCCCCACACTCATGTATGCCAGCAAAACATGGGTGAACACGAAAAAGATCAAAAATAAATTTAAAACGGCAGAAATGAAATTTCTCCGAAACTCGCTACTCGACAAGAAACGGAATTCTGAAATAAAAGATGTTTTAAAAATCAAAGAAATTATACGACAACATTCCCGAAAATAAGTTAAAATAGTGCAATTATGTATCAAGAATGCCAACAAACCGACTTCCATTCATAGCTACGAACTAAAGAACAGAAGGACGAAGGGACTTTGGTAGACCGAGAAGAAAAATGAGTGCCGGAACAGGTCACATGACATAAACCCTGTAGAGAACAAGAGGTTATCACAGGGCAGTTCAAATTCCGCCCGCACGTTGTGCAAGGTTAATTTTTCTTGGTATCCTTTCTTTTTAGCAGGCGTAATTCGGCATAATTCTTCAAGGCAGGAAGTCTGGGTGGCAATCAAATTCCAGTTTGTTTCCAATACATTTGGTTTGGGGATAACATTTCTTGATGTTCTCTTCATCTTCACCGAAACATTGATAAAGGCGGTAGGAGTCTCGAATACATTCAGCAAATGCCAATTGATTACCTCTTGTCAATTAGTGCGTCAGGATATATTTTTTGCTAAAAAAGGTCATTTATAAACAATCAATTGTTCTATAACGTAAGAAATAATCAAAAAGACCCAAAAATCTAAGAGCTACATTTTTACAAAATGTAAAACAGGTATTAAATTCTTAGGAGAACATGTTGAATTCCATCTGATACGTAAGGTACTTTCCACATAAATCTACAGCCATATCCCACAGTACGTGTTTATACCCTTTTCATATCTCGCGACCACAACGATTGATATGCGCGCAACAACCGCACAATCTGTTACATAAAGCGAATAAAACATTGCGTCCTCTTCAGCACCTCACGAACGCCGCGTCCCATGCCATGCATTCCATGATTTTGTGCAGCGTTTTTAGATACAAATTGCAAATCACGGTTTACTGGTGGTACGACACGCTCGAAACACGATTATGCTGTCAATTAAAAAGGCAGCGACACATTTCCTCGCTTATATTTATGGTGTTATGCGCAAAACGCGCAAAATGAAGCAGCTTATATCTGGGATTAAAACATTTTCGAGTTCAGATTTACTTTTTAAGCACTGTGCATCGCACATGTATTATTTAAACGAATGTTATAAGCACAAACGGTTAGCATGTAAATGTGAGATTACATTGATTATGACTGAGTAATATAAAGCGATTGCGGTTTAAGAAAAAGTGTTTTTTAACACGTCCGTCCGTTGTTTGTCTGTCAGTACGTCTATGAACACCACTAGCGCCTAAACCACGCGTATGATCTTTTCCAAATTCAAGAATCCCCAGTCGATCTAGTTCTAGTTGAAGTTGTGAAAGTTTGAAAAACATTCTTTAAAATTTGTGAGAACTTTTCATGAAGACACCGGATATTTTCCAAATTTTCTCAAAATCGGCTCCAATGTTTTTCTTTAAGTGTCTTGTAATAATAGAGAAAAATACATTTATTATGGTGACATAGGTCCCATTTTCACGATTAGCTCTGAATTTTCGGCAATTGCAAAAGTTTGATTTTTTTCGGCATCTTGCTACAAAAGTGATGTGCCAAATGTGAGAAAAAAACATGGTCAATACATTTCAACATCTATAATTATTACAAAGAGAAAAAATAATGAGAAATATTGTAAAATTAGAAATTTTTCTATAATGAGAAAAAATGTGGTTTGGATATTTCAACATAAAATTGTAAAATTTATTTATTTAATGAGCATTTTTAATTTTTTCAATTTTACTAATTTAATTTTCTGATGTCAAAATATGGTCTAAGTATTTCAACAGAGTTTGAGGATTTCAACGCTTAAACCACTCTACAAATGATAAAAATTAAATATGATTATAAAAAATGGCGTAAAATGGTTATAAAATGTGAAATGAGTAAAAATTGTAATTATCTGATGATAAGGAAATTCGCATTTTTTCTATGATGAGAGAACCTGTAGCCCCCTTTTATATATTGAGTTATTGTTCTTGGCGAACGTTTCTCGACCAGTGCCGCGTTCTCCTCCCACGCGCTCCAAGCGGTCGACGCGGGAACTTCCTGGGCCGCCAGTCTCAGCGTTATTCAGAAATCGACGGCCGGGGCAGTATCCGATATTTACCGGGTGGGCGAGCGCGGGCGAGCGATCCGCGCACTGTCGCATGCAAATAGAAGGGACGCGCCCTAAATCAATTCCGTCCAAAGGCGGTAACAAACGCGCGCCGCCGGCCGAGAGTTATGCGCGTCTTTATCTCTCACGTGCTAGTGGCAATAAGCGTCGCCAGCAGACACCGTCAAAAACGGATCGGCAGCTGAAATATTGGGGCGATATAAATTCGTTAGACGCGAGCGAGGCGGCGGGGGGGGGGGAGGCGGCTTCCCGAATTTTCTACTTTCGCATTTCTCTCCCCCATGAAATACGCGCGCGGCGCTCGCTCCGCGTCCGCTCGCGACTCCTGGCCGCCGCCGCCGCCGCTGAGTTATGCGGCCCTGGGATCGAGTGAACGGCGTGAATGAAGAGGAACGGCCGCGCTGGAGAAGACATTCGATCGATGTGCCGTTGTGTGTGCACACTTTTTGGGTGTGTCGGCGTAGATTAGAAAAATGCGCGTTTTCGGAGTAATTATGAAGGTAACGTTTGAAAGGTGGAATGATGCCGCTGGTCTGTTTCCGAGAGTGAAATTTGAGGTCTCTCTCGTTTACGGTCAGTGCGCAGTTATTGACAGTTGGGTTGAGGAGAACACGAGCTCGTATGTTTTGTCTAAAACACTGGGGATATTAAGCTCTTAAGGTACTCTTCTCCCTCAAAATAACGTTTTTCCAAGAAAAAATGACCGAGAGCGGTAGCTCAGTGCATCAACTCATGTCACTGTAGCGCTTCTGACCGGGGAGGTCCTAGGTTCGAGTCGAGCATTTTCGACTCTTTTCCAATAAAAATGAAAAATATAACACAAATTTTACACTTGTCAACACCGTCTTTAAATCAATGAATAGAGTAATTCATGTATTGTAAGACATCTCACGTTTTTATGAACATGAAATTCTTAGTAAAAACAACAGAAGAACTTTTTTTTTTTTCAAATGGACATGTCACCTTTTGAATGTATGCTCCTCAAATATTCTTTTCGATTCAGATTGAATAAAATTCAACTTGTGCGCAGATAGGGTAAACTGCTGTTACGTACAAGTCACTTTTTCTCAGTGCGAACTGCGCGCAACAGGCGACACTGGTCTGAAGCGGAATTGAGAGTGTAGCGCGATATTGAGGTTAGAGCATGGATTTGCGAGGTTGTGGTTTGAGGTTCATTTTGTTAGTCATTGTTGAGTTGTAGTTATTTTGAATAATTATAGTATAATTGTTTTTCTTTTCATATTAATACTTAGAATTAAAATTTCCCACATTTTTTTTGTTTCGTTGAAGTATACTTTGCTGTTTGTTTATTGACAAAATTTTAGTTTCTCGTAGTTGTATTTTCCGTAAGTTCGTAGTAGTTTGGCATTGTTTGTATAATTATATTGTGAATTCCTTATATTGTCAAACACTTGTTTTATTTTAATTTGACAGTATGTTTTAAGGCCTGATGATGGAGGCACAACTCGACCTCTGAAACGTTGCCACGCTATTTCTTTTTTCAAGATACCATTGTAATAAATGGGTTTTAGACTGTCTATAAAAAGTAATTATTGGAACTTTTATTGAGAAAAAAATATAATTATATTCTTCTAATTAATATTCTTTCGTCAAAGTATTTTTTATTCATAGCATCTCACGCAAACACATAGAAAGATGGCAATACAAAGGGTAACACAGTAACATAGCTAGAAGTGCTTTGGTTTCTGCAACTGTTTCTTTAAAGTTCTCGTTTTAGCCGCTACTGGTTCACAGCGCTCTTCCTCTTCCCGTTGGCGTTTATTGTGAAGCGCACGTACCTCCCGTTCCCGCTCCCGCTCGCGGGCTATTGGCTGCGGGGGTGAAGCGCTGCAGCCGTTGCGCGTCTGGCACATGGAACTCGCTTCGAACCCTGGACCGCCGCTCGCGACGCGACGGCTACCAATAGAAAACATAAATAGATGAGAGAGAAACGGCGTGAGCGTGGAAAGCTGGAAACGACTTCCCTGGCTCACAGGAGGGGACATTTTTATGGTGAAAGTTGGTTGGTTGGTGATTCCAGGAACGTCAACAGCTTAGTCCCGTAAGTGAAGTGCGTGTTTTTCCTCGGGAGATGGCGGTGATCTTCCCCCGATGGATGGCGAGACCTACCTAACCGGGTTTCCCCCTAACCAGGACTCTCCCACCAGCGGGGCACCTCCCCAGCCGGGACAAGCTCTAAGCTCCCGACCGGTCCCCCGGAATATCTGGTATTGTAGTGCATGTAAGTGTGTGTGTGTGTGTAAGGGGAGAGGAGAGAACAAGGAAGAGGTATGAAAGATCGCGTGCGGTTCGTGGCCCGTTTAGTAGGGTACTGCTCCGGCATTCGCCTGGTGTTGATCGGAGAAACCACGAAAAACTACTGATCAGAGCAGTCAGCCGCAAGAATTCTTCTCCAGACAGCGACTGTATTCGACCAACGTGAAAAGCTAGTGCCGAAAATCCTGCCGCCGTCAGGACTCGAACCTAGGGCCTCCTGGTCAGAGGCCTGCAGTGACATAAGTTGACGCACTGAGCTACCGCTCTAGATTTTATGAGAAAGGGAAGAAAAGAATGTAACAGTACAAATTTGCTAATTTCTAAATACAATTTGTTATGCAATTATCTAGTTTTTAGTATGCTCTACACTTTCCCGCTTTCAGATGCCTTCAAAATGCATTTAATCCTTAAAATCTAGCGATACATTTCTGAAGCATCTAATCATACTTTCTAATTTTAATGATTGGGAAAACCAGGAAATCCGTGCATGCATGCCTCCTTAATCCTTGCCGGATCACATATATGGCTATGCAGGTGATTGCTCACTATCGATTGACAGCCGAGCTAGCAGCCAGCCCATGAGAGAAGAGGGCAAAATGTTACAATATATTCCGAATAAAAACATATTATATAAATATACCTTTGGCATGTAGGTCAGATTTTACTGAATGAAATACAGTTTAATTTAAAAAACTACTAAGTAATCGTTTTATGAACAACCAAAACTTAAGAAAATTTATATAATATATATGTTATATTATAACGTGTGAGCTTTTTTTTCTGATATGGCGAAGCGACTTATCTAATTCTTCACTACTTTCATGAAGTGCCACAAAAACAAGAGCAAGAAGTTTGTTCTTTATCTGTACGACTGTTCATCTGCTCAATATTTCATGTTTTAGATATTTCTTCAATTCTTTTATTAAAAGTGATTCTTCTAATGAGACCCTCTGTCTCAGGCGAGAGAAGTGAAATACGCGTTTCAAAATATAGGATGTTTTGGTCACCCAGATAAGAGGACTTTTCCTGCCGCACTCACAAGGAAGAGGGCCGAGAGACCAAGCACCCCCTTATTTGAGGTATTTCCGTTAAAATCCGCACGAAACAATAGTAACATTTCATGTCAAGCCTTGTATCCAGCGTGTTGAATGTAGCGAATAAGAATTGACGAAGAACCAAGAATCATTTGAAGTGTAATGAAATTATTGATAGTGGATAGAGGAAAATCTATAGATAATCACTGGCGTATACTCAGTTTCTGAAACAAAATACTACGTACAGAAATATAGCCCAGGTTCCACATTCTCTCAATGTACCTCTCATGACTTCGTTCCTTGTCTTTCTACAAATATTAATTAGTGGTGTTACAGAATGACACATACTTTCTCGTTTTCGTTTTCTATTTTCTTTCGCCTCGGCTATCTATTTGGACTTGCCACTACTTTTGCCAGCTGCCATCTATCGCCGCCCAAAGTACACTATTTGAAATAACTCAATTTTTCCCTTTGCTAATAGTAGAACCTAAATATTAGTTTAAGAATATTAAATAAGAGTAAAACCTCGTCCTAAATGGCAATTTTAGTTGCAACATTTGGAGCCATTTTTAGGAAAATGGCGTTTAAGCATTACTGCAAAACGTAAAATTTGAAGTTCTTTTTATTAATACACAATTTGTTTTGGAAAAACCTCTGGAGTAAACAAATTAATGTTTGGATATTTAACAAGCAGAAAAATAGCACAAAATCCCGTTTAAAGAGAAAATGTGTTTTTTTAATGGCTTTGCCAACTTAACGGACGTGTTTACTGCACTACCTTCAAACTTTTTCTCGTCTCTTTGTGCGTCCCCTTCAACACAACGCGCCTCTTGAGGACATCCCTCGGCTGGCAAGGTGGATCTTCCTCATTTTCCTCTTCCCTACTCCGTCCGCTCCCCTTCTCCCCTCCACCGCCTTCTTCCGACCCTCGCCACCGCCACCCCACCGCCACCACCGCTTCTCGTGAGTTCTGCTGCCGGAGTTTCGCGCCACATGATTTAATGGTCGCAGTCACACGATATTAAGTATAAATCAGATGAGGGATTTACGGGCTATTATCGTAATTAGCTTCTTGAGCCTCGGCAGTTCCTTTCGGCACCGCGCCGGCCGCGCCCGAACCCTCCGCCCCCACAATCCGCCCCTCCCCGCCACACTGATTTATTTTATCGCCGGGGGGTTAAAGAATCCCCAAAATTATTAAAGCTTTCGCACCCGTGATTGGACGCGGCTGCTAATTATGGCACTTCCACGTTTGTTCATAACTCTGTTCCTCTGGGAGGTGAGAGATATTCTCGACTTAGAAGTGATTCAAATGCATATATTCTAACCACAGTGCCCACATCTTCGGTGAAGTAGTGTCTATAAATTTCGTCGATGTGGTTCTTCGTTCCGGTATTCCTCTATTACTTGGTCTTGAGTCAGATAGCTATGACTGTGTGCTTTAACGAATGATGTACGAGTAGCTTGTATAGCGTATCTCCGGGAACCCTTCAAGATCTTCTGATTTAGTTCAGTGTTCTTCCGTTTTACAAGTACCTTGAAAGTAATATTCACCTAATGCCTTCAACAACGGAGATCTGTAATTCTACATTCATCTTTCATTCCGCGTCTAATCAAAGAAACTTGAGAAAAGGAAATTAGCTGCAACGTATCTTTTGGATTCAAAAATCATTCTTTTGGATCAACGTTTAGACTGGTAGTTGTTAACAAAAAGAAAAATTTCACATTCTCTCTAAATGTTACAAAAAGGGAATAATGCTATGATTGTTGCTTTCATCGTAAAAACAGGCATTTATTATATAGAGAAAATGTAAATCACAAAACTAATTTTTCCTATAGATACAACATTATCATGTCACTCATTTCTGCAAGGCATTACAAGAAAATAATATAAAATTAAATCTCATTAAATCCGAACAGGTTGAATTTCATACATAGAATCCTAGAGGTTTGATACAACACAATGAAAACTATGTAGAATACAAGACTCTTGGTGAAATGCTGTGAGTCATAAAAAAAAATAACAACAGTTTTTTAAACATATGAAAACCATTTGAACTTGTGCAGTATCAGGAAAATCGTTCAATTTTAACTACAGAGCGCCTTATAAACACACAATTCATTTGACGGGTTAAGATGACACATTACGAAACTAGTGGTGCTATAACAGCGCATACTTTCTCGCGTTATTAGAAAGAGCCACGTAATATTGCAATATTGCATTTTCTGCGCTACTAACATATAGCTATTTTCAAAAGTCGAATTCACCCAAGAAGTGAGCAATGCCCTATTGTTAACGCCGAGTTTGTGAAATATATTCGTATATGGTCAATGCTAATAATATCAATGCATAATTAAAATACACACAATTGACATCACATAATTACGAAAATTCTGGCTGCTCACTCGTGAGTTGCCTGTCGTAATTTCGGAGTATTTGCGAAATTTTCACCTACACTTTTAACCCTAAATGCATTTAAAGTCAATTAGTTACAAGGACCTACTGTTCATTTTAATAAAAATAACATTATTTGACAATGTTGTAGCAGTTAAGATGTCGGCGTCGGTCGTTCAAGTGTTAAAGTTAATTTAATATCGCCTTTTTT
Organism: Teleogryllus oceanicus; assembly: GCA_964035755.1. Taxonomy (NCBI): domain Eukaryota; kingdom Metazoa; phylum Arthropoda; class Insecta; order Orthoptera; family Gryllidae; genus Teleogryllus; species Teleogryllus oceanicus. The sequence goes on along the minus strand of CAXIVR010000011.1, from coordinate 79,015,301 downwards.
ATACAGAATGTCACGTACTACCTTTAGCACTGTCTATAACCTTTGAATGGTTCAATTAATTACAATGAAGTTTTCACCAAAGTGTATGAGAAAATGAAGCTAATTAGTACGTGTAATTATTTATAATTTACAACTTTATTTTAGGAGATATTTGAGGTAACTTTGCTTTTTCAAAGAACCTTGGATACAATACATATTTTTTCAGTCTATCATGGCAAGAGTAAAAAGACGATATCAATGATATACATATTGTTGTATGCTAGATAACAATTTTTTGAGTGATTTTATTTTTCTGACTCGTGTTTAACGGACATTTTGATTGCAACAGCCCGCCTCACAAGGTTACGTAGCGCTCCAACAGCAAACGCATAATACCCGATAACACGAGTCGCAACAAAATCCAAATTACGCAAAAACATTCATATCTAACATATGACAGTAAGTATATCATTGAATTACTCTTTTTATGCTCGTCATGATAGACTGAAACTAGTAGTGCTATTGAATGGCAAAGCCTTTTCTTGTAGTAAAGTTTTCTTTTTTTTTTTACGGTCTTGACCCATCCTCTAGCCAGCTGCCAATTTTGCCGACCAAAGTTATTTTTAATATTCTCACAATTTTTCGCTTTCGTACTAGGAGAACCGAAATATTACTTTTGAGGATATTGAAAAAGAGTAAAAACCTCGTCATTAATGACTATTTTCATTGAAAAATTTTTAGTCGTTTTTAAGAAAAAGGCGTGTCAGCGCTACATTAAAAAACATAATTATAAGCTCTTTTTCACAGAATAATTTGAATTTTCGAAAAACTTCATTAGAAGTCATTTAAATCACTTTAACTCACCAATAAAATTATCCGTACAAATCGCTGGAAAATTGCATGTCAACTGTGTGAGGGATATTTTAAAAAATACATTTATGTAATTTTTGAAAAAGCAAAATAATACAGCAAAATGAATTTCATACCATATTAAACTGTGCAATTAGAATTATCCCTACGAAAAGCTTAAAGAAAAAATTAGGAGCCATTTTTGAGAAAATGGCGTTTGAGCTGTTTTAAAAATGCGGAATGTTGAGCTCATTTTCACAGAAAATTTTTGAGTTTTCGAGAAATGTTGTAATGCATGGTTTACAGCATATGTATTCATAAATACAATAATGTGAACAAATCTTCGCTAATGTAAATGTTAACGACGGGAGGGACAAGTAAAAAAGAGCATCGATTGCGGCGAAGTACCCCCAAAATACCACTTTCAATGGAAGTAGAATCTCTTTTCTTAAAAACGATAAGAAACAATTTGGCCCTTATAGTGGTATTGTTTTGATAAAAGAAATTACATTAGTATTGTCTCTTATGGAATAATCTACAATGTAAAGGATAGTTTCTAATATTTAATTAAAGAATACCGTATAAAAATGTCAAAAATATTTTGAAACCTCTGTAATACAATAATTAATTATTTCGATTATTCATGCCCCATCGATCGACCTCATTGATCTCATCGTCAGAACAGGGGACGCATGCAGCTTTTCGCGCTTTGACAGGCAGCGCGTAATGAAAACTCTGAGTTTTAGTTGTCGGAAATACACTACATGCAATATTTTATATCACATTGAAATTTATTTTTATAGATTTTGAAAAGAGTTGAACAAGCTGGTAAAAGTTTCATGTCAACCTTACTCTCTTTCTGTCAAGATTTAATATCACAAATGATAAATGTTGTACGTCAACGTTTGTGTGTACTCTCTTTATTTTTAAATAAAAACAATTATTATTTGATGTTGTTTACAATAAGAAAAATCTTTAAAAAACGAAAGAGATCTCCAGGTGCATTTAATGTCACTGCTATTGAAATAAATACAGAATTGTTCTAATATTGCGAGTAATGACGGGTTAAGTGTTCTCAGCTAACATTTAATTTTTCGTAAGTTGGTTTGGTCGTTAGTGATTCCGCGTGCAGCAACTACTGAAGTCATTATTACCGGGAGCGGTAGCTCAGTGCATCAACTGATGCCAAACTGATGCCACTGCAGCGCCTCTGACCGGGAGGTCGTAGGTTCGAGTCCTGACGGCGGCAGGATTTTCGACACTAGCTTTTCAGCTAGGTCGAATTCAGTCGCTGCCTGGAGGAGAATTCTAGCGGCCGGCTTCTCTGATCGGTAGTTTTCCGTGGTTTCTCCGATCAAACCAGGCGAAGCGGAGCAGTACCCTACGAAACGGGCCACGGACCGCGCGCGATCTGTCCTTCCTCTTCCCTGTCCTATCCTCTCCCCTTACACACACACTTACACTAGCATGCACTACACTACCACATGTTCCGGAAGACCGGTCGGGAGCTTAGAACTAGTCCCGGCTGGGGCGGTGCTCCGCTGGTGGGAGAGTCCTGGTTAGAGGGAAACCCACTAGCCGACGGTAGGTCGGCGCCGGATCTCGCCATCCAGCTGCGGAAGACCACCGCCATCTCCCGAGAAAAAACAAGCAGTACACTAATGGGACTAATGAGCAAAGCAGTTGACGCGCCCGGAAACACGAAAAAATCAAACCAAACCAAACCTGAAGTCATTATTCCTCTGGAGATGGCGGTGATCTTCCCCCGCTGGATGGCGTGATCCGGCGCCGACCTAACGTGGGCTAGAGGGTTTTATCTCAACCAGATATCTCCCATTAGCGGGGTTCCGCCCCAGCCGGGGCCAGCTTCAGATTTCGACTGCCAGTGAACACACCTATATATCTTATACCGTGCCTGCCCTCGCCGATCACGCGCCGAAGACCCGGTCAGTCAAAGATCGTTCGCGAAATTCACTCCCTTCTTCGCGCCAATTTCATTATTGAATTATTTGCATTGATCGAGATACCATTCGGTATTAATTGCCCCAAATATAGATATTCTTGAATGTATTCAATTTTTGGTAGCTACAAGTACCAGCATTCGTTTGTCGTTCGTCATAATTTTTGTTTTTTGATAGGTTGATTTCAAGACCAACTTTAGAACATTTATCGCTCAGCTCTCTTAACATCTCGCATATCTCATGGGCAGCGGCAGTAAACATTGCTGCATCATCTGCAAGTCGCAAATTTGTCAATCTCTGTACGTCAATTTTTATTCCGATTTTTTAGACCATGTTAGCTGTCTGAATACAACTTCTGGTAGGCAAGAAAATAGTTTTGACGACAAAGGATCTCCTTATAATAATAATAATAATAATAATAATAATAATAATAATGTATTTATTAATGGGGAGGCTCAGGCCATAGGGCCTGCTCTTCCGCCTAACCACTGAGTTTACATTTATACAGAGTAGTAACATATAACAGGGGAGGGAAATCTGTACATCTGTACTTGTCTACAATGTCTTATTTCAAATGCCTTCCCGTCTTGGTCAGTTCTTACTTCTGCAGTACTGTTTGGATATATTCTTTGCAAAATTCTTAAGCACTTTGTTGGCACCCCTTAAAATCTAATACATTGAATAGATCTCAATGTTCTACACAATCAAATGCCTTTCTAAAATCGGCAAAGAGCCAATTATGGAGTTTTAAATTGAACTTTTGTATTGTTTCGATGATCTGGTTTAGTGACTGTAAGTGGTCTCTTGTACTAACAGCGGATCGGAATCCAGCCTGTCCATTTAGTTGTTGTTGGTCAAGCGTCCTGGTTATTCGTTTGCCTGGAAAATCGCCAAAAAGATAATAAAATCAAAATTAAAGCGATTGGCATCGAAGGCTTCTTTCCCTTTGGTATTGCATGCAAATTTGCTTTACCTGAGCTAGGTTCATTTGTTATATAGAATGTTAAATAAACATGTAAATGCTTCCAAACCATTTTATTGGAGCCATTTTTATGAACATTGCAGCGTACTATCCACGTACTGGACTATTTGACATCCTATTCTGGGATAATCGGAATTTGCAATAGGATCTCTACCTTCTCATATTTTTAGACCATCACCAATATCCTTGTTCAGTAGATCTTTTAAAGAAAATAAAATGTGTAACAAAGATTTCTATAAATAGCTTCATTTATAACGACACGTTCAAGTGCTTTTCGGATACAAGGTATTTTCAGACCACACCAATATCCTTGTTCAGTAGATCTTTTCTCCTTCACCAGGCGGGGAGGTATAAGGCTTGGCCGGGAGCAGGGCGCTCCCGTTCAGTTACCGCTTAGCATCAGCTACCACCGCCGCACTTGCTACACGCCCTATGGAGGCGTAACCTGCGGCGCACTACAAGGAGACTCAGGCTGCCCGGCGCTTGCTACAGTCACAGGCCGTGACGTATCCGCCGGGCGATCAGCACCTGCCTCGGGGCTACTGCCGTCCTCGCTATACGCCTTATCGAGGCGTACTCTGCACGCGCTACACGAGGACTGCAGGCTGCCCTGGCGCTTGCTACCGTCACCTGCCGTGACGTATCCGCCGGGCGACCTGCACCGACCTCGGGGCTACTGCCGCCCTCGCTATACGCCCTATGGAGGCGTAACCGGTTGCGCGCTACAACGTGACTCACGGCTGCCGCCGACGCTCGCTAGCGTCACAAGTCGTGGCGTATCAGCCAGGCGATCAACGCCGATCTCGGTGGCCCTGCCGCCTCTCGCTACACTTCTAACCGCGGCGTCACCGCCGCGCGGTACTTCGGAGACTCGAGGCTACTACGGCCACTATCACCTAACAACTCTTATCGCCCTGCAGGCGATAAGGCTCGGTAAGGCAGGAAGGCCGTTAAGAAGCATTGTACATATTTGTGATGTTGTTCTGTGTATTTATTATTTGGTGAAAGTAAATGGTTATAAAACATTGACTGTTTATATTACCTTGCAATCCTGCAAATACAACAAAGGTAAATGTAGTTTACCTACTGCTCTTTAAATTTTATTATATTTGTCATTTTTGCACGTGTTTAGGATGTTACATATTATTTTGAATTTACTTTCAAGGGATCGTTGACATTAACGCAGAAAGAAATTCCCTATCAATTAACTTCGTATATGGAATACAAATTGGGGACGAAAGTAATTTCAGCAAACGATGGATTTGTAACCCAGTTCGTAAAGAACCTGGAAAATATTACTATTACTTAAGCTACTTTGATCTGAAAAAGCAAGGGTTTTAAGGAATCAAGAGATCCAGAACGATTACATTTACTTTCATCTGTTCTTCTGCAGTCTACTGTAAATACAAGTACAATCCTTAGATTATTTTCATTTTATCCTTGGAAAGCTTTAGAAATTATGAGCTATGGGCATTTTGGTAATGTGAAATTTATAATATATGTAGGAAACCGTTTATCTTTTACTACTGGACAATCTCACAAATTTATGTTTTGTAAAAGCCAAGAACACAAGTGTATCCATTGACGCTTTAGGTGGTTTTGTGAATCCATTGATTAAACTCTTTATATGCCATATGGTCCATTTTTGTATCAAATTTCAATGAAATTTAAATAATTCAAAATTTGGTACTAGTTTGATTTGATTCTGTTGCAGTGGGTGGCCCAGCATGATGAACTTCAATATTTTCGTGTTTTTTCCTACAAATATTTTGCAAATGCAGGAGCAGGGCCCCAAAAACGATCCACAGACCACGCGCGATATTTCCTTTTTATTCCTCACGCAATCCCCACCCCTTTCATTTACACTTACATGCACTAAACTACCACACACGCCAGGAGACCAGTGTGAAGCTGAAAGCTTGCCCCGGATGGGGCGGTGCCGCGCTGGTGGGAAACGTCTGGTTGGAGATTGGAGATTATTTCTGGGAATTCGAATCATCAATACTGCTGGAAAGTGTAACTCAAAAAGTGTAAAATTCCCAAATTGAAGCGGTATACTTGTTACCTTGTACAAAACGAAATAACTTTCGTTAACGCGATATTTCAGCTAATATTGAAAAAACTGAAGTTGAAGTATATACGTGTATACCAAGATAAAAATATGTGTAGATAGCGGTTATTTTAGAACCGTATCATCTCGTTGCCAATCTCTCCCAGAAACCTACACATTACTACCTTTCTCGAATCCTTAAGAAACTTGTGCATAAATCCTTTAAGCACCCTCGAAGTTTCAAAGAACTTAACCTTAGATGTTTCACCAGCCCATAACATTTCCTTGGTTTGCTATAATCTCAGCAGAGAGGAGCTCTTTCACTCCCCCCTTCAGCCATCGAAATGGGCTAATGAGGCTTGAGAAGAAAGAGCCCACGGAGAATCGCGGAAGAAACTGCAAGACTGAGTTGAAAGGGGAGAGTACAGACCGTCAGACAAGAATACCAAGGAAACGGTGTCTTTCCCACGGAAGTCTTGGTCTGGAGAGAGAAGCAGCGTTCCAGAACTTTGGCCATTCCGTCTAAAAAGATTTGTCGTTGGTAGAGCTTGCCAACAAAATGAATGCAATTCTTACTTTCCTTCTCTCTCCTTGTTGAAACAACTCCGCTTCGTCGTTCCTTCTCTGTTAACTTTTTCTTTTCCTGGAGACTCGCCATGCCCTGGCCTTGTGTTGCATAGGGTTTGCTTTCTCTTTATTGTCAAGAAGTGTACACTTGCGTAAGGGTATTTCGGAATTGCAGATGTTTTTGCAGAATAAATAAACGTTTCTACAAAAGCTTTGAGTCATGCAAATTATAATATATTTGTATGGCTCAGAATTTAGGATTGCAAATCATTTTTGTTTTATTAAAAAAAATGTTTCCGCCAAAATTAAGGATCTTATAAAATGGGTAGAGTACGCAAAATTATCAAATGTATGGAAGGCTAAAAGAAATCTAATTGTTTCTTTCAACGGTTTATTTCAAAGTCTTTCCATTTATTAACTTTTTAACTAAAAATAATATAATGAAAGAAAACAAAGACTGCATGATTCAAACTTATAATATTTTATTAGTTGGATGTTTTAAAATTATTTTTTATCCATTACACATTTAAAATTTACACGGAATCAATATCTAAGTATTTTAATTAGTTCATAGAGCTAACATTTGGCTATTACGGACGAACTAGTATAGATAAAATAAATTAATTCAGAATGTTTCTGTTCCTATAAAACGTTTTTATTTGATCTGTATTAGGCATTTTTTTACGTTTTATTTGTTTTCGATAATCGATTGCCTTTTCCGATGTATTGTAGAAAAGAGAATAGTACCATGTATTTTCAATATCACTTTCTTTACGCATCTAAAGAACATTTCTTTTGTTTAAAATTATTAGTATAATGTATTAGAAATAAATTTTTGTAGATAATAATTTGTTAGAGGACATTAGCTGACATTAATATCGCCCATGTTTTTGCTCACTGAATTTATCTTCATGTAGTATTTTTGTGAAACAATTTTACTTTTACTCAATACACTAATTACCAAATACTGTATTGAAAATCCATCTCTCCAACTATCACACTTCTATTTTATTTCCAGTAATTGTGTTAGAATCCAGGGAAAGTAAAATTCAGCATGTAAAAATGTGATCATTACTTACAGCAATTTAAGCAAATTGATTAAATTCCTCTTAGCATATTGGTCAATTCTATTTACCCTCGAAAAACATTCTTAATTTAATTATCCGGTGGGAAAATATGTAAAAGCAAGAGAGGCATAAAACTGGTTGGGAATGGAATTACTGCTGTTAAATGAGTTGTCCGATTTCTTGTCTTAACATAAACAGAATGAGAAATTCACTGTAATTTATAATAATTATAAATTAGTAATTATTACTATGTATATATTTCTAATTTATGAATTTTAATTCTTTGCTTCCTCATATAAACAGAAAGGTTGGGTCTCTTTCGATCCACATAGAATATATCCTCTTCGTGCATTCCATTACTGACGCAGAAGCGTCTAGCAACGTGATTAACTGCAGATCGCAGCCATCTCCCTTTAAGTGACGCAGACCGTTTCATCCCCGTCAGAGAGTAGGTTTTATTAAAATTATGGATTTGACATTGGCTGCTCATTTAACGAGTGCGCGACCGCCCGACTGGGGGACAACGAATGGGTTTTATTGGCTTCGCTCGCGAGTCGCGAACTCGGCCTGAGCTGCGTCCTCGAGTAATTAGCTCCTCCGCGTAGAACGCGCGAAAGCGGCCGGGCCAGCCACGCGCGGGCTGCTAGCGCCGTACGCGAACGAGTCCAAGGGGCAAAAGGAGTACACATGGAATCGAAAGAAGGTAGATAGTTTCTCGTTTGGAATGAGCAGGACAGGACCTCATTTATTATTTTTTAAGATGAGTTCCCAGATAAGTTTCCAAGTATTAGACATAGGCTGTTAGCGTCCAATGGACTACTCATATTAACGTTTAAAAAGAAGTCATATTAGTCGTTCGCTTTATATTTGCAGTCAGAGCGCTGCGATCTGTTATATCACTACCGACTGAAAGAGAATCGCACAGTAGATACTGAACGATTAGATTTAATCTAAATGGTGGTAAGAGGGATACAAGCCGTGTCATTGAGCACACAAGTGGGCAAGAACAACTATTGTGTAATAGATACGTGCAAAGGAGATATAAAAAATATTTCCCGTGCCTTTTGTTAATAGTGTGTATTGTCGATGACAAACTATATGGTAATGCAGCTCTGTCCGTAGGTCTTTCTAATGGTATTAGTAATCCCTTTTTCTTTTCTTCGTGGTAATAGTTCTCTACATTATTTATAATCAATTTACTGACGGAACGCACTTTTGCATATCAAATGGGATTTGATGTTTCAGCAGGCACCACATAAACAAAAAAACAAAACACTCACTTTTATCTGGGCACTGTCTCACCTGGCGTCGACATTGGTCAGATGCTCTTAGACATCGGCACTGTTCGTGCATTCTCGGATGTGGGTTTGCGCCCTCGCTTTCCAAACAACAGTGGTTCGTAATTCTGCCGTCTGCAAATGTATAATGAAATAGTAATGCCTTAATGAATCTACTTGTTTTCGTGATAGTACGTGGAAATAATTGGTTACTCACATTGAGTCAGAATTATTATCCCACTTGCAACTGTTCTACGCGTCTCTAATCTCAAAACTACGTATAGAATAGAAACATTTGAAGAAGAATGTATCCAAACTCCGGGCCTCCATCTGTTTTCGGGTACTTTTCGATCCGATTTTCTGCACAATTAAATAAAAATATGCATACCTTATTGAGTTATACAAATGTTATATTATTCTTTTAATTTTTGGTTCTTTTGATTATGTAAAAAGATTTTTTCTTAAATATTACACTTTGTGGATATTAAGAAAAGGTTTCCCAATCTGAGCTCCCCGAATCATTTTAAGAAATGGGTAAATATAAATGAAATAACTGCAAAAAGATTGAACTTAGTAAAAGTTTACAAAAATGCAAGTTTAGCATCTTATACATCTTATATTTCTTGCACATATTATATCATCTTATATTTCTTGTACATAGTCCATATATTCTAGTGCGACAAAAAACATATATAAGAATATTTTGCTACCCTTGCACATTCTACTTGAGTCCAGGTGCATCACCTATAGTTTACCTACAGTCTCTAAAAAATTTATACTTCAAAACAGGCACTCGGCATCTCTTTCACGTGGGAGGATTCCTAGTAGAACTTTCAATTAGGAAACGGGCCGGGGGACATATTCCATTTCTCGTTGGAGGTGGAATCTTCCTTTTGCTTTTTGCTTAATATCAGAATTCTCTTAAATCTCTCTCTTTTCGACTTCTCTGTAATCGATTTCTGAAATTCTTTCTTGACTTCTTTCTTCTTCGTGCCCTCTCAAAGTGATAGACTTCAGAGTATGCTCTTGATTTTTATTAGACTCCTAAGGTATAAGGAGTGACAAATACCTTACAGTTTTTATTTTAAAAGGCGAAAAATTGGAGATTCGCATTAGAAACCTGTAGAGGCTCGAATTAGACACCAGGGTTAGGATACTTTTCTCTAAATACTAATAAAATTAAATTGATTCCAATGTCGGAAGACGGTTCATGAAAATAAGTCGTGGACGTGTACAAGTAATAGACCAAAGATTGGTAGCAAACTCGTGTTTCTTCACTATTTTATCATATTCGAGATACGTTCTATAAATTCGTGTTGTAATGGCTATAAGTTGATACATTAGAACTCCGGTATTCTGAACAAATTTGGGGGTGTAGTCTGTTCGGATTCGGAATCTCGGATTATCCAAAAATGTACTGTACATATACAAATACATCTATAGGATTACCAGACACAATGCAACTTAGGTGCGATGTGAGAAAACGGCATCGTACCAAAGCGACATGAGTGGAAATGTTGCGAACAAAAGAGTACAGTTCATACATAACCGATACATATCCGACGTACGTACATAACTGATACGCACATAACCGAATGCTCTCTTGGTTGCTTCTTTGTTTAGAAGATTTTTATTACAGTTTATATCGCTGCTGTTAACGGGTATTTTACGCACGGTATTCAGAGTTGGGTTGACATACACTATGTTCATGCTTTTTCGTTAAGTTCAAACAAATCACGTGTTTTTTGTTGTTGTTTTTTGTTTATTTTTTCTTCCCTCTCGAATTTTGTTTAGGCTATCCGAAATTTCGGATTTGGGGGATTCGGATTAACGGGTTTCTAATTTCTTTACAGGGGTTCCCAAATATTTCTAAGTTTACAGGAGAGAGATTTTAAAGTTTATTCTTTCAAAATAAATCAGAAATACGGTAGGAACAAAATAGTTTTGTTACGTGTATTCAAAATTCTCCGCACTTTTTTTAATTGGTTTATTTAAGGTCGCTTAAACATCTAAGGTCATTAGCGACCACTATTGCTGTTAACGGTATGGTAACTATGTGGATGAAACGATATGGTGATTGATGATAAGGGTGAAAGGAGGAACACAAATACAACCATGCCCGAGGTGGGACTCGAACCTGCGACCCTTCGGTCCGAGATCACTACAACACTACTGCCTTAGCGATCTCGGCCACCGGGCCGGATTTTCCACACTTTTACGTACTTTACAAGTTGTGTTCACTTCGCAAATGTTTGTTTACTTACGAATGATGAGAAGTATTTTCGATTTCTGTAGATTTCCTTGCACTTCGAATACTTGAAATTCCACCCCGACACAGCGCAGTGGTTGACCATTGACTCTCAAGTCTCTACGAGCAATACATTCGATCGAAAGAGAGAAAAAACACACGGAGCCCCCCGACGTGAAGTCGGCTGAGACGGCAACGAGGAGAAGGAAAGATGGCATCGCACGCAATGACCTCCCTCTCCTTTGGCTTCACTTTCTCTGAGGTGTTCGGCCTAGGCGCTGCCAGTCTAGTCCTCTGTATGTCTGTGGGTAGAGATGTCTCAGGGCATCAACTAATGCCAGACTGTATTTAATCTTTTTTATTTTGTAGACAGAAAATTGTTTTTCGATAGCTCTTTTAAATAAAAATAAAATATGATTGTAATATACTAAAATATGTGACCAAATACAGTCTGACAAAGTTTAAATCTATGGAAAGAAAAGAAAATAATAATTGTAACCTCAACTGATGTCATTACTGTACCTCTGACTGGGAGATTTTAGATTCGAGTCTCGATGACGGTAGGAGTTTCCTAGGTCCATAGCTAGGTCGAATTCAGTCGCTGTCTGGAGGAGAATACTAGCGGCCGGCTGCTCTGATCGGTAGTTTTCCGTGGTTTCTCCGATCAACCCCAGGCGAATGCCGGAGAAGTACTCTAGCAAACGAGCCACGGACCGCGAGCTATCTGTCTTCCCTCTTTATTGTTCTATACATGCACTACACAACCACACATGCCGGGCGACTGGTCATGATATTAGAGCTTGTCCTGGCTGGGGCGGTGCCCCGTTGGGAGAAGTTACCTGATGGGAGAAAATCCTACTATCTTACCGGTAGGTCGACGCCGGATCTCACAATCCAGCGGAGGAAAATCACCGCCATCTGCTCAGGAAAAAACATGCACTACTCTTATGGTACTAATGACGTCAACAGTTGACGCGCCCGGAATCATCAATCAATCGAAGAAAACACACATTTTCTACGAGGACAGACTACTCTTTGACTTTTACTTTCTTGCAATCGCTACCGCGGTAGAGAGAAAGTTACGTAATACTGCGCGAAAAAACGGCGAATGTTTGGCATAAAAACTCTTATTATAGGGCTCTGGCGAAGAAAAAGTGCATAAATGTACATGCTAAACTTAAAAAAATCTTCTAACACGTCGTTTTGCCAGACGCTATATTTTGAGGGTCCTTGGTACCGAAAAAATCGATTGACGGCAAAACTTCAGTCGTGGGTCAGGTAGCTAGTGACTTCCCGCTATTTCATAGCTTTTATTTATTTAAGGTCGCATCAACAGCGAGGTCATTACCGACCACTATTGGCATTAACGTTATGGCAGTCTAGGATTATCTCTCGCCACGTCCTTCATATATACGTTTCTTCAAGTTTAATTATTATTTTTATTATAGACAACATTTAACTGTTGTAAATTACCCTTTCTAAACAGTTAACACCATGATACTCTAAGCGGTACAAGTACATTGTAGTATTGTTTCGAAAATGCAATTTACAACAATTAAAAACTGTCTGTAAAAAAGGGATTTTTAAAATTGAACATAACTTTACAAAAACAGTGTATACTTAAAATGCAATACACTTTTTTACATCCGGAAAACGTTGGGCATGCCAATGAAATATGTATTAAATATTTCTAATTTTGATATAATTTTCTTGCCCTAACATTATCGTGGGTTGACGTGCCGTTCGTACGAACGGCAAATTACACGTGATTCGTGTGTCAAATTTCGTATTATTTTGCAGACACTTTCTAGAATAACCAGCCTTGTTTATAGGAAATATGACATAATATTTCATTGAAATAACATAGAAATCGTCTTTGCCAGAGAGTATACTATCTGTTCTTTGCTACGAACAAACTGCTTGAAACACTTAACCTTGAATTCCGTTCATCTAAATTCCTTTTCTTATTACTGCTCCAGCCTTCGTTACGTCTGCATCCCCTAATTCTCTAGTCTCCTTCCTCCACTTTTTTCATTGTTCTTGCCATCTGTATTTTTTTAAAAAAAGTATCTGTACGCATGGTGTAAGCGTATACTAACGCCATATCTGCACGTGACTTTGCCTGCAACTCGAAAATTGCCCCATTTTTATATGACGTTCCTTGATTTACTTCATAATAGTTCTTAGGTATGTTAAAGTACATGTGAATAAAATTTCAAGACATGAATGGCATGGATTATTACTATTCATCACTCAGAAAATGTATATATTTCATATATTTATTTTTATCGTAAATGTAATGAAGCACGAATATCACATATTTCCAACGTTTCGCACACAACCACCGCCGAAACGTGAGATTGGGGACAATTTCGCGTGCAGCTGCCGGTCGACGCATTTGCCCACTGGCCAGCTTCACCCCCGCACCGCGTAAGAGCGCCCGCGGTGTTAATGGAGGAGAATGGCGCTAGATCGCACCACTGGCCGCCGGTAAAAAATCGCGCGGGGAAATTGAAAATCCAACCCCCGAGAAGGCGGCGCCTCTTTAATATACGGGTTCTGCAGGCCTATCCGAAACAATTTCCCTGAGTTTATTATCTTTCCCTAATTGAATAGGAATTTTAATGAAACTCTGATTTCGTTATTTGTGGTTTCCTGCGGTACTTTTTTTCTTTCGAGAATTCCAATGATTACGTATGTAATTTGAAGCGGCGAGATTTTCTAATCGATATACATATTTCTCATGGAGGGTAGACTCGGCTAGCAATCTGAAATCAAATCTCAATCGTTGGCTAAATTGCGTAGGGAAACAGATGGCTGATATTTCGGCGTACAGTGTAATAAATCTTCATCGACCCAACTCACTAGACACATGTACGGCGTCGCTTCATTATGTGCGTTATGGGAACAGCCAGGTGCACTAATAAACTCCTGTTTTGCTCACATGCATGCTGAGCGGTGTATACGGTGTCACTTGCCGTCTAACTGCATTAGGTTCGCCAGGCCTTCCAGCAACACATAACCGGCTTTGCTCCGACTGTAGGCATGCAAAGCCATTTCATCGAAATTGGGCCGTAACGTCTGCACTTTAAGCCGTCGACTTATCTTTTAATGCAGCTTAAATCGGCTGGCTGCGCGGGTGCGGGTCGCGGCCCCACAGAGGGCGGGGCGGGACGGGGTGGGTGGGGTGAGGCGCCGCGTGGCAGGGCGGGGCGGGCGGGGCGGGGTGAGGCGCCGCGTGGCAGGGCGGGGGCGGGGCGGGCGGGGTGAGGCGCCGCGTGACAGGGCGGGGCGGGCGGGGCGGGGTGAGGCGCCGCGTGGCAGGGCGGGGCGGGGCGGGCGGGGTGAGGCGCCGCGTGGCAGGGCGGGGGCGGGGCGGGGTGGGGTGAGGCGCCGCGTGGCAGTGCGGGGGCGGGGCGGGGCGGGGCGGCGCGCGCAGATGTAGATGTCCGGAGGCCGACCGCGGGCTGTCCAATCCACTCGGTGCGGGGCGTGGCGGGCGCAGGGACCGGCGGGATGTAATCTCGGTAATGGTCGGCGCGGGCGAGGCGCAAGTGCGGTTTTGTCGCTCGCTCTCGCCGTCGGCCCTGGGGGAAGCCCGCGCCGTCCCGCCCCGCTGAGGAGGCCCGGCCGCCCGCCTCCGCCTCCGCCGCGACACACTCCACTAGCGCGTGACTAACCCTCTCGTGGCGGCCGCCGACGCCGGCGGCCGACGCCGGCGCCGACGCCGACGCGCTCGAGGATGAGCCCGGGTCGCCGCTCGGGCGCAGAGGCCACGGCGGCAGCGCGGGGCGGCGGCGACTGTAGTGGCGGTGGCGGCGGCGGCGGCGACTGTGGCGGCGGTGGCGGCGGTGGCGGCGGTGGCGGCGGCGGCGGCGGTGGCGTGGTGGCAGTGGTAGTGGTGGTGGTGGTGGCAGTGGGGTGGCGGTGGCGGCGGTGGCGGCAGTGACTGGGTGGGGCGAGGCGGCGGTGTGGCGGTGGTGGCGGCGGTGGCGGCGACTGAGGAGGCGGCAGCGCTCGACAGCGGGGCAGAGGGTCCAGAGGCGCGGCCAGCGCTGAGAAATGTCACGGAAGCGCAGTGGCCGCTGGAGGTGGGGTGGGGAAACCGTAAGCAGCGGGGCGCGGGATTGGCGGGCAGCTTGGATGGAAGAGTCGGCGAGGATGAGGGCGGCGAGGTCGGCGTGGATGAGGTCGATGGGGATGAGGAGGTTGTCGGAGTTAACGAAGGCGGTGAGGATGGGGGGGCGAGGTGGCTCGGCGGGTATGAGGTCGGTGAGATGAGCGGGGCGGCGAGGTCGGCGGGAAAGAGGAGGTAGGCATGGATGATTGATTAGTGATTCGGGTGCGGCAACGACGGAGATCATTAGTTCCGTAAGTGTAGTGCACGTTAGTGTGCGTGTAAGGGGTGAGGATAGGAAAAGGAAGAGGAAGAAAAGATCGCGCCCGGTCCTGGTCCATTTGTTAGGGTACTGCTCGGCATTCGCCTGGTGTTGAACGGAGAAACCACGAAAAATGACCGATCAGAGCAGCCGGCCGCTAGAATTCTCCCCAGACAGCGATTGAATCGGCGTGGATGAGGAGGGCGGTGAGGCGGTGAATCCAATGGCGAGCGGAGAGACGGGTGGAAGCATTGTGCCCAAAGCAGAATTGGTGGAGTGGACGGTGAGTGGCGGTGGCGGTGAAGTATGTGGTGGCTTTCAAGGGCGAGACAACCGCTGCGTGGCTTCAAGCGGTGCTCGGGGTAAGGTCTAAGTGATGGGGACGACAGTGGCAGCAAGGAGAACGTTGGACTGCGGTGGGTAACAGCAACTGTCTAGAGTCCTGTGTAAACGGCAAGCAGGGACATCGAGCCCTCTCAAGCACATGTTTGCATGAGGCGAGAGAAAGAATGAGAATACCAGAAATAGAACTGTAGGATAGTGTAGAACAGAGACGTGTGAATGGGATTCGTGGAGATGTTGAATCCTAGAAAATACTCGACCAGGGCAGACGGCGGGAATATTAGTGGCCGGGACTTTTACGGCGATGCTGAAAAATGAAACTGAACCTGCGTGCGGTGGAGTGGGAGGGGAGGACATGGAGAAGTAAAGGTCACCGGGAGGATGGAGGGTGGAGGCGGGGAGCAGAGCGATAGCAAGGGGAGCAGAGCTAGGGAACAGCAGTGGCGGCCGGTACGGAATTCGATTGGTGCTGCGAGTTAGTTCGATAACATCTATAACAAAAGATCGATGTTATAAATTTCGATATTCAAAATAAAAACATCGATGTTAATAAAGCATCAATCAAAATTCACGTACGTTTTTAAACACTTATGCGATGTTTTAAAAGTGGTTTAGTAACCTCTAAAATAAAATTCATGGGCAAGAAAATTTAATTTTTCAGTGACCGTGTTTATTAATTTATAATGAAGATTAAACTGAAAGCAAAAAAAATTGGAGCAAATAAAAATGATCAGCCTGAAAGTCTGAGCGCCAATCGAAATCTCAAGAGGTCACAGCTTCCTGAGTTTGCCTTATGCCCACGGCGTACGCCGCCTCTCCATGTGCGAATCACCAGGGCATCGGGGTCATAATGAGCAAGAGATAGTCTGCTTTACGAAGATTGGCGTACTCTGTGAACTTCTGTGTCACTTTTCTCTGGCACCGTGTGATACACAAGAGATGTGTAGAAATGAATTCAGCGTTCTTAATACAGAGTTAAATAGGCAGAAATAGCGCCAAATCCCTAGGTGGCTCAGAGGTTCAGGAGGAAGCCGACAGATAGCATTACACCCTGCGCGTTTGCAGAGAATATTGATAGAGCATCGAATGACTACGCGCTCGTTCAAATAAATTTCTATAAATTATTGATTGATTGATTTTTCGTGTTTCCGGGGCGTCACTGCTTGGTCATTAGTCCCGTTAGTGTAGTGCATGTTTTTCTCGGAGATGCAGTGATCTTCCCCGCTGGATGGCGAGATCCGGCGCCGACGTACCGTCGGCTAGTGGGGTTTCCCCCTAACCAGGACTCTCCCACCAGCGGGCACCGCCCCAGTCAGGACAAGCTCTAGACTCCCGACCGGTCTCCCGGAATATGTGGTAGTGTAGTGCATGTTAGTGTGCGTGTGTGTGTCTGTGTGTAAGGGGAGAGGATAGGACAAGGAAGAGGAAGGACAGATCGCGCGCGGTCCGTGGCCCGTTTGGTAGGGTACTGCTCCGGCATTCGCCCGGCGTTGATCGGAGAAACCACGGACAACTACCGATCAGAGCAGCCGGTCGCTAGAATTCTCCTCCAGACAAAATTTCTATAAAGAAATATGTTTTGAAGAAGTGATATTTTATATACATATTTGTGCTGAAAATGTTTTCCTTCCTTTCTGTTGGTGGTGCCGCGGCACTCTGGCACTACCCCACAAGCCGCCACTGAGGCGTAGGAGCGGCTCCTTTCCGCTCGCGGCCGATGCCGCGCTGTCAGGTGACACCGGGGCCGCCCCGCCCCTCCCCTCCTCCGCAGTTAGTGGGTGTGTTGAGTATTTGGTGTGTCCTGACGCATCGATTACTTCGCCCATTTTCCCGTGAGTGTAGTGCTTGCTGTAAGTGGGAGTTGAGGTGAGGTTGACCATCTCGCAGCTGCGACCGCACTTCGAACTAAAGGCTGTTCCTTTGCAGGTATGCCCCCCAGCGGGTACCGTCACGTTGACGTTCAATGCATAACATGTGTGGTATCTCTCGTGGTATTGTGTATGATTGTGAGTGTAAGGGGAGACGAGGGGACAAGAATAAAAAAAAATACACTCGAAAATCCGCCATCGTTGTGACACGAAATTTAGAGCCTGCCGGAGAAGAATGGGTCCAAAGAATATCAAAAGTAATTTAATTTTAATTATAAGTTACTATTGACATTGCCAATAAGAATTCTATTTTACTGTATTTTAAAATTTGTATTGTCAACTTATGGATTATTTTCTTTCAATAAATCCTCAAAATTTAACTGAAATTTTGGCAACAGTGCGGTAATGGATGTTTGAGAAGTTCATTGTTGAATGGCTAGATGGGTGGCAGCGATAAGATAAAGTGATTTTATTTACAGTCGAGCTTGTTATACGTTTACAATTTCCTCTTTTAGAAGTGATTTGAAATCTTTTTGATAATCCATATTTTTTGCCCGTGTTGTAACGTATAGAACATGCATATTTTCACACAAGAAAAATTATCAAAACATATTTCAGCATTTCACGTGCAATGCATACTGTGTTATAGGCGTCCAAAATTTCAACCAGTATAAAGCGATACAGCAGAAGATAGATTATCCTTTTTTAAAGAAAAATTTGTTTCGCGTTTTGGGTACAGATTTTGTCAGTTGAAAATTAAACAACTGTTCCAAAACTTAAGGGTTTATTTTATACATTTCCATAACAAACACGTTGTTATTTCTCAGCTGCACAGAGTTAAATGCTTCAGTTTACTATTAAAATTTTTATTACATTAGAGGAGTTCGGCCAGAGACACTAGTGTATAAATTTTTTTTGAAATCAAAGTACTGAATAATGAATCAACTTTAGACTTTTACTTAACAAACACGTTGTTATTTCTCAGCTGCACAGAGTTAAATGCTTCAGTTTACTTTTATAAGTTTGTTAGTATATATATATATATATATATATATATATATATATATATATATATATATATATAAACTACAGTCAGATACAGCAGAAAAACATCCGTGTAGGTATTTGCAAAAGATAAACACACTGCACCATAATTTTCGATCTGTTTCAAATAAAACTGAGTTTCTCGAGGTAGCTCTACAGACCGATTTAAATCAAATGGATGTTCTGTGCTCTACAGAACATATGTTATATTCCAATTACCCATTTCTAAATTCCAAACTTTTACCTCGCAGGCTATTATTGTTGAGAAAGGGAATCACAATGTCCTGAACCCCCTGATATGGGGGTTCTTGTATTTATGTT
The DNA here is from genome assembly GCA_964035755.1 of Teleogryllus oceanicus. Lineage (NCBI taxonomy): Eukaryota > Metazoa > Arthropoda > Insecta > Orthoptera > Gryllidae > Teleogryllus > Teleogryllus oceanicus. The sequence continues at coordinate 78,996,367 of CAXIVR010000011.1, read as the reverse complement.
AGAAATATTAGCGGTTCTATCACCTTGGCAGAATTAAATGTGTTTCTTTGAAAATGTGTTTGAAATTTCTGTTGTACATCTTCCTTTGCAAAAAATTACATTACTTTGCATCCACAAGCCTCCAACAAAGAGAGCTGCAGATTATATTTTTTTAAGAAAACTGAAGATAACACTAAACTAAGCCAGCAATCGCTCTTTTGAATCCATTGTTGTATGTGGAGATATTAACATTAATTTTCAGGTCGAATTTTGCGAGAAAGAGCAGTTTCTCAATTAATTAATTACTTCCTTCAGTTTAGATATCACACTAAATTTTAAAAAAAGGCAGTGTATTTAATAAAAACTCTGGGGTGCACGATTCTCTTTTTCTTCAAAAATACGTCTTCTTCAGAAAGTACATGAATTCTATTTTGAAAATGCAAACGGGTTTCTCTATCATGTAAGGTTTTTTCCACAACTATTACGTTTATTATCAATGTATTGGACATATCAGTATGTTACTTCTGTTAAAAGCAGCACATACCATGAAATTCGTTGTTGAAATTGTTACGTTTGGCAACACTGTAGCATGCAACAATACTTATCTTATTTACTACAGATCATGTTGAATATATTGTAACGATTATTGTGACATCTGCCCCAACCAACTAGATGGTTCCGGAGTATGTGCGGATTACGACATCTGCCGGCGGTCCCCGAACTGGATGGTCCCGGAGTGTTCGCGATGTTTTTTCGGAAGTTCCGCAAAATTATAGGCGGGCGCCAACTGAGTATAAATACACCACGGCAAGCTGCCCTGGATCAGTCTGAAGTCTGAAGTGAAGCTGCCTGTGAAATATGTGCATCACTGTGAATAACAGACGTGTCAGTGGGATGTGTCAGTGACGAGTGCGGCTACGGTGGTCAGTGTTGGATGTGGTCAGTGATCGACAGTGGTGTGCATCGACGGTGATCAGTGCTTAGGACTGTGCGACAGTGCAAAAGAAGTGAACAGTGAAAATAAATAATCAAGGGAAGTGTAGTGAAAATAATTAAAGAGAAAGTGTGTCAAAATAATCAAGTGAAGACTATCTGTACGTAAAACAAGGGTTTTTAGCCTTTAAAAAACAAAATATACGTTTTTGTTAAAATAATATCTTTGTCCTGAACGACTGGAGAATCTGGTTACAGAGGCCTGTAAAAGCTTATCTCCGAAATAATGTCATATGGCTGAAGATATAATACGGCGATACCAGCATGTCTTTGAATACAGTGATGATGAAGAGTAAAAACTGATATCGTTCGTCACAGAATAGGCACCGAAAACACCACACCGATTCACCAAGCTGCTAGAAGATTCAGTTTGTCTAGAAAAGAAGAAGCAGATAAGTTTATTAAAGAAATGAAAAAGGATGGCGTAATGGAACCAACAAGCAGTTGTGAGCTTCTCCTGTCGTACTGGTAAAGAAGAAAGACGGGTCTACTCGGTTCTGTGTCGATTTCCGAAAGCTCAACAATGTAGGATAGCTACCATTTGTCCCGTACTGACATGTTGGACACGCTATCTGAAGCCAACACCTTCTTGACACTTGACCTGAAAAGCGGATGTTGGCAAGTAGAATTAGAACCCAGAGATCAAGAGAAGTCTGCATTTACCATCGGATCAGGTTTGTGGCAGTTTACAGTAATGCTTTTCGGACTGTGTAATGCTCCAGCTACATTCGAAAGATTGATGGAAAGCGTGCTCAGAGGTCTGTCGTGGGAGTCTTGTCTTCTCTACCTCGACGACATAATAGTTGTCGGAAAATCTTTCGACAATTACATCAAGAACGTAGGACAGCTGTTCAAGAGGTTGGAAGGAGCGAACTTGAAACGCAGCCCAAATAAGTGCCATTTATTTCGCAAGTAGGTAAATTACCTTGGGCATGTAGGATCTGGCACGGGATCCTAATCCTGAGAAGGTCAAAGCTGTAAAGTAATTGCCAGTCTCAAAGGATAATGATTGGTACTGACGCAAGTACGAATATGTATTTTGGCATTGGAGGAATAATATCGCAAATATAAGACGGACGAGAAGGTCATCGGTTAATACAGTAAAGAGCTATCAAAGCATGAACGCAACTATTGTGTAACCCGGAGAGAATTATTTCATGTGGTGAATTCCGTTGAGCACTTCTACAAATATCTCTACGGAAGAGAATTTCTTTTGTGAACGAATCATGCTGCTTTGACGGATCAGGCTGCTAACCTTCAAAAATCCCGAAGGTCAAGTCGCTAGATGGATTGAAAGCTTGCAAGAATCCACCACATTTAGAATAGAACATCGTAGTGGAATTGTCACCGGAATGTCGATGCTCTCTCTAGAAGACCGTGTCCTGAAAACTGCAAACCTTGTTGTCATGCGGAAGAGAAGATGTCTCCTACCTTAAGGGTCACTGTCAGTAATGATCAATGGCAACCCAGAGAACTTCTGAAAGATCAGAAAGAGAACACGGTATTGAAACATGTTTGGGAATGGAAAATGGCGGTCGGAGACCAAGTTGGCAAGAAATAGCTCCCTGTTCTTCAGCAGTAAAATCATATTGGGCGCAGTGGGATTCGATTGCTGAAGAGGAATGTGTTCTTAAACGAGTTCTGTAAAGTCCAGATGGCTCTCAGAAGAGGACGCAGATATTGTTGCCAAGAATAAGGGTGACTAAGATATTGAGGGCATTGCATGATGGAACTTCAGAAGGACATCTAGATATAACGAAAAGCTCGAGAAAGTACGGAACAATTTTATGGGTTAATTTTAATCAAGACGTAAAGATATGGTACACAAAGGTTAAGTTTGAGCTACTAGTAATGGGCCACAAAAAAGAGAAGCAAGATGAGGCAATATGACGTTGGAAGTCGTCTCAAACGAATTGCCATTGACCTGGCTGGCCCATTTCCAATGTCAAATGATGGAAACAAATACACACTTGTGGCCATGGATTATTTCAGCAAGTGGGTTGAAGCATACCCCTACCTAACCAAGCGGTCACTAATATCTCCGAAGTACTGGTTAAGGAATGAGTGAGCCGATTTGGTGTGCCACTGGAATTACATTCAGATCAAGGACGGAACTTCGAATCTGCAGTTTTTCAAGGAGTTTGTGAACTTCTGGGAATAAGGAAATCAAGAACTGTCCTACATCCGCAGTCAAATGGAATGATTAAACGCATGAACACAACAATGGGAAAATATTTAGCAAAGGTCGTGTCAAGTCACCAACGCGACTGGGATCATTACATACATCTTTTTCTTCTAGCCTACCGCTCCTTTGTCCATGAGACATGAACAAAACCCGCTACTATCCTTTTCGGTCAGAAACTACGTCTACCATGTGATCTACAGTTTGGTTGTAAAACTAATGAAGATCTAGCGGAAAAGACTTTGTAAATGACTTAAACCAGAAAATGGATGTAATTCTAACCAGGTGCATGAAAATCCAAATCGCAAGTGACAGATGAAAACTGGTATGACATCAGAGCTGAAGAGGAGATTATCAACCTGGAGATCATGGTTGGCTGTTTAACCCCCAAAGGCGCCGCGTTCGTCTCCAAAATTACGACAGTGGGAAGGACCGTACGAGGTAGTGAAGATGATAAATGATGTTGTCTACCAAATTAAAAAGTTGAAAAAAGAACAAAAAACAAGTCCATTCGAATCTGCTGGCCCCGTACGCAGGAAGTAATGAAAATTGTGATTGAGAAACGACAGCACGAGTTTGTGAGCTAGACATGCAAGAGTTCACATTTGACGAGTTTGTCTCATTATTGTGAAAAGCATAAAGCGTGCTATGGTGTAACAATAGAAGTGCAACAGGATCTATTTGCGGTACCCCAGGAATATTCATAAGTACATTGTGTCGCCCCGGATCTAGATATGGCCAGAGGTGTTACTGATGTATTCAAGAGAAAATGCGAAAGATTAGACGAATTAAAGGACCACCAACCAGATATTGGGAAGGTTCTGCAACTGCACGACGTATGTCGTTATGTTTATTACCTTGTCCCAGAAAGTAAATCATATCACAAGGCATCCTACAAAAAATCTTTGGGAAACTTTGATTGAATTACGCCAACAAGTACTGCAAGACAACCTCCAGAACATTGTCTTGTCCAAGCTGGGATGTGGTTTTCAAGGTCTGAACCGGAGAATAGTGAGAAGCATGTTGGAAGTGCTCTTCCGGTACTCTTGGAAGTGCTCTTCCGGTATCTTAGTTATCACCATGCAATGTCGGCATATTCAAAGAAGACAATTGATTGTCACTTCTTAACCTCCAACTGCAATAGAGGCTCCAGATGCAAATATCTGCATGATTTCTCTAAACTCGCTCCGAGACGGATCGCATCTAAGGAGGGGGTAGTGTAACAAATTGCGTCATCTGCCTTCCTGTACTAGACGGTTCCGGGGTACGCGCGGATAGCGACATCTGCCGGAGCCCTACCGAATTTTATTGTCTGATGAGAGGTTCCATGAGGCCAATTTAAATTTAATAAAAGAAATTTTAATTAACAATGATTACCCTCGGGATTATATCAATACTGTTATTACCAAACGTTTGTCCCACATTAACAAATTAGACTTACATACAGAGGTAAACTCTGTTTCAACTCACTCATCCAATGGAGAAGACAGGATAAAAACTATTGTCATCCCCTTTGTCAAAGGCATTTCCTATAAGATCAGAGGTATTTTAAAAAAGTATGGGTTTGGTGTGGTTTTGGTAGCCACAACAAACTCCAACATATTATCAAAACTGGCAAAAATAACAGGACTAATGTAGTTTACAAAATTGATTGCATAACACAAGGCTGCAACAAAGTCTATGTTGGACAAACTAAACGTCATCTTAAAACCAGAATCAAAGAACACAAAGAAACAGTGAAAAAAAGGTGATGACAATGCCATCTCCAAACACATCCAAATTTCTGGACATACAATGGACTGGGAGAATCCACCATACTTGACCAAGAAACCAATTGGCTTAAAAGGCTAATTTCAGAAATGTTTTTTTATTAAAAAACAAAAATCCATCCTTAATGATAATTAAGATTCCTCTAATCTTAACAATATTTATGACAAATTAATTAACTCATTATAGGTGATTCTCGCCGACCTGGATGGCCGAGGTGGCTAAGAGCGAGTACCGACTCAGCACTTCGGTTCGAAGGGTCGCGGTTCGAGTCCCGCCTTGGGCATGGTTGTTTGTCCCTTGTCTTTGTATGTATGTGTTGTTGCGGAGGGCCTCGCGTTCTGCTGACCCCAGATCAGAGGAGCCCGCAAGTGTGTTGGTGTCTAGTGTATGGTCGAATATGCGTCCCATCGGGACGCAAAGCGTTACCGGCTGTCGGCTGGATAAAAACCCTAGATGATAATGATAGGTGATTCTCTCCCCCCTCTATTCCCTGTTCATTTTAACCCTTTTGTAAATTATGTTTCAACACATTGGTGTTCAATTTATTCTTTGTTTAGTACAATTTCTCTCCTCGCTCTGACATTATGTTTACATACAGAGTAACCCATGGCTCCCTTCCCCCACCACTTTATCTTCTGATTCATTAAGACTTGCGCTGTTTTATTGTACCGACGTTAGCTCCACCTACACACACAGTACCTTGAAACGTGTGTCGAACATGCTTCGATACCTTAAAGTATTCATTTCAGAGAAAAACTAAAAAAAAAGTACTTCGGGTAGCGATAGATGGCTGGTGGCAAGACGATGGGGCAAGACCGTAAAACCATTCTACACCAAAGAAATTAGAAAAACTTTACTACCAAATAGTCTGCGCCATTCTGTATCATCTCTACTTAGTATAAAGACATCTGTCGAAAGTATGTAGGATGCACAAAATCTTTATTCATGTTTGGAACAAAATTAAGACAAGAAATCTACAAAAGGACTAAAATCGAATATAATAGAAATCCTGGCCTAAAAGCAAATCAGAGTGTTATCAGGGACATTATATCGTTAGTTTTTCTTAATTATAGCACAAAATTATCCAACTAATTATTAAAAACGAGTTTCAATATCGTGTTGAACCGTGTTGAATGTTGGAAAACAAATTGGTCTAAACCTCGATAAATACAATACATTAATAGTAAAACACATCACAATTTGGGTTTAATGTAAGAAATAGAACCATAAAATCGTCAGCAAATCTTTGGACTTCAATTCCATGGATACACATTTGTTTCCAGCTTTTATTTGCCAAATAAAGTTAAGATTTTAATTTGAAGAAACAACGACAAACACCAGATAGTTTGGTCTCTAAACACAGCCGTGTTACGCTTACTAATCATATGCACCCTTCTCGCAGATTCGCCGAGAAAGAAATCTAATACAAAAAATGAATATTCTTGTTGAGGGGATGTTAAGGATTTTAATAATCTCTTTTCGGAGCCTCTGCGTGCGGGAGCGGGGGGTTCGGTCACGTGGGACGGCGCCCTGCGTTGACAAAACCGCGAAGAGGATGGAGGGAGAGAGCGAGGGAGGGAGAGAGAGATAGAGGATGAGGGAGAGAGAGAGAGAGGTGAGGGAGAGGGATGGAGGGAGGGGCGAGAGCAGCGGACCGCCGCGCCGAGAGGTTGGGGAAAGCCCACACTCGACTTCCCGACGTAATAAGTTCTCAAACTCGGCACAGCACGCGAATTTTCATTACACGCTCCGCTCGCGTAACCGAAACGTAAGCGATTACGCAAGCAAACCGCCCACGAGGGAACTTCGCTTGAACGCCGCCCGCAGCGCCAGCGTCCCGCCCACCTCCAACTTTCCTTTCCCCGCGTCTACCCGGCCATTCAGGGCTTCCCGCCGGGGATCATTTGCTCACAGCGAGAAACGATAAAATATGAAACATTTAGTTATTTTAAATGATATTTATTAAACATATTTTGTGAATTATTAAATGCCGATAAATCGGTGCCAAAAATATTATTCAGAGCCCTAAACATCGCTGAAGGTCGGTGAGGAAGGAGAGTTCCACCTTTATGTCCACGTTTTTCTTGCACAGGAGATCACAGTCGATGTTAGCTTTTGGCTTCCGCTTTTAGAGTTGGGGAGTAGGAGGAGTGAACAATTAAACGTCAATTACTATATCTACAATGATCTTCAGTTACGATACGCGCCGGCATGTGACATAAAGCCCTACATTACTCAGCCACATAGTGAAAATATTAGTTTTACATTTTACATGTTTACCGAAGCCTTCGCCTTCATGTATTTAGACGATTCTCCAAGCCCTTGTGCCAGAAAGGATGGCGCCAATGATATTTCATCCTAATAAGTTCATTTGTTTTAATAATTTCTTCACTACAAACTAATTTGAAAATTATTATTTGTCTTTTACTGAACGTGGCGCAATTTCATATAAAACAAGCTGGCTTGTCTACTTGTACAATTCACGAATTACATTATTTTATGCCATAGAGAGAGAGAGAGAGAGAGAGAGAGAGAGGGAGAGAGAGAGAGAGAAGAGAGAGACAGAGAGAGAGCAGAGAGAGAGCAGAGAGAGAGAGAGAGAGAGACTCAGGAAATATGTGGACAGACGTGAGTGTAGGGATCACTTATGAAGTTGAGTGGAGATAGATACGTGTGATGGCCAAAATCAGAGACTTAGGTGAGGAATCGAATAAGTGTGACTCCAAAACGCCGGAAATTGAATTGTGGCCGCGGAACCGCACCCACTAATTGCGGTAGTTCGTGGCTCCGCGTTACGATGAACGAATTCTACCGGCGCGGGCCCGCGGGAAGCGGCGGCGAGTAAGACGCAGCGCAGGGATCTCCGACGGTCCGCCTACGGCCACCAGAGGGCGACCAGCTGAGAAGGGGCGTCGACCTCATGTAATACTTTCCGACCGACGTGTCACTTGGCAACAGCACCTCAACTACGGTGTAAATTTGCGACGTCCACGCGCATAGTGGACCTCTCCCATGTGCCAATAAATGTGCTTGTACTGCATTGTATGAGGTCATTTCAAAACCAGGTGAGCCCTTTTGCATTTCCGTAGTCAAGCAATCGTGCACGTAAAGCCCGCCCCGATTTGAGCTCGTCTCAAATCCTAGTGTGGATGAACGCCGCTGAAGCTGTCCGGTTAGAGTATAACAGTGCGGAAGCCGCTCACAGGTTGGTCGCCAAAAGCGGCGGCCAATAGGCCAGCGGTTCCGGTGCCGGTGTCGGCGGTCCCAAAATCTTCTCGTGCATGCTGCATGACCTGTTACTAGTAGACATTATCCTTTAGACTATGGTGTTGACTACTCAAAAACACTTAATGAAAATATTTATATTTTTCATCGGCTGCTCCACACTTCCTTCTCCGCTCCATCTCTCCTTCTATACCTCCCCCTCCCCCTTCTTCACATCCACCACTCATTGACGTCGCCCGTATCCCATCGCAGATCTCTTGCTTCCATGCACAATGCATACGGTCGTGATCGACTGCTCGCAGACTGCGTTAGCCTTGCTGAATTTCATCTTTCAGCCCACTCCGCATACATAAAACATGGCGAACGCGCGAAGGTGGGGACGCGCCGGAGGGTGCATAACTAAGCCAGAGCGTCGGATCGAGTCTCGCGGAGGGGGAGGGGCACGGGCGAAGCGGGGGGGAGGAGCAGAAGCAAAAGTGCGCGGGGGGAGGAATCCATTTTTAGCGGAGGATTTAATAAATGACGAAAGAAATATTACGGGGCCCCGTTCGGTCGCGTTTATGCGACGGGAAAAAGAAACAAGTTGGCTGGGGCTCCCCTTCGCTAAACGCTACGCAGATTGCTCCAACCACGCGACCCCACTGAACCACTGCGTGGTATAATCTACATCTCAATTTTTTCAATATTTCTTTCTGCGAATACAATGATAGGACAGCTTTTCATTTCATGAATTTTATATTTTGAAAACCACACATTCATTCTTGCAGAAATTAAAGAAGGGAATATTCAATTTGTTCAAGATTAATTGCAGAAATATTTCCGTTTTCGGTGTGCTGGTAATATTGCACGAGAAATTCAACCAATTGAAGAGAAAGATATACAAAATAATGCAAAATAATTTGAATAATAGAATTAGATTTAATTTTCTCAGTCTGAAGTCCCCTTCGTAATTATGCTGAATATTAATCCATATATGCTTTATGCCTGAGGAAGGCTATTTATTGCGACTGGAAATGTCTAACCGAGATAAAGGACGATAGTGTATTCAATACATTTAAAATGAGAGGTGTTTGAAATTATATTTCGCTCCCGGAAACTAAATATTCAATGAAATTATTTTTGCTTCGTTGATAAATTAAGCCAATGTTGCGTGCGACCGCTTCTCAGAGGCAGCCCTGGACTCGGGCGGGCCACACCAGATCAACACCCCCTGGATATAGAAAGCCTCCACTGATTTTTGACGTCATCATAGGTAGTCCGAATGTCGGACAGCTGCGCAGTCCCCAGTTATACTAGAAACTTGAACTAAAAATTTTAAAAAAATGTGTTAAGGTCAACATCTTAATTATCTGAATAATGTCCACTAGGACAAATACCACCAAAATCACGCACTCATTTGTATGCTTTTCATGCTGGAAAGGTAATGTATATAAAACCACATTGTTACAAAATATCACATCCACAATCACTATGTGCTGGGTATTTCTATCTCCGCAAATCTAATCTCTCAATTAAAATAAAACATATAGTCATGTGATGAAATTGAAAATAAAAGGCAGCAAAATTTAATTAAGATGGAGCTAAAATTATTTCGTTTTTATGAACATGAATTAGTTGTATATTTTCAACTAAAAACTTAAACTAAATAATTTTTATTTTCAGTTATTTGCTCTATGTGAAAGTATTAAGTTCCTGATAATTTTCATACACACAGTCGTCTTCAAAATATTCTTCTAGCAAAAACAAAAAAAAAGTAAAAATGTTTTTTTAATAAACATTTTAATCTGTATAAATTAAAATTCAAAGCAATATCTACAACTACAGAAAGAGAAATCACTGGATGGTTCACAGTAGTTTCAAAAGGGAAACACAACCATCACTTTTTTTTAACAATTGTCCGAACTCGAGATATTAACTTTCCTCAAATTATTCATCAAATCTTCCAATGTTATACAAGAAAACTGTTGTTTAATAACTTGCTGGGAAAGCACTCTAGCAGCATTGATAGCAACCGGTTAGGAGTTCTTCAGTTTTCTTTTCTGCTGGAGTTTCTCACCTTGTTTCCTTTCTAGAAAGATAGGTAGGGCAGTCAAGAAATACGCTACACACCACAGTTTATTTTAAATTGAGAGACACTCAATATAAAAAATGATTGTTCACTCCATGTGTCATAATTGACTGTTGCACACAATATAACGCTCTCGTGAAAGCGATGGCAAACCTGTAAAATTTTGCACAAAATTAGAACATGTTTAATACTAGGAAATAATTAACAGCAAAATACTATAAATATCAAGAAGATTATTCTCAAAGTACAATAATAAAACCATCGCATTTATCAACATTGGATTAAAAAATAACGGAAAATTTGAACTGAATTAGAATCCTAATTAGGTCCTGTCTTAGGTCCTATCTATGAAATTATTGAAATGTTCGTTTTGCATGAAACTTGTATTTGTTTGAAACCTGAAACGGGATCTCAACACCTTGGTATTATGAAAAGATCCACTGGTAACTCCGAGTTGTAAAATATTATTTATCCTAAAAAATATGTAATAACTAGAGGCCGGATTTTTAGATCCAAACATTGATAATTTAGATGCTAAAATAGGTGCCACAAATATTAAAAATAGATGCATGTATAGGTGTAAAAAAATTGGTGCATATTTAGGAATAAATATATTACATGTTTTTATTCTATAACATGACAAATCCACATGACCTTGAGGAAATGGGTAAGTTTCATACAACTAATTTTTGTAAACAGATTCACAACATCAATGTTTTTTGTTATCAGGTTCACATCATCACCGTTCTGTGTTGTTCCAATTTTCGAAAAGTAAATTCTTCTAGACTTTTCTTTACTTTTGTGAAAATTCGCCAGTGTTCAGCGGCCAGCAGATGCCCTTCCTCTAGTACGTTAGTAGATGCCCCAAGGGCTTTGCAGGAGTGGACACATAAGGGTTCTCTTTCCAAAATGATATTGCGCAAAAGTTTTTTCGGATTTTCCAATACAACAGATTGATCTTCGTCAATGTTACTAACGAATTTCATTATTTTTTAAAAACGTTTTAGCATAAAAACAATGGGTTTTTGATGTTCTTCAGCGAGTCCCAATTGGTAAACAGAAATCGGCAGTGCCTTCTTTGTATACAAGAACATTGGAGAACATTTAGTTAGCACATTCTTTATCAACAATATGAATTAATTATCGATATTTTATTCTTCACGTACTACATCTGATACTAAATGCAACACAATTAAACCACTACAAGGCTTGGATAACACATTTATTGGTCCAAGTTGTACATTTTCGCCTAGAACTCTTCGAAGTAGTCTCCCTGGGAGTCGATGACCCGCTGGAAGCGAATCTTCCAATCCTCGTACGTCCCCTGGAAGGCGACAACCGGGATGCTGTTCAAAATCCTCGTCGTAGCGTCTTCAACGGCCTGAACCGTCCTGAATTGAGTCCTTTTCAATTCTTTCTTCATTCTGGGGAACAGGAAGAAGTCTGCTGGGGATATATCCGGGCTGTAGGGAGGCTGTGGCAGAGTCGCTCTCATGTGTTTGGCTAATTCCTCGCTGACAATCAGGCAGGTGTGGGACGGCGCGTTGTCGTGATGGAGGATCCACGAATCAGCAATCTCTGGACGGACTCGGCGGACCCTGGCGGTCAGTCGGCGGATAACTTCTCTGTAAAACACTCCGTTTACAGTTTGCCCGGGCGGCAGAACTCTTTGTGAATGATGCCTTTCGCGTCAAAAAAGGCAATGAGCATCGACTTGACCTTCGATTTGCTCATGCGCGCTTTTTTTCGGTCTCGGTGAGGCTTTTGTGTGCCACTCGGAACTTTGACGTTTTGTCTCCGGGTCATATTGAAACACCCAGGTCTCGTCTCCAGTAATGACTCGCTTCAAAAGATGTGGATCGGTTTGAAGGCGATCATGCATCTCATTAGCGATATCGAGACGACGCTCCTTTGCTCGGCCGTCAAGTGTTTGGGCACAAGCACCTTCCGCATGCTCAAATCTTCCGTGACGATTTTGTGAACGGTCATTTTATCCATTTGTACCTCTTCATCGATTGCCCGGATGCTAAGACGACGGTCGGAGTTCAGCACATCACGCACTTTTTGCACATTGGTGTCCGTGTGACTGGTTGATGGGCGCCCGGCGCGCTGGTCGTCGTGGACGTCTTCGCGGCCCTCCCGGAACCTCTTGTGCCACTCGAAAACTTGAGTTTTCGATAAAGCATCCTCACCATAAGCTTCATCAATCATTTTAAGAGTTTCCGTAGGAGTTTTTAAGTTTTACACAAAATTTCACGCACACACGTTGCTCGATCGAACGCTCCATTTTTCCCTCCGACGAGCTCTCACAACATGCACCACGTTTACGGGCGCTCCGCTCGTTCCAAGGGTCTGGAGGCAACAGACTCATGCTCGCTGCCTTTCGTGAGACCCCACCACCGCTAGAACGCCACAGACAGGTTCGTGCACGCTTCAGCGTGGCGGCGCAGGCCAAGTTCGGTTACTTTTATACAGACCTTGTATGCTGTGCGATGGGCTACAGGATTTGCTTGAAATACGGTCTTGAGTTAACTATGGGGTAAATGTGATCGAGCTCTTAGTTTTCGCATCGGTTGAGAAAAAAATAGATTTGCAATCAGAAGTGCACAAATGTTAGATGCACAAATGGTAGACTTGAAATAGCAACATACTAAATACATCAGAACTTAACGGTGTTTGTTTTAATGCACTTTTGACATTGCAAAGATTCCCGGTCAAAAAGACAGCTCTTTCGCGATAACTGGTAATGAACGATAATGGGTCTCCTTCGCTTTTCTTCTCCTGATGTCAAAAATAGAAGCAGGTTATTTTGGAGCAAAGTGTAGTAAAGTGCACAATTTGCATATTGTTATATTTAACTGTAAACAATATATTTCATGTAATATGTACATTCAAAATATGATTTTTGTGTGCAAAGATTTGAAATAGGGGCAGAAGGTCCAATTAGGTGCAGTGGGGTGACTTAGGTGCAAATTAAGTGCACGGCAAATTTCTGAAATGCTTTCTATTGGGTTACATAACATTTTGGAAGTAAAATATGAAAGCTTCCAATGCACTTTGCCTGTAGGTGCATCACCTAAAAATATGGTCCTTAGTAATTAGTTTTGTCAAACCTATAACAACAATTCGTTCTTTCTAAACACACTCGTCTAAGCAGCTATTCGTAATTGAATAGTTACTTGTTTCTCTCAGCTATTCGTAATTGAATAGTTACTCTTTCAATCTATGACCTACAACCACATAATTAACTGAGGTATCTGTTTTACTGTCCTAACAATTCTTCAAACTGCTTGTGGCACTTTGCTCGCTCTTGGCACATAGCAAAGTCGCTAGCCTTTCATCCCTGAGGTTCGGGTTCGATTACCGTCAATCTCTGTAAATTTGTTCCAAAAAACGAGTTTGGCTGCTTCACAAGGACTAGTTCAACCCCTGTGAAGTGTCCAAACTCTACCCCTGTACTTATTTCTACCCAATTCTGGCCACTGGGTGTCGCAGGAGCGCGTAGCAGGAGACGCGTACGTGAACATGCCACATGGCGGTCCTCTTGACAACTGACTGCGACGTGACGTGACATGACAAATAAAGTTATTGGAGGATCACTCCCCGACACACACAAAATTAATGCAGAATTACTCCTTGCCACACAAAGTTAATGGAGGATTGTTCATCAACGCACAAAGTTAGTAGAGGATTATTCCCCACACGCACAAAGTTAATGGGGGATTACTCCCCAGCATTCCAAAGTGCTCAACGCCCCGTAAAAGGGCTTGGAGACGCGTTGCGTCGAATTGTAGACGCAACAAATAAAAAAACTTGCTTCTTCCTAACAATTGTTTAAACTTAATTTCCGAGAAGCGAGTCACATCATCTATATTTTGAATTAATTCTGGATTTTTCGACTTTCCTTTGCGTTCCGCATTCGTGGTATTTTCAGTCGGGATCCGTTACGCAGCTGTTATGCCGTGGCGTCGTCCCCTTCTCTCAGGCGCCTCGTCCCCGTTGAACTTCACTAACGGTCGCGTCGATCTAATGATTCTGGGTATATTCCTAGCCGCAGAGAAATTGGGGCTGAGACCGACAGCTGGACATTTATGCATAATGCATATTACTTCTCTTATCCTGGAACTGCCTCATTTATGCAGAACGAAGCGTCACTTCATTGTGTAATAGAACATTTCTTTCATTCGCCACCAACCACGCACTTTCTTTTGATGCTTATAACGTGATTAAATATTCCAAGCTTAATTTGTTTTCATATCTTCGCTTACCTCTATTTAGTGTGTGAACAGTGTTCTCTTGAGAAGAACGCCTTCCTCGAAATCTCCTTCGCCGATCTCACGCTCTGTTCCGTGATAGGGGTCGCTTGTTAAACGTGGAAATGCCGAGCGCTAGACGTTGCTTTCGGCCAGTGGCTGCATCGATTCATTTAGCGATCGCCTAGTTGCTATCGGGACACTAGAACATGGAACTTGTCGACGTTCGGTGAAATGGTTTCGTGAACGTGCGCCCTACGTTCACCAAACCACTGCACCGGACGTCCACACACTTACACACACACACACACAACACACACACACACATATATATATATATATATTGTGACGTCACGGGATTAGACAACCCAATAACGCCACCATCAGCTACGAAAAGGAGCCCACGAACAAAGAGGTCTAGGGTACGCGGCGGAGCGATGGCCGGTAAACGCGCCACCTGCCCACAGCTTTTCGAACTATGACGCCCGAACTAGTGAACAATGTTTTTCCGGGAGGTAACGAAAGGAGGAGAGTATTCACCCCTCCAAAATTTCCCCAAGCGCGTGTACCATAAGTATCGCGGCGCGCCTCGGAGGAACACTCTTGGATTGCAGCAGCGACGGCGACTACACTGAGCTCTCTTTGACTGCAGAAGCGACGGCGACTACACTGAGCTCTCTTTGATTGCAGCAGCGACGGCGATTGTAACTTGATAGCATAGGAGTTTATTTTAACTTGGTAGTTAAAAGTTAGCTTGAGAAGCGTATCTTCGAAAGTGAGGTAATTAAGAAATAGAGTGCACAAGCATTCGTCGCATTCACAATATTTGAAAGAGCAAGTGAAGTGACTGTTTGACGCCGAAATAATTTCAAATTTGTGAAATTCGCGCAGAAGAACATTAACTATTTCCAGCATTTCACATTGCACGCTGAGACCACACATGCCTAAAGTGTGGTAGGTCGGTCGAGCATTTGAGCATAACTTCAGTAGCATTAATAATTTCGAGGCTGGAAGCGCGAACAAACGTGTACGAGGCGCGGTAGAAGAAGAAGGACGACCCTAGGACGAGCGAAGCGTAGGTGAGAAAGACTTGGACTGGACGAAAATCGTACGAGTTCAAACGGGAGAAGGGTGTGCAAATTGGAGCCTTGGGGAGTTCGAGCAAAGGAAACGGCTATCGTCGTGGACAGCAAGCGAAGAGGAGTGGCAACGCGGGGCGAGCGGCAGAAAATCCCCAAGGTGAGCAGGCGAGCGACAGGCGAGCGACGCGGAGCTGTTGAGGTAAAGGAACTGGCATCGTTTATGCGGCGATCAGTTGGGGAAAGAGGATAGCGGTAAATACACGACAATTAGTGTTAAAAGTGGGTGAAAAGTCTAGAATAGGTCGGAGAAGTATTTCGATTGATGTGAGTGGCAGTTTCAAGTTCATTTACTGCACGTGTCATTAAATTCATTCAAAGAGGCCATACCTTGTACAATTTTACATAAATAATTCATGATTTTCATATGTTGTACAGTTGATATTATCTGGAAAGGTCAGTTTGTTGTATTGTGTAAAAAGTAATTGCTTTTTGTGATATGTGAAAAGGTCAGATTTAAGTAACGTGAATGCTACATTTTATTCAGTGGTATAGTGAGTGCGAAGCCCAAGGCTAGCACCGTAAACGGGATTCCTTGAAACAAGTGTGAAATTCATTTTAAAAGCCGTGCACGGAAAAACTGAGGCTAAAAGAGTAAAATAATTTGTTAGTGGAAAAACTCAGAAAGGAGTGAGCAAATTGTAAATTGTAGTTGGTGAAAGTGTGTTCAGGCAGTTGTGGTGACGCCTATTTTTTTGTTTTGTCTTGTTTTTTTTTCAGTGACCAGCTACTTAGAGTGCATTATCCTGTTATGAAATTGCGTCACTGTAAGTGTTTTCATTGAATATATGTTCATTTTCTTAGCATTTTATCTGATTCATAGTGTCAAGGGTTCAGACCTTTCTCATACCCAAATGATCCTGCTTCCTGAGAATTTTAAGCTCGTGTAGCGTCATAGACTTGACTCCCTGCTCCAGAGGCAAGTTGCAAGGTATGGGAATGAGGGAGCCAAAAATAGGCTTTCGAACAAAGGCCAACCCTTCAGGAAAAGTCCAAAAGGGGAGAGGGCTTGTAGGTGCCGGGTTCAAATTGCAACGGAAAAAGCAGACGACTCAAGACGAGTGCGTGGGGGAAAGATGACGCAGGAAGTCATGTGACTTGAGAATATAAAAGGGTTGTCGCAGAAGCCCTGGGTTTCTGGTTTCCTGGACCCTAACGTTTCTAGTTTCCTCGCCGCAAAACTTGTCCGGCCAAGTCTGGCGCGGAAGTGCTGTAGGCACGTGTAGGTGTTCGAGTCTCGAGCACTGTGAAGTATGCTCGATACTTCGGGGCAGATTGTCTGCCGAGGCACACCAGGTGCCAATTTGCGACTCGGCCGAGTTGGCTAATCGCAGGCGCGGCCGCAAGGCCCGTGTTGGGAGAGGGAGGCTGCTGCAGGTAGCTCCGACAAACACCTTAGAGTGAGGTCTGTAAATAGTGTACATAATTTATTGTAAATAAATTGTAAATACCCACTCGTGTCTGTTTCTTTGTGGTGTAGATCCCTACTCACGACGTTACACTCGCTTCACGAGCATTCATTCTATCACGCTTTCACCACGTGTGGAAGATAGTAGTAGGGCGTGTTAGAATATATATATATATATATATATATATATATATATATATATATATATATATATATATAGTGACCTCGGCTATCTCGTTAGACGGTATCCACAGAAATATAACATGCCTTAACCGAGTGCTACAGAGTTACAATTTAAGGATATCTAGTCAAAAATCTAAGGCAGATATTTTAGAAGAATAAAAATTGTTATCAATAACCAAATTATTGAACAAGTGTCCAACTTCATTTACCTTGGCTACAAAAGATATAATGACATAAAGCCTCAAAAGCAAGAGAATGTAAACAAATAAACCAGCTGAATGGCTATACGAAGAGGTATTTTAATAATAATATCCTGAATAGCATCTTCATAATATTTCACAATGGTATGTCTCAACGTACTCTCTGCTTCACAAGTGAAACGTGGACACTGAGGAATAAATGACAAAAGGAGATTAGAGGCTTCCCAAACGACTTTCTTAAGGGCACTACTGGGTCTAAACGTGAGGAACAAAGTTCCAAACGAAGACATAAGGTCAAGGTTAAATATTGACAGTGTAGTAAATGACATAAAAAATACCAACAGAAATGGTTCTTGAATGTGAACAGGATGGAGCCAAATTGACAACCAAAGTTAGCTCTGTTATATAAACCTAAGAGCTACATGAATAGAGAGCTACAGGCCTAGAATGAGGTGGTCAGAGCAATTCTGTGTCTCAGAACGGGACATTGCTCCCAACTCTTGTCAAGGAAGAAGATATACACACATGCATATATATATATATATATATATATATATATATATATATATATATATATATATATGTATACTGATATGTCACATTAAAATAAACTAACATTTATTTGTAGACTATATGGTGGACCATGCATTACGAAATATCACGAGAGCTAGAGCTTAGCAACGACCGTGAATAAACAATGTAGTTTTTGTTTTTTGTAAATGCATTAAGAGATGGCTTGATGCCGAAAGTAGAAAATTTGGGATTGGGCGAAGAAGTTTAGACGATCGAAAGGTCAGCTACACCAAAATATAACGAACGTATGGATTGGCTGGTTGAGAGAAGGACGGTCAAATGTTATGAAAAAAGGAAGGTTAATACGAAGTCTTCGAGGGGTGAATCATGCAGGAAGATTTCATTCTGACCGGCATCGCGCTTCTGAACTGATCGTAGGTTCGTGAGAGGGAACGAGTATAATCTAGATAGTCAGAATTGGGTTATCAGTGAAATTTTAAGGACAGTGAATGATATTGCAGATATTTTCATGTGGAAGTAATATTAATGTATAAATTGGAACTTTGTCGGGAGTGGTAATCGAGTTCGGGACTATGTCATAGGACGTAATCGGACTGATAATTTTGATAGTTTGAGACCAGCTTGGATAGGGGCAGAAGAGGATTTCTTGAACTTTGGACTACAGCAAGCTCGGAAGATATTTCGACTGAGAAGTCTACGAGGGACATCAACGAAGCATAGATAAGTTAACCGCGGTATAAAATTGTAAATTCAAAATATCTTGATCAAAGGCCTAACATCAAATCATTTTATTAAACCCACTAAATTGTTTGCTAAAAGCATAGAAATAAACTTTGTTGAATTTTGTTCTTTAGAAAAGAAAGTGATCTTTCATTTAGTCAATCCAAACAGAAATGAACTAGGAATAGAATCATTCTATTTCAGATTCCCAGCTGCGCTGTATAGTCGGCGGATCCTATAATCCATTATAAAGGTAATAAGGATTATAATATATCGTGACCCATTGACCACAAGCCGGACGCCAAGATCTTTGGGGATATTAATGTAGAGAAAATTTGTATATCTCAATATATATATATATATATATATATATATATATATATATATATATATAGAGAGAGAGAGAGAGAGAGAGAGAGAGAGTTTTGCAGTTTTCACAGAAGTGCACAAGGCAATTCATACGTATATTTATTTATATTTTACCACTTATATTTTACGAGATATTGAGGTCACTTTAAAAAAACTACAATTTTTAGTCTATAATGAGTGTAAAAAGACGAATCCAAAAATACGTATGAATACTATGATACAATTATCAATGTTAGAAAGCATTCTTTTGAGTTTTTTTTTATTTTTTGCCGCCAAACAAGGTCGCGCAGCGTTTCCTCTCTAACGCGCGCTCGGGCAAGGAAAGCTAACCACAAAAGAATCAAAAGTACTCAAAACATATCTAAGATATAACAATATGTATATCCTTGGATTTGTCTTTTTACGCTCATCATTATGGACAATATGTATGTGTAGTCTATTTTAGGAAAAAGTTACATAAATATCTCATAAAATACAAGTGATAAAATAGAAATGAATACATGTATCAATTAGCCGCTTACCCTCTTGCACTACCGTGAAAATTGCATTGCATTTCCATTATATATGAATTACATTTGCATTACATTCCATTACATTTGCATTACATTGCATAACATATTGCATTTGCATATTGCATCCATATAGATGATTAACAGAGCAATTAGCACTATCTTTTTGAAAAATTTGAAGAAAAACGTCGGAGCGGTTTTTTTGTTGAATACTGTTTGAGCATTACTGAAAATGCAGAAAATTTTGGATAGTGTTATTATGCGTAGATCGCGCGCCAAGGCGTTGTTTTCACGGAGATTGCATTTCTGTGGTAGGCACGCTACCAATCGTGAAAATCTAATTTTTAATGCAGCCAAAATGTGAGTTACTTAGCCTTTTTACTGACTGCGCGTGATCTGTCCTTCCTCTTCCTTGTCCTATCCTCTCCCCTTACACAGTTATCTTACACTTACGAGACTAATGACCTAAGCTGTTGACGTGCCCGGTACACACACACACTTACACTAACATGCGCACTACACTACCACATATTCCGGGAGACCGGTCGGGAGCTTAGAGCTTGTCCCGGCTGGGGCAGTGTCCCGCTGGTGGGAGAGTCCTCGTTAGGGTGAAACCCCGCTAGCCGACGGTAGGTCGGCGCCGGATTTCGCCATCCAGCGGGGGAAGATCACCGCCATCTCCCGAAAAAAATACACTACACTTACGGGAATAATGACCAAAGCTGTTGACGCGCCCGGAATCACCAACCTACCAACCAACCAAATTATTCAACCTGATTAATCTATTATTGTAGCTGCTTTTCCCGTCCAATATGTAGTTCCTCACAAGCGGGTAATCGCATTAGATTTTAGTAATTTTATTTCGGTGTCAGTGAAGCTATTCTGGGAAGTTTGTGGAGACCATACAGAAGGACTTCGCGGTGGTTTAAAAAAATATTTGGATTACATGTTCTTGAAAGCCATTTGACCATAGGATCCAGCATGGCAGGCCAGCAGGAAGACTTGGCTAATTTTGACCCGTAAAATTTGGAAAGATATTATTTGTAAATAAACCATGTAATCGGAACATAACACAATAAGACATTTTGGGATATTCATGTATATATTTTATCCACAATAAAGTAATAAATTATGTATGTCTGTTAGGAAAATGTAGTACAAGAGAAACCGCGAGCACAAAACTAAACACGCGGTAGGTCGGTTTAATTTTAATCCCAAATCCAATGATTTGCGCATATACAATACTGTAGTGGAGTATAGTAGATCGTTTGAACTGCAACAATTCATTTCTTGCCATCGAAATACGCGACACAACCCTTCAACGTCGAAGTATTTCGACGCCATTCGCCGGGCAGGCCTGTGCCGAGCGTGGCAGCGTCGCCAAATATTGCGCTCGGTTGGACGAATGCGCTTCCACATGATTTTCATTGCGGATCAAATCGCTAATAATTGAATCGCAAACCGGTCGCAATTACTGCGCTGCTCCCTTAGGGTGCTCAAATCGTTGGATCGATTGATTTCTTCCCACCCGGGGCTATGATATACCACAGGGCGAGTGCTACCACAGCACGGGTGAGGCAGGGGCGCGAGGCAATGAACACGGCAAGAATTGCAAATTTCATGTCATTTCCATGTGTAGCAATGATGATGCACCAAAGAATTTACATTTTATAACAAAAATCATCGACACAACACCCGTAGTTGTGGAAGTGATGGATATGCAATTATCTCCAGGATTACTTGAAACAGTCTTAAGGCAAAAAATAGAAGAAAAAAATACGAGTTCGCTTATTATGTTGTAGGGCAGGGATCTTCTATCATTTTTACCTTCAGGAACCCTTCAGTCATTATTTTTACAAGAACCTCATTCTTAAGTAGCATATTAAATAGTTTATCAAAGCTTTTTTCTACTAAATTCGCAAAAATTATTTAAACAGTCAAAAATATATAAAATTGAGTTATTGTCGCATAATATTAAAAAATTAACACTCAGGCATCCTTTTTTTCTTTTCGGATAATCACAATACTAATTTTTCTACGAAATGCATATTTCTATGACCCCGGTGAATAAGCTGATGAGTCATGGAAGCTTAATTTTACAGGAGAGCAAAGAAAAACTTTCAGGAATTTTACAATTTCATATTAAGCCTGTAATATATATTTTCCTTTAAGACCCTGTTATTCTCCGTGTACTTGTTCTATATGTCTCCTTGTATTTTATAACAATGCAATCCACCCTTGTCAATACAAACTATTATTCATATATATATAATCATCTTCATAATCTAATATATATATATATATATATATATATATATATATATATATATATATATTTGAAATGCGGTAGTATTGCGGCTTGCATTTGACATGAATATTTAAATGGCTTTTTTTTTCAACGAATTCTTCACACTTTTACAGTCAAAATTCGTCACGTCTCCGTGGAATTCTCTTTCTTTAGAGACCTCATTTATAAATATGGGATGCATGTGAGAACCGCAAAAAGTCTACGTATACTACTGAAATAATATAGGTGATGGTAACTATTAAATACAGATAACTTTAAACAGAAGATTATTCAGATAATGCAAATGCACGTAGCTTGAAACATGATTCAAGAAAATGAAACATTGGCTGTGGTTTACTCAAATCATTCAGCCTCAATAACTCTAGGATATTTTGATCTTTTATCGCATCATTTCTAATTTGTTCATAAATGGGACAAACCTTCATAACGTGTTCTAATGTTTCTTGGTGATGAAGGTTGTATGTGATCCATTTTTTCAGTTCTGATAATTTGTAAGATATGTTTTTGAATTGAATAATTACTGTGTTTAAACAGTGGCCCTAATTGTGCCATTACTTTGGTTTGCACTAATGGTATTTTCGAGTACAAATATAATTCCCATTTAGAGATTCTGTTTCCAGTTCTATTCTTCTCAACTTCTTATTTGCTCCAATTAAGCAATCGCCCTTCAGTCTCACTCGTCTCTTGTAGATTATTAAATAGTTATTCACCACTGAGGGACTAAGGGGTTGTATTTTTTAGTAAAGTAACCAAGTTATACTTTCGGTTATGAGCAATTATGGACTGGTATTTTGGACTACCCGCGAAGTAGATGGTCTCGGAATGTTCACGACCTTTATCGCAAGTTCAAGAAAATCCTAGGCGGTCCCCAGACGAGTATAAATACGCGGCGGCCGGCGACCGCGAGTCAGTCTGAAGTGGAAGCTGAGCTGTGAAGTGTGTACATCGTGGTGAATAGCACTGCAGTGACTGTGCTCAGTGACGTGAACCGTGGCCTGCGAACTGTGGTCAGTGCAGTCGACTGTGGCCAGTGCATCGAACAGTAGCCAGTGCTTATGACAGAGCGACAGTGGACAAGAAGTGAAGAGTGAAAATAAATAGCCAAGAGAAATGTAGTGTAAATAAGTAATCAAGAGAAGTGTGCCGAATAAAGAAATAATCAAGTGAAGACTATCTGCACTAAAATAAGTGTTTTCAGTTATCGTGTTAAGACACAAAATAAACGTTTTTGTTTAAATAATTTCTGTTTTAATTCACCACGTAGATTAGTAACAGTATATTACAATAACTGGAGAGTATTCATTTTATATTGCAACTCGATTATGTTATCGATGACGAATATTAAGCTATTATGTTCCATTACACTTACAATGTAAACAAATTATGGTTATGCATTTTCAGAGTGATGAAAGAAAATTACTCCAGCACGTTTTTAAAAAATCCAGCACTTAGAGTTTTAGACGGATATGTGGCATAACAGAGGACACGAGTCACATGCTGAGAACATTTTTAAGCTTAAAAAATTATAAAAACTTGATGTGCTGGATTGTGCGAGTTAACTTGGTTTCATAACTCAGAAAATGTTTTCCAACATTTTTTCACATTTCAAAAACAGGAGAATACATTAAATATCCCAGCTTCCCCAAAAAAACGTCCACTTTCATCCGGAACCTATTGAATTTTAGATTTAACAGATGATTTATTTGTTGAATGCGTAGAATGTTAATTTTCCAGTTCCCTGGGAGTTCGTCCTATGCATGAAAAACGGCCCAACGAAAGGCGGCGACAGCCAATAGTCCCACGGACGCGCGCGCGAGGGGGACACGCGAAGGGCGTGGATCGACGTGGATCGACGCAACAAAAGAACGTCGCCGCGGGAGACAGTCGCGCAGAGCGGCAGCGACACATCGCGTGACCGGGCGGGCGACAGGCCGCTTAATTCGGAGCGCGTCCCGATGCGCCGTTGTTCGCGCCCAGGCATTGTCGCGGCGGAAGGCATAGAACGTCGCCGCGGGAGACAGTCGCGCGGGGCGGCGCGGGCGGCGCGGGGCGGCGCGGGGCGGCGCGGGGCGGCGCGGGGGCGGCGCGGGGCGGCGCGGGCGGCGCGGGGCGGCGCGGGGCGGCGCGGGGCGGCGCGGGGCGCGCGGGGCGGCGCGGGGGCGGCGCGGGGCGGCGCGGGGCGGCGCGGGGCGGCGCGGGGCGGCGCGGGGCGGCGCGGGGGCGGCGCGGGGCGGCGCGGGGCGGCGCGGGGCGGCGCGGGGCGGCGCGGGGCGGCGCGGGGCGGCGCGGGCGGCGCGGGGCGGCGCGGGGCGGCGCGGGCGGCGCGGGGCGGCGCGGGGCGGCGCGGGGCGGCGCGGGGCGCGGGCGCGGGGCGGCGCGGGGCGCGCGGGCGGCGCGGGGGCGGCGCGGGGGCGGCGCGGGGGCGGCGCGGGGCGGCGGGGGCGGGGCGGGGGCGGGGCGGGGCGGCGCGGGGACGGAAGATGCGGCGTCGTTCGAGTCCCCGTGGGCGACTTCCCGTCGCGACGGCCCTGCGGCGAAAGATGCTCCAGTTTCATTTTGCTGCGGTGGCACTTCAGCGTCATGCATGGAGTATTGTTTTTAAAGCAGTGCCTGGAGGTGATGAGCTGCGATATGGGACTAGTACTGTATTTACTGCAAAAGTTCCCCGCTGGCGATGTAACTGTGCTGCTTGGACTGGAGGAATATTCTTATGATTCTGAGAGTTGAGATGTATAAGACACAACAATACAGAAATACGCACAGAGCTAGCCTAATATTTACATCACTGTAAATAAGAAAACTACACCACAACTCTGAACAGAGAGAATATGAAATTATATAACACACCTTTCTATTTGTTCATTTGGTCAGGCAACAAGAATGTAGGGCAGAAGTTCATTCTCACATGAAAATGGATACGAAGAAGATTGATACAAAGAAGATTGGATACGAAATACGCAATATATCAAAGATAATATACGATGATGATAAAAACAATTATTACGTGAAATAAATGAAACCAATTTTTGTGGAAATTTCTTTCTCTAGCCATTTTATTTTAAGTCTCTACATTTTGAAGGCAAATAGCGGAGTTATATACGTAATTTTAAATGCAATCACTTTGGTTTGAATCGTTAATATAAATTTGTCTCCAACGATAAATCAAAATAGGGCCTATGCATTATGTTGTGATACCTTCTGTTTTTCTATTGTATTTTCCTACCATTTTCTAATTTTTGATCGCAACATTTATGAGAAAGCAAATCATAAAAATACAAACTAAAGGAACTCATTTTGATAGGTAAAAATATTAATTCGCACATATTTTATTAAATATATTACTGCTTAGAATAATTTGAAAATCAACTAAGAATGTGACTTTTTTGATCGCATTTCGAATGTCCATAATTTCAGTAAATTGAAATCGCATGAAAAATACACACACTACCTGTCTTTTCCACCGAGCCAAAGTGTCACAATGCGACACACCTGACAGTTCATTACGCGTCTACACGTCTTGCTCAGACTTAGAGGAAATACTACAGTAGTTTCAGAGTTCTGTTCAATTACTTTCTCTTGCGAAACAAAAGTGCTCGTCTGTCTCGGGGAGATTTCAAATCAGAGCTAACTCTTGCTCGCATATTACCCCGGAACCGTTATTCGCTCGGGTCTGCCCCAAGCCCTCACTCGCATTTGCATAGTACGTGCACCTAACATCTCAATTTTCGTCGCCCCCCGGCGCCAGCTCTGCAGCCCCCCCCCCCCGACGACGTCACCGCGTGCACACTCCGCGCCCCCGCCGCCCCCGCCCGCTGCGCTGGCTCTGATTGATTGATTTGTTCGTGTTTCCGGGGCGTCCACTGCTTTGGTCATTAGTCCCGTTAGTGTAGAGCTTGTTTTTTCTCGGGAGATGGCAGTAATCTTCCCCCGCTGGATGGCAAATCCGGCGCCGACTTACCGTCGGCTAGCGGGGCTTCCCCCTAACCAGGACTCTCCCACCAACGGGGCACAGCCCCAGCCAGGACAAGCTCTAAGCTCCCGACCGGTCTCCCGGAATATGTGGTAGTGTAGTACATGTGTGTAAGTGTGTGTTGTAAGGAAGAAGATAGAACAAGGAAGAGGAAGGACAGATCGCGCGCGTCCGTGGCCCGTTTGGTAGGGTACTGCTCCGGCATTTGCTTGGTGTTGATCGGCGAAATCACGGAAAACTACCGATCAGAGCAGCCGCTCGCTAGAATTCTTCTCCAAACAGCGACTAAATTCGACCTAGCTTGAAAGCTAGTGTCGAAAATCCTGCCGCCGTGCCGCCGTGGGGAAGACCCTAGGCCTCCCGATCAGAGGCGCTGCAGTGACATCAGTTGATGCACTGAGCTACCGCTCCTAGTGCCGGGCTCTGCGTGGAGACATGAGGTCAACGCAGCCAATGAATGTTCGCTCCCTTTGATGTGTCTAAAAGACCGACACGAGGTACGTAGGGCGAGCACCGAATGTTCGTCCCTCGGAAAATAGCAAGCAACTCATCCACACTACTCGCGATTCGGCGAGCGGTTGTTCGGTGTTCGCCGAATAACGAATGTGTGGAGCCGCCGTAAGTGTGGCCCTGCAACTTCCTGAGCCGAACACTTCTGCCTGTGTTAGTGGACGATCGATCACGAGGATATATCTCCAAATGTAATATCTTCGTTCTTTTCCTCATTGTGTTGATTGCATTGCATTCCGAAAGAGCGCTTCCATGAAGACCGAGCGGACGGCGTTGCAAGAAGAAATTAATGTTTTCAAAAGTGTATTTTTTATGAACCGAATTGAATATTTATTATTCCTGTTCAACGTATTTTCAAGTACATTTTTAATAATACTATTTTGAGACGATCTCGTAGTCGTCAGCCTAGAAACCTTCAACCACGAGATGTTATTAATGTAATGAAATTACGTAATTTTGATTTTATCTTTCGATGTTGGATTCAATATTATTTACAATTTTATTTTTGAATTTACTGAATATTCGGGCCTTTAATTGAACGTATTCGGAATTTTGTTTTGATTTACTTCCGTCAAATGCATTTGTGCAAAGTACAATTGTCTCCACATTTATCTTATTTTTCCTTTTGCATTGCTTGTACTTACAATTTCAGATACCCTATTAACTCGTATGTCCATTAGTGCGACACAACCTATATCCAATATTTTCTTTTATGAACTAGCTCACAACCACGCTGCTTGATCTAATATTCTCTCCATTCAAATTATTTGACAAGAAAGTCTTTGAAGTTTTCATTTTGTAATTGCTGCATGGAACGCAAAAGCAATTTTTCATAATATTTGTATTATTTATTTAATTCAATGGAATTCAATTCATTCAATTGTTCATGCCGCTAAGCACCACATCTGTGATTAGCTGTATCCCGTGAAAAAGAAAATATGCAGACGTGGGTTTCGTGAAAGGTAAAAGGTTTCAAAAATAATCGGACATTTGAGGATTTCAAAAACTAATTTCACAATATTAAAGCATATATGTCACTAGTGGTGTTACACAGTAGCGCAGACTTTTATTTTTTCTAATTACTTTCATCTTGCCTAGCTCTTCGGTCTTGCCCCATTCTCTTCACAGCTGGCATTTCTCGCCACCCAAACTAAATTCTTTTAAACTTTTTCTCAATTTATTCGTTCCTTACTGTAGAACTAAAACATGACTTTAAGTATGTTATTAATTTCATTGAAAAATGTGAAGCCGTTTTTGAGAAAGTGTCGTTTAAACATTACTGTAAATGCAACATTTGAATCTCTTTTTCACAGATAACTTTGGTGTTATCAAGGAACTTCGTTGAAACTTATTCAAAGCACTTCTACTCACAAATGCAATAATGTATACAAATCGCTGCAAATGTGAAAATTAAAGGCGTGAGAGATATTTCAAAAGATTACATTTGTGTAATTTTTGGAAAAAACAACAAAGAAACAGTAAAATGGCTTTTATGTCACTTATACAAAGATGAATCAATAAATAACAAGACAAATCACTGCTGCTCAAAACATGTTGAATTAATTAATACAATACTGTCAGAACGTCAAGTTGGCATTCGTGTTATGGTGTCTGTTGATCTGTTCGACACCATTTTGTAATTGTAACCTGGAAGTCACTCAGTTAACAATGGTGAGTGCTCTCGAGCATTGCACTATGGAAGAAAAGCGTGCTGAGATAAGATTTTTAAGGCGCAGAGGGTGTCAAAGTTGAGAAAATTACAGCAGAATGTTGGATATTGAAAGCATTCGGAAGTAATTGTTTGAACATATACAAATGGGTAGAACAGTTTGAAAGAGGCCGTGTAAGCTTGTCTGTCGAGCGACGAAGTGGGCGACTGCTCGAAGAAGCATCTTTGTGCCTCGAATCTCACATTAACAGGTTAATTCCAGACAATAGGCGTATTACTGTTGAACTGATAGAGGAAGAAGTAAACGCGAGTGTCTGAACTGTCCATAACATTATTCCTCCTAAGCTGCAATGCAAGAAAACCTGTGGAAGGTGGGTTCCAAGACAACTTAGGGATACCCACAAAGAAAGCCGGAGTTCAGATCAGTGGACATTAGAAAGAACAAGGCTTAATTGAAAAATAACTACTTTTCAGAATTGTAACCTTAGATGAAGCATGGATTCACCATTTTCAGCCGAAATCCAAGCGAATAAGACTTCATTGGAAACATACGAATTCTCCCAGTCGGAAAGAAATTCAAATCAGGCAGCAGTGGGTGAAGTTATGCTCACAATATTCTGGGAATACCAACGGCCTATTTACTGTGATTATTTCGGGGAGTATCAAACTATCCGCGCGCTTACGCACGGCACACAAAACTCATGAGAAACTTCAAAATGTTGTAGTGGTAGATCCTTGTCATTTAAAAATTATAAAAATAGATTTTCGAGACTAGCCTCTCATTTTGTTAATATTTACATTGGAGGCGATTCGTACATGTAATTGCATTGATGAAATTTTTTCTGCCGAAAATCCCGTTTTCTCGCGAAGTATTACATAACTTTCTCTATACTGCGTATATTACACTGTATATACACGTACGTATACTAGAAATTAACTAAAGGAGCTACAGAATGGCACAGACTTTCTCTAGTTAAGTTTTCTAATTTCCTTGGTGTGGTCTGGTACTGTACAATCTTGCCCCCCCCCCCTTCTTGCCTGCTGCCAAGTATCGCCGCTCAAAGTACTTTTTTAAAAATGTTCTCAACTTTTCGGTTTCCAAATAGTAGAACCGAAATATTATTTTAAGAATATTAAAAAAGAGTAAAACCTCGTCCCAAATAGCAATTTTCATTAATAAAAATTGGAGCCATTTTTAAGAAAATGGCGTTAAACGTTTCTGTAAATGCAAATTCTTTAAATCCAATCCACTCAAAAATGTATTAATGTTCACAAATCAATGAAAATGTGCATATTAACGGCGTGAGAGATATTTAAAAAATTACATTGCAGTAATTAAAAAAAAAACAAGAATACACCTAAATGAATATTACGTCATATGTGTTACCACCACTATCCGTTGGAAATGTATAACGAAAAAATTTGGTGCGGTTTTAAAAGAAATGGCGTTTGAGCGTTTCTGAAATTGCAAAATTTTGAACTCCTTTTAACAAAAAAACTGTTGAATTTTTGAGAAACTTTACAGTATTTAAAGCACATGTATTTATAAATATAATAATGTGAAGAAATCCCTGTAATGTAAATATTACCGACGTGAGACACAAGTCAAAAAAATTATTGTATAATTTTTAAAAAAAAAAGAATAGATCTATATCGCGTTTACGTCATCGTATAGGATTTGTTTGGCACTAACATTGCCATAACATTAAAGAGATGTCGTTTTTGAAAAAATCTGTTTTTTTATTTTTTAAAATTGCTAATATTGTATGCACTATTGCACGAAAACTACTACAATTTTCAAAAAATATACGTGAGCTTAATGCAAGAACTATTTATGGACAAAAAATTTCATTTGAAGAAAAAAATATGTCTTCAATATTATAGTTGTAGGAAAACGCCGAAAAAATTCATACTTTTACAATTCCCGAAAATTCAGAGTTAATCTTAAAATCGGAGCTATGCCACTTTTATAAGTGTATTTTACTCTATTCTTACAAGAAATCTTGATAAAAAATTTGGAGTCTGTTGAGGCTGCAAATTAGGTTCAGCAAATTGTTTGGGAGAGTCATAGAATGCTGGATTGGGTTCCCCAGAAAGCGTGGCCACAACTTCCTGGCTTGCCACAAGGGAAAACTCTGAAAGACAATTACTTGAGAACTATTAGTTTACCTCAGCGTGAAAATTATTGATAAATGAAGTTGTCAATGTTACCTCGTCAATGTTTCCTTAGGCGAAAAGGAAGATTATTTTCTATTGTATTTCGTTCGTAATATTTTTTTGGGGGCGGGTACTTAAAATGGCCGCAGTGTTCCCACCGGTTGGGTTACGTTATATTAAACATAGTTTCTCGCAAGTAAACCACAAAGCCAGGTTGGCAATTTTCTGAGAACATTCGACTATATTAAATAGTTTCCCAAGTAAACCACAAAGCCAGGTGTGGCAATTTTCTGAGTATATTTTACGCCACTGGAAAATACCAATATTCAACACGGTTTATCGCAAGGAAACCACAAAGCTAGGATTGACAACTTTCTGAGTACATTCTACGCCACGGGAAAAGACTAATAATAATCATGGTGTCTCGCATGTAAACCACAAAGCCAGGAGTGACCCATTTCTGAGTACATGTGCGGAGACTCCTCATGCGCCCAAAAATCCTTTTCCTTGTATCGCCTGCGCGGTGAACATAGTCTTGGAACTGTTCGTTCTTCACGCAGGCGGAAGTGTGCTCTCTCAAACGCCTCCCGGCCTTTGCTCCGCCGTCCCGCTGCTGCGTTACCGCCCCGCCCCGCCCCCGCCCGCCCGCCCGCCCGCCCCGCCCCGGTCCGGCCCGCCCGGCCCGCCCCGCCCCGGCCCGCCCGCCCCGCCCGGCCCCCCGCCCCGCCCTCCGGCGCGCAGGGCGACGCCGTGCATTCGCTCTTATTAATTCTGCAGAGAGCAGACGCTCGACGCCGTCTTCTTCATATGCTAGCAGTGTCGCTATCGGGCGAGATGAAAAGGAATAAATACGATGGAGGTGGAAGCAAAGTAATTTTACACCTACGCGATGCCAGAGTGTACCTCGTTGGTTTTTATTCTTTTCACTCCGCGTTCTATGCTATGCGATGTGTGACAGGTGTCGATAGACACAAGGGTGCGTGCTTTTTGCGTAGGGGAGTGTTCAGATTCAATTATGGAAATGTTCGTTTCTTCTGAGAGATCGATCGTCCATTGAACAATTCTTGGCCCTCACATTTGAGTCCATTCTTGACCGTTGTAACCACTACTCCTTACTAACACTCCATCGATCTATTTCAACAGCCCTTCATATTCAGAATTGTTCTTGATTTTCATCTTTTCTACCATTCATGATTTCTTTTAAAATATGGTTGTTTTTTAAATAAAATTATATTATTATTGTCTTTTGGACTCTCTGTTCAGAACAAATAATTTAATCTACAACTTACATTTTGCCCTGAATATTTTTGTTGCAACCATCAATATTATTAAAAATTGCCATCTGAGTTATATGTCGTTATTTGATGATACATTAACAAAATTTCTAGTTAAGTTTACAAGGGTAATAAGTTACCCCAGGTCTTTCGTTTTCGTTTCCAGATTTCACAAATGAACAGTGGAAAGCGAGAAAATTAGTGTAGTCTCCTTCGGGGTTAGGGTTTACCTGCAGCATGCGGCTGCGTACATTTGCACGTTCACGGGAACGATTGGACATGTTATCCCCTAACAGAATAAATGATGTTATCCTCTCTATCTCGAAGACTGACTTGATGCTCTCCACGAGGCTGACGAAAGTACAGAGGAAGAACAAAGTAGATATAATTTAATGCTTGAGATGGAATGTGCGCCTAATAATAAAACAAAACAAGTGGTGGTAAAACAGAACATACTTTTTTACTTCTCGTAACAGTTATTAAACCGCAATTTCTGTGCATATCAACACATATCAGTCACTGGGTGATAGTAACACAGGGCGCATATTTGCTTACCAATTTTTCCAAAAAAACTATTCTTCTAATTAATGGAAATGTTATCAGGTTTTCATTGCGATGGCTTTTATGAAAGTTCTTACAAGGTGTTCTATCTTGAACACTATTGCTTTTTTTCAAATATGTAATTTTATAGAAAGGACAGATGGACAGACGTACAGAAAGACCTGCGGACACACGAACGGATATTTTGAAAAAACACTTTTCCGGTATCAGGAGTTTCCAAAACATGTATATCCGTTGAAATCTCGAAATCGATTTTCTACAGCATTTCATAACTTTCTGTGTACTACGTATTATACTCCGTATATATGTACAGTACTGGAAACAAAAATTGATCGGGGCCATCTGCGGCTAAGTTCAGCCTTTGCGCGGCTTGGGCAGCCCTCGTGATGGCGAAATGTTGCCGGCAGAGCCTCACAAACAGCCGCATCCCATGTATTTGATTTGGAAATATTTCCTCATATTAACTAGCGATGTGCAAAGGCTGAACTTAGCCGGTTATTTTATGTGGCCAGAGGTGTACATATACGAAATAGAAATATCTTCACAATTATAGTGGTAGGGAAAACATCGAAAAAAATTCCAATTTTGCAATTAAAAAATAAGGGATTTAAATGAAAATGAGACCTGCTTCATTGACTTAAGCGTCCTTGGCGCACTTCGAGGTCAGTTTTGAATCAAAATATTTTTTGTTTTCTTTTTGAGAAAAAACTTGAAAATTGCATGTAGTTCATACAAAATTACACGAAAAATTTTCAAATTTTGGAAAATTGTAGTTCATGTTATTCTTGTAAGATCTTTCTTTCGAACAGATTTCATTAACAAAAGGCTGTCTTCAGTTCTGTAGTTGTAGGGAGACGGCTAAAAGAATTTTAAAAATATCAGGGATTTCAAAGAAAGTTTCTCCATTCCCTTAAGTGTCTTTTACGCTATCCAACAACAAAATTTAATGAAACATTTGGACCCATTTTTTAAAATTGAAAATATGCCATGTTCTTCATGAAAAGTACCCCCAAAATTAAAATATTGTTTAAAATTCATGGTGCGATATCAAATAAGATGGATTGGAAAATTTCAGTTTTGGAGAAAATTGGCTGAACATAAAATTCGAACAAATATTATAGGTTAATTGAAAGATAGAGCAGTAATATTAGTAAATACAGTAGCTAGTTTCTCAGTAACTATTATTTGAGTAATACGTAGATTATCGGCGTCACATTAGTACAAAATCCGACATTATGTAAACTAAGATTTCCACTACTACCTCTGAAAAAATATATATTTCTTCACTTTTTTTTAAAAAAAAAATTAAATTAACTGAACTATTCTACTTCTTGAATTAAAAGAATCGTACTCATTAACAACACTTACAAGGAATGACACATTCGCAACAAACCTTCTAAATTTTGATTTATGAAAGTTTGCATACTCGTTTGCCAACAAGAAAAGAAAGCAATCCTTACACAATGTTGGAAGTGCGGTTTTGAAATGCAAGCGATGAAGGTATCAATGAATGAATCTATCTCAGTAACTGTTACCCATTATAAAAATAAAGGATCTCTTAGATGTGTTTGTGTCTTTCGAACTACCAGTTCCAAATTACCATCACTTCAAACGAAAATGTGCGGTTTCGTAGCAGAGGCAATATTGCAATGAGTTGGGGTCGCGTTAACAGCAAGTGGATGCTTGAGTTAGCATTGGAATGAAACATTCAGAACTGCCTAACGACATTCTAAGGCAGCAGCTTCCGCTCCTGCCCGCTCCCTCCCTCCTCAACCCAACTTCATCGGCTACATCGCGACTCCGCCCCTCCTCCGGCGCGTCGTCGCCACTTAACCTCCCGTCCCTCCCGCCCCCGCGCCGCCCCGCGCCGCCCCGCGCCGCCCCGCGCCGCCCCGCGCCGCCCCGCGCCGCCCCGCGCCGCCCCGGCCGCCCCGCGCCGCCCCGCGCCGCCCCGCGCCGCCCCGCGCGCCCCGCGCCGCCCCGCGCCGCCCCCGCGCCGCCCCCGCGCCGCCCCAGCGCCGCCCCCGACTTCTCGGCCGCCGCAGCCGACCCAGCCCATCCTCCTTCCCTCGCCCTCCGCCGCCCTCCGAGACCCCCTCACAGAGGTCGCCTCTTCTCCTCACCGCCCTCCTGCCGCACCTCCTCCACCGCTAGGCGCCGGGCCCGCCCCTCCCCGACCTGCTCCTCCCCACCGCCCCGCCCCGCCCCCGGTCCGCTCGACAGTCGCGTGCAGCGGTATCTTCGGCGGAACGGAGGTTGCGTCTCCACCGGCCGACCACAGCGCTCCTGGCGGCGCCGCCGGCGTCACCTGGGGGGAGGGGGCGGTAGGCGCGGAGGGAGAGCGCCAGATAATGAGGTCGTTACCTCGTCTTCATCACGTCTAAATGCAAATGAGAGGCGGTAATAGCGTCGAGGGCCGCACTCGGCCCCGCCGCCGCCCCTGCCTCCGCCCCCGTCGCCACGCCGCCGCCCTCGCTGCCGCCACCCGCACGGCCCTCGCGAGCCCTCCGGCCTCAAATTAAAATGTCCACCCTGCGCGCGCTGAAATGCAGCTGATGCGCGCTCCGGATCGCTCGCGAGGGCCAGAGCGAGTGCACGCTCCTTTTCTTACTCTCGACTTTAAGAGAGTTACGAGGCACAATTAATACAGCACAGAGAGGAATTTGGGAACGGAATTAAAGTACTAGAGAGTGGTTTTCAACAACCAGTTATGTATTCGATTTTGATGAGAACAGTTAAAAACGTTTCAACACCAAGACAAAATATAATGCGTTTGAAACTGGTCAGATCACACAATTTACTGTATAGTAAAGTGATAATGTATGTTTATCAGTTATTTAAATGGACCTGAATAATTACAGATATCTTAGCACTACGTTTAGAAACTTTAAAATATATAAAGAAATTCTTTCAAACTTTATTGAAATGAATTGTGAAGTTAATAAATTTTATTATACCTTTGTCCCACACCACTACTGTAAATCTGGGAGAAAATTTATCGTAAGGAAGTATATATCGAAGACACAGGAGATGGAACGATAACAATATTTTCCAGCCCAAAAAATGTTTAAAAAAATTAATTCTGTGCTGACCCGGAGTGTATATGCCCCGTACTTCCCAAGAATTGTGGGTTTCATTTCGATTACAGACACCGCTGTTTTCATTAAGCAGTAGAAAACCTTCATCACTTTTAATTAACATTGGTTCAAAGTCTCACTGCGTTTATGCTCTTTCATGCATAAACAAAGGCATCAAGTTCAATAGCAGTAAATAATTGAATATTTTTAATATTTTATGTATCACAGGTAGTTATTTATCTTCTTTTTAGTTAATCAGCATTCAATAGGTACTATTTGCGTACGCGAATATTTTAGTAAATGTATTAAAACATCCAAGACAAATTCGAGTAATATAATTCATGAGAGCGTATATTGTGCTTCATTGTACGCACCACTTCTGACAATATTGAAAATACAAAATGTCAGGGGTGAAAAGGACAACCAAGTGGAAATATTGCAGAAGGTGAAAAGATGAAGTACGTCACGAAGACTCTTGAAGGAGAAGTAGCCGACCTTCGCAGCACAGAAAGTACATACGTAAGTGTAAAGAATTTATAATATAACAGAAGCCTCATCTGTTCAGCGTTCCAATAGCTTGTGTGAAATTTGACGCGTCAATAAATTGTACAAAAAGTATATCTCTTTTACACTTAATTTCCATGTGAACGATAAAATTCTTAATAAACGTACCGCTAGCGTACGGTCCAACAGCAGCGCAAAATTCCACACAGAAACTCTATCACCCCCCCACCACACACACACACACACACACACACCTCAACCACACACAACAGACGCATCCAACCACACAACCCAACACACACTCATAAAACCATACACAGTAACACACTCACACACCCATGCACACACGCAAATACGCAAACTTTTTCTCGGAGAGCATGGGTTGAGAAGTGGATATTCGTGCGAAAGCCAAATTGTTTCCCTTTTCAAGATCTGGCTGACGAAGTTGACCGGGTGGGAGGGTGGATGTAGTCGTAATTGACTTTGCGAAAGCATTCGACACAGTAGCGCATGATCTACTTATTGAGAAATTATTAACTTCAGGAATTGATGCTAGAGTTGTGAAGTGGATAAGCGAATTAGAGACAGGAAACAAAATGTTTGAATGGGAACTCAGTTTCCGACTACGGGTATTCAGGGATTCCACACAGAAGTGTTTTAAGGCCATTACTTTTCTTAGCGTACGTGAATGATCCTCACGTTAACATACAATCAAAGGTGCGTTTATTTGCTGACAATTGTATTATATACCTAAAAATCAAAGGTAGCGCTGACGAAAAAATATTACAGCAGGATTTAGAACATTTACGTGATTGGGCTCAAAGAAAAATGATATGGGAATTAACGGATCAAAAAGCAAAACAATAACGTTCCGGCGGAAACGACACTATGAGGAATCAGACTATCGTTTATGTGAGCTCATCATTCCAAGAGTCTTAGTATGCAAGTATTTAGGCATTCATCTAGATAGTACATAAGGGTGGGAGAAACATAAAAATAAGGTAGTGATAAAAAAATGGAATTCCTTGCATTTCTTAATGCGAATTCTAAAGAAACGTTCTGCAAACGCCAAAGAATTAGAATGGAATACGCCCTCTCATGGAATATGGAGTGGCATGTTGGGATTCGTACAGAAATTTCATTGGAAAATGTAAATAGAATACATAGGAAAGTGAATAAGTTTACCCATAGAACTAACGCAATTAAAAAGTCATGGGAACCTCTGGAAACGAGAAGTACAAGGGTGATCTTTTGCTCTAATAAATCGTACTTAGGTCAACCAGCTTGGAAGGTAATTCACGTTAGACTAGAAAAAAATTTCCGTCGAGCAATCACACCCACAAAATTTAAACAAGGAAAGAACATTCAGATCACAAATTTTCCTTTTGTAACAGAGCAATTAGAGGTTGGAACAGTGTACCCGCAGCAACGTTCAAAATTTTTCCTCTAAGTGTCCGAAGTTTTAGAAATAAGTTACAAGAAGCTGAGAGTAATAGATGTTAAACGAGTAAGTTCTGTGAAGTGCTGATCAGTGTAATTCAAAGAAAAACAGTGTACTGCAGTGCAGTGCAGTGAACGCGATAATGTCCTTTTTCTATTTTAAGCTAGCCAGTAGCTATGTAGATTGTATTAATTTTTATTTTCACCAACATACAATTATTGAATATCATGACAGTTGATATAATTGTTATCGGTACATACCCAATTGCAGTTCACATTAATTTAAACACACCGACACACCATACAACCACCAAAAACCTCAGCATCTCACACACCCATGCATACACGCAACCACACAGCGACACACGCATACAACCACACAATCCAGACACTCAGCCACACATCCACACGATCATACACACGAGCACACTCGCACACCCATACACACAAGCAACCATACATTCCTTTACAAACAGCACCACCACACACCCACGGCACCGCACAACTGCCTCCACGTCCAGCCCTTTCCCTTTCCCTGCAGCATCGGGCACCCTGCAAGCAAGCTCACGTGGGGGGGGCGGGGGCGGGGCGGGGCGGGGCGAGCGCTATGCTAATGCGCCGAGTTTATGGAGGCGGCGGCCGTTTGTCGCGACGCACTCGGCGCGCGTCCGCCGCGGCCCAGGGCGGCAGCTATCGGAAACCCGGGGCGCGGAGTGCTCGACCGACGGCCGCGCTGCCGTGGACGCCT
The DNA here is from genome assembly GCA_964035755.1 of Teleogryllus oceanicus. Classification (NCBI taxonomy): domain Eukaryota; kingdom Metazoa; phylum Arthropoda; class Insecta; order Orthoptera; family Gryllidae; genus Teleogryllus; species Teleogryllus oceanicus. The sequence continues at coordinate 78,958,617 of CAXIVR010000011.1, read as the reverse complement.
GCCGCCGCCGTTATCGTCCCCGCCGCGCCGGCGCTCCCGCGGGCGCGCTCCCGCCCCGCCACGCCCCGTGCCCCGCCCGCGCCCGCGCCCCGCCCCACCCCGCGCCCTGCCCCGCGCCCCGCCCGCGCCCCGCCCGCGCCACGCACCGCGCCCCGCCCGCGCCCCGCGCCCGCGCCCCACCCGCGCCCCGCCCGCGCCCCGCCCGCGCCCGCCCCGCGCCCCGCCCGCGCCCCGCCCGCGCCGCCCGCGTGCCCCGCGCCACTCCTCCTGCGCCGCCCTCTCCTCTTCACCCTGCGCCACCCCGCGCCACCCCGAGTCGCCCGCGCCGCCCCGCACCACCCGCACCATCTCACCCCGCTTCTCCCTGCGCCGCCCCGCTCCTCTTCGCCCCGCGCCGCCCCGCCCCCCGCATCAATCGGTGGAGCGATGCACACGCTGGCTGCGGAGGAGCACGTTAACCTCACTTCCTCATCGCTTTTCAGGGCTATTTACCTTATTATGCACCGGGGGGTGGCTCAATGCATCAACTGATGTTACTGCAGTGCCTCCAACTGGGAGGTCCTTGGGCGGCAGGATTTTCGACACTAGCTTTTCAGCTAGGTCAAATTCAGTCGCTGTCTGGACGAGAATTCTAGCGGTAGGTTTGCGTGGTTTCTCCGATCATCACCTGGGAATGTCGGACCTAACAAATGGACCCCGGACCGCGCGCGATCTTTCCTTCCTCTTCCTTGTCCTATCCTCTCCCCTTACATACACACACAGACACACTAACATGCACTACACTATCACAAGGAAACTTAGGTCGGGTCGCTGGTCGGGAGCTTAGAGCTTGTCCCGGCTGGAGCGGTGCCCCGCTGGAAGGAGAGTCCTGGTTAGGGGGAAACCCCTCTAGCCGACGGTAGGTCGGCGCCGGATCTCGCCATTCAGCAGGGGAAGATCACCGCCACCTCCCGAGAAAAAACATGCACTGCACTTACGGGAATAATGACCAAAGCCGTTGTCGCGCCCGGAAACACGAAAAAATCAATCAATGAAGCCCCTCGCGGATCAATCGACGGAGCGATGCACGCGCTGACTGCACATTGACCTCATTTCCTCATCGCTATTGAGGGCCATTTACCTTATGACCAGAAAAGCAGATTTACCTTGTTGTGCATTAACACTAAGTACAGTGGATTCTTGCTGACTCGTCGCCGCTTTGATTTAATGGAGCTGCCCTTTGATGTATTTATTGTCAAAATAGAATTAAATCTTTATGTGACGATTGGGAGAGAAGTGTAATGTGGGAACGTTTTCTTGAGATCTACAAAGACTACCACATTCTATGGTAGCTCATTAATGCTACGTTCCTAAAATTCCGTTTGATGATTTTGAAGGCGAACTATTTTTATCTTAGAAAGCAGCCAGACATGTAGTTATGATGGTAGGAGTTATTATTGTGATTTCAAATTAAATCAGTTTCCAAAAATCTTCAATACTTAGTATTTGCTTCTATTTATCCAAGTAACTTGGTAGTGTGTAACTTGGTAGTTACTTGGATAAATAGGTGCAAATATTATTTATTCACGACTTTTGCAAATTGTGAACTAATTTGAAATCAGGATAAAATTATATTCAAGTCAATCGAGTGTACAATGTTTATTATATAAAGTAATTCATTATTGCTTAATTATAATAGTAGGAACATTCTTATCAGACCCAAAAAACTGTAAGGTTCTTTTTTAATGAATGTTATCGGAGCTGTTTTTCAAATCGGAGCTGTTTTTCAAGTTAGACAACCACTTATCAGAAGATCCAGGTCACTATTTCAAATATTAACAGTCCTAATGATTTCACTGCTGCAAAACATTTGCTAGTACGTGTCTTAAGTAATACAAAATGTGATCAAGGTGCCTTCAAATTTCTAATGACAAGTATCTTACTATCCGCAAATAATTAATAAAATCACAATGGCAGAAAAATTTTACTTTATTCTTCTACACTAACACTCTATTCATATGAAATGCTATTAACACTTCCGTCAAATATTTTAGTTTTGTGCGTTTCTAAATACATTTAAAATGCATCTAGAGGATCTTCAAAGTACAAACTCGTCTATAAACAAGATGAAAATTGCTTTTTCCTTGTTGAAAATTTCGGAAATCCATCCCATGGCACTGCCTCTGAACCCGACCCGGAGGTCGTAGGTTAGATTGGTTGGTTTGGTTTGGTTTTTTCGTGTTTCCGGGCGCGTCAACTGATTTGGTCATTAGTCCCGTTCGTGTAGTGCATGTGTTTGGCTCGCGAGGTGGCGGTGATCTTCCCCGGCCGGATGGCGAGATCCGACACCGATCTATTAGTGGAGTTACCCCTTACCAGGACTCTCCCACCAGCGGGCACCGCCCCAGCCGGGATAAGTTCTAAGCTCCCGACCGGTCTCCCGGAATATATGGTAGTGTAGTGCATGTTAGAGTAAGTGTATGTGTAAGAGGGAGAGGATGGGACAAGGAAGAAGCAGGAATGATCGCGCGCGGTCCGTGGCCCATTTGGTAGGGTTCTGCTCCGGCATTCGCCTGGTGTTGATGGGAGAAAACACGGAAAACTACCTATCAGAGCATCCGGCCGCTAGAATTCTCCTCCAGGCAGCGACTGAATTCGACCTAGCTGAAAGCTAGTGTCGAAAATCCTGCCGCCATGGGAGTGGGAACCTAGGACCTCCCGGTCAGAGGCGCTGCAGTGGCATCAGTTGATGCACTGAGCTACTGCTCCCGGTCCGTAGATTTGAGTGGCAGGATTTTCGACACTAGCTAGGTCGAATTCGATTGCTGGCTGGAGGAGAATTCTAGCGACCGACAGCTCTGCTGTTTTCCGTGCTTTCTCCGATCAACACCAGGCGAATGCCGGTTTCCCTCACAAACGGTCCACCAAACGCGCGAGATCTTTACTTCCTGCGCTATCCTCTCCTTTATTACACACTTACATTTACATGCACTACACTTACTCATATGCTGGAAAACCGGCCTTGCGCTTAGAGCGTGTCCCGCTTGGGACGGCGACCCGCTGGTCGGAGATACCTGGTTGGGGACAACCGCGCTCACGGACGGGGACGTAGGCATTGGATCTGTCCATTTAGCGGGGAAGGATCTGCGCCATCTCCCGAGAAAAAGATGTACACGCACTAAGTGTACGGGATTAATTTATGCGTCCATTATCAAGAATCAATCAATCAATCAATCATCATCAGTATTAGTAAATTGTCCAATTATCGAGTCTTCCATCTCAAAGCCTTCCATACCCGATAGACTTTTAACAGACTATACTTTCAACAACATTCACATTATTGTTTAATTATAATTTTTAAACGCCCATTCACCATCAAATGTTAACAAATAATAGCCTAACTTCGGAAAGGCATGGTTATTTTCTCGCAGTAGTACGATTTTCACAGTGCGTGTCCTCTTCTAATATATATTTTCTTCGCTCTCTCATTGGTTCTCCTCTTCACTTACATTTTATTGGTTGTCTTTCCACAAGAGATAAAGCTCTTCGTTCCTTTGTCTAGTGCGATATATGTTGTCAGGAATGAAACGTACGGTCCCGTTTCCATTGATTTCAGTTCTTTTTTATCACAGCGTGTCCGTAACTTACAACCGTTCTCTAAATCAAGTAAATTCTCGGTGAAATTTATTTCGGAACACTGTTTTCGGTTGTTAACGTATTGTTTATTGCGGACTATTTTGTATTTCAAGAGAGGTGAAACGAAAGAGGTTTGGATATATTTTGCCCATATTCTGCGAGGTACCTAGTAGGTTGTATGCTCTTCTCCCAAGCGGCTGGCTTAAAAGTTATTCTTTGCAGCTGTAGGCAGTAAATTGTAGTTAACGATTTCAGAGCCAATTTTCAGCCAGATTTCGAAAATAAAAGTTTATGGTAACTTCATAAATACTGTAATACCTTTACCGTATGAAACACACTCACTTATAATCTGAAAATAAAGTTAAAAACAGATACAGAACATTATTAAACAAACATGCCATCATTATGATGAATTCATTGCCAATATCGTATTTTATAGTAGCGATATTCTGTCGACATTTAAGGTGATTTTTTATTCATATTAATGAATTTGTAGTAGGTATTACTACTCTGCATATTTATTGTTAAAAAAGCAGAAATTATATTATTTATATGAGTATCAAACAAATCTCTTATAGCATTATTGTATTATTGTATAGCTTATTGTACATAATCCGAGGATAATGAAACTAGTTCTGTAACAATATATTATGCAAATAGTTTATATAGTTAAGCTTTGTTGCTCAAGTACATGTTTTGAATACGAGGACGCTACAAGAATTTTTTAAATAGTTTTATTACCTTGTCGACAATTATTTGTCTTTCAAAGGTTTTTATGTTACATTTTATATACAATCATTTTAACTACATTTCATCATACATGTACAATGTTTGAAGACAATAATATTGGAAACTAACATCTAAGGGAGAAGGGTCCTTCAGAAAAATACCTACAATATTAATTTAAATTTTGAACTTCTTTACAGCTAATTAAGGAAGATATAGTAAATCTTTAGAATATCTTGATTTGATTCGTAGAAAAAGATGACTAATTTACTTAGAGTGTACAAAGGGGAATGAAAGAGAAAGTAGAAATAGGAAAAAGTTGTAGAATGTTTTTAGAGGTTCATAGATAATTCTTTTAAACTTTGATCATTTATGATATACCATGAAGCTTTTAAAACATTTCTTAAAAATGTATTTTGCAGTACTTCCAGTTTTTGAAGGTTGCTTTTAGCGGAACCTCCCCAAATTGGGCATGCGTAGGTCAGTGAAGGTCGTATAATGTATTTAAATATTATTAATGCTGAGTCTATTGATAATTTTGATTTTCTACTTATGAAGGATAAAATTTTATTTTTTTGTGTTGTTTTTGGCTATTGATGTTATGTGGGATTTTTTTAAGTTAATTTGGTATCTATTTGGAAGTCCAAGATATTTAACGGGACTGTCATTTGGAAGCCATTTAACTGCATGGTTACTGGAAGTGAATGAATTAAAGTAAGATTATGAAGCTTGGCAAAAGCTATATTTTATATAAAATCATTACTAATTGATAATAGAATCAAAGTTAATTTGGAAATACCTTTATTGTAAAGTTACGGGTATTTGACATCTGTGCGAGAAAACTCGGCAGTAGAATCATTTTCTCGCTAGAATTGGCTGAATGTGTTATGATGCAATTATTCGTGCCATAAACAGCAAATATGTCATCATGTGAGGCATGATTTCTTGTAAAGAAAAAAGATCGTTTATAATGCTGAAATGAAACAATATCATGTTCAGCCAATATCAGCCAGCGAATCGCGAGGTGGTGTGGAAACCGCACAGCCGACCGCATCGCACCAATCAAATCGTGGGGAGGAGACAATCGCATGGGGAACATTGTAATGAAATTCTTTTTCTTCAAAAATTAACTTTGACTCTCTTATTGAAATTTAATGGTCCTATACAAAATATATCATTTACAACTCGTTTCTTAAGTGTTTTATTGCATAAATAAAAGTCTTGAAAGCTAGCGACGTTAGGAGCAATTTTTTCAATTAGTATAAATGCAATAAAGCAACATTGCAGACGAGTTGTATATTTCATTTAGTCATATTGTTTTCCACTTGTTTCCAAATAATTTTTAATACTTCAGCATAAATTCGCCTTGAAATGGTTTTAATTAAATTTTTTGAAACCAAATTCAACATTTCAAGAAACGTACTCTCAAATTGTTTTCGTTGAGTATTATACGGGTATTTGATATGACTTCTTTAATGACATCCAGTATTAGGAAAAAGTTTCTTCTGTCTTACATAGCGCTCAAAATTAAATCATCCTATGCAGTGACATAAGCGAACCATCTTTCATTGGTGTTAAATACTTTAAATGATATATATTCTTCAGTTTTATTGAGATAATCTCCTTTAATTTTATTCACCTCGTTTCAAAACTTTTCCTAAAGTCAATTCAAGATATCGTCACTTATAATAAGTTCTTTATTTACCAATAAATAAATATTTTATAATTCAACAAAAGCACGCAAAAAATTTACTTGATCATAAAAAGTACTTTACGAATAGAAAAACTCAGAACACCTATCTAATTTTCAGTTTCAACTTTTACATTTTAAAAATTATTTGAACACACAATTTCTTGACACGGCTGTCCTACAACATTATTCGAATCATGATCTGTATTTCACATAAAGATGAGAGTACGCACAGAAGAAACGGATAAAGATAAAACCCAGAACTTTCGACGGCGATATGAATTCCAGTTGGCATTGCCTCTCTCGTAAAGTGCGGCGTAAAAATATTCAACGTTACACATTCACGATCGGAACCATAGTAGTTTCCAAGTCATCAAACGCCAGGCTTCTGCCTCTCTTTCCTCTTCCCCACCTCCTACGCGCTTCCATCGACGCCTTCTGTCTTCAAAAAGTCAAATTGATTCTCAGCGCAGTTGGAAATGGCTCCCATACGTCGCAGAACATCGCCCAGGCGGATCTCTCCACTCCCTATAGAACGGCCGCCCACAAAGGGATCTCTCTTATTTGTGACTTGTTCCACCGCGGCGTCCGACGAAGCTTTCCATCGCGCTGAGGGAGGAGCACACCCAGCCTGGAAGAAGGGCTGACGAAGGGGATGGAGAGGGAACGGAGTGTTTAAAAGGACAAAGAATCTCGAAACGAGAAAGGTTAAGACAGAAACGGAGGGAATAAACAAAGTTTGGGACGAGTCAAAAATAAATATGCAAGGGAGGCTGAGCGTCCGAGCGGGCGCCAAGAAGCGAAGGAGAAAAGGCGAAAGGAGCGCGAAGAGTGACTGCAAGGAATGCGGCGTCCTTCACCACCTGGAACGGCCAGTCCGAGCCCATAACGTCGCTGATTGCCCTGGGCGAGCCCACACAAAACATTCAATTTCCGCCGGAATGTTTCTGCAGCATTCGAGAGGTCCCAGGCGGGCAGTCGAGCGCACGATTGCTCTCCTTCGGCCCTCTCCTCCAGGCAGGGGCCCCCCCAACATTCAATTTCCGGGTGGAACCCGCCCCCGCCCCGCCCCCGCGCCGGGCCTGTCCATAATATTGTGATAGCCGCGCCCGCATTCCGCGCCCGCCGCGCCGCACCGCGCCGGTGGAATCCCTCGCCCCTGGAGAAATTCTCGGACCCCGCGCCCGCGCCTGCATGATGGACGCCGCCCCCGCACCGGCCACTGCACCGCACGCGCACGGGGGGGGAGCGCCCGTAGCTCATTTGTCGTCGTTGAGGAGCAGTAATCGAGAAGGTGATGCGAGGGGGAGGGAGTGAGGGCGGAGGACGAGAAGAGGAGAGGGAGAGAGAGTGGAAGAGGGGGAGGAGGGGGGTGAGAGAAACGGGGAACGGTGAGATGGAGGGAGATAGAGGTGAGATGGAGGGAGATAGAGGGCGGAGGAAGAAGAGGGAGAGGGAGGGAGAGTGGAAGAGGGGGAGTGAGGGGTGGGTGAGAGAAACGGGGAACGGGTGAGATGGAGGGAGATAGAGGGCGGAAGACAAGAAGAGGGAGAGGGAGGAGAGAGTGGAAGAGGGGAGTGAGGGGTGGGAGAAACAGGGACAGGTGAGATGGAGGAGATAGAGGGCGGAGGACGAGAAGAGGGAGAGGGAGAGAGAGGGAAGAGGGGAGTGAGGGTGGGTGAGAGAAACGGGGAACGGTGAGATGGGGGAGATAGAGGGCGGAGGAAGAGAAGAGGGAGAGGGAGGAGAGAGTGGAAGAGGGGGAGTGAGGGGTGGGTGAGAAACGGGGAACGGGTGAGATGGAGGGAGATAGAGGGCGGAGGAAGAGAAGAGGGAGAGCGAGACATAGAAATAGAGGCAGTATGTCAAAGTGAGATAGATTAGATGTGAGTTCACTGGTTTTGGAATTGCTATCGTTGATTGATATGCATCTCAATCAACGCTAGAGGGTTAGTTATTGCGTTTAGCGTAAGGATTATTAAAATTGGATATTATTCTCTCAATACACGTTGAAACTGTTATAAAACAAATTAACTATATGTAAGCAAGCGATTTAAGTTTTATGTGAAAGGTTAAGTGTTTGTCAGTGATGGCAAAGCGCGGATTGCATGCGACTTGAGTGAAGCTCAAACAAAGACAGAGACTTAAGTGAAAGTTATTTTATTTTGCAGTGGAAATGGCAAACGTCCAAAAACTTGAGAACTATTTTTTTATGGTTTAATCACACGTCAATAGGAAAACTTTTCGAGCTGTTGCGACCAACCACGTAGAACTGAATTACGCAAATTTTCTTGATTGAACCTGTAATCTTTCAATGCGATATTTGAAACAAAAATTACAAATGGAATAATAAGTTTATAAAAATCTTTGAAATTGTAAACTCTGTGGAGATCCACTAAGAGTGAGATAAATTTTGGGTATCAATAGTTTTACTTTCTCGTATACGTACGTATTTACGAAGTAATATACGTAGTATAGAGAAAGTTATGTAATCTGCTGTAAAACACGGCAATTTTTTTACAGAAAAGCCCGTCCTGATTTAGAAAAAGTGGATAAATCTATTTCTAAGTGTAGTAAATTACTCCCATAACACGTTATGTCGTCAGATTTCATGAATACCGAAAAAGTGTTGTCTTTTTCTAAACGTCAGTCCATCTGTCTGTCCGGGTAGAAAACTAATATAAAAAGTCAAAATGTGCCAATTTGTAGCAATACTAGTTTTCCTTTCTCGCTACCGTTTACCCAGTAGAGAGTAGGTTATGTAATACTGCAGGAAGAAGGGTCGATTTTTCGCCAGAAAGATTCTAATCTCCAGGTAACGAAAAATTGGATCAATCCAATTGCTAAATTTAGAAAAAGAATCCTCTAAACATGGTGTAGCTAGAAGTCCTATGAAGCCCTGGGACATTTTCAAAATTTCCAAAAACATGGCCCCAACGTTTTTGATTAAATTTTATTGGTGAATAATGTGAATGACGTTTAAGGGAATGGTACGGTGTCATGTTCGTTGAAAACCCAGATTTTTCGAAGATTGCAACATTTCAAAATATTTTCGCAGTTTACCTACAACTTAAATACTGACGATAGAGATTATTTTCCTTAATGAAATCTGATAATTAATGATATATTTTGAAATAATTTCATGAGCAATGTTTCAAAAATTTGAGAAGTTTTGCCGAACTATACGAAAAGTACTAGGTAATTTTTAATTTTGTTAAAACAGTTTTTGTCAAAAACGGCGAGTTAATTTTGACCTCACTTAGCGTATGAGAGAATGATTGGGGTTACATGATCGATAAAACCTCTCATTTTGAAAAATTGCAAAAATTCTATTTTTGGCGTCTACTTGGGCTGGTACAACTACAATTATTGCAAATATTTTTTATATTAAATGTGTTTTTAAAGACATATTTCAGATGCATAATTTTCCAAAATATATGAGTATTTTGTGAAATTATGTGTCAAAAATAGGCAAATTTAATGCTCTTCAATCCATTTTTTCTTAAAACGGCAAAAAGGCTGATTGAATTTCGATCTTAGATATCGTTATTGACATGAAAATGGTGCAGGTCTCATGTTCGTTAAAATCCTTAAGTTTTCGAAAATTGAAAAATTAAAATTGAACGTCTTCATGCAACTACAATTGTGAACATACATTTTTTCTAAATGAAATATGTTCTTCAAAAACAGATTTTTAAATAATTTCATAATAAATATTTCGATAATATGAGAATTTTTTTGTAATTTGGCGTCAAACTTTGTCACCCGCTTCAAATTTCCTGCTCTCCGTGATCGTTATTTGAGAATTGTTTGGAATTATGTAAAGCATGGAGATAATCCAAATTTTTGTCCGTGTTCCGAGAAATTTACTTGCATCTAAAAAGTATTGAAATATTTTCTTTCAAGCTATCCGCAACCTTGAATTGAAATTAGGTTTGTGTTTTAAAATTACGATTTAAATATAATGGGAAAAACTGGTCCGCGAGACGGTAGCTGTATTCCTGTGAATTTCGTCTCATTGTTGGAAGAAGAGAAACTGTAAGAAACACTGTGGTAATTGGCAATTTTGTGCTTATATTGGCTTGAAAATATTTACTTTCATCGCCTAATATTCTATTATTTGTAATGAGTTGTACAAAAAATAATGAATGAGATATATTAATTCGGAGAGAAATTGCGGTAAAAATATAATTACATAACCATTTGTAGCAATCCGCGTAAGAAAGTATGTGCTGATACAGCGCCACTAGTTTTACAACATTTCAAAATTTCTGTATTTTAAGATTTATTTCGCAATTTTATCCTATTTGTAATATTTTGAATATATTTAATTGGCCGGTAATATTATTAGCGACACTTTTTATAGTGCTTTAACACTCGAACATGCAAGTAGACAATTCAAAATAATATTCGAGCTGTTTTTGAGAAAATACTTGTTTGAAAATATCCTATTAAATGACGCAAAATTACACAAAAAGTAATCATATTTTCGAAAACTTATATATAACTTTATTTCAAAGTCTGCCTTTCAACAATGCATTTTATTTTTAAAAATCTCTATTTTGAATATTGTAATTGTAAAATGGCGATGGAGGAAAAATAATTGAAAATTGATAATCAACAGATTCATCATAGCATCTTCCAACATTTCTCAGACATTCTACATTAACGAAGTGAGGCAGGTTTGTAGACGCTTCTGTTGTGAGGCGTTGACAACAGCGCCGTAACAACAAGAGCGGAGAGGGCAGCGCCGGCGGGTGGCGCGAGGGTGCTCAGCGCCAGGGCCAGGGCCAGGGCCAGGGCCGCTCGCTCCTCCTTTAACGGAAGCCGCGCGCGCGCCTCTATTTGCGGTCGGGGTTGGTTGGTTAGTTGATTAGTGAATCCGGGCGCATCAACAGCTATGGTTATTAGTCCCGAAAGTGTAGTGCATGTTTTCTCCTCGAGACATGGCGGTGATCTTCCCCGCTGGATGGTGAAATCCGGCGCCGACCTACCGTCGGGTCCTACCGTCCTATGGGCAACCTTAACCAGGACTCTCCACCAGCAGGGGACCGCCCCAGCTGGGACAAGCTCTAAACTCCCGACCGGTCTCTCAGAATATGTGGTAGTGTAGCGCATGTTAGAGTAAGTGTTTTGTGTGTGAAAGAGAGAGGATAGAACAACGAAGAGAAAGGAAAGATCGCGCGCGGTCAGTGGCCTGTTTTTAGGGTACTCTTCCGGCATTCGCCTGGTGTTGATCATAGAAACAACGGAATACTACCCATTAGAGCAGGAGGCCGCTAGAATTCTCCTCCGCACAGCAACCGAATCCGACCTAGCTGAAAAGCTAATATCAAAATCCTGCCGCCGTGGGGAGTGTAACCTAGAACCTCCCGGACAGAGGCGTTGCAGTGACAGCAGTTGATGCACTGAGCTACCGCTTCCGGTCCAGTCGGGGAGACGCAAAGGAGGGATGCAGCGCTGTGGAGGATGAAAGAGGAAGGCGGCGGCGGCGTAAATGGAGACGCTAGCCAATGAGGGAAAGCGATGGTCGCTCATTTTCATTACTTCAAAACAAAAGCTTTCCTGAGGGCGAATATGGAAGGGAATGCTAAGACAAGATATTGATGATATGTTGGTGTCCGGGGAAATTCGTAAGTTGAGTTATTAATGACTTCATATTTGTAGGCATTTCATTTTCAATGTGAGGCATCATTTAAAATGTGAAAAATAAATAATGAAAATTAAATATGAATTAAGAAAAAGGTGTCTAAATGAGGTGGACTTTTAGGTATCTAACAAGATCAGCACCACACAATGCCTACCCCGCGGGCATTCTGCACCCAAGAGCCGTGTTACAAACCAAGCGTAATGTAATATTAACGTATCACGGTCGCCAGCTGAATGAACAGAATAAAAGGAATTATGACTACGTATTGGTCCTAATGGAGTTGAGCGGAATTAACACAAAAATTCTACGAATCGGACATTCGTTAGGGTGCTATTTTCAAAGGGAAAAGTACATTCGGAGGAATGGAATGAAAAGTACATTCATTTCAAAGGGAAAAGCACATGGTTCAAAATACCTAAGTGAGTTTCAACTATAGAGACACAATCCAACTTCACTTACGACAACTATTTATTACAAAGGTAACTTACAAATAACAATCAATATTCCTCTTAGTTGCATAACAGTGGTGTAAGAAGAATGAAACAGAATTACTAACATTAAACAATCTTAGCGTAAATTTAGAAAAACACAGAAGGGCACATTGCTTTTAGAAACATGAATTTAAGCAGAATGACTACGTCAACAGTCAGAATTTACTAATAACCCATTTTAGGATCAAAAACGGCTGACGTACATTAATAACATGACAAAAGTTTCACATTTAGAAGCCTTTCATTACAAAAATACATAAATTGAGTGATAAGCTGTAAAGAAATGTCTTACACTTTAAAACAACGTAAATGTTAACAACATTAAAAATAACCTTAATCAGCGACCTACAGGTTGCCACGAACTTTTACGTAATTGATGGAATTGCATTGATTACATAGCATATCGCCTTATTCTTAACATTAACTATAGTGCCACTTTTTCCAAAACGCCGTTTGAACACTTCAGTGCCAACTGCGGCTTGATACCGAGCGACCTTGTATAGCCGCTCACGGGGCCAACAAACGGAGTGCTATAAGTAGGTCACGACTTCACTACCGTACGGGCCCTTCCTCCGTCTAGTAAGTGCTCCAGAGGTCCAATGCGCTTCTGTCGACTTACTCAAGACCTGGAGCCATTTGCTGCAACATTCAATCAAACAATTAGAGAATATGCAGACGTCGTAACATGTGAGACTGCGCCGCCATTACGCCCTACGCAGATCTACAAGGAAAACACCGCTTGTTAAGCTCGACGCGAGTTCCTGCTCTGTAAACATACATAATGTGTTTTCGCACCGTAAGCATACATAAACATAATGTGCTTTCGCACCGTAATCGTACGTAAGACAAAAGAATGACACTATAAAAGGCGATATTAACTTACAATAATCATTTGAAACTTAACATCGTAGAAATTAATCAATCCAATTCCATCATAGTCTGGCATAAAAGCCACTCCAAAAATTTAATATTTCAATGAGAACGCTCAAATAAAAACACAAGAATAAACCATATCGGCAAGTGCCGAGGCACACCAGTCACAGGCAAGAAGTTGGCTGAGGCGAGTGGCAAGAAATAACGGGCAGAGAGCCCCTTATATAGCCTCAGCAAAGGGGCGGGGTACCACCAGACGTCACTGTAGCGTGACGCAGTACCAATTGATAATGAAGAAGTTATATGCTCATTGCCTTTGCAAAGAATAGCCTATGGCGCTTTGTTATTAGGCAAAATGCAAAACATGTACATCGTGCAGGTTGCCTATATGCAGGCGTCTGTAGCCAGTGCACCTATTGTTCAGTGCACTTTAGCGGGCGCTAGTGGAAACTTATCATGTACATAGAGATATTTTTATTTTTCCTCAAAATATGGCTTTTCCAACCTTTTCAAAGGCAAACGAAGGCACCAATCAATCCCAAAAATGTTCTAAATTTGAGATTTTGTTAGTAGAAGCCATTTCTATGGTTGGTTTCCTTACAATGAGCATAAACCTGTTTTTAAAAGTCAAAAATTTATGTCATCAATTATTAATTTTGATTGTTCACCAAAAAATTGCTGTTTACAGCTAACAGTCCATCAAATAACATTTTTACACTTTTCTATGGCCATAGAATTACATGTTTAGGCTTTTAGCCACCAGATCTTGATTTATAAGTACTTAAAACATAAATTAAATACAGTACTTAAACTTAAATTTAAAAACTAAGCCTTATATCTAGATTTTACAATATTTGGCTCTTCAAATGATGGATGAGCTGGCTTCTCGGCTGAATCTTGATGAAACACAGTTTTTAAATTTAACAAGCCGCGTTCAGTTCAAGCCGCGTTCAGCCGCGAGTGGCGCAAGTGCAAGTAGTGGGGTTAGAGGTAACTTTGTGGGGAGGAGAGCAGCCTGCCATTGCAAAGTGAGAGTCAACGCTAGATTAAATGCCTGGGCGTCTAATAATCCACGCTTTGAAATTATTTGTTCACTTATTTGAATGAGTCATGTTACAAATTTCTAGATGCAATAGCCATAGGTTACTGTTTATATTTTTCTATAAGTTTGCACGTGGTATTAATCGACCTATTTTCTATTTGATTTTTTTTGCTATTCTGATTTTAAAACATTTTAAATCAGTGATCGTTTTTAAAAAATATTATTTAATTCTGCCTAACAATCATTTACAATTCAATAACTGATTTCACAAAAGCAATGTTATAATTTCCAAATGATAGTAAAACGAGTTAGCAATGAGCAAACGTCTCTGACGATATGTTACGAGCAATCATGAGATTATAATGGATTTTTTTAAATAGAATGCAAAGGACTTAATCTTTTTATGATTTCGAAACAATTATGAATAAAGTGTTTAAATTTTTTAATTTTTTTTAGTACGTATAAATTTTATCTATCGACAACAAACGAGACCAATATATTACAAAAGGCAATATTAGTTGAAAAAGTGTGCACGAGTAACAGAACCAAACTGACTTCATTTCCGCTTATTGCACCAATCTGCTTCAATTTCCATCCACGTCATTGAAAACATGCCAACAGCTTGTTGCTTCTCAGAACACCAAATCTTCCTCTTGCTTGTCATGACCTTCCAAGTGGAAAGTGTTGAAGCAGATGTAAAGGAAGTGACAGCTAATTTGAGTGTATCAGAAATGATGGAAGATGAATGGCATGAAACGGGCATGAAACGGGCTAAGACGTATTGCTTTCTTAGCAATGTGGTGCAGGTCAGAGACGGAGATCAAATATGGAGAAATAGAGTTGGAGGTGGAAGGGATAGCCATTATTGTGGAGAAGCTGTGAATAAACCGCAACTGTGGTGAAACTCTTATGCAACGTAACCGCCAGGGTTTGAAGATTGCAGCAATGGAGATGGCAGTGGGCACTGATGGCGATGGCACACGCTGTTTCAATTCGCGAAACCTTTCATTTCTTCCCCGGGCACAGGTAGGGAGCTAAAAAATTTCGCTCCCTGTTACAAAAGAATTCCACTGAGATTTGGCCTGACGTGGCAATGACTGTGACACAAACATCGCTGGTTCTGATCAAAGTGCTTCGTGACGAGCGGACTATCGAAATATGGTTTTCATTTGTTGTTTGTTTTTGATATGGCTTTTGAAATTGACTTTTGATTTTTTGTAGTGATAGAAGACACACAAATTTTCACCGTAGGTGTTTTGTAACAGTATGGACAGTTCTTGAATCTAGAAGACAAACGTAATAATGAAACGTGTGTTTTATAACAAAAGATTGATCCATCGATGAACCAGATTCTACACCTTCACAATGAGTCTTTAGTAAATCCACTGTATATTCATTCCAATATTGTCCACTGTGACAGAACGTAAGTCAGATTGGACCATATATCGACTTCTTAATTGTTATTAGTTACCGAAAATGCCTACGAAAATACCATAATAGGCTGCGAAAGAATCTGCTCTGTATTAGGAACATGATAAGGATTTTAGGCTTAGATTTTTCATTTGATGGACTTTTATGCACATACAAACGATCAGAAATTGCATACGATCATCGAAGTAGGTTCCAAAATTTTTAAAAAGTATACCCTTTAAATTCATCTAGAAGTTTAATATTTCCCCTTTGTGTGATATTCCTAAATGGCGTTTTAAAATATATCTCGAAAATTTTAATGTTATTGAGTTCTTGAAGCTACTTGTAACATAGTCATTATAAATAATGAAAAGATTATAGAAAAATAATTAGTAAAAACTTATAAAATTCTCATGGATAGGAAAAGAACGATTACAAAACTTCACTTTTTAGGATCAAACCAAAGTTATTAAAGTAATTAAATCTGCATATACATTTTCAAATATCTTGAATATCCATATTATATCTAGGATTTTCTTTTCAGTAGTAAAAATTCTTTTTCAAAGCCTCCCACGGAAGGATCACGTGCTCCTACAATCGTAACCCCCTCGGGCACGCATACTACATTTTTAGCATCCCTAATCTAAATTATTTATCACTGCAAAATTGCTAAGAAAATGTCATTCTCTACGCATCATCGACAACACTTAGTTAGGAATATGACATTACATGAAGAAGAAAAGTAAACGACCACTTTAATGTATTTAATTTTTACTCGTTTTGGTCGCAATGAATCTAAATCATAAATTCCATCTCACCACGGTCCATCTTCCTTTAATTGTATTCAACTAAGCGAAGAAAGCAGCAAGTGCAGCCAAGAGTGCAGCGCTGGGAAGTGCGAAGGGGGGCGGGCCTTAACTAGAGCGCTGGCAAAAACGCGCCCTTCGCCGGACACGCAGCTCGAGCACCGCAGGCGGTGGCGGTGGCGGTGGTGATGGCGGCGACGCGGTGGTGATAGTGGTGGTGGTGGTGGTTGTGGTGGTGGTTGTGGTGGTGGTTGTGGTGGTGGTGGTGGTGGTGGTGGTTGTGGTTGTGGTTGTGGTTGTGGTTGTGGTTGTGGTTGTGGTTGTGGTTGTGGTTGTGGTTGTGGTTGTGGTTGTGGTTGGGGTTGTGGTTGTGGTTGTGGTTGTGGTTGTGGTTGTGGTTGTGGTTGTGGTTGTGGTTGTGGTTGTGGTTGTGTGGTTGTGGTTGTGGTTGTGGTTGTGGTTGTGGTTGTGGTTGTGGTTGTGGTTGTGGTTGTGGTTGTGGTTGTGGTTGTGGTTGTGGTTGTGGTTGTGGTTGTGGTTGTGGTTGTGGTTGTGGTTGTGGTTGTGGTTGTGGTTGTGGTTGTGGTTGTGGTGGTGGTTGTGGTTGTGGTTGTGGTTGTGGTTGTGGCTGTGGTTGTGGTTGTGGTTGTGGTTGTGGTTGTGGTTGTGGTTGTGGTTGTGGTTGTGGTTGTGGTTGTGGTTGTGGTTGTGGTTGTGGTTGTGGTTGTGGTTGTGGTTGTGGTTGTGGTTGTGGTTGTGGTTGGCGGTGGCGGTGGCGGTGGCGGTGGCGGTGGCGGTGGCGGTGGCGGTGGCGGTGGCGGTGGCGGTGGCGGTGGCGGTGGCGGTGGCGGTGGCGGTGGCGGTGGCGGTGGCGGTGGCGGTGGCGGTGGCGGTGGCGGTGGCGGTGGCGGTGGCGGTGGCGGTGGCGGTGGCGGTGGCGGTGGCGGTGGCGGTGGCGGTGGCGGTGGCGGTGGCGGTGGCGGTGGCGGTGGCGGTGGCGGTGGCGGTGACGGTGGCGGTGGCGGTGGCGGTGGCGATAGTGGTGGTGGCGATGGTGGCGGTGGCGATGGTGGCGGTGGCGGCCGTGGTGGTGGCGGTTGCGATGGTGGCGGCGGCTGCGGCGGTGGTGGGTGGTGGTGGTGGTGGTGGTGGTGGTTGTGGTGGTGGCGGTGGCGAAATCGTTCACAATGCTAGAGCTCAGAGCCACTGCGAAGACGCGCGCAACGCGAGCCAGCAGGGTGATTGACTAGCGCCATAAGCCTCTTAACCCCTGGTGTGATACTAGGAAAATACTAACTATCCAGTTACTTTCACCTGATTTGGTAGGCAGAGTGATTGACGTGTATTTCCGTTGAAATTTCGAAATCGGTTTTCCGCAGCATTACATAACTTTCTCTTTACTACGTATATACGTACGTATACGAGGAAGTACAAAGGAAAAGGGGCAGCGGGAGGAGTGACGACAAAGTTCTGTTACGTTACCAGCGCAAAAACCGAAGCGTAGAATGCGAAACATGATGTGCGGGAGTGACAGGAAAGACGGAAACCACACATAGCATGCATGAATGATACGACGCAACAAATTACTGCACGTGAACACAGGTAGGGGAAGCAGTCGGGGGATGTAAATGACATGTAGGTATGGATCGGACAAAGTTGCGTGGGGTACAGTTGTAAGTAGTGATTACTATGAGTAATGAGGTGAGATCTAATGGTGTCGATATTGTGCTTTTTTTAGAAGTTTTCCCTATGCGGTTCGTAGTGCCATTTAAGTACAGTAGAATGTTTTTTTTTTGTTTTTGAGTATTTTTGATTGTACGAGGTGCACTTTTTTATTAAGGTGAAGAGCTCTCTTTACTTCGGTGTAACTTGTTCAGGTCCGCTAAGAATGTAAGAGACCGACTATTGTCTTCAAGAGTATAGAATTCCCTGTTCTTGCGGCGCTGTATACATTGGGACCACTCAACGGAGCATTAACACAAACACAAAAGGAACTGTCGTTTTGGCCAAACTGAGAAGTCTACAGTGGCCAGTTTCCGGTCATGAGCACGACATAAGATTTGAAGATGTTGATATTTTATCCCGTATGGAACACTACCATGCCCGTGTACACCGTGAGGCCATTGTTATTTATAAATATCCTTTTAATTTGAACAGTTAAGACGAAGGGGTAAAAGTCCACTCGATACGGACATCCGCACTCCGTCGGGTGAAGACTAAACCGTTCCTACGTCAACAGCCGACAACCGGCAGCGGTAGCTCAGTGCATCAACTGATGCCACTGCAGCGCCTCTGACCGGGAGGTCCTAGGTTCGAGTCCTGACGGCGGCAAGATTTTCGACACTAGCACTAGGCGAATTATCGCAGTCTGAGGAGAATACTAGCGGCTAGCTGCTCTGATCGGTAGTTTTCCGTGGTTTCTCCGATCAACACCAGGCAAATGCCGGAGCAGTACCCTACCAAACGGGCCACGGACCGCGCGTGATCTTTCCTTCCTCTTCCTTGTCCTATCCTCTTCCCCTTACACACACACTTACACTAAGATGCTCTACACTACCACATATTCCGGGAGACCGGTCGGGAGCTTAGAGCTTGTCCCGGCTGGGGCGGTGCCCCGCTGGTGGTGAGTGCTGGTTGGAAACCCACTAGCCGACGGTAGGTCGGCTCCGGATCTCGCCATTCAGTGGGGGAAGATAACCGCCATCTCCCGAGAAAAAAACATGCACTACACTAACGGTACTAATGACCAAAGCAGTTGACGCTCCCGGAGACACGAAAAAAACAAACCAAACCAAACAGCCGACAATCGCCAGGGCTCCAGCGCCGTGAGTAAAGAAATGTTTACCAGTCACCACTGAGCTAGCCGATTGGGTGTCCGAGATCGCTAAGGCAGTAATCTCGGACCGAAGGGTCGCGGTTCGAGTCCCTCTCCGGGCATGGTTGAATTTGTGTTCGTCCTTTCATCCCTTATCATCACCATATCGTTTTATCTTCACAGTTACCATAACGTTCACACCTAAAGTGGTCGCTAAAGACCTAGATGTTGATGCGATCTTAAATAACGAAAATAAATAAACCACTGAGTTGTCTTAATGGGCACTGCGCCAACCGAAGATGTCTCCCGGAGTAGGAGACAAAAAGTTGCAGCACAAGAATATGTTTGATAGACCACGATATTCACGCGACCAAGCTATCCAGCTCGGAAGGTATTTTTAATAATATTAAATTTAATTAATAAAAATTAAATTTCACTTTGCAACTTCATTTATCATAAATATTTGTCTGTAAGGATTAACGTGAAAAATGTTATAGTGCAGCATGCAGTGAAGAGTTTATACCAAAATTAGTGAGCAGATGAATGAAAAAGCACCTTATCTGCGCTCCCAAAGGTCTTTGTTCCGTACTGATCCGCTGCAAAGGAAGGATTCAAAGTTTGAAGTTCACCAGAGCACAAAGCTCTGCGGTCAATTTAAATGAAATGTCTTCGAAAAATCGTTGCATTAATTTGCAAGATTTAGCATTCGTTATAATGAAATTACGCATCCTAATGTGAGAGTTGCGAGTGAGCAAGTGCGCGTCAAACTCAAAAGCAGATTTTACAGGCTCGGTTCACATCTAATTTGGAAAAGCGAAGGTGAATTTCCGATCAGTGGGAAAATATATGCATAATTTCGACTCTGCTCGGCCACAAGAAGTTTTTCTTGTCACAATGACACAGGGAATTCAGAGAAGAAATATTTTTGATTTAATTTTCGATAATTTAAATAGTTTTCTGTTTTTTCGAAAAATAATGAGTAATTTCTTGACATTGAATTGACTTTTCTCTCAAATACAGAAGATATCCTAAGCATCCTGTTGGGCCGTTCAGACACTGAATAAATATCCTATACTAAAATAGCTTTTTGAAAGTAATGCTTGGGACCAACATGAAAGGAAATTCAGAACACAAGAAATTCACTTTTAATTTCAGTATAATGAAAATGAATAACAATGAAAATAATTGAAGACTAATATTGAATTTGGGATACTATTAACAGTTATTAATTGAAAAAGATAATAATAATTTAATAAATAAATATTTCTTCTTGATTGTCAATATATGTTTACAAATAAAAGTATCGGAAGTTTTTTATGACAATAATTTATTTCAGCAATTGCACAACGTTTCGTAACTCGTTTTGTTACATCATCAGGTGCTAAACTTAGTGAGGGAACGCTATCCCATCAGTAAAGGTTAGTTATGTGGTATCAACTGAGTGAGAGTGAGGAATTTCGTAATGTTTCCTTGAATGTTCTGATGGGATAGCGTTCCCTCAATAAGTTTAGCACCTGATGATGTAACAAAACGAGTTACAACACGTTGTTCAATTGCTGAAATAAATGATTGTCATAAAAAACTTTGGATACTTTTATTTGTAAAATGGTTAATATTGAGCTGAACATTCAGTGTATGCAGTACGATGTTAAAATGTATTCTTGATATGAATGCTTTTAAACTCCTGGCTGATCTTTGTAATTCTGAACCACTTGATTGTAATTCATATTACTATTTCAGTAATAAATCTGCTGCAGCTTTGAAGTCCTTGAAATCGGTCTTTTCCTTCCACGTGACTTTAAAGGTTTCATTTAGCAGGTACAATTATTTTAACCAAGTCAAAGAGTACTAACGTGTATTTTATATCTATCTCGCTCTATCTCCCTTTTTCTCCATTTTCTGCAAAGTCCCAATCGCAACTCATGTGCTTTTTCGGAATGTTTGTGATTTATTTGACTGAATTAATTCCATTAATTATATTAGAAAGAAGATACATTCACTGAAATAAAAGCATTTGTTTTGCATTTTGTTCTGTGCTGCTCAATTTTCACTCCATGTGTTTAAAATGCTTTATCCATAATTTTCAAATATTGATTTTACTTGCTGATTTGGTGGAGCTTGTCCTTGCACGTGCGTTCCGCTCTTTAATTGAAATGATTAAAGGCGTTGTCATTACCAACAACACTGTTTATTTGAAGAAAAGAAGCTTTCGGTGGCTTAGCCATCATCCTCAGTTTCCTGATACAAGAAAATATAAATAACTTTATTGAAAGTTCTGCCTGTTTGACCAATATATTTTCTTCGCAGTTGTGGCAATATAGTGCGTAGACGCGCTTTTTTCTAGATCTGTGTGCTTTTAGGGGAGAGGATTTTTTTGAGAGATATTTGTTTTGAATGAAATTTTGATACCCACTTTATGAATACTGCGTGCGACTTTTTCTGAAAGTTTTCCAAAATATGGTAAGCAGATGTACTTGTCTGGTGTGAGTGTTACATTAGAGAGTGTAGTGTATATTTTTAGTTTTTCTTTGTGTATTTTGCGGCGTAGTATTTGTAGTTGAGAAGAGCTGTGTAAGAGTTGTAACCGTTTGCATAGCATTGCGTTGAATTGTGTTCAGTTCTTCAGAAAATGAGATTTAGTGAATGTAGGCTTAGTAATTGTGTATCATGTAGTGCTCGCCTTCCACTTCATCTTCTGCTCTTTGCTACGTACGGCAGACACTCAAATCTTCTCATCTTTCTCTCCGTCTGCGAACTGCCATCTCCTCGTTCACGCCTTTTCCTCGGTGTAGATTCACTCTTTTCATTGGTTGATTTATACTTCTAAACCATGCCAAGTATTAATGCCACCAACTCTCAGCTAAATAATTAAATATCACCACCTGCATTTCAGGTTTAGACTAGCTCCTATGTCGCTTTTCATTTATCAGCTCTTGGAGATCGCTCAGCTTCTAACAGTGTGATATCCAACTACTTGTAATGGCGAAAGGATCTATCCCATGTAATACGTATAGACATATAGCCCATACAGACGTATGCATATAGCTCATATAGATAATGGTCCATATATCACATTTAAAACATAAACTCAGTTTGCCCCTTTTGGCTTTTAGGCCGTAATTTATTTTAACGATACAAATGCTCTCTGAAAAGGATTCGGAATTCCCTAAGCCGCTTTGTTGCTTACTTAGTATTGGGGACAAGGCAAAACCGCACTTCCGGCCAAAGCTGCGAAAGCTTAGCACAAAAAATAAAATATATATAACGTATTTTTTATACAACTGAGAATATTCAACGTTTATATACAATTTTAAATTAAATATTTTCCGTAAAAGGTTAAATTTCTGTTTGAGCTAGACTCCATTTTTCAGCCTCCATCTCAGCGCCATATATCCACATCCTTTGTACTTTGTACTGCAGGAATACCTGCTTAGTGTTACAAGAGTGTAGGACTCCTGTTCATTAGCTATTTTGGTATTCGTTTTCCCCTTCCCTCTATAGATTAACGTGTAATAGAAGATCTTGCAACATGATTTCTGGAAGAGGGAGAAGATGGCGTGGCGAGCGCAAGAGCATGTGCGTATTTCCTAACCACTACGCTGCAACGACGCAACGCTCACGAAGGCGGCGGCAGTATTGGTTGCACCGTCCTGGTTCGTCAACTAGGGAAGCAAATGTTTTTTGATTTCCTAAAATAGGAAATTGAGAGTAAAAGGAGGTTCTTGCCTGCGTTTTCCCACGTACTTCCAAAGAAAAGCAAGTGCACTTTTTGATAAACAAACAACATTTAACGGGTAACTGTAGTATACATGGGCACTTGTAACCCCCGTGACCTGCCGACAACAAATATCACACATTCATCACGTCATCCCTATGCAATGCTTTCCTGTGCCCCCCAAAACACAACAAAAACACAGAGATAATTTATAAAATGTACAATGTTGGGCTTAATGTGCCTCAAAAACACAACAAAAAACACAGAGATGTTTCTAAAATGTAAGTCAAGCATTACTTACTACTATGTAATCCTGATAACTCTGGAGGTAGCGCAAAGACACACTTCTGTGGTCTTTGCGCGGCGACATGTAATACAGTTTGATCAACTTTCATCTATGTCTCTTGGTAAATTCGTTTCTTCACTACCTAACACAATTCCAGTAGAAACCTTCAACAATTCCCTGTGCTATTCATTATGAAGGCACATGAACATATTTTTTTCTGCAATTGCATTGATTTTTAAGCTACCTCTGCTTATGAATATTTTAACTTCCATGAAATTAATAATAAAATGTCCCATAACACTGTCCTTAGTTTACTGCATAATGCATACTGAGAATTGAATTTACAATTCATTTACAAGACATGAAATCAAAATCTCCAATCAACACTGTTATATTACAATTCAAATATAAATTTCTAAAGCACTCATTCTCATTTATCTGACAGAAGATGAAGCCCTTAACTTTACAGTGAGTCATACCGAACCCAATACATGTGAAAAATTAACAAATAAATCTTATAAGTTGGTGAACTAACTTCACTTCATATCAGAAAAATTAACGGTTTCATATAACTTAATACAGAAGTTCAACACAATGTCACCCAATGCCTCTTCGAAACTGAACAAATTGATTATAAAGTACTTTTATCTCTTTTTATATACTTTGATCACAATCTCCCACCACCATGAATCACGGGAAACAGTTTCATAACAAAAATCGCACATAGTTTTACGTGATCTGACATGAACCTAGAGTCTCCAAACTGTGGCACTTTTCACCGCCTTATTCGGCTATAGTCTTTGCTCGGGTGGATAATTGTCAGCCGTGGAATAGACATTTTGTATTCAAGTTTGTTGACTAGCACATCGACTACCTTTATATTTACGAACGTTTAGTAAGAAATGTAAGCTTCGTAAATTAAGAGGTACATGAATATTAATACTCCGCGTAACTCACTACTTCAGAAGAATCATACAAAGTTATTCTCTAAGCAAACATACTTTCTTCCGAACGATGCAGAAAGTTTGAGAGTACATACCACCTACGTTTCAGATTCTGCAAACTTGAGAACCTGCGTTTTTTTCATTTCAATGAACACTTTCATGATTTTGAGAGCAAATTAATGTCCAAATAATTTTTATATCACAGATGCAATCTAAAAGCTTTCCAGAAGAAAGCGATAAATGCATGTCGCAAAAATTTACGATTACAAATACCTTTCCAATGCATTGACCTTTCGGAGGGTCGAGGCTACAAGAGACTATCACTCCAGCTCTTGCCACGCTCCCATGCAACAGACGACCTCGCGGGCACCAGGCATCGCTATTGCATTTGCTACAGGAAGGTGAATGTATTCATAGTTGCTAGTACACAGACTTGTCACCACACAGATTAACACACTTCAGAAGAATCATACAAGCTTATCTCATTTAGGAAATGATAGTTCTTCCGACGCAATGCAAGAACACACACTCACACACACCACACACACATGCAGTAAGAATGTAATAATGATATATTCAATTATTCATTGCATCAGACAGTATGTCGTCGTCGAATGAATGCGATCCCTATTCTCAAGTTGTCCCTAGCAGCAAAACGGCGCTTTGACAAGCGCGCGGCTCACAGTTGGAGCCTCCCTGGAAATCGCGCCCCTCTGACGTCACCGCACCGCTCGCCCCTGCTAGCTGTTCCTCGCCAGCGCAGGGCAACGGAGCCCTGCAGCGCTTCTCGGAAAACAAATGTCATACAACTTATACAGCGGTTTCAAATCAAAAAGACATCAGCAAATATTGCTTTCGACCTAACTCTCTAAAAATACGCGGTTCTTATCTTATGCAACCTTGCCAATTGGCCGGCTGCAAAATCGCCTGCTGAAAAAAAAAACACTTTTCTTACCTTCAATTTTGTATTATATATTGTGTTATACGTTAGACATTTGCCAGACAACTAAAATAAGTGTAACTTCTTTTCATCAACTATTTCTCCATTAGAGTTATTCCTCATATTCTGGATTTCAATGATGACAAAGTTATGACGTATTTGTAAATCTTCAAATAAAAACATTGTAATGATTTAAGTATGAGTAGAATGGAAGGGTAAATAAATCTCTTTGTATTCCTTTAGGTTTTGATCAAGTCAGCTGATTGAGATTTTCTTTTAGAGGATGTTTACAATCGAAGCGTAAAGCTGTGCGCTAAGAATGACTCCACAATAGTCCATTTGTTTCACGAAAGAAAGCGAGAAAGTTGCGGGGCACGTAAAAGAAAGAAGAGGTTCTAAGGAAACCCCGACCCACCCGAACAGCCATAAACCAGAGGGGAAATCGGTTTAAGTTTCCCCAAGCCCCACCGATGAGCGCGCGCGTCGCAACGGCTTTAATTGGTATTCCTGAGGAGGCGTGGCCCTAATGCCGCAGGGCGCCGCCCCCGCCGCCCCCGCCGCCCCCGCCGCCCCCGCCGCCCCCGCCGCCCCGCCGCCGCCGCCGCCGCCGCCGCCGCCCCCGCCGCCCCGCCGCCCCCCGCCCCCGCCCCGCCGCCCCGCCCCCGCCGCCCGCGCCCCGCCCCGCCGCCCCGCCGCCCCGCCGCCCCCGCCGCCCCCGCCGCCCCGCCGCCCCGCCGCCCGCCGCCCCCGCCGCCCCCGCCGCCCGCCGCCCCGCCGCCCCGCCGCCCCGCCCCCGCCGCCGCCGCCCCGCCGCCCCGCCGCCCCGCCGCCCCGCCGCCCGCCGCCCCGCCGCCCCGCCGCCCCGCGCCCCGCCGCCCCGCCGCCCCGCCGCCCCCGCCGCCCCGCCGCCCCGCCGCCCCGCCGCCCCGCTGCCCCGCCCTGCGCCCTCGATCACTGCCCCCCCGCGTGGATGTCACCAGCATTGCTGCCCTAAACAGCACATCGCTGGCCCTGCTATCTGCTGCCATCACCATCCTTGCCCCTCTTATCGCTACCATTGCCATCACCGCCCAGCCTGCACACTCATCTCATTTATCTGACACGACACTACCCAAACACCGCTTCTACCAGCACTTCCTCGCCGTTCTTGCCCCACGCGTCTGCCGGCTGTCTCTGCATGACATTTCTACCTCCTCCGTCATCAATATCCCAGCCGTTCAGAAATGAATGGCTATCGCCACGTGTGATGCGAGTCACGTGATCAAGGTAAATGAAATTGATTCCCAAGCGCTGCGGCAGAGTTGCCAACTCTATATTCCCGTTGCTGAGAATTTCCAGCCGGGCAGTGCACGCGCCAAATCCGAACGAGAATGCTCGAAATTACATATATTTTAAATGAATGTTTCAATTGAATAATATTTGGGATGTAATAATTACATCTAAGCATGGAAGAAAAATAAATAAATTGAACATAATTTAAGTGCAAGTGTTAGCGTGTGTTATTAGTTGTCAAGTGTAATTCTTTCGCAAAGCAGTTGAAAACGTATTTAACCCTACAACTTCCTAATGAAAATATAGTCTTGAACTATCGTTAAAGTGTTAACATTTTTTTTATTAATATTCAATACGAAAATATTATGTATCTATACTCAGACACTTGCGACAGATAACATACAAGTGCTCTTAGAAAAGAAGTTTGAGGAAAAGTACTTGACATGGTTGAAAAATATTTGTATCTTTTCCTTCAAATTCTAGACGTCGATCTCTAAAATTTGATTTTGAATCTACCTATCTTTAAAATTTGAATTTGAATTGCAAAATTAGCATATGTTGACTCTTTGTCATCCAAACCGCTTGGAATGTTGCCAGGTTCTGCACAACAGGTTAACCACCTCCGACAAGTTAAAAACTCAGATTCTTGAAAAATAGTGATATAAAAACTTCCAAGTTATTGATACAATTAGAAATTGTGAAAACATAAAAGCCAGGAACATTTGGTATAATGCAGTTTACGTATTGAATGTACTGTCCAACAGTGAGTAGCTCTCATTTCAGTTCTCCCCCTCTCCTTTTTGTTTTTGTTTTAGAGTTTCTTACTTGTGGCATGGTCGTGGAGGGTCTGTAGGATCCAGCACATCTATAGAACCCAACTTTTATTCCTCAAAAACCCTTAGAAAAATGTCATCACTTATAATGTAATAATATAACTAAAGATAATTTATGAAAAAACGTCTCTATCAAAAAGTCTTTTGACGAAGAAATATTATATATAATTTATTTATTTGGATCTGAGAGACCCGACGAGAGCTCACCGGAAGAACCACTGCGAATTAAAAGGTGTAGGATGAGAAGTCAACTTTAGCTTCACATACAGCCAGCACACTTCAGAACTACTTCCATTAATGTAGTCTTAGAACATAAAAGTGAAACAAACCCCCTTTAACCCTTCCTAAAGTAGATCGATTGAGTGGTTAGTGATTTTGGTCTCGTCAACTGCTAATGTCATTAGTAGTGCATGTTTAATTGCGGGAGGCAGCAGCTACGGTATCGAGGCAGCTTCCTCCGCTAGATGGTGAGATCCGGCGCCAAACTACCGTCGACTAGCGGGGACCTCCCACTAGCGAGACCCCGCGCCAGGCAGAACAAGCTCTAAACATTCGTCCAGTCTCCCTACGTGTGTCATAGTATACTGCATGTAAATGTGTAAAGGGTGAGGATAGTACAAGGAAGGGGAAGGAAGGATCGCGCGCAGTCCGTAGTCCGTTTGTTAGGGTACTGCTCCGGCTTTCGTCTGGCGTTGATCGGAAAAACTACAGAGAAATACCGATCAGAGCAGCCGGTCGCTAGAATTCACCTCCATACAGCGACTGACCTCAATGTAGTTTTCAAGGTAGTAGCAAAAAATTCTGACATCGTCGGGACACAAACCGTTTCCAACACGCGATTGCCTCCAACGTACATCATACACTACACGATACCGTAGCTGATTCCATTCCCCTTCCTCTGCTGCCGCGCGTGCCACTGTCGACCCAAACTTTCTTTTCGGTGACCTCTCCCCGGCGCCGTTGCCGCCGCTGTCCCTGGCCCCACCCCACCCCGTCTGTCAGTGCGAGTCGAGGGGCTTGTGTGACTACGCATGCTAATCGCGACACGCGCGGCCCGGCCCCCGGGCGACGCCTCGTCCGTTAAACGAACGCCCCAAGAGGACGCTGCGCGCACAAGAAGCGCGGGCCCCTCAATGGATGTCCTCACTGAATCTCGCTCTTTCTAATGCTGTACCGGGAGCGGTACTCAGTGCATCTACTGATGTCACTGCAGCGCCTCTGACCGGGAGGTCCTAGGTTCAGTTCTGACGGCGGCTCACTTTCGTGGTTTCTCCGATTAACACTAGGCGAATACCGAGCAGTACCTTAACAAACGGGCCACGGACCGCGCGCGATCTGTCCTTCCTCTTCCTTGTCCTATCCTCTCCCCTTACACTCACACACACACACACACACACACACACACACACACACTAACATGCACTACACTACCACACATTCCGGGAGACAGGTCAGGAGCTTAAAACTTGTCCCGGCTGGGGCGGTGCCCTGCTGGTGGGAGAGTCCTGGTTAGGGGGAAACCCCACTAGCCGAGGTGGGTCGGCGCCGGATCTCGCCATCCAGCGGGGGAAGATCACCGCCATCGCCCGAGAAAAAACATGCACTATGGGGACTAATGATCAACGCAGTCGACGTGCCGGGAAACACGAAAAAATCAACCAATCAATCAAACAGAGCCTGGGATTACAAGTGAAACATTATCCGGGTTTAAAATAAAACCATACAGTTCGGAGACTAGGTTCATGGCAGATCGCGTAAAACTCTGTGCGATTTTTGTTGTGGAACTGTTTCGCGAGATTTATGATGGTGGGAGATTGTGATCAAAGTATAAAAAAAAGTGATCAAAGTACTTGATAATAAATGTGTTCAGTTTGGAGGAGGCATTGGATGACATTGTGTTGAACTTCTGTATTAAGTTATACGAAACCGATAATTTTTCTGCTATGAAGTGAAGTTTGTTACCTTCCAGCTAAAGTGTTGACTGGAGATTTTCATTTCACGTCTTTCAATTCTCAGAATGCATTAAGCAGTGAAACTAAGGACAGTGTTATGGTTACATTTTATTATTAATCTCATGGAAGTTAAAATATTCATAAACAAAGGTAGCTTACAATCCATGCAATTTCAGAAAATAATATGTTCATGTGCCTTCATAATGAATTGCATGGGGAATTATTGAAGGTTTCTACTGGAATTGTGTTAGATAGTGAATAAACGAAATTTGCCAAGAGACATAAATGAGAGTTGATCAAACTGTATTACATGTCGCGCAAAGACCACAGAAGAATTTGTAAAGCTACATCCAGAGTAATCAGGAAGAGTACCCCAACAAACGTGCCACGAACCGCGCACGGTCTTTCCTTCCTTTTCCCTTTCGTCACCCCTTACACACCACATATTCCGGAAGACCGGTCAGGAGCTTAGAGCTTGTCCCAGCTGAGGCGGTGTCCTGCTATGGGAGAGTCCTGGAGAGAAAAACCAAGGCGGGAAACTCCAGCAGAAGAGAAAAGAAGACTGAAGATCTCCCGACCGGTTGCTTTCGATGCTGTTAGTGTGGTGCTGCAAGTTTTCTTATATAACGTTTGAAGAGTTGATGAATAATTTGAGAAAAGTTATAGTGTCTCCAGTTTGGACAATTGTTAAACAAAGTGATAATTGTGTTTCCTTTTTAATACTAATGTGGAAAGCTCCAGAGATTTCTCTTTCTGTAGTTATAGATAGTGCTTTGAATTTTACTTTATACAGAAAAAGTGTTCCTGTGACGAAAGAGAGGAATCAAAATTTTCCTAGAAACAAAAGGAACGTAAGCTCTCAGTAGAACAGACAACTGAAAATAAAAGTCAGTAATTTTAAGTTTTTTATTGAAAAAAAAACAACTAATTCCTGTTGAATGTTTGCTTGCTTTTTGAGGGTGTTTGTCCTGGTAAACATTATTCAGAACACATAATTAAGATGTTGATTCGGACGGCAGTGAATACATTTTTTTAATTTTGAAAGAAGATCAGAGACCAAATGTTTTGTAAAATTACTGAAAGAAAGTTGAAAAATCTGATTTAATTTATAATTTTATGATATTGTATATGTATTAATGTATTAATAAATGTGACTGACTTTGTGCACATACATTGAGATGTGTATGTAACCTTTATTGTTTTCAATATATTCGTTGCAATAATGTTACATTATTAGGAGTGAACAATATCTGAAAAACTGTCTTTGAGATCACTCTTAAAAACTTGAAGGTATTTAAAATGGATTTCTTATGGATTCTTGAAATAAATATAGTCCTTAATTTCACTGGTGTGAACAATAAATTTGGACATTATTTTGTAATACATTTCCAGAATAGTAGTTGCGCAGCTGCCCGACAGTCGGACTACCTGTGATGACGTCACAAATCAGTGTGGAGTCTTTCTATTTTCGAGGTTAGTTGCTCGACCCCCAAGTATTTTTCTGATCAGTGCAATCTGGGGATTATAGAAGTAACTACATGCAACTTGGCGTGAGTTCTGCGCGATCTATTGAGAGAAAGGTGAATCTAGCATACAACTTGATGGATAAAGGCGGCAGCTGGTAGAAATTATCTCGAGTGTACTCGAGAGATTGAAATCAATATGAATGAAAAAGATGGAATACGTAGAGCCATAAACCCAAAGAAGGAATAACCAGATGTAAACGAAAATATTCTAAAAATACTCTCTGAGCTATGCGATTCCGTAGTGAAATTAAGAAATCAAATAATGATTTTAAAGCTGAAACTAAAAGTGAAGGAGCATTGCTGCGGAAGGAGTTGGAAGAAAGAAAATGAATTAGAAAAAGCATGAAGAAAGAATTTATCTAGAAAATTGGAAATATATCGAAAAGCAAGGAACAAATTTGGTCAAATATGCGCGGAGAGTCAGAGAAAAAATTACAACTATAGAAGAGAGTTTTCTGCGGAATATAGGGAGATTGACCTAAAACTAACTAAACTAAGTTCTTGAAATCAATGAAGAAAAAAGAAGAAGGAAAGAACAGAGAAATAATGTAATTATTAAATGCGGAGAAATCGAAGATAATAAAACACCTTATAAACCAATGATATTTAAGATATTTAAGAAAACGTCTTACCTTATAAGTCAATGATATTTAAGAAAATGGACAATGATGTAGAACATGATAATCCAACATATATACGCAAAGACTTGAGAGAAAGAGACATTGCGTTCATCAGGGTTGAGTCAATAGAAAACAAATTAAGAATAATGAAGAATAAACACAAATTGACCGCCTATGAGTGTTTCATAGAATATGATATGACAAGGAAGGAAAGGCTCACGCAAGAAGCAATAAGTGAAAGGGCCAGGGAAGAGCTTCGTAAAGGAAACAAGTCGAGATAGGTTTTCAGAATTTGAAAGTAAATGGAGAGTGGATAACGTTTTATGAATATGAGGAAAACTCGTCAAAAATAGAATCCTTTCATTGTCCTACCACGAATCACGAGAAAAACAAAATGGAAGTGAAACCGATCAGAGAAAACCGTACTGGTGCTGAGAAAGGGAGCAAGCAATTCCAAGGATGTGGTCTTCAAATTACAGAAGCAGAGCACTGACGGGAACGTTAGAAAATCCATTAATGTAGCAACTTTAAAAGTTAGAACTTTAAGGACAGATGAACAAGAACAAGAACTAGAGCAAGCACTCAGCTGTTTAATGTACATCATATTGTCTCTCTGAGGTGAGAAGATTCCGGGAAGCAATAGTAGAAAGAAATAACGGCAACAGATTCAGCTACATCGGCCAGACGAAAGTTCAGAAAAGAGTGGGGTTCCTAATTCACAGGAACATAAAATAATTACTTGAAATCTTACTTAAAGGAATTTACAAGAAAATAGCAGTAATTATTCTAAAGATCCAAAAAGAGAAGATTTCCGTAAATCAAGTATATGCACCGACTGAAGACAGTACTAAATAATAAATTGAAGAATTCTACGACAATCTCGACTACACTTGTACTAAATATAGATTAGAGGTAAACTTCATCCTAGCAAAATCAAGAGCAAAATCAGGAAACAAGTCCATGAGAATGAAGAAGCGGTAGGACCCTTCGGAATTGGTGCAAGGAACGAAAGGGGGACCAAAGTAGTTCAGTTCGCCGAAAGTCGTAGACTTAAAATAGTGAATTCGTTCTTTCAAGGTAACCCAAATAGACATGGTGATCTCCTATGGGAAAACAAGGAACGAAATAGATTTTATACTGACAAATCAACTAATACGAAAAAAACGAGAATAACGACTATCAATAGTTTGAAATTCGAAACGATCAAAGTATGGTCAAAGCATAACTGAAAATAGAGAAAAGACGCAGAAAAACGTACAGACATAGTATGCCAATCATCGAAACAAACAACGCCAATGAACTCAAATTAGAACTAGAAACAAATCTCAATGTAAAGTGTTGCATAAGTGAGAGTGCGCAAGAACAGTATTCGGCACTGAAGATGATATACTTAGAGCAAAGAGAAAAATTAAAAATTCGTAGATTTGAATAAGAAGAAATGAAATTTCAAATTAAAAAACTGAATAAACTAGAAATGATCAGAACTACTTGTAAATTATAACACCAAATTATAAAAAAAATGGAGACATCTAAGTCCAAAAACTATTAGGAGGGAACTTTCTACTGGAAACAATTGATCACAAACTAGAGATGCTAAGAATGGCACAGACTTCTCGTAGTAAGTTTTCTATTTCCTTGGTGTGGTCCGGCTATAAGGTCTTCTTCCATTCTCTGGCCAGCTGCCATCTATCGTCACCCAAAGTTCAGTTTTTGACATTTTCTCAACTTTTTGCTTTGCTAATAATACAACCGAATTATTACTTCAAAAATATTAAATAAGAGTAAAAACTCGTCCTAACTAAAAATGTTCATTGAAATATGGGA
Source organism: Teleogryllus oceanicus (assembly GCA_964035755.1). NCBI lineage: Eukaryota > Metazoa > Arthropoda > Insecta > Orthoptera > Gryllidae > Teleogryllus > Teleogryllus oceanicus. The sequence goes on along the minus strand of CAXIVR010000011.1, from coordinate 78,925,587 downwards.
GCTGTTTTTAAGAAAATGGCGATTAAGCGCTACTGAAAATGTGAAATTTAAGCTCTTTACCAGGAATCTTTTGAGTTTTCCAAAAACTTCATTTGAATTATTTGAAGCTTTTCCACTCACAAAGATAATAATGCATATAAATTGATGGAAATGTGCATATCAACGGCGTGAGAGATATTTAAAAAAAATTACATTTGTGTAACTTATGAAGAACAACTAGAAGTACGTCAACTCTGAATGATATAGAACGGCGGGTAGCGTCACATTGATAAACGGAGGGATGGAGCTACGTAGAGGATATGAACGTATATAGAAGAGGCATACGGAGGTGGTCCCAGAAGTACCCGACCCAACAAAGAAAAAACAAAAATTTTGGGAAAAAATATGTTTATTTTTCAACATAATCTCCTTTTAGCTCTATACACTTTTCCCAGTGATGTTCAATAAGTTCGATACCCTTTCTATAATAAGAACTGTCTTGCTCCTCAAAATAGCCATTAACTACCGACATCACTTCTTCATTGTTGGAAAATCTTTGACCACTGAGCCATTTTTTCAAGTTTGGGAACAGAAGATAATCAGAGGGGGGCTAAATCTGGCGAATAGGGTGCATGAGGTAGCAATTCAAATATTAATTTATTAATGTTCGGCCACTGCAATAACGGATTTGTGAGCTGGTGCATTGTCCTGATGAAACATCACTTTCTTCTTAGCCAAGTGTGGCCGTTTTTGCTTGATTTCTTCGCTCCAACGTTGCAATGAGTGTGCATAATACTCGCCGTTGATAGTTTTTCCTTTTTCAAGATAGTCAATGAAAATTATCCTACGCGCATCCGAAAAATCCGACGCCATGACCTTGCCTGCAGATGGAACGGTCTTCGCCATCTTTGGTGCGCGTTTTTCCTTTCAGTCCATTGTTTTGATTGTTGTTTCGTCTCTGGGGTGAAGTGGTGGAACATGTTTTATCCATGGTTATGAAACGGCGCAAAATTCTGCTTTTTGCCGTAAAACTTCGCTAAACACTCAATTGAAACATCTTCACGACACTGTTTTTGCTCGAGTGTGAGCAAACGCGGCACCCATCTTGCACACAGCTTTCTCATGTCTAAATTTTCAGATAATATGCGATGTACCGCACTTTTCGAAATGCCTACTATGTCTGCTAGCTCGCGCACTTTCAGTCGATGATCACCCAGTACCGCTTTGTGGATTTTCTTTACCATTTCTAGAATAGTCACCTCATTTGGTCGACCACTGCGATGCTCGCCTTGGAAGCTCGTACGGCCTCGTTTGAACTCTGCTCCCCAATATTTTACTGTAGTAAATGAGACGCAGACTCACCCAGCGTAGAATTTAGTCCAGTTTTTATACTGGTTGGGCTGAGGCCTTTCAAATGAAAGTATTAGATCACATAACGATGACATTTTTTCTCCACTTTTATAAATTCACTCACAACGTTCACTATTGATTGTTGCCAAACAATACTAAACAACGTAGCGTCTTCAAACTTAAAAAAATATGCTTCATAGATTGTCTACTTTCTACAGGAGTCTTTCCCAGTCTGAACAAGCTCTAAGTTTCCGCCTGGTCTCCTATGTACCGACGTGTCGCATTTCGCGCGCGTGTGTGTGTGTGTGTACGCCGGTGAAGGGGACAAGGGTGAGGAAGAAAAGATATCGCGCTGTCCGTGGCCCGTTTGTTATGGTACTGCTGCGGCATTCACCTTGCATAGATGCGAGAAATCACGGAAAACTTCCGATCAGAAGATGTGGCACATAGAATTCGCTTTCAGCCAGCGATTGAATTCATCGTAGTGTCAAAATCGGCATCGTCAGGACCCGAACTCTTCAGTTAAGAGACACAGAAGGGAGAACGGTTGTTATCAGTAAGCTGCCACAACTGATACGATTTGACCACCATCTCGGACTGGCCAAAAGGCGAACTTCGTTGCGTGTACAGCCGCCTGCGAGGACGAGGCCTGCGTTGCGGCGGCGGCCAACGCAGCTTTTTGCGGGCGCCCGTGCGTGACTGCACGGGGGGGGGCGCGACGGGGGAGTTGAGCGTTTTCCGATGCGTGCGCTACCTGCTCCCGTCCGGCCCCGCCCCCCGCCCGGCCCCCCGCGGCCGCGGAGCTGCATCTCATTTGCCTCGGGCGCCGCCTCCGACGCCACAGCTCCTCCCCCAGCTACCCCCATGCCGCCCCCGCCCACCGCACGCCCCCGCCTCCCCCCCGCCACCCGCCCGCGAACGCCCTCCCCCACCACCCCGACACAAGGAATGGCATCATTACTTCACCTCCCACCACCGTAGACCCCATCCTGCTTCCACCCGCTCCCGCGCCCACCACTGTCCGCCGCAACCCCTCTGGCGACTCCACCCCTGCCCTTCCCTCACCCCTGTCATCCACCCTCACCGCGCACGCCGCTGCCGGCTTCCCCACCCACCTGGTTTCCCCCCGCCAACCCCCACCCCAACCCCCCCCCCCCCCCCCCCCGCAACGCCCCGCCCCCTGCTCTGCCCTCGCGGCCACACCTTTGCTTGAGGCGATACGGCCGAGCAGCTAATGAACAATTAACTAGAGGTGGTACAGAATGCCACAGACTTACTCGTAGTATCGTTTTCTAATTTCCTTGGTGTGGTCTGGATTTAAGGTCTTGCTCCATTCTCAAGCCAGCTGCCATCTATCGACGCACAAAGTACATTCTTGTGACATTTTCTAAACTTTTTGCTTTCCTAGTAGTACAACGGAAATATTGCTTCAGAATATTAAAGAAGAGTAAAAACTCATCCTAAATAGAACATTTCATTGAAAAATTGAAGCGATTTTTAAGAAAATGGCCATTAAGCATTACTGTAAGTGCGAAATTTGAAGCTCTTTTACCCAGGAATCTATTGAGTTTTCGAAAACGTTAATTTGAAATTTTAAAGCACTTACACTCACAATTGTAATAACGCATACAAATCTACCAAGGATTAGAGGTTTTAAAAAAATAAAAAAAATTTCACTAACATTAAAAATTTAAGCAAAAATTTGGAGCCATTTTTAAATATGCTTTTAACGTTTCTGAAAATGCGGAATTTTGAGCTCATATGTACAGAAAAGGTTGAGTTTTCGAGATGCTTTATGTGACATTATTTAAAGCACATGTTCTCATAAATATTATAATATGAAGACATCCGCCTCTAATATAATTATTAATGACATGAGAGGGAATCTAAAACATTAGATTGAAAACAGATAGAATGAAACAAAAAAGATATGGCCTTCATGTATCGTTAGGGTACATTTGGCACTACCCCTACCAACAATTTAAAGAAAAGTTTTTAGCCGTTTTTTCACTTTGTTTTGGTTATTTTTAAAATTGCAAATATTGCAAAGAGTATTGCAAAACTACTAAAACTTTCAAAAATAATCTACATGTCCTTAATGAAAGAAGTATTCAGGGGCAACGAATTTCATTTGAAGGAAAAATCTGTCTTATAGTTCTAGAAAGACGCCGAAAAAATTAAAACTTTTGCAATTTTCAAAATTCAGTGTTAACCGTAAAAATTGAAACTATGCCACCTTTATAAGTGTATTTTACTCTATGAAATTTTAAGAGAAAATTTGAAGCCTTTTTGAGAAAAGTTAGAAAATATTCTTCAATTTGGGCAAGATCGAACGCATGATTTAGGCGCTAATAGTGTTCACAGATAAACGGACAAACGGACAACAAATTGACAGAGGACAGAGAACCGACGGACAGACGACAAATGGACAGACGGACAAACGGACAGAGGACAGACGGACAGACGAACAAACGGACAATGGACAGACGGACAAACGGACAGACGGACAGACGGACAGATGAACGGACATTTTGAAAAAAACTCTTTTTCGGTAACAGGGGACCCTAAAACGTATATTTCCGTTAAAAATCACAAAATCGATTTTCCTCAGCTTTACAGAACCTTTTCTATACTACATTTATTACTCCGTATACAAGTATTCCTATGTAAACGAGAAAGTAAAAATTGTGCAACAAAGGGTTAATAAAGTCGTAGACTTAGTTGCATGACATATATATGCCGTCATTGGTAATTTTTCTATTAAATGATATGAAATGTATTTCATGAGTGTCATATTTTGCTATTATTATTATTATTATTATTATTATTATTATTATTATTATTATTATTCGGTTTTATGATATAAGCACAATTATTTAGTTGAATGAATTTTATCATCCGCAATTACTGCATTACATTTTGAAGAACCATAATAGAAATACAATATAATAGAGTATGATCTTTCACGATGAGGATGTAGTTGATGAAACAAAGAGAGGAATTGTTTTAAGTTTAAAGATCGACTATTTTTAAGTGCAAAGGTTAGTGTGTGTGTGTGTGTGTGTGTGTGTGTGTGTGTGTGTGTGTGTGTGTGTGCATAAACGCAATTTTCAGCAATCGCGTGTACCCCTTTTCAAAAATTATAAGAAATTAAATACGTTTCTAAGTGAAGGTTAATATTTAACATCATAGTCCTCGTTGTGCAGCGGTGGCGCCCGCTTGGGGAGTCGCTTGGACGGGGCACGGGGATTCTCATCCTTCCTTAAGAGTGAAGTGCTAAGAATAAAGTTAAATTGAAAGTTTTGATACAACTTGCAGAGATATACAATGTATTTAATTGAAGATAAATATCTGTCGGTTGGTCAATAATGCGTAGAGGGTACGTAATACGGCCGTCAATGTATAGATATGATTCTTTTTTCTTTCACATCACTATTGTCATCACTGATATTGGTTATTGCCAGTATTAGTGTTTTTTCCTGGACATTACTAATCATTTATTTTATTAATTGCTTTTTTTAATTATTTTATTAATTGTGTTAGAACATAGTTATTTTTTCAATGACAGAATACATTACAAATGCGAATACAGAGTAAGAGAATGAATTTATTATTGTCTTAAGTTTTCCAAAGTTTCGATAAGGGAACCCCTAAACCCACTCAACGACCTTGCAATCTGGAGATGATCGCGGCTACGACATTTATTGTAATAAACGATAAATTAGGAAGCGGAGAGATGTTTCAGTACAGATTCAGTTACATTTAGAACATTCAAATTAAGTTTTCAGTGGTATTCCGTACACGATGAACGTTCATAAAATAATTAATGACAATTTACAAGAAGCGGCCAAGACAAGGTGAAAAGCGTAGAAACAATTCTTCCGGAAGGGTCACGAAATTGGCGACAAGGTTTTGGTTAAAGCTCAGCATGTATCAATATCCGAACAAAATTTGTTTGCAAAATGTTTCCCATTATACACAGATCCCTATACTATAACTAAGATATTACAAAAGAACAGACATATTAACAGATGATTCAAATAATGAAATTGGCATGTTCAACTATAGAAGAAGTCAACTATGTAGTCTAACAATCATTCAGTAGAGTGAAATACGTAAATAGTTATATATTAAAAGAGTGTTTTTAAATATTATTCCTGTTTGATGTGCTTTTAAATTTCTATGATTGTATAATAGCTAGGTAAATATTTAATTGTGTAATAGACGCTATTTAACGTCTGACATAGCGAAACAAATAATGGACGCTGATAACATCATGGTCAGTGATAGAATGGTTGGGAGGATTATAAATATAGGGAATAAAAGAAAGAAAAGAAATAAAGAACTAGGAGAAAAATGTAATGAAATAATCTCCGAGTAGTTAAAAAAAATAAGATGACTTATTTATGTGTGCTAGTGTGAAGATAGTGTTTTAAAAGAAAGAAAAATAGAAAAATGCATGTAGTAAAAGTTATAAGAGTCGTAAAGAAAAAATGTAGCTAAAGATTCCAAGAGCACGAATGCAAGAACGTGCACAGTGTAATTATAAAGATTATGGAGTCTGACATTAGAATTTTGTTATTAGGTAGTGTTATGTCAAAATAATAGTGGTTCTTGAGTTTTGTCAAAATATCATAAACTATCATTTACGATACAGTGACGCTTGGAGAGGAAAGTTGAGGCATACCTAGATCTTAAGGAAAGTATTAAGTAGAATAATATGAAATAGTGACACATAGAGAAATATTGGTACCTGGAGCGAAAGTAAAAGAGTAATATTTACGACGAGGTCAATGGGTATCCGTATTGGACATTGAAGTATTAGATGCAAGTACCGTGATGTAAATATTAGAACTTCGAATTGTCCATGTGAACTTCGCGAGTTTTTTATGTGAACAATGTAAAAATGTTTAATATTAGATTTAGGACATTAACTTGATCATAGTTTCAACGTCAAGAAAGAACGAATGATAACTGTGATCGATGAGATTCTTCAGGGAAGATTCTTTACTTTGGCAGTGCGGATATGAGAACATCGATTTGACAAACTGTAAGCGAAAAAATCTCACAACATTATTTGGCAGTTTCTTTCTAAAGGACTTTAATTAAAAAATACATATTCAATTTGATATCATCCTGAATAATTTATGAACCAAATGTTGTTAATAAGGTAAAAATCATCATCAATAAATAAAGTAATTGTTTTATCGAAACAAGAAGGCATATTTTTAATAGGTAGACTCCTCAGATTAACTTTGTGTTTTGATTTTTGAAATTATTTGGTCAAAAAACCAGTAAATACTGTATATGACGTATGGAAGAGAAGAATATTTGCACACGTTTTCTTGAGTACCAGAATCCCATCCCAAACTTTTAATGATAAATAGTTGAAAGTTAAAACAACAACAGTAATAATAATAATAATAATAATAATAATAATAATAATAATAATAATAATAATATTAGAATGGTTGAATTATTCCTGTTGATCCTCTTTTATATAGTAGAAAGATATCTTCATTGATTGATCCTATTTGGTCCAATAGTTTAAAAAGATCCATCTTTCTACAAAATAATAATAATAATAAAATTTAGAGCGGGAAATTATCAACATTGGGAAAACTAGACATTTTCGTTCCCGAGTTATAGAAAAACTCTTTGCAACCATTATTCTTAACGTGCTTAACGTGGTTATTCTTAAAAGAATAAATTGTCAGCATTTACCTTGTCCGTACAGAATGGGAGATCGGCCAATGTGAGTAATATTTAATTGCAAAGAACGTACGAATCGGGCATCAATAAATAACAAAGATCAATAGTTTCAAGCACTTATGAGTCTAGGATTGCAAACACATTTCAGATTGATTTGCTCAAAGTCGTACAAATTATGTTAATAAACACGTAATAATTTCCAGATATATTTAAAATCGTTACAAATTGGCTATGACCAGCGTGGGGCAGATTATATTAATTACTAGTGGACCCGGAAATGCTTCGCTATTGCAGTATATTACACATCACATAGTAATGGCCAGATAATTGTTAATCACGCTTTACGCTACGCAGTGCAAAACTTCTAAAGAATGAAAGACTTTTCACAAGTATGGGTTTGTTCTATGTCCTGATTTGTTCACGGTTGTCAAGTATTCTATTGTTAAAACGTTCTCCTTGAAATTTGGGCATTCTTTCGCCATGACACTATCTTCAAAGCCGATTTACTTTAACGAGAAGTAATAATTCCGACCGATATTTTCCAATCTAGGGGCAGAATTCTCGTAAGCAGTGAAGATGAGCTTAATCCTTGACTGTGCGGGTGTTTCGTAGAGTGCGGGGGCGCATGAGTCCTCATATACGAATCATCATAAACAACGCCCTCACATGTCCGATTTAATTCAAACCACTCCTTAGACACTCCCATTACTACTAAGAACTAAGTGTGAAAATTTCAGCGAAATCTAACGAGTAGGTTTTGCGTATATGTGCGACACACGTAAGCACATTATTTTTATGTAGATACGTAGGTATACGTTTCAGATATTTTAAAATCGTTACAATACTTACCCGAGCCACCGAGCACTTGAAATTTTCTCAACCGGTCTCAATTATTTTTTTAATAAAAACATGTTCATAATAGAGAACAGAAATATTTGGGGGTTTTGAACATTTTTGATAAAAATTAGTTAATACAGAGCACAAAAATGTAAGCATATCAAGGGAGAATTCTTCGTAATATTCGTGCGTCATTCTTTCAATTTCATGCGTTCTCCTTTATTCTCTTTCCATAATGCTGAGAAATAAAAAAGTCCTTTTCCTTCGTTTACAAAAAATACATGAGTTATTTTAATTTAATGTAATCATAAGTTAAAGTGAATATGTCGGACATACTATTCGGACTCACGAAAATATTGGAGACATCTTGTTTCAGGTGAATGTGCTGCAAACTGGAGAGAATTATGAGTAGCCCTGAGATATACTGGCATCTGTATGAAGCATGTGAACTAGATACATCACCAGGCGTCAGGATAAACATCGTTACGTGATATCGTTTAGAAATTGTTTTAACGGCGCCTCAATTGGACCTGGAAACATTTCCCTATGAGAAGAAAAACGCGATGTTCTCGTTGTTAGTTCGTGCCTTATTTTACGTAGTGACTGAAGTCAACAGACTATAGGCTCTTCCGGCCGACCACATAATTTTTTTACTCTCCTTTCATCATCCAAAAGAGAAAAAAAATCACTCGCACAACGAAACAGGCGTTTTTACTTTCACTTAGAGGTTTCTTATAGGAGTGAGGATCTTTTCATCTAGTAAATCTACAACATAGGACAGCCGGTTTTACGTTTCTTTATTCGCACTATGAATCACGACCTCTTGATAACCGTCGTGAGGAAAATGGTCTTGTCTCGCTTGCGCGTGTATCTTTAGTACACAACAAGAACCCGACCGTATGTGTCGCAAACCATTGTGCAAACATTGAAGCAGATAGCGACGGTATAGTTTTGCAATCGAAGAGGAGCAGGTTCGACGTGCCTCGCTTACGCGTGAGAGCATACCTTTGAGGATGGGCGAGAGCCCGACGTCTGAAGAAAGCCGAGCGGTTCTTTGTTTTCGCGTGCTGGGTTCTTTGAAAGGTTCCACTGAATCGATCCATCAGGTTAGCCCAACTCTAGAATTCTCATCCAGGCAGAAAAAGTCTTTGAAATATATAATTAACTGGTGGAATATACCATTATCCATCAGAGTTTGCAACTACGATCCAAAATGCTGCGTAGATCTAGTTGGAGACTCACCACTATTATTTAAACGCAATCGGTGTAGCGTACACGTCATGTAGTTATAGCGTTTGCTCATGCTACGTTTCCATGGTTTGAATACCCGAAGGATCCCTGAGACCTAGTTCTTTGTCGCCCTCGCGTTGTTGCAATCTCCGTTTCCTCGGAACCGGAGTGGCTCTCACGTTACTTCCTCCAATCAGTCGACAAGCATCCTTTGAATTAGCTCATTAAATGAGTGTGTGATTTTATTGTGAATCACGCATCAGAGCGAGGTGCATGGGAAACTCTTTGCTAAAGCATTAGAGACTCTGCGTGCCTCAACTTGAGGCGCGGAATGCGGTATTTGTAGTTTCGTTAATATTTTTATCACTTACTTCTTTGATTACTATTATGTGATTTGTCAACGTTCGTTGCGTGAAACCATCCTCACAAAAGTACTCCGTTACACGATAATATATAATGTGCGCTTCTTGCACTAGATTGTTAAATAGTTGCCTCCCTTTTTCGTAATTTTTACCTATACTAGTCCTCTTTATACTTTCCTTTCAAGTCACGTTACGTACAGTGTCACATGTGTATTCTTGACTATCCAATCCGGCGGATTGTGTATGCTGGGGCGAGGTTTAAACCCGGCGCGCGCGCAGCGTTACCGCGCGCCGACGTGGTCGCTGGCGCAGAGCGTGGCCAGCGACGCGAGCCTCGGGGCGAGGCTATCCTCGGCCTCGCCTCCTCTACTTAAGAAGGTGCGGACTCGAGCAGACTGGAGAGAGAGAGTGGGGAGAGAGTGGAGATAGTGGAAGAGTAGAAGAGAGAGTGGAGAGAGTGGAGAAAGAGTGGAGAGAGTTGAGAAAGAGTGAGAGAGGAGAGAGTGGAGAGAGAGTGGAGAGAGAGATGGAGAGAGTGGAGAGAGGTGGGGAGAGAGTAGAAAGAGAGAGTGGAGAGAGTGGGGAGAGAGTGGAGAGAATGGAGAGTGGAGAGAGCTCGTGTGAGCACACCGTCCGTCAGCTAGGGAGCAGCCAGCACGCGCTGCACAGAAGAGGAGCCGTGCTACCCAGGGAGCGGCCGGGAGCCGGGTTAAGTGAAAGCGGTGACACGGAGATCGCCACGACCGGCTGCGTGTAGGGCCGAGGTGACGAGGGACTCACCGCCGCACGCAGCCCCCGACGCCGCAGCAAGACGGCGCTACGCCGTGCGGAGCGGCCGAGATGGTTACATGCTCAGCCCCGAGCAGAGGGAAAGATTACAGGAAGAAAATTGTAATCTGATAGTGAATAAAACAATGTTAAGTTCAATGTTGGACTTTCATCGCGTAAACACAATGTACTCATAGACCCTTATCCCTACATTCGCATTTTCCCTTTTCTTTTCCAATTTTCTGTCATCTCTTCAACCTGGCGATTTGGTTCCACGCTGGCCCCGGGCCCACGTGACCACTGACCACGTGACCCGCAGCGGAGGAGGGGAGGAGCGTTCCCTGCAAGTACCCTTTCCGGGGGCGTCGCCCATTTGTGCAGCTTTGTGAACGCACGAAAAGTGCAATGCACGTTCCGCTACTGCGGTGCGGCCATTCCTGCGTTACGGATCCATGGCAATATGCAATATAGAAAGGAAAACAGAAGGTCACAACGACTTTAGCCAATTGGCGCGCGCATTACGTGTGCAGAAATTCAAAGCTTATGATTCAAGTCTCATTTCACTGTTTCAGATTACTCTAACTCCAGGAAGTGCTTAGGTCGCCTATACTTTGCCCGTTGATCGGGTTCGTATGAAGCGATGTCAGAAATGACAAAATTTTTCGAGGCAGCTGCTTTATCAAAGAAAAATTGTAATGATTTTTAAGTGATCTATAAGCAGTGACATTCAAATGTGGGGATGTAAATATTTTATGGGAATGTACGTAACACCTAAGTATTCATCACTTTTGGCACAATTAATTTCGTCTCCACATAGTGAAAGCGTCTCCGTGGGAGAAGCCAGCCCTTACTCACATTGACTTAACCCGCCAAGTTCAGCCTCTCCTGGATCTGTAATAAATGTCGACCCAAGTGCTTCTGGAGCAGCTCATCTTTTTCCGCGCGCACGGGCGCTGAAAGGCTCCCACAGACCGACGCGGAATAACCGCAGCCTACACAGATTGGCCGCAGCGGAAATTTCGCGTTATGAGCACGTTCAGACCTGCGCGGCAGGCGAGCGTCGCGGCAACGGATTGGCAGCGTTTGGCAAAATTTGCAACGCAGCAGACGCTTTCTTTCGCTGTAGCTCGAGTTTCGTGGAAGTCCGCCCGTGTTCGGGAGTCTTCGCACCCATCTAGGTCGGGCACCTTCCAACCGTCACCTAACGCTACTCATTATTGACGCTGCGGTTTGAACGGTCTCGCGAATTCCGCGGCCGCGTCTAGCTCGGAAATTTCCGCGCCGCACCCGTTGCGGATGTACCGCGCCGGTCTGTGGGAGCCTGGACCCTTCTGTTCCGCCGCCGCCCCAATGAACAAAAGAGACGCGCCGAGCGGGGAGCGCCTCGCCCTGGGCCGTTGAGGCTCGCGCGGCGCACGGAGAATCCGCAGGCAGATCGCGCTGTTTCAAAATGTCAGTTATTTTGGACGTGAAATTTTAAATAATATGTAAGTTTATTAAATAAATTAAGTTAATGCATTATTTTACGTGGCGAGACTGAGGCCATCAGGATCGCTCTTCCGTCTGACCATGCAAATTTCGCTACGCTCCTTTCACCATCTAGCGGAGGAAGAAGATATTATTCTGGGCGACGAAACAGACGATTTGAATTTAGCTCAGAGGCTTCTTTAAAGGTTTTTTTAACAATGAGCCAAAGTAACAGTTCGCGTAACAAGTGAATATCACATGTATAGGAGGATTTCCTAAGGATAGGCCAAAGTAACAGTTCGCGTAACAAGTAAACATTACATGTATAGAAGGATTTGCCTAAGGATGGGCCAAAGTGACAGTTCGCGTAACAGTGAACATCACATGTATAGAAGGATTTCCCTAAGGATGGGCCAAAGTGACAGTTCGCGTAACAAGTGAACATCACATGTATAGAAGGATTTCCCTAAGGATGGGCCAAAGTGACAGTTCGCGTAACAAGTGAACATCACATGTATAGAAGGATTTCCTAAGGATGGGCCACAGACATTTAACTACTTCGGTCATCCGGATTATACTGAGAATCGAAACTTCTATAATAGTCATAAGCGCAGAAAGACCAACTGATTTGATGGTACAAAGGTTTTATAAATCCAACCAGAAATGTTTAAAATTGTTTAAAAGATGGAAATTCAAAAATAAAACTTCCAGTTTATTTTAATGGTATTTGCGATTAGAATTGCTTGAAATGGTTTTCACTAAAGTTTCCGGAATTCTCAATTTTTTTCTGCGACAACGGAGAATTGAGACAAATAAAAATGCACGACCAAGGCTAGAACGAGCGAACCGTCCTTCTAAGGAGCTGTGTCCGTACACGCCAATTAATCCGGGAGTGCTCGCAATAGATCTATGAGATCCAAGCCACGGCAATTTTATGTTCCTGAGTTATTGCGAAGCATTAGTCGTTTGATATTCATGCATTGCTTTATTGCACTGTTCTGAAATCACCTGATTTTATTTTTATCCTTTTGCTGATTATTTCCCGTGAGCATTTCAAACTTGATCGCTGCGCTGCGCGATATTTGTCATTACGTTGGGTGCAATAGCGCTAGTGCATTGCGAGCTCCCGGCCTCAGCGGTACGTACTATGGCATTATTTCAGACGTATCTATGACAAGTGCGTATTCAGAAAATGTAATAATTTCCCTTGTCTACAATCGACTGTCACAATTTCTTACCAAAGAGAAAGATTATGTGCACGAGATTATTAGAAAAATTAAAAAATTGGAATCTTGCAAAATACAAAAAAAGATAGACTTTCTAAATATTTGTGTAAAACGTAAAATATAAATTTGTTTAGAACATGCAAAATTACAGAAATTGTATTTAATATTATTTAAAAGGATAATATGATGTTTAACGAATTTTTCCTGTACTTTGTCAATTTTTACCTTTCTCGTCATAACTAATCAGACAAGAATTCTGCAGTGCAAGATTCATTAATAATTGAATTGAGGGACTGTACAAATTGAATAATATATTTTTCAGTAAATGGTCCTTCATTCATTTGCATTCCAAAACGTGCAGCTATATCTGAGAGATACATTTCGAGACTGGCGTGAGTCTATGTATTGCGGGACTCCCGGGTTAATAGTAGAAAATTCCCTACCTTCTTGCCCATTTCTATTGATAGTTTCTCCTTCAAAGGATAAATTTTAAATGCCGAAAATCATGATTACCTACATATTAAAACATTTTGTTTCGTTATTTCTTACTTTGAGAGTATTATAATTTTCTTCTCATTGTTTTGTTGGCCTAGAGACACAATATTAAATTCAGGCATGGGCATAAGTGTTTCTCTTCCTGGGGATGCATGAAAGGCATACAAAGAATTATCACATTATTAAAATAATGTAATTTACTGAAATCATGTAAACATCTGATTGAATCATTATAAGGTACTGAAGTACATTTTACACAATTTACCACATGGGTACAATACAACCATATCTACATTTTACATTATATTTACTTTTGTTTAACGAAAACATTACTTTACACCTTTTCATTAAACAAAACAGGAATATCTCCCTTAAATCGAGATCAACGCAGATCGTAACTATATTAGTGATGAAATTTGTTTTTGGCTGTGTAATCCCTATTATATGTACAGCAAGTACACACAAATTGGAAATAATACTTAGTTATTTGTCATTTAATATAAACATCACATTCACTTGTGCAATGAATACCTTTCATTGTGTATGGGGAGACTGCAGCTATTCACGACCTGATCAAACCAGCGTCCAGAGGGCGCTGCGGCGCTGAATTCGCTCGAAATACGAGTGGTGTCCCCGGACGACGAATCGTTCAAAGACGAGTGAATGTTTTTCACTCCGAAAGACATGTTTTACCACTCGCTTAGAGTGAAACCGAGGGAAATACTCGCAGTACTTAAGAAAACCCGTACTGCTACATAGATTAAAAACAAGGTAGTCATTTCAGACATTGACACTTGAAACTAATACACCAATATTAATAACATTATTAGGGATCATCATGTGATATAAACAAAACAAAAATTTAGTATAACGAAACTGAGTATTCTTTTCGTGATCTTCTAACTTCTACTAGTACACGCTTCATAAAATACTTTACTGTCTCCCACTCACCTCACAGTATTCTTCCAATAAGTATAAAGGATGATAATCCTTTGCAACACAAGATAACAGTCAGAAGTGGCGACATGATATTACATTAGCGACGAGCAGAATGAGAACGAGTTAACGAGTATATAATTTCTCTCCTTTGTCCTCTCACGAGCTGCACTGGGAGCCGCAGCATAATGCCAACGCCGTCTCAACCTCCCCACCATCGCCCCTACGCCTTCACCTCCACTGCCCGCTTTCCGCAGCCGGCCCGCTACCGGCCAGCCCCGCTGGCTCCCACATCACCACGCCACGCCGCCGCCGCCCGCAACCCGCAACGCACAGCCACGCTTCACACCCGCCCCCCCCACCACCACCGCCGCCGCCGCCCCTCGGCGGCCTTTTCCCGCTGCGCTGCGCCGCATCCAGCGCCGTCCGCACTTGAAATTTAAATGTTACGGCGGCCCCCCCCCGCTGTCCGCATCGCCGCACCCGCTGCCCGCCGCTCTCCCCCCCTCACCATCCCTCTTCTACGTCGACCTCGCCCCTCGCCCCTCCCCGGCCTTCGCCCCACACCTCACACCTCTCGCCCCCTCATCCTATGTCTCTCAACCCTCGTCTCACGCCCTTCACCTCACCTCTCGCCCCTCATCCCACGTCCCTCGCCCCCCTCGCCCCACGCCTTTCTCATCCCTCGCCCCTCATCCCTCGCCCTCACCCCTCGCCACACGCCACAGCCCTTCGTCTCACGCCCTTCGCCCCACGCTCCAACCCGCCTCGGCCCCTCTCGCCCCACCCTCCCCCTCACCCCACGCTCCACACCTCACCCTCTCGTCACACACCCCATCCCGGTCGCGCCATTATTTTCTGAATTTCTTAATTTTTACTTCTTTTTACCTCTTTCTCCCAGTCTTTCTCTCCCTCTTTCTCTCCCTCTTTCTCTCTCTCTCTCTCCTCCTTTCTCTTTCTCTCTCACATTCTCTTACTCTCGTACTCCGTTAATGCCGACAGTAACAGAAAAGTTTACTTTGATGCGTCCACCTCCCTATCGTCCGCTTGTCTTCTATTCAAATAATTTGCCTTTGGAACTTTTCAAATGCTCGTCCGTGACAAATTCTCTCCTGCGTGTACTGAGTCAGCGCTTCGGCCCGAAGAGTCGCGGGTTTGAGTCCCGACATGATTGTCCCTTGTCTCTCATGTACGAGGGCATTCAACAATTAAGGAGACAAATTGGTCTGGAGAAATAAATATTTATTTTTACAAAACAGAACTGTTGCTTATTTTCAATAAATTTCTCACCAACGTGTTTGCTCTTGTTCAAACGCGTTGCCAGCTTTTTACAACGGCTGCCAAAACTCTATCTTGCTGTTTCAACCATTTTCCCGCAAATTTGTTGACATCGTTATTCTAGAACTTCTTCCCACGTAATACCTCCTTTAGTGGACCAAACAAATGGAAACGTGTTTCTCGTTCAAACGCGTTGCCAGCTTTTTACAACGGTGCAAATGGAAACAAGATGGTACAAAATTGGGGCTGTAAGAGGATGAAGAAATACCTCCCAACCCATTTTGTCGATGGTTTCACAGCTTTGTTGAGCAGTGTGAGGAGGTGCGTTGTCTTGCTGGAGAATCACACCTCTCCTCTGAGATCCACGACGTTTCTCTCTTATGGCTGGCCTTACCATGTTCAAAAGCATACCTGTGTAGCATATCTGTGTTCAAAAGCATGCTGTTTATTGTACGCTGTTCATCGAGATAATCACTAAAACACGCATCTACAGCCCAAAAACTGTCAACAGAACTTTTCCTGCCGATGCGGCCAGAACGATGTTCGTCAGTCACTGAGTCACGACAACTTTTGAAGTGTTGAACCCACTTGTAAACATTTCCGCGATTCATACAACTTTCACCATACATTTTAATCATTCTAGAGAATATATTAGATGCTTTTTCACATTCAGCAAGTAAAAAAAAGCATAGAACATAGTTCAACCAATGTGGAATTTTCAGGTCGAGTCGCCATCGTTCAACTCAATTTTCAGGTTATGAACATGAATGCTAATCATCCGAATGGTTAGGGCCAATCCCAGCGATACCAACTTAAGGTCCTAAATTACCAAACTTGTACTACCAACTATTTTTATCCAGACAAATTTTTCTCCTTAATTATTGAATGACCAAAGAAGTCGTATGTGTTGTCACGCAGGGGCTCGCGTTTGTTAACCTCAGAGAGGAGCCGCAATTGTGTTGGTGTCAAGTGGGTGTGGTTGAATATGCGTCCCAACGGGACGTAAAAGATAACGGACTGTCGACTGGATACAATCTTTAGCACAAAAAAGTGAAACCTGGACCTACATGCATATTTCCTTGATAAGTTTGCAACTGTTTTACGATAATGTCGTTTCAGCTTTTCTGAAAATACGAATTTTGATGCTCATTTTCACACAAAAATATTT
Organism: Teleogryllus oceanicus; assembly: GCA_964035755.1. Lineage (NCBI taxonomy): Eukaryota > Metazoa > Arthropoda > Insecta > Orthoptera > Gryllidae > Teleogryllus > Teleogryllus oceanicus. The sequence goes on along the minus strand of CAXIVR010000011.1, from coordinate 78,908,779 downwards.
AAGTTTTCGACATTCGGAGCGGAAAAGAATTACTGATTAAAAACCTAATTCTAAATTAAAACCTAAATATAAATAAGGTAAAAATAAATCAAATAAAAATATGTATATATGGAGTAATATATGTAGAACAGAGAAAGGTATGTAATGCTGCGGAAAATCGATTTCGAAATTTCAACGAAAATGCACGTTTTGGGGTCTCCTGATACCGAAAAAGTGTTTTTTTTAAAGCCTCCGTCTGTCTGCCCGTCGGTCTGTATGTGAAAATTACTAGAGCCTAAACCACACTACAATCTTTTCAAAATTAAATAATCCCCTGTCTATCTGGCTCTAGTTAAAGATTTGAAATTTTGAAAAACATTCTTTAAATTTTGGTGGCACAGTAATGAAACCTCCAGACATTTTCAAATTTTCTCAAAAAGCTCCAATTTTTTCTTTAATTCTTGTAAGACAAAATACACTTTAAAGGTGGCATAGATCAGAATTTTGCGGTTAACTGAATTTTCGAAAATGGCACCGCCCGAGCCCGGACAAGCTCTAAGTTCCCGACCGGTCTCCCGGAATATGTGGTAGTGTAGTGAATGTTAGTGTGTGTGTGTGTATGTGTGTGTGTAAGTGGAGAGGATAAGAGAAGGAAGAGGAAGGACAGATCGCGCGCGGTCCGTGGCCCGTTTGGTAGGGTACTGCTCCGGCGTTCGCCTGGTGTTGATCGGAGAAACCACGGAAAACTACCGATCAGAGCAGCCGGTCGCTAGAATTCTCCTCCAGACAGCGACTGAATCCGTCCTAACTGAAAATCTAGTGTCGAAAGTCCTGCCGCTGTCAGAACTCGAACCTAGGACCTCCCGATCAGAGGCGCTGCAGTGACATCAATTGATGCACTGAGCTATCGCTCCCGGTTGTGAGTGGAAGTGCTTCAAAAGACTTCAAATAAAGTTTTTCGAAAACTCAATAGATTGTTGTAAAAAGATCTTCAAATTTCGCATTGAGAGTAAAGCTTAACGCCATTTTCTTGAAAACGGCTTCATATTTTTAAATGAAAATTGCTATTTGGGATGAGGTTTTAGCATTCATTAATGTTCTTAAACTAATATTTGGGTTCTACTACTTGCAAACCAAAAGTTGAGAAAATTTTAAAAAATGTAATTTGGACGGCGATAGATGGTAGCGGGCAAGAAGGAGTGGCAAGGCTGTATAGCAATAGTCCGCAAAAAGGAAGTTAGAAAACTTTACTACGAGAAAGTCTGTGCCATTCTGTAACACCTCGAGTTTATCTTCTCTGATCTATCCAGTTCTTGGGTCAATTTTCAAATCAATGAGTGCAGTTTATGTAGCTTTTTGATAAGAAATATATTCTCAATTTATACCTGATCTGATTTGAATCTTTTTTCATATTTCAAATTCAAAAGACAAATACCCTGACCCTGATTCGGGACCAGGAACCTTAGAATAATTGAAAACCCGTGAGGTGAGCCAACGGGTTAATGAAGTAATTTGCTACTTAAGGAATTATTTTTTAAACACACTACATCCACCTACAATACATTTGCCAATGAATAATTGTCGTTTTTTGCGGAGCAAAACGTAAGTAAGATGGTAGAATGTAAAAATACACGGCGACCAAACTTACTTCAGGACGCGTTGTAAAGGTGCTCTACACAACTCCTCAGATGAAGAGTCGTTTCTCACAAGAAACATTGCTTCTAAATATGATGTGCTTTTTCATTCGCATAAGAATGTTTGACAGCGACTTAAGGGAGCGATATGTACACTGTCCTTACAATTTCGTTTCCTATGACACTGTAGGAACCAAAGCACGTTCTAAATAAAAATTGTTTCCTTCTCCAATAGTGTCGGGATTATGATATTTCGGGCGGGGAAGTTATACCTCACGGAGAAATCTTCTCTTCGCACATACACAGTCCAGTGTTTTTCCAAAAATGGAGAGACATGTGCACCCACGCCCTGTTACAAATCTCCAGCTGCTGCCCCACGCATTTACAAGCCGTGACCAAACCCCAGCCTTCTCTTCCGCTCTGCCCGTTGGCCGTTGCCAGGAAAACTGCCCATAGTTAACCAACAATGCCTCTAATGCTACCCGCTCCCCTTGTACAGTTTTCCCTTCCATCTGACCCTCCAGGGCTCTTCACAGTACCCGCACCACCTATTCCAAGCTCTACTTCATAATAACCTGCCCCCTGCTGCTCATTGTGCGAGTGCGGGCGACAGAGCTCCGATGCCCATTGTGTGCGTCCAACATTGACCGCTCGCCATTGCGCGCCCCTCGCCCTCAGCTGTTTCTCTCTCGCCTCGCTTGCGCCAGCGCCCTTGACCTATCCTCACGCCCCTCTCTCTCGCCCATAGCCGATTCTGCTTTGGTCAATTACCTTCGTTTTTACGACTGTACAATGCAAATGACCCCTAGTAGATGACATCGGTTGTTTATACGTAATACAACATCAATTCAGTGTAATTCGCGAACGAATACAAGCAGCGAAGTTATGAAATTCGTTTATAAAGAGGACTATTAACATATTTAAAAGTGAGTAAAATTGACATGAAAGGTTTCACAGAAATTAATGGTTAGTATTTGTGTAAATTTCATGACAACAGATTCAATAAATCGTATTCTTCACTTATCTGGCTTTAAAGTGTTCCTTCTGTTTTCTATATTTTAAGATTAACTTTCATTTTAGTTATGGAAGCTATCGAAACCTAAGGCTATGTTCTAGAATCAAGCACCAAAAATCAGTAGTTCTTGATTATCAAATTAGTAGTAGAAACTTTTTTTATTTGCCAGTGTTTTTTTTAAGTTTGTTATTTAATTTTGTTATTTTCGTTTTACCATGGTTTTTCTAATTAATGTATGTATTTTAGATTTCCCATATTTGGCAATGTCATTGACTTTCAGCCGCCATCCTGATTGAGGTTTTCTGGGTTTACTCAATCGCTTAAGGCGTATGCCGGGATGGTATAGACACCTTCGTAGTATAAAAAAATAATGTAAATATTTAACGTGGTTAGACGGATGAGAAGACCTACTAGCCTGAACCTCGCAACTAATACAGACAATTTTAATATTATTATTTATTATTATTAATTGCACCACAACATTCCAGTTTTTAATCGCAAACACTACCCTCACATTTACAATCTACAATTTCATGGTGGCTCTTCGCAATTGTTAAGAATTGGAAGGTTATGGCGTAATTCTGGCTTCGGATACGGCTTTAGCACATTGACATACATGGAGAAACATGTGTCAAGTCTGACAAAAATCCATGAAAACAAAAAAATACAATTTCAAGATGGTTTTTCGCGAATAAAAAAACCGAGCTTTTGGGGTGGAGGTGGAATTATGGATTCAGATTTGTATTTAGCGTGTCGACATGCCTCGATACACATGTGTCAAGTCTTTGAGTCTAACAACTCCCGAAAGAAAAAATCACGATATTATTTTACGATTTTAAAAAAATTGGAAGGTGGTGGCGCAGTTCTGGTCCCAGATTCAAGACATACTTAGAAAACAGTGTCAAGTCTTTGGGTGACAACCACCCCGGAAAACAAAAAAAAAGATGCGATCTTTGCGATTTAAAAATTCGATGAACCAAAATGATGGCGAATTTTGGTTAAAAAATTAATTTGGGTCTTCATTTTTGGGACCCTGTGTAATCAAGCAGAGGCAAATCGTCGAAAATCCTCCACATCAGGCCTCGGATATCTCAACAAGTAAATGATGCCGCAGATGCAACGGCATTATCGCAGAGCTCGCACTGTTGGTTTGCGTCTCATCTCTCGTCGAAAACTACGACGTGAAGCGTGGCGCAGAGCGAAGTCGCTCGCCTTTCACCAAGGAGAACCGGGTTCGATTCCCGTCGAATATCATGTAAAATTTGTTCCAACAAAACGAGTTTGGCAGCTTCACAAGGGCTAGTCCAACCCCTTGAAAGTGTCCTAAACCCTGCCCCTCTCCTTATTCCTTCCCAATTCTGGCCGCTGGGAAGTGACGCAGGAGCGCATGGTGGGAGCCGCGTACGAAGTGATACTACTTAGCGGTCGTCTTGACAACTGACTGCGACAAGACGTGACTGATATACAGTAACGGAGGATTACTCTAAGTATTGAGAACGTAGGTATAAAGTAACGGAGGGTTACTCCAAAAGCGCTGAACACCTAACAAGGGGTTAGGAGACTTCTCGCAGACTTTCTTATTTGAACACTTTGTTCACGCTTCAAAATGGCACCTACATTTTGCGCGAAATATCACTTACATCGTAATTCTTCAAAAAAATATATTTACATATACTCGAGTTATTGTAATATCCAAATTTTCAGTGATATGTTGCCGACGCAAATATGAGAAATTTTGAGACGTTATTGACAAAATTCCTTTTCGAAATTTAAGATAAAAATATTATAAATACTCTTTGTATAAAATCCAATATTTTATTAATATTTTCCATGCAAGTATGTCATAAGAAATACTTCAAATTGGAAAATATATTTTTGATAGCTTTCAGTTAGTGAAACGTTTACACCGCACACAACACGAGAAAATATTAATTAAAATGAAGAATTAAGAAAGTAGTAATTACTTTGACAATGCTTTCAAAATGTATCTCAGAATCGAACGAATTTTCTTAATTTAATTGATTGACAAAACGACGCGTGGATTAATTAGTTTCAAACTGGAAAGGGAACAATTGTTACAAAATAGATATTGGAAACACGATTGTCGAACTATTCTGTTGAGAGAGCAGGAAGAGGGAAGTAAGGGCAGAGGAATCTGTGAACTTATTGCACGTCGACCCTTGTTAAACCCTGACTAAAATATTGCCTTACCGGCAAGCATTGGTGAATACGGAAGCTCTGCAGAATTTGCAGTTGACGACCTTAACTTGGTTACAGCGCAGTGACACACACATTCACTGACTATAACTCACTGCAACACGCAGCTGGGTAGTGTTTCCGGGGCTGCGATCATCTGCATTAGGATCTCGCTGACGCTGAATCGTCTAGTCAAATGGCGATGGCGTTCATTACACTTTCATTATTCCAGGAAAATTCCTTTAGAAATAATCCAGCAGCTACATGTTGCTTTGGTAAAGTTGGCCCCTGAATACCCCAATAACAAGTAGGAATTTAGTACATCATGCAGTAAATAATTTTCTTTCATTGGGAATTACTTACGTATTTTGAGATTTGAGACTTGAAACTAAATATGAGCACGCATAAAATATTCTATACATTTTTAATCTCTGTTTCACAGATTTACATATTTTAACAGAGGGTCACCAGCCTCATCCGTATATTAATAAAGTAAATACGTATTTGAAATTAGTAATTAAGAAAAGTGGCTAGATAATCAAATATACTAATCACTAAATGTAATCACTAAAATAACTAAACTAAAATCACTAAAATAAAGCACAGAAGAAGAAAATATGGTCAGGAAGAGAGCGTAAAATAATACATTAGGTAAACACGATAGTTAATTCTATAAATGTCACACGAACGGCGATACAATCTGGACACAAGCCAAATTCCAAATATGGGATTGTGACAACTTTCATACAAAAGATATCCTTTTCGTTAATATTCAACAGCATCTTGAGCGTTGATTTCCCTTAAGAGAATATTTTCATTCTTTAACCTGCGATTTTTGTAAAACTTTTTCTGTCAGTTCCATCATAACATTCACCCAAAATACTACCATATACAAAGAATATCTTATTCAAATTTATTTTTAACAAGTCAGCATTACAAGTCACACTGCATTATTAATTCGCACATTCATCTGGTAACATGGCGTTTCAAGAAAGAAGAGAAATTTCCCATTGAATGTTTAACAAAATCATTATTATGAAAAATACGCATTCAAGTAATTTAATATTACTAAAAGATGTTGAAGAAGTATAAGTTCACTAACAATAGAAATTATAATTAAATCGCTTTGAATTGCACCAATATTTCTGAAGTCTCGATATTCATTTCATTCACCCTCCTACACTTCAGATTGTCATGGGTTTGTTTCTACCAGAAGTTTCAAATTGATATCAGTTTGTGCTACGCACAAGTTCACACGGAAGTTTCCTCCTATTTTATAAATTCACTAGAGGAAGGCTCGAAAAATTATGGTAATTAAGAAGAAACCTATAGAAGAGACTCTTCTGTAAACCTAGCATTTTAAAATATTTTTGTAAACCTAGCATTTTAAAATATTTTTCTTCTCATCAAGCCCTAATGTTCTTGTCCTACACAATAATAAACTAGAATTTCAGGATAAATGAAAACATTTTGGAATGAATATATTTGTTTAAATTAAACTATTGTGTTTGGTACATCAAATCAATGCATCAGATGCATTCTTCAGTAAAATACACTTGTGGGTAAAAGTACCAGTGAGCGTAACAAACAGCGTGATTGTTCAGGCTTACTAGAGGTAAAAATTCTGTAGTAAAACTTCACTTGGACTCATACACGTGGTATTTACGAGTAAAAATAGAGACCTCATCATGAATTAATATCATTTTTACACATGTGTGGAAACTGAAATCGATACAAAATAATAATAAAACGAGACAAAAAAGCGTCATCTAATCATTTTACATTTCTATTAAAATGTTATACTGTAAATTGTAAAAAATACAATGCTATAACACATCTTGGGCCCACTCTTTTATTTCAAGAAAAAAAATCACGAAATTTGGCTATTGATTCAAACCTAATTATATCACGTCATTCTATCTAATGATGCAGTTCCATTGGATATGGACTCGTATAAGTCATAATATTATCCCTTCGTGAGCACCAATTCCATATCATGTAAGGAGAGGATGCTGAATTACGTAATTAGTCCGTTACGTCTTCGAGCAATCATAATCGGATCGTTTAAACCAGATGGCATAGCACAGGAAGTCGAACAATAAGCGAAGGCAACGACAGTTACCTTGCAGTTTCACGATCCGCGCGGTGTCGCCGCATCGTCGAATGGTAATAGCGCGACCGTGTTCGACTGGCTCCGCGCCGACAGCCGAAGGTTACGACCGAGCTGAGCGCAGCGTCATCCACATGCATTAAGGCAGGCGTAAACATAAGCATGGCGTCAACATAAAGTAGGACTACGTCCATAAGCGGACTCATTCACAATGCGTTCGCATGAGCATAACACGTGAGACGTTAACTTAAAAGTTTGCAAGTTTCAATTGATTGATTGTTTGATTTTTTCGTGTTTCTTGGCGCGTCAACTGCTTTGGTCCTTAGTCCCGTAAATGTAGTGCATGTTTTTCCTCGAGGGATGACGGTGATCTTCCCCGCTTGATGGTGAGATCCGGCGCCGACCTACCGTCGGTTAGTGGAGTTTCCCCCTAACCAGGACTCTATTACATTTTTGTCAACTCGGCTTTCCTCGATGTTACCACGGCATACTGTTCATTAGAGACCGGATTTTTATATAATTATATGTTTTATGTTTTTCTATTCACGAATCTCAAATTTGTAATATTGGCGAATCATCGCCGTCCAACGACAATATCCAATTTTTTCGTTACATATTTTTACATATTCAGTACTATGTCACATATTTTACATATTTTGGTATTTTCACAATATATTTGTTTATTCTATCGATTTGCTTCAATTTTATTCATATTTTTTATGAAAAGTTTTTGTTGGTTGATGTTTAGTGATTCCGGATGCGTCAACGGATTAGGTCATTAGTCCCGTTAGTGTAGTGCATGTTTTTCTCGGGAGATGGCGGTAATCGTCCCCGCTGGATGGCGAGATCCGGCGCCGACCTATCGTCGGCTAGTGGGTCCCCTAACCAGGACTCTCCCACCTGCGGGCACCGCCGCAGCCAGGACAAGCTCTAAGCTCCCGACCGGTCTTCCGGAATATTTGATAGTGTAGTGCATGTTAGTGAAAGTGTGTGTGTGAGGGGAGAGGATAGGACAAGGTATAGGAAGGAAAGATCGCGCGCACGTTCCGTGGCCCGTTTGTTAAGATACTGTTCGGATATTCGCCTGGTGTTGATCGGAGAAACCACGGAAAACTACCTATCAGAGGAAGCCGCTAGAATTCTCCTCCAGACAGCGATTGAATTCGATCTAGCTGAAAAACTAGTGTCAAAAATCCTGCCGCCGTCAGGATTCAAACCTAGGACCTCCTGGTCAGAGGCGCTGCAGGGACATCAGTTGATGCACTGAACTACCACTCCCAGTAAAGCTTCAAGCTTTTGTGCTTATGCTTATGTCAAAAATAAGAAATGAACCAATCACAGTTTGTTAAGTCAATATCAAGTATCGAAATAAATCGATAGGCGAACTAACGGAATTCATGACAAGAGCTTCCCCCGTCATGGACACAATCGATTTCTGGAAATCGATTCACACATCCAACCAATAGTAAACTAGAACTTCTCGCAGCGAAAAGAAACTCTTATTGTTCTTATGATTATGTTCGACATTGTGAATACTTCAGTCAGTCACTTATATTAATGTGCCATGCTTATGTTTGTGTTAGTATTGTGAATGGGCCTTTACGCGTCGGTTCTCCTGCCCCGGGAATACTACTTCTCTGACATTGTAACTTCTGCATTTTCGGGTATTATACTAGTCTTCTTACTATAAGTGAATAGAACGCAATGCGATTCACTGAAACCAAAGTACTTTTGTTCTTTGCAATTTTTACTTTCGGCTATGGAGAAGAGAGAAGTTACGTAATGCAGCGCGAAAAAGTGGAGAATTTTGATATCGAAATGATATCGATATATCGATATTTGATATCGATGATATCAAAATTACGATGATACTTTGATATCGAAATTTCGAACGACGTCAATAAGTCTGTCTGTCCCTCTATCTGTCTATGAAAGGCACTAATTCCTAGAGCATTCAGCTGATTTTCTCTAAAATTGATACTCCCCAATTGATCTGACTGATGTCACGGCTTCTGAATTAGTAACCGATAGTTCAATTTTGGGGAAGATAATTTGCATGAAGCCCTTAAGTCATTTTCAAAATTTTCAAAAAGTGACTTCATGTTTTTGATTGAAATTTGTTGTTGGATTAATGTGAAGGACGTTTAAGGGAATGGTGCAGCTCTCTTGTTCGTTAAACACCCTGATTTTTCGAAAATTGCAAAAGTTCAAACTTTTTTCGGAGCATTCGTACAGCTAAAATATTAAAGATAGGGAATTTTCTCCAAAAGAAATCTGTACCTTAAAGATAATATTTGAAATAAGGTATGGTACAATTTTTCGAGAATATGAGTCGTTTTCGCGTAGTGTTGCGAAAAAGTACGGGCGAGAAAGTATGTGATGTTTCAGCACAAGTTCTTTATTTTATTATCCTTTTACGTGACTTTTCTGCATTTCCAGTCGTGAAATGAGCAGAAATCACTAAAATGCGTTAGCCGTGAATGAAAAGAAGATATTCCAAAGGAAAGATACTCTTTTTACTTTCTCGCCCTTAAGAAGGAACATCTTTGGAAGAGATAGTTATGTAATACCGCGGGAAAATGGCAAATTTTCGGCAGAAACTCTCGTCGTCCAGCCCTGCTAATGAAAAATTGAATAAACTAATTGTTAATTTAAGGGGGGAATCCTCTAGCACGTGGTTTAGCCAGAATCCATGCCGAAAAATCGATAGAGAGCAAAACGTCTGTCCACCAGTGGACAACGCTAGCCGCTAAACCGTTTAGCCGATCCAAAATTTATATTTCCCAATCGATCTGGCTGACGTCGCAGCACCTTGATTTTGAAACTGATATTTTTATTTTGGGGGTCTTTTACATGAAGCCTTTACATGAATTACTGAATTTATTTTATGAATGTCTAGTACGAAATACTCATTCTAGTAAATATAAACCTTTTTTTCGGTTTTATAATGTTTTGCATTGACTAATACTATTTACGTACTCTTCCTACTGCAAACGTTTCAACCATACGAATATCCAAGAAGTACATAAGTTGCTTTTTGCTGGAAATACCCGAGTTGCAATGAAAGTCCATCGTCATGCTCAGCGGTGAACGTATGTGTAGATAGACAGTTATTTATCAAAACTGATAACAACACACGATTAGTACAATTTCGAAAATTTTTCGTTTGAATTTTCTGACATACTACGTAACGCAATGTTTGCTATTGACAACTAATTCATCTTAAAAATGTGCACACTGCAATCCTAAATAGATGCAAATAACATTTAAAATACATTTTTAAACATGTCGCATTTTATTGCAAATACAAACTGCTAAGACTCAGATACAATATTCTACAAATATTGTCAACGCTTCACTAAATATCCTCTTTGTCTGAGAGCATTGTTGTCATAATGAGCCTGTGAATTGTCCCTCACTACGCGTCCCCGTTTTCCGGTCTTTGGCCTTTCACTCGCTCGGACCTCGCCCTCCCCGCCGCGTTGAACGCCCCCGCCCCGTCCCCGCGCTCCGCGACGCGCCCGCCCGCTTCAAAGGACGAAGTGGACGCCTCGTTACGGTTTTTGTGGCCTATAAAAGTGGCGCTGCATTGTGGCGGCGGCATCCGCTATCGCGCCTCTTGGAGTCGTTACCGAGGCGGCGCGGGCGGGGACTCAGCGCCGTGGGAGGCGGTGAGGGTTGGGATAGAGGAGGTTTCGCTGGTGTTGGAGATGTACGTGATTGAAGATGGGGTGGGGGGGGTGTGGTGGTGCTGGTGGTGGTGCTGGTGGTGGTGGTGGTGGTGGTGGTGGTGGTGGTGGTGGCAGTGGCGGTGAAGGTCTGGAGGGGGTGAATGTGGTGGAAGTGGTAGCGACAGTGGTGGAAATGCCGTTGGTGGAGGGGTGAATGTGGCGGGGAGAGAGGCGGCTTCACTAGTGATAGTGGAGGAGAAGCTGAGGTGACGGAAGCTGTGGAGATGGCGTGGTGGTGGTGGTGGTGGTGGTGGTGGTGGTGGTGGTGGTGGCGGTGAAGGGCTGGAGGGGTGAATGTGGTGGAAGTGGTAGCGACAGTGGTGGAAATGCCGTTGGTGGAGGGTGAATGTGGCGGAGGGAGAGAGGCGGCTTCACTAGTGATAGTGGAGGAGAAGCTGTAGGTGACGGAAGCTGTGGAGATGGCGGTGGTGGTGGTGGTGGTGGTGGTGGTGGTGGTGGTGGTGGCGGTGAAGGGCTGGAGGGGGTGAATGTGGTGGAAGTGGTAGCGACAGTGGTGGAAATGCCGTTGGTGGAGGGTGAATGTGGCGGAGGGAGAGAGGCGGCTTCACTAGTGATAGTGGAGGAGAAGCTGTAGGTGACGGAAGCTGTGGAGATGGCGTGGTGGGGGTGGTGGTGGTGGTGGTGGTGGTGGTGGTGGTGGCGGTGAAGGTCTGGAGGGGTGAATGTGGTGGAAGTGGTAGCGACAGTGGTGGAAATGCCGTTGGTGGAGGGTGAATGTGGCGGAGGGGGGGAGGCGGCTTCACTAGTGATAGTGGAGGAGAAGCTGTAGGTGACGGAAGCTGTGGAGATGGCGGTGGTGGTGGTGGTGGTGGTGGTGGTGGTGGTGGTGGTGGCGATGAAGGTCTGGAGGGGTGAATGTGGTGGAAGTGGTAGCGACAGTGGTGGAAATGCCGTTGGTGGAGGGGTGAATGTGGCGGAGGGGAGAGAGGCGGCTTCACTAGTGATAGTGGAGGAGAAGCTGTAGGTGACGGAAGCTGTGGAGATGGCGGTGGTGGTGGTGGTGGTGGTGGTGGTGGTGGTGGTGGTGGTGGCGGTGAAGGGCTGGAGGGGGTGAATGTGGTGGAAGTGGTAGCGACAGTGGTGGAAATGCCGTTGGTGGAGGGGTGAATGTGCGGAGGGAGAGAGGCGGCTTCACTAGTGATAGTGGAGGAGAAGCTGTAGGTGACGGAAGCTGTGGAGATGGCGGTGGTGGTGGTGGTGGTGGTGGTGGTGGTGGTGGTGGTGGCGGTGAAGGGCGGGAGGGGTGAATGTGGTGGAAGTGGTAGCGACAGTGGTGGAAATGCCGTTGGTGGAGGGTGAATGTGGCGGAGGGGAGAGGCGGCTTCACTAGTGATAGTGGAGGAGAAGCTGTAGGTGACGGAAGCTGTGGAGATGGCGGTGGTGGTGGTGGTGGTGGTGGTGGTGGTGGTGGTGGCGGTGAAGGGCTGGAGGGGGTGAATGTGGTGGAAGTGGTAGCGACAGTGGTGGAAATGCCGTTGGTGGAGGGGTGAATGTGGCGGAGGGGAGAGAGGCGGCTTCACTAGTGATAGTGGAGGAGAAGCTGTAGGTGACGGAAGCTGTGGAGATGGCGGTGGTGGTGGTGGTGGTGGTGGTGGTGGTGGTGGTGGTGGTGAAGGTCTGGAGGGGGAATGTGGTGAAGTGGTAGCGACAGTGGTGGAAATGCCGTTGGTGGAGGGGTGAATGTGGCGGAGGAGAGAGGCGGCTTCACTAGTGATAGTGGAGGAGAAGCTGTAGGTGACGGAAGCTGTGGAGATGGCGTGGTGGTGGTGGTGGTGGTGGTGGTGGTGGTGGTGGTGGCGGCGGTGAAGGTCTGGAGGGGGTGAATGTGGTGGAAGTGGTAGCGACAGTGGTGGAAATGCCGTTGGTGGAGGGTGAATGTGGCGGAGGGGAGAGAGGCGGCTTCACTAGTGATAGTGGAGGAGAAGCTGTAGGTGACGGAAGCTGTGGAGATGGCGGTGGGGGTGGTGGTGGTGGTGGTGGTGGTGGTGGTGGTGGTGGCGGTGAAGGTCTGGAGGGGGTGAATGTGGTGGAAGTGGTAGCGACAGTGGTGGAAATGCCGTTGGTGGAGGGGTGAATGTGGCGGAGGAGAGAGGCGGCTTCACTAGTGATAGTGGAGGAGAAGCTGTAGGTGACGAAGCTGTGGAGATGGCGGTGGTGGTGGTGGTGGTGGTGGTGGTGGTGGTGTGGTGGCGGTGAAGGTCTGGAGGGGTGAATGTGGTGGAAGTGGTAGCGACAGTGGTGGAAATGCGTTGGTGGAGGGGTGAATGTGGCGGAGGGGAGAGAGGCGGCTTCACTAGTGATAGTGGAGGAGAAGCTGTAGGTGACGGAAGCTGTGGAGATGGCGGTGGTGGTGGTGGTGGTGGTGGTGGTGGTGGTGGTGGTGGGGGTGAAGGGCTGGAGGGGTGGGATGTGGTGGAAGTGGTAGCGACAGTGGTGGAAGTGCCGTTGGTGGGGGAGGGTGAATGCGGAGGGGAGAGAGGCGGCTTCACTAGTGATAGTGGAGGAGAAGCTGTAGGTGACGGAAGCTGTGGAGATGGCGTGGTGGTGGTGGTGGTGGTGGTGGTGGTGGTGGTGGTGGTGGCGGTGAAGGTCTGGAGGGGTGAATGTGGTGGAAGTGGTAGCGACAGTGGTGGAAATGCCGTTGGTGGAGGGTGAATGTGGCGGAGGGAGAGAGGCGGCTTCACTAGTGATAGTGGAGGAGAAGCTGTAGGTGACGGAAGCTGTGGAGATGGCGGTGGTGGTGGTGGTGGTGGTGGTGGTGGTGGTGGTGGTGGCGGTGAAGGGCTGGAGGGGGTGAATGTGGTGGAAGTGGTAGCGACAGTGGTGGAAATGCCGTTGGTGGAGGGGTGAATGTCGTGGAGGGGAGAGAGGCGTGCTCTATATGTTTTATGAACTTGATATACGTTGCATTACAACTATTATATATAGCAGTTTGACAGAATTGTTAAAACATTTGGAGCCTGTATACTGAATGTCTTGTATCAACAACAGACGAACTTATTACACATATTTTTGTAATGTGTTCTGCGCATACCCACGGGACTTTCTGCGCCCACCACCTGTCTTTCCATTTCCTCTAGATCTGTTGAGGACCATTTGAGAATACCCATCCAAAATGTGCTAATGGGAAGAACGTATCCGTCGATGGCAAACGTGAGGTTTCTAGAATCAAGGGAAGTTCTTAAAACTGCTTTGAGTCGATTCGTGAGCTCGTTTTGCGTACCTTTCAGCTTGTGATGTGCTATCAAGATATTTGTATAATTCATTGGCTTCGAGAGTGGATATTATCTCTCCACTTACAGTCTCGTATCAAGATTCATTGGCGAGTTTACCCTTCAGTATTTCTTGAATTTTGTATATATAATACCCAACTGCAAATTCATGTCTTTGGAAAATTCTTCAGTGGTTTTTATTTCCATGTCTAGGCCACGCATTGTACCTGAGTAGAGTTTGATGTCATCCATGTAGGCTAAGTGCGTTATATGGGTTTTCTCAGAGCCTTTCAGTTCGATACGTTAAAAGTCTTCCAGGAGTGATGAGAGTGGGTTTATGGCCAGACACAGACAGGTGATCGCTGTTTCATTTTTTCCGCGACAGGGATAGTGATCATTTGCCTATAGTGGAAGGACGTCTACTGTGGACTTGCCCTTTCGGAAGCAGAACTGCCTTTCTGATAAGCCACGAGCGTATTCTATGGCTGATTGAATGCGGGGTTTAAGCATCTTCTCAAACAGCTTGTCCGCCGTAGCCAAGACGCAGAGCGGCCTATAGGACGACGGAGCTGTTGCGTCTCCTCTGCCGTTGCTGATCAGAGCCTCATCGGGCCCTCTTCTACCTCGCACAGAACCTGCCTTCTCTCAAGAACATATTATTCATGTTGAGAAGCAGGTCTGGGTGTGTTCTTGCTATTGCTTTTAGGATCTCTACCGAGATTCCATCCAGACCGTGGCTTTCTTGCTGCTCATCGAAGTCACAGACGTTGTGAGGTCCAGAGAGGTGAAATATGGAATTTCCTTCTCAGATACCGGAAGCACTGCATCAGATGTTTTCGGGTGCACAAAAAGAGAGCGGAACTATTTTGTCCTTCGTCTTTGCTTCTAGCATGTTTGTTGGGGATATGTCTCCTAATTTGTTGGTGGCGAGTTTATATCCTCGTCCCCACGAGTCTTTGTTGACGTCTTGGGCAAGATCCTTCCATACCGTTGACTTGCTCAATACAATGGCCCGAGTAGTTCTTTCTTGTCTTCCTTGTAGGCAGTTCTTCTTTCTCAACTCTTTTGAGTCTCTCCTGCTCTAGGACTCTGCATCTAAGGTAGAGACATTCCTTTCTGAGGCCTACTATTTCTTCGTTCCTCCAATAGGCGGGCCGTCGATTAGGAACAAATCTCTTCCTGGGCATCGCTGCGTCTCATGCCTGCGCGATGAGGTCCATCGTCAGGTCTACCAGGTCCTCGCTATTGAAGAGATGTCTCCTTTCTTCCAGCGTTTTCTGCCCGTGTTCAACCGTCGAAGTGATTTTGCTCTTATCTATGCTGTTCATGTTCCATCTAGTCATCTTCCGTCGTATTTGGGTCGGGTAAGTTTTCTTGACGCCGTACGTGATGTAGCGGTGGTCGCTTGAGGTGTAGTCCTTTGCGACCCCCCAGTCGCTAATGAGCACCGTGAGGCGTTCGGTCGCAAGAGTGATGTGGGGCATCTTCCCAGAAGAACCTTGTCTACTGAAAGTGGGCGTGTCCCCGTGGTTCAGTCTTTCCACCGTTTCTAGGATGAAATTCTTCCTAGTGGCCGAGTGCGACATTGCCCATTCGAGAACTTTGCCTTTTAAAGTCTCCTGACACAAGAACTTCTCCACTCATATTTCACAACAATCAGCAATCGCATTTCGCATCAATCAAGTGAATAATGCACATCATTCAGAGATCATGGAAAAATTAGATACCTGAAATGCAAAATTAGACGCACGAAATTTAAAATTAGCCGACCTGGATGGCCGAGATTGCAAAGAGCGAGTACCGACTCAGCACATCGGTCCGAAGGGTAGCGGGTTCGAGTCCCGCCTTGGGCATGGTTGTTTGTCCCTTGTCTCTGTATGTATGTGTTGTCGCGGAGGGCCTCGCGTTTTGTTGACCCCAGATCAGAGGAGCCCGCAAGTGTGTTGGTGTCTAGTGTATGGTCGAATATGCGTCCCTTCGGGACGTAAAGGGTAACTGGCTGTCGGCTGGATAAAACCCTAGAAAGAAAGAAGAAGAAATTTAAAATTAGATGCACGGCAGGCGCAATTAGATACATGACATGCAGAGACAAAGACCGAATTAGAAGTTCAGAATTCGGAACCAAATGCACATAATGGCGGTGTTAATTCAAAATTAAGTGCAGAGAAGTCGGATAGTACCATAGATTTATGGTTAAGCTTTAATTTACCAGAAACGAGTAAGAACTTGTTGAGAATTCAGGATAATATTATTTTACGGCGCATATTCAAATTAAACGTGAATGTAAGTAGGGATTTGCGTGAAATAAAAGATCAATGAGTTTCCTGCGTAAATGATCCCCCAATTTGGATTCAGGAAAGAAACTCTGTGGTTACCACACTTTCCATTTATTGTTCAGGACATTCTCGCTGACGTAGAAACATTAGATATAGGTCAACTGCAGGCACTGCTAATGAAATGCAGATGCACGCAAGAGTGACAGTAACAAAAGAAATGGGAATAATGCTAGGCAGGAGTACTACTCTTGTGGTATTATTTGTTTCAATAAAGGAGGTCACTGGCGAGAGGAGAGCCACGGAACGATAGGCGCGCCCAGCATTTGTTGCCGCAGGGTTCTCACGTGAGCCAGACCCCACTGCGACAGCAGAGCCCATTTTCAAAATCAGAATAAAATTGCAAATGAGTAGTATGTAAAATTCAATTGTTCAGAATTGTACGCTTAAGAATTTTAAACAGAAGGACGTTTGAAATAAGCACATGTTTACTTCATTCATTACAGTAGATTTAAGGTAAGTCAATAAGACGTACCACGGCAAGACTTTTAACGAAATATGTATATGTAGTGCTTTAAATTTATGTTGTAAAAAATTATAATGTTTAATTGAAATCTTAACAGGCACCGTGAGCGAGGAATATGCCATAATTGAAGTGGGCGAAATAATGAAGAAGCCGTCTCACACAATTGGAGTAATGTGACACTGTTAAATCATGCCTAATTGATGTTAGTGAGAAAGAAAGTCTGAAATACAATATTTTATGTTCATTGAATTGAGATGTATGAGTAGTCAATGCTCCCTGAGAGGAAGTAAAGAATTTAGGTCATTGTGTGACTTGGCATGGATTTCTGTGACGTAGAAAAATATGAGTCAAGCCTATGGGTCTGACAACAACCCCCGAAAACAAAAAATACCTC
This sequence comes from Teleogryllus oceanicus, assembly GCA_964035755.1. Taxonomy (NCBI): domain Eukaryota; kingdom Metazoa; phylum Arthropoda; class Insecta; order Orthoptera; family Gryllidae; genus Teleogryllus; species Teleogryllus oceanicus. The sequence goes on along the minus strand of CAXIVR010000011.1, from coordinate 78,891,688 downwards.
ACGGTGGTTTTTTGCGAATTAAAAGAAACTGGAGGGTGGTGGCGCAGTAATGGCTTCAGATTCGAATCTAACATGTCGACATACACAAAGGAACTTGTGTCAAGCCTTTGGGTCTGGCAACTCTTTTTTGTTTTTTGTATGTATCTGTAATTCTTCGTAAAATACTACTTTACGCTACAGAAATATATTTATGTTGCTTGTTTTGTAATTAATTGGTTAGTTTTTAATAATATATTAATAATTGCAATAAACAAATAATTTGTTACATTTTAATTTAAATATAAAACAATATAAATTGGATGTTCGTACGTTAAAACGACTTTTACACACCGCTATGTTATTCAATACTTTCTATTCAGGTATCCACATTCTTATAGACACCGATCCGTTTCCAGACTTTTGAAAACGTCTTAGCAATTCCAATTTCACTAGATTTTAAATAAAAGAAAATCTTTTCAAAGCAAACGAACATGTCTTCCCGAGAAAGTGAGTTTCCTCATATTTTTAGCTACTCGGAAAGGGACTTAATTATAAAGGTACATGCGAAAATATTTCCGTGCTCCAGGCATATTACAGAACCGAGTTATGGAGCTCCGCATAGCAGCGTAAAATAAGCACCAGAGAAATGTTAGGTTACACGCTCTTGGCAAGTGCTGAGATGATGTGAAATGTCAAGGCGCAAAACGCACAGGCTGATGATGAATTAAAACTGGTGGTGCAAAAACACGACGTACTCTCTCGCCCGTATTTTCACGCAAAATTATGCAAAAAGTACTTAAATTTTCGAAAAGTTGTTCAAGACCTTACTTCAAAATCTATCTTCAAGAAATAGATTTCATTAAGGAGAAAATCTATATCTTTAATATTTTAGTTGGAGTAAGACTCCGAAAAAATTTGAACTTTTGGCATTGCAAAAAATCAGGATTTTCAGCGAACATGAGACCTGCACAATTCTCTTAAACTTTCTTCACACTATCCAACAACAAAATTTAAACAAACACTCTGAAAACTTTGGAAATATGAAAAAATATCTCTGAAGGGCTTTATGTAAAATTCTGTCATAAAATACCGGTTTCAAACTAAAGGGGCCGCGACATCTGCCAGATCAATTGAGGAATATCAATTTTGGAGAAAATCGGCTGAACCGTTTAACTGCTGAAGTTGTTCACAGACGGACTGATGGATGGGCAGACGGACTGATTCTGGTTATATTCTGGCTGGTTGAGTATTTTTTTCTAAAAGGAGTAACTGAATTTATCTCCTTTTTTCATTACCAAGGCTCTGGGTTTATCAGCCAAAATTTGCCGTTTTTTCGCGTAACATACTTTTTTTCAACTTACATAACTTTCTCTCTACGGCGTGTAATTTAGAGAGAAAATAACTAGAGGTGCTACAGAATAGCAGACTTTCTCGTACGAATTTTTCCTAATTTCCTTGGCGTGGTCTGACTTTCAGGTCGTCTTCCATTCTCTCACCAGCTACGGTCTATCATCGCCCAAAGTAAGTTTTTTGACATTTCAATTTTTTGCTTGCCTAGTAGTACAACTGAATCATTAATTCAAGAATATTAAAGAAGAGTAAAAACTCGTCCTAAATAGAAGTTTTCATTGAAAATTTCGCAGTCGTTTTTAAGAAAATTGCGATTAAGCATTACTGTAAATGCGAAATTTATCTCTTTATCGCTGGCTAAACTCTTTATCACTGAAATCCTTTGCGTTTCCGATGTCCATATTAACGGCATGAGAGGTATTTCAAGAAAATTACATATCTGTAATTTTAAAATAAGACACACCAAAATGAACTTTACATCATAATAAACAGTGCAATTAGCACAATCTATTGGAAAAATTTCAAGAAAAATTTGGAGCCATTTTTGAGAAAATGAAGTTTAGCAGACAGACAGAGAGACAGACAGACAAACGGACGGACGGACGATGTAATATACGTTGTATAGAGACGGTTATGTAATACTGCGGAAAATCGATTTCGAGATTTTAACAGAAATACACGTTTTTAGGTCCCCTGATACCGAAAAGGGTTTGTTTTCAAAACGTCGGTCTGTCTGTGCATCTGTTTGTCTGTCTGTTCGTCCGTCCGTCCGTCTGTGAACACTGCTAGCACCTAATATGTACATTCTTTTCCAAAAGGCCCTGTCGATATGGCTCTAGTGGACGCTTCGAGATTTTGAAAAACATTCTTTAATATTTGGGTGTACTTTACATTAAGCCCACCAAACATTTTCAAAAGTTTCTCGAAAACCGTTCCAAATTTAGTACACGTACGAGTAAAATACACGCATAAATGTGGCTAGGTCGGATATTCACGGTTAACTCTAAATTTTCGAAAATTGCAAAAGTTTGAATCTTGAACTCGAATCTTCGAATTTGCAAAAGCTTGAATTTTTCCATCTAATGAAATTTGTTGCCCGTAAACAGTTCTTTCATTATGGTCATGTAGACTTTTTTAAAGTTTAGTCGTTTTCGTGCAAGAGAGCATGAAATATTTGCAATTTTAAAAAATTACAATAACATGATTTTCTTAAAAACCGCTCCAAATGATTTCTTAAAAGTTTTAGTTGAGGTAGTACCTAATGCACCCTCTGTTACCTATATGTTATCTATTTTACTCTCATAATTTGCGTAAGCTTAATTTGAATTGTCATTTTACAGTAAATTTACAAGCATTTACCTCTTATTAGAGCTTTATTCAGAGATCTGCGTGCTAAGGTTTCCTCCGAATCATAACGTTTTCACAATACATTTTCACAGACCATTTTAGGAGTTTTACCTTCGCAGCAGACGATACGCAAGAGATAGTGAGTGAATCCAAACATGGGGCGGGTCCGCCTCTGCCACCCTCCCTTCCCCTTCCTTCCCTGCGATAACTGCTCCCCCCCCGCCAGCATTCCGCAACTCCCATTCGACTATGTCGCGCCGTGAAAGTTCTGGGGCTGCGATTTTCTCTTAGAAACTGCGTTCACATTTCCTCACGTCAGTGAATGTGGATCCCTCCAGCCTTCCCAGACTGGGCGGTCAAAAAATGGCAGCTGGCAAGAATGTGGTAAGTCCGAAAAGCTAGCTCAGCCAAATTAGGAAAAAAATACGCGATAATCTGTACCATTCTGTAGCCTCACTAGCTACATTCTCGAATACGTACTTGTATACGGAGTAATATACATAGTATAAAGAACGTACATTAAGCTGGCAAAGCCATTTTCAAAATGTTTTGCTGAACAAAAACGGGTGCCTTTTTTCAAATGTTGGCAAAGCCAATTGACCAAATAATATATTCTTTATATACAAAATACTGTACTATTGTTGTGCTTTTAAAGTATATAAACATTATTTTTTTGCACTTACCGCTCTTCGAAAATAAATAACTAATTTTGGAAATTCCGGACAGGCACAATATCAATATGTAAGGAATCAATTCGTAGAAAAAACTATCCAGCAAAACTAGATATTCCTGACACAGAATAAATTACAAAACAATACACTATACAAAAATATTGTTTTGCAATTTTCAACATTTAATATTCCCCAAATATAAATATTTACACATTGCAAAAACACGTTCTGAGAAAAAAACCCTCATAAAAAACAAATAATCAACAGTATGCATTAACCATTACCAACAGCTATAAACAAACATTCCTCTAATAAACTACTCAACGACTTTTTTGTTTTCACCGCTTTTGGAAAATTGAACAAAACCCTTATGTTTCACCCGGGATGGTGCACTCCCGCCGAATAATAAAATCACTCTCCGAAGACAAACTATCATTTAGAATTAAATTACCTTTACATAACTCAGTCACAATGTCTTACACGACACAATAGTACTGTTTTTAAATTTTTGACTTCGGGACTCTATATTGAAAAAGTAATTCATTAAACAAAGTATCGAAAAACAAATGTATGGAAGCACATAAATCTTAATAAATACTAAACTACTCAACGATTCGCATTGTCCTTTCAACAAACAAACAGAACCAAACATTATTCTAATAAACTACATCAACAATAATTTTTTTTGCTCTTACCGTTTTCCGAAAATTCGCCAAATCATTCATGTTTAACCCAATGTGGCGCGCAACCGTCATATAAGAAAAACACTCTTGGAAGGAAAACCATCTTTCAAAATTAAATTATCATTAGTGATTATCCACCCTCTCTTTTTCCTTCCTCCTTTCCCTCCCATTTACACCTTTCCCCTCTTTCTCTTCTCATTTCCCACTTCTCTTTTCCCGTTCTATTTTCTTCTTTCTTTTATCTCACTTTCCCTCGCTTTTTCCATTTATTGCCTCAGTCTTTTCTTCCTATATTTCCCCTCTCTTTCCCCTCTCTTCCCCCCTCTCTTTCCCACTTATCCTTCATTCCCTCTCTCTCCTTCCCTCCCCATTTTTCACTCTTTTTTTTTCCCCTTCCTCTCTTCCTTTCCTTCTATTTCCCTCTCTCTTTCATTCTCTCTCATTATTCCATTGTCTCTTTTTTATTTTATTTTTCCTTCTGTCTCTATTTCCATTTCTCACTTTCCCTCTAACATTTCTCTCTCTTTCCTCCCTTCACTTTTACTGTCTTTACCTCTTTCTTTCTCTCTTCCCTCTCTCTTTTCCTCTTCTTTCCTCTCTCTCTTTCCCCTTCTTCCTTCTCCCTTTTCCCCTCTTTTCTTTTCCCCTCTCTTTTCTTCTTTCTTATCTCTTTTCTCATCTCTCCTTTCTCCTCTCCCTTATCCTTTTTTAATAATTTGTAAATATTGAAGATCTCTCGTCTTCAGTCTCATTCACTTATCACTTTTCTTATGAGATTTTAAAACAATTTCTATTCGAGTTTTTAAAATTTTCTGTTATAGAAACTTTGACCTGACAATAACGAACATACAAAAAACTATTATCCAATTTTGTGCAGTCGTTCCAAAGTTATGCCCTTACACACATTTTGGCGATTCATTTTTATTTATATAAATTATCTACTTATATTGCATTATTACTTTAGTTTTGTACAAATATTTATCAATCCTTTTGTCTTTAAAATCACTTCAACACAACTCTTTATTCTAACAAATTAGAGCAAACGTTAAATAGTTTAAACGGTGTAGAATATTTTCTCGCATGATAGGATTGGAGTTAATCAACTGGAATACCAGTAAAAAACATTAAAGAACGATTTGTTGAAAGCGTAGAAATTAATGACTATGTAGGCAAAATGTAATCCCAGCAGTATGCAAGGGAGCTGACAGCAATATTTACATTTCGTCGACAAATACTGCACTGCCGCTCGGGAAATTAGGTTAATGTGAATATTCATGAATGTCATGTAGTTGAGATGCGGTAATAGAGATGTAGCTCCAGTCAGGATCACGTGGAATATTGCTTGTAACATTTGAATCTCAACAAATTGGAAAACGCAGTTTCATTTTTGAAACCTGAATTTTACCTTAGTTACAAGTTTAAAAATTGCTGAAATTTGTAAAGTTTCTTCACGATTACTATCAAAGTTTTCCAAACTATATTTTCAGATTTTACTGCCATCAATACATTATACTCTGCTTCATATGAAATTACGAAAGTTATTGTAAATGACCCTGTTCCAAAGTATTTCGTGTTAAAGTTGTAAAGAATCTAAAATGATCTTGTAAAGAATGTGAAATAAGAGATGAAAAGGAGGAGAGGTTTGGGAAACGTTAGTGATTACCTTTATCTTGTAGAAACTCCACAAAGGTTTACCAGAATTCAAAAATTGATTAAAAATAATACAACTGGCAGTCAACGCTAACAAACCACTGGTTTACGAGCTGTTCTTGCATTTTCAATAGGACTGGAAAGGATCGTCATCATGAGGATCGTCACTCAAAGATCGGATTTCTTCCTCTGCCTCACCTTAGAGTATTATACTGAGTAAGTCACGTAAATTTAGCACATTCAGAAATTTGTGCCGGTTGAAGTTATTGCAATGAGGTTTTCACGAAAACGTATGAGGAAATGGGGCAAATTAATACATGTATTATTTCTATTTTATCATTTGTATTTTTCGAGATATTAAGCTAAATTATATTTTTAATGGAACTACACATTTTTATTTTCCAGTATGCGTACGTATATACGGAGTAATATACGTACTATAGAGAAAGTTATGTAATGCTGCGCGAAAAAACAGCGTATTTTCTGCACAAAAAACCTAATATTCGGGCCCTGACAACGAAAAATTGAATAAATTCAGTTACTAAATTAAGAGAAAAAATCCTCTAATACGTGGAGTAGCCAGAATTCCAGTTTTATAGGTCCTTGATGCCAAAAAACCAATTGAATGCAAAACGTCCGTCCGTCTGTCTAGCGCCTAAACCACACATAAGATCTTTCCCAAATTGAAGAAACCACTATCCATCTGGCTCTAGTTGAAGCTTTGAAATTTTTGAAAACATTCTTTAAAATTTAGGGGTACCTACTTTACATGAAGCCCCCGCATATTTTCAAACTTTTCTCAAAAACGACTCCAACTTTTTTCTTTAAATTGCTTGTAAGATTTAAGTAAAACTGTTTTTTAAAAAATTACACAAATGTCATTTTTTCCAATACTTCTCCCGCCATAGCGCGCCGTGGTGCACCGTTCATATGCACATTTCAATGCCTCTGTATACATTATTGCACTTTTACTCACAAAGTAAAAGTTCTTCATTTAACTTTAAATGAAGTTTTTCGATAAATCAATAGATTCCTGTAAAAACAAGCTTCATATTTCGCGTTTACAGCAACGCTTAATGCTATTTTCTTAAAAACGATTTCAAATTTTGTAATGACATTTAGGACGATGTTTTACTCTTCTTTAATATCCTTAACAAAATATTTCAGTTCTAATATTTGAAAATCGAAAAGTGGAAATTTTTTTTTAAAAAAATTACTTTGGGCCGCGATAGATAGCAGCAGGCAAGAAGGGGGAACAAGAGTGTGCAGGACCAGTCCACGGGTATGTGGAAATTAAAAAACTTTACTACGAGAAAGTGTGCGCTATTTGTAACATCTCTACTTACTTTCTCGTATATAAACGTATATACGGAGTATTATACGTAGTACAGAGAATTTTAATGCTGCGGAAAAAGTATTTTTGTTAAACATCCGTCCGAGCGTCTGTCCGTCCGTCTGTCTGTCGTATGCGAACAAACCTAGTGCCTAAACCACACGTACGATCTTTCCCAAATTGAAGAAACCACTGTCCATCAGGTTCTAATTCAAGCTTTGAAGTTTTGAAAAAAACGGGTAATTTACATGAAGCCCGCGAACATTTTCAAAATTTTCACAAAATCGGCTGCAAATTTTTCTTTAAATTTCGCGCAAGAAATTTTCATTAAATTTCGGCGTTTTCCCACGACTATAAAATTCAAAACAGAGATTTTTCCTTCAAATCAAATTTATTGTACGTACTACAATGTTCTTTCATAAAGTCGTGTAATTTTTATGAAACTTAGAGTGAGTTTCGTGCAATAGTGCGTGCAATATTTGCAATTTTAAATGTTTTTCAAATAACTCATTTTCTCAAACCCATTTTCTGCAAAAATGAGCTCAAAATTCCGCCTTTCAGAAACGCTCAAACGCCTTCTCTTTTTTAAAAAAGAAGCTCCAAATGATTTCTTCAGACTTTTGCAATGGATAATAGTAACGGTTCTGTCATGAAGTAAAGTTCATTCTGGTGTATACTTTTGTGTTTTCAAAAATTACACAAATGTAAATATTTAATACCTCTCACGCCGTTAATATGCGGATTTCCACAAACATGTATAAATTACTATATTTGTGAGTATGCGAGCTTCAAATAAAATTTTTCGAAAACTCAACAGACTCTTGTGAAAGAGAGTTTCAAATTTCGCATTTACAATAATGTTTAATCGCCATGTTCTTAAAAACTGTTTTAAAATTTTAATGAAAATTACCATTCACCGTCATACCCGCACTCGCACACACATTCATTTACTTATCTATCCTCCGCCCAACCATTAACATACCCGCTCGCTCGATTTCTCACGCACCGTCACGTTCGCCGTTTCAAAGGATCGTCCTTACAACCACACAATTCCTACGTGCCCACCACGCATCCATCTACCCTTCTATTCTCTCGCTCACCCACTATCATACTCGCTCGCTCGATTTCACACTCACCCTCACGCTCGCCGTTGCAAATGATCATCCTTCCAGCCACGCACATTCCCACCACCCACCACGCATCCATCTACCAATCTATTCTCTCGCTCACCCACTAACATATCCGCTCGCTTTTCCCACTCACCCTTAAATCCCCCCGTGCGCCATGATGGCCTTAAAAAAAAAAACCAAGCGTCCTCTCGCCCACACACTAACTTACCCACCCGCTTACTTTCTCACCAACCCTCATGCTCGCCGTTCCTTCCCCACCCACTCTCCCCACGCATCCATCTACCCAACCGTCCTCTCGCCCACTAACTTACTCGCCCTCTAGCTCTCTCCCCCCGCCTTACAAGGAGATCGTCCTTCCATTGACCCAGTTACTCGCTCGCCCACCACGCATCCATCTATACAAATTTCCTCTCACTCCCCTACTAACTTACCCGCCCGCTCGCTCCCTCACCCACAATCATGTTTGTCGTTCCCGAGGTTCGTCTATCTATCCAACCACTTACCCGCTTGCACACCTCGCATCCATATACCTACCATACTCTAGCCCACCCACTAACCTACCCACATGCTCGCTCTTACACCCACCCTTATGTTGGCCGTTCGAGTGGATCGTTATTCTATCCAACGACTACACGTTCATCCACAACGGTACAGAACCATCAAATATCGGAATTTTTGTAATCACAATTTCAATATTTATTGTAATACTAAGGTAAATAGAAGTTCAACTCAATGAATCAGAAATTAATAAATGCGTTAAATAGAATTTAAGAGTATAAAAATGGATAATGTATTTCAAATTCTCATAAATAAACTAATTTGCATGAAACTCTCATGAAAGGCATTATACAATCAATTAAAATTAATTAATAAATGAAAACCCATTTTGCCATTTTGCATCTCACTTCCAGAACACGACCTCACAGCAGCCTAAGTCCCATTTATGACTTCTTGCCTTATGTGCTCGCCACAGCTTCCAGTAATTATATGTTGTGGAAAATAAACCAATCTTCCTTTAAGGACTTCTTTTCATTTCGTAAGGAGACATCAGATATATAAGACAAATTTACGACTTTCAGTTTATTTTGTGTGTATAAATGGAATATGTGTTGAAAACTTGCCACAATTATTATCCTTATACATTATTCAAAGCTATTACATGCAAAACCACTATTAAAGAAAATTTTAAATATATTTAAAACTTTTTTACATCAATATATAAATATTTATAAAATTTTAAAATAAATTGAATAATACCTCTTTCATATACATAATTATTTTACGTGCACTCATTGAGTGCTTTTATGAGAAACTTGATATTATAGCAATTGAAAACAATAGTACAGATTTGTGATGTCCAAAAATAAATTAAAAATAATATTATAAATTGAAAAGTGTACAAAACAGAGACAGGAACACATTTTCATTAACTGTTTGAAATGTAGTAAAATATGTGATGTGGACTAATTTAACGATTACTCTTTGGCATATTATACTGCACTAAACTATTTTCTTTTCATATTTTCACTTCTTTTCTTTTATAATAAACTTTCGAGGACAATTAATTTTTAATTCAACTGTAAATATTCGTTTCAGTTAAATGCTAATTCAGAATTAACGACCGACGAGCAATCTCATAATCAGTCGGCTGTTTGATAAAGATTTATTTTTATCTTCCAATAATTCATAAAATGAGCTAATTTAAGCTTTAATTAAAAGTTAAAACGCTGAAAGACGTCAAACGCTGAATGAAGATAACTCGCTCTCTTTCGCTCTCGCTCTCTTTCGCTTTCGCTCTCTTTCGCTCTCGCTCTCTTTCGCTCTCGCTCTCTTTCGCTCTCGCTCTCTTTCGCTCTCGCTCTCTTTCGCTCTCGCTCTCTTGCGCTCTCGCTCTCTTCGCTCTCGCTCTCTTTCGCTCTCGTTCTCTTGCGCTCTCGTTCTCTTGCGCTCTCGTTCTCTTGCGCTCTCGTTCTCTTGTGCTCTCACTCTTCTACGCTCTAGTTTGTTCTCGCTCTAGCTTGTTCTCGCTCTAGCTCACTCTCACTCTTTCGCTCTTGCTTTCGTTCGCTCTCGTCTTCTTTCTCTCTTTCTTGCTTTCTTGCTCTCTTATTCTCTCTCAGGCTCTCTTTCGCTCTTTCTCGCTCTCTTTCCATCTCACTCAGTCTCTCTATCCACCTGTTAGAGCTATAAATGTATTTATCACCCAATTAATCTACCAGTGGCTATAATTTCTCTCCGCAAGAATCTTATTACTAAATACAAACCGTCATTGGACTGGAAATATATTGCTGGGGACGAGAGTCCCTATCAGAGGAGGATGCAACATGACAATTTGCGCTGGGATGCTTCCCTTTAAGCGACGGATTGTTTTAGCATTTCCTTCCATTAGCAACGGAGGTTGGGGGAGGGCCCATACGTTCAACTGCCCGGGTGGAGAGCGCCCCAGTTGCAACTTCCGCCGCCGCAGCGCCACCGGCGGACGGGCACGAGCGACGCATACGCGACGCGGGCACTGGCAAAGGGCAGAGGGGAGTGACTCAGGCCGCGCTTGCTGCAACCAGGGCACTCCCGCACACCGCCACTCCAACGTAAAATGTTATATTGCAAAATAGTGAACTGACGAAATAGAACTTATTTGCAGGAGACTCCCGGATGATGCATACAGGCAGTTAGTGAAAAAGAGGTCCAGACAGGTATTCGGTTTACTGAATCAAAGTGGACGTTTATTACATGCGTGAACAGTCCATGCTCTAGAACAGGAATCAGTTCGATATGATATTTCCGTTTTCATCAAACACGACTATTCCAATAACATTGTTGGAGGTTTTAGATGTTTTCCTCAGTGTCTGTAATTATTTTTATTAAAAATAAGAATGTTTATATTTATGTTAAAATTAATTCTTATTTTTCTTAATTAGATGCATACGGAAATAGACAAATAAATCATGGAATACTTTCCCTTTCTTTACGAAAAGATTCAAATATCGCCTCCCCCAGTCCAAACGATTTTTAAAAATAAAAACGTCTATTCTGAAAAGCCAGAATCAGTTAAAAAAACAGAAATTCAAAAACGTTATTGCGTGAAATGTGGGCCCACGACCGAAATGTAACATTTTCCCGTGAGCCATGTATGATTCACCTTCGGTATTATTGTTTCCATTAATATATTATAGTTATTTATTTTTCTTCTTAACAGTTTGCGTTAACAGTAAGTTTAAAAGTATAGAACATTTTTTCTATAAAAATAATCCATATGACACAAGTACATATATTTTTGGAAATCAAATGTATTCCAGATTTGTTGCATTTCAATATTTTTAAACAATATTGATCCGAAAAAGATGTGAGAACCATAAGTAAACGTTGATCTGTGTCCAACGATATTCTACAAAAAATGTGGAAAATCCCAAAAATGTAGGTAATAAACCAAAGCTACTCAATACAGAGTGAGTTGCATACAAAAAATGCCATAGGAAATGTGCACAACCGTTACACACATTTGGCTCCTGAGCGCAATAATTCGTCAAAATGTTACGTCTCTCACAGGAAGTGTAGATGTTAATTGTAACTAGAGATGCTAAAAGCACATACTTTTTCGCAACATTATGTGATCGTCTTGTAATATTATCTCACAATTTCTACCCTTCTTACAATCCAAATTATACTTTTTGTCGTAAATAAAGAAATATTCACAAATACATTTTTTATTTCAAACTTTAAATGAAAAGATAATTCTGGCATTGAATTCAATGTGTAAGCTATACGATGTATTTTCTATACATTATTAGTTTCGTAACCGCAATTGCTTGAAATGACTTCTAATTATGTTTCTAAAAACTTTTAAATTTTCTTAAAAAGAGAACTCAAAATTACCCATATTCCGAAATGCTCAAAAGACATTTTCTGAAGGACAGCTTCAAATGTTTCAATATAGAATTATGTTTTATTCTTTTGTATTATTCATACAGACATTTTAATTCTACTACTAGGGCATCAAAACGTTGAGAAAGTGTGATAATTCGTATTCAATAGCTAGAAGCTGGAAAGAGGGTGGGACAATACTGGAAAGCTCGCCTACACGAAAGTCATTATAAAACTAACTAGTGCGAAAAAGTCTGTCCTATTCTGTAGCACTACTTTTTTTAAAGTTTGGGTTGCGCGTTCTTTCAATAATACTCACCTTAACGCAGCTACTTCTGCTAGGTGGCTGTGTGCTCGCTAAGGCAGTTGGCAATTACGAAACAGCAAACATATTCTCACGTTGTTTCTAAAACTAACAACTATAACCAGGTAGTGAGATGTAAAGAATTATCATCATTAACGTTATCAACATTATTATCATTAGCATTATTTGTACTATTTTAATGGTTTCTATTAAATTATTTATTATTCCGCACGTTGTACGGGAAATTTTTTCGCTCGTAACCGAGTGAACTCTGTGTGAAACGCTCGCCGAGGTAGAACTGGCGAGCGGGCGCTCGGGCAAGGACTTTTGGGGAGGGGGAGGGGGGGCGTCGCGTGGGGCAGAAGCGGTCGTCGCGCCGGCAGGAGCCGTCGGGACGGGACGGGACGGGGCCGGACGGACGGCCGGGGCAGTTCGCCGCAAAGCGCCCGCGTCAAGTGCTCTTGTCGCTGGGGCGAGCGCGGCCGCGACAGTCAGTTTTGCGGCCGGCGAATAAAACTCGTAATATAAAGCCAATATTTTCGCCGTCGCTGACGTGCGGGGCGGCCCGCCGACCCCCCGACGTAGACCGCCCAGTGCCGCCAACCACTCGCTGGCAATACGGACGAAACTGGCATTTTTTATTTTTTTTTTTTTTTAAGAGTTGGTTTCTGCAGCTTAGGGGCTTAGTTCATCGTCAAATTCGGCGGAACTTTAAGTTTGAGTATTCTGTTATGATTGTTTTGCATTGTACGGTTTATTTTGTTTTTGTACAGTAGGCTATTTATAACAACTATTAAGCGATTCTATGTAAATAGATCGAAAACGTGTAAGCCATTGCGAATCCTTTTCATCTTCAATGCCTGAGCTATCAATCATGCGGTTGTAGCATGCGTACTTTCTTAAACCGAAACGTTATCTGCCTAATCCACCGTGAAATTATTAACAATTTATGATGCACGCATTATTTCATCTCTTCTCACAACTACGAGTATATTCCTAACAGACACCAACAATCGAAGGCGGGGGCAAAAACCAACACAGTTATCTGCCTCGGAAAAGGTACTAAAAATGGTATATTCCTCGTGCCTCTCGACCTTGAGTTACTGAGAATGGTAATCTTAATTTTCCCACCATCGTCTTCATCATTACCATCGTCATCATCATCGCCTTTATCATCGCATAATGAAATTCGTTAATAAAGAATCCAAAACTATTATTTTCTGCGATAGAAATAATTTGCGGTCCTTGCTATTTCTGTATATGAGCTGGAGGAGTGGAGTCTGGAGGAGAACCCTAGCGGCCGGCTGCTCTGTATCGATAGTTTTCCGTGGTTTCTCTGATCAACACCAGGTGAATGCTGGAGCAGTACCTTGACAAACGGGCCACGGAACGCGCGCTATCTTTCTTTCCTCTTCTTTGTTCTATCCTCTCCCCTTACACACACACACACACACACACACACTAACATGCACTACACTACCACATATTCCGGGAGACCGGTCGGGAGCTTAGAGCTTGTTCCGGCTGGGGCAGTGCCCCCTGGTGGGAGAGTCCTGGTTAGGGGGAAACCCCACTAGCCGACGGTAGGTCGGCGCCGGATCTCGCCATCCAGCGGGGGAAGATCACCACCATCTCCCGAGAAAAACATGCACTACATTTACGGTACTACTGGCCTACGCTCTTGATGTGCCCGGAATCACTAACCAACCAACTGCAGTATAAATCATGTTTTACGATGAAGTCTGCATCAATGATCCAAGATGATTTTGGAGTAAGAGATAAATACCAGTCGCAGAACGTTTGGAACATTTAAGAGAATAACAAGGCAGATCATAAAGGGAAACGCTACGAGAACGTTATTTCAGCAACGTCCTTCCAGCTTTAAGAATTACAATCCCCGCAATTCGTCCTGTCCAACCACGTGTGCTTTTGAAGCAAGGTTCCTGGGAAGGAATCCAAGATACTCTCTTTTCTTTTGTGACTTACTCTTTCATTTTCTCCGACAAATTTCTCACCCACATTCCCAAGTTCAGTTCATCTTCTTATCCTTGGTATTTTAATTATTTCAGTTTCCAGTTAATTCATCTAATTGGACTTCTTCTTTACTAGAAAACGAAAGTCCCCGTTTTAATGTGTGAATCAAGCTTGTCTTCTTATCCGTAATACGTACGTACCTTGAATTTCCAATTCCCGCATCTGCCCCAATCCACCAATATCCTCATATCACATCATATTCCAGCATTTTCATGTCTTTCTGAAAACCACTTGCAATCCAAACTTATAGGGATATTTTGAAGCAAAATAAGCCCCCTAGGTCCATTAACAGTTCCATCACAAAATCAAATCCCAAATAGTAAAATTTATCAGTGAACATCCAACCTATGTCACCTTTATCAGTGTATTTTTGTCTTTTCTTCCTCTGGAATGGTTTATGGGCAGCGTACTAGCTTCCCGCGCTGTGGTCCCTGGGTTCGATTCCAGGTCGAGGAAAAAATATAGTTGAAGTTTTCCTTTAAAATCGTCCCAATTTCTGTAGCTGTGTGACGAAGAAAGGCTCAAGCAGGCGGATCTTGCTAGATGTGAAGAGAATACGTCATGTTCGCCTCGTATCGCTCTTACCCCCACTCTTGGGAATTTAACTGGGTCCAGGCAAGGGGGACACCGGTAGTTGGCCGGCGAAGTCGTTTACCGACCTAAAACGTCAAATATTACACTTCTCTATTCTTACAAAAAAAATTAAGAATGTTTTTCAAAACGTTCAAGCTTCAAATAGAGCCAGATGAATAGAGATTTCTTCACTTTGAAAACTCATACGCATGGTTTAGATGCTAGTAGTATTCACAGACGGACAGATAGACGTATGGACGGACGAAGGAACGAACGTTTTGAAAGAACACTTTTTCGGTATCAAGGAACCCCAAATATGTATTTCTGTTGAAATCTTGAAAAAACATTCTTTAAAATTTGGGGATACTTCACATGAATACTTTTCACGGTTAAATCTGAATTTTCGAAAATTCAGAAGTCTCGAAAGTCTAATTATTTTCGACTCGATTCTACAAAGTTTATGGTACAGCTTTTTTCTACAAATGAAATTTGTTCTCCTAGTTCTTTTATTAACATCAGGCATGTTTTTTCAAAATTTGAGTAGTTTATTAACGCGCAGTGTTGCGTGCAATATATGAAATTTTAAAACAAAAAAAAAACAGATTTTATGAAAAAACTGCAAATTTTTTCTTTTGACTTTTGGTAGTGATAATGCTACAAGTACTCTATAACATAAACGCCGTTTATATTGTAGAGTCTTATAGAGTTTTAGTTATAGATTTAGTTATAGAGTCTTATGTTAAAGAGTCGCCTATTCTTTTGCTTTTTCAAAAATTTTAAAATTGTAATTCTTTGGACTGGCCTTCGTTAATTTTTAAATTGATTGTGATTTGTTCACATAATTCAATTTAAGAGTACATGTTCTTCAAATAATGTTATGTATAATTTCCCGAAAACTCTAAAGTTTTCTGTGCAAACGAGCAAAAATTCCACATTTTCAAACACGCTCAAACGTCAATTTCTTAGAAAGAGTTCCAAATTTATTTTTTCAAACTTTTTGTTCTAAAAAATTCTAAATTCGCATTTAACGTTTAACGCATTTTCATAAAAATGGCTTCAAATGTTTCAACGAAAGTTTCCATGGACTATTTTTACTTTCTATGATATTTTTGTTGTAATTATTCGTTTCTATCATTAAGAAAAAAAAAATTGAGCAAATGTGAAAAACTATGTTTCGGCGGGGGAGACGGCAGCTGAGAAAAGTATGGGACACGACCGAAGCCCCGGCTAAAGAAATTATGGAACTAACTAGTACGAAAAAGTCTGTGCCACTCTATATCACCGCCAGTTGATATAGAGTATTCCTGTATTTATATGGAGTAATATACGTAGTATAGAGGAAGTTATGTAATCTGAGGAAAATCGAGTTCAAGATTTTAACAGATATACATGTTTTGGGGTTCCGCTGATACCGAAAAAGTAGTTCGCAAACGCGAAACAAACGCGAAAGGAAACTGTGTCAACCCCGAACTGATTTGATCAAAACCGAGGTATGTAATGTTTCAAACAGTTTCTCATGTCTGTGTACAGTCAGTTGTTTTATACACGTGCGTCACCACCAAATCACTGGAAAGTGATCATGCATTGATAATTAATAATTGAGGAGCAAACATTCAAAAAGTGACATGTCCATTTGGCAAAATTAAGTTCTTCTGTTGTTTTTACCTAAATTGTATTTCAAGAAAAAACTGATATTTCTTATAATACATTAAGTAAAACTCTATTTGTTGAGTTAAACACGGTGTTGAAAAGTGTAAAATTTATGCTACACTTTTAATTTTTATTGCAATAGAGTGAAGTGGAGATGTCCCTTTTTGAATGTTGACTCCTCAATTGTGGGAGTGATGGGGCGAGCAGTGCTGCCGCTCTGACGAAGAGAAAAATGAGACATGCCGTCGCGACGCCTAATCGCCTACAGATTGCAACCGCCGGCCGAAGCGAGCGGTGAGCTGGCACGGCACCACGGGCCGCCCGACGGCATCACCCACACGCAACGCGGCCCCCCGCCGTTTTCAAAGCTGCGGCGGCGGCGGCACCGGCCACCGCCGCGCCGCCCGCATGGCCACGCCGTCAACAGCCGAGTGGCTTTGCTTGTTCCACAAGAATAATGCGGGCGCCGCTAACTGCAGCGGATTTGCGGTGACTCCCGCCCTCCCCCCCCGCACCTCACCCTCGCAGGCGGTGCGCAGGGGGAGGGAACGCCTAGTGAAGAATGTTGCAGCTCTCCGGCAAAAATAGAGCTTTCTCTGTAACCATTATAAATAAATTAAATAAATTAAATAAATAAATAAATAAATAAATAAATAAATAAATAAATAAATAAATAAATAAATAAATAAATAAATAAATAAATAAATAAATAAATAAATAAATAAATAAATAAATAAATAAATAAATAAATAAATAAATAAATAAATAAATAAATAAATAAATATTTGACAGAAGTGAAAGCAAGGAATGACGAATTTGATAGAAAATCGGGAAAGAATCGGGATGCGAGGATCCAGTGAAAAAAATGAAGGAAGAACATCTGAATTACTCCTAGAAAAACTAGAAAAGGAGGGAATCTCGTCAGCATACAAGCGAAAACACATCATACAAGCCCTGAGAGAATCTGAAAACATTGAGATAAAATGGTAAATGATTTTGCGTGTATTTCACAATAATAATAATACTAATTATTATTATTATTATTATTATTATTATTTTATATGAAAAGTGTTGTACAACTATTTGGTTATTAAATAAAGTTAAAAAATCAAAAGTGATATAATAATTCTTTTTAAGAAATTTAACATTAAAATATTCCACAAAGTAGCAAATTGGAACATTTTAAGAATTTAGGAAATGTTTACCGTTAAGAGTATTCCCAAGACTTGAAAATCCGACCCAACATCTCTCACCCGTAAGCCAACGCTTTATACTTCATTAATTCCTGGGACTGGAAGCAATGGACAATCGAAGCATGCGCCTTAAGCGATTGAGTAAACCTATGTAAACCTCAATCAGGATGGCGGATTAAGGCAAAGACACAATACAGTACACATAAAATACAATATACGGTGCTGAACAAGTATCTTTTCGAAATATTGTTCTATTATGTTCTATATTTACGCGAATTCGGTGGTATAACGGTCAGCGTACCGGACTGTTGTACCCGAGTTTGCGGGCTCAAACCCCATCGAAGCCGTAGATTTTTAAGGGCGAAAAAATCCCTCGTACGCCTTCCTTCGGAGGGGAAGTAAAGCCGGCTGTCCCATGTAGTAGATTTACTGCATGTACAAGATTTCTCAAGCCTGCATGAAGCCTCTGAGCAAAATTGAGATCCGCCAGTTTCGTCGCCCAAGATAATACCTCCTTTCTCCGCTAGGTGTTGAAAGGAGCGTATCGAAATTTGCGTGGTTCGATGGAAGAGCGTGCCTGATGGCCCGAGTCTCGCCACGTAAAATGAGGCCTAAACTAAACTAATGATGTGGGCATGGAATCTAGCAGAGGATAGAAATGCTATCCTCAAAAGACGTTGTCTATTTGACCGGCCCCGAAAGGACAATCAAAAGATGGCGTATGAGTATTGAAGTTCAAAAGAAATTTGTTTCTTAATTATTTGCAAATTTCGTAAAATAACGTATTAAGAAATGAAATGTTCGCCAATTTTAATGATGCACTTTATGGTAAAGGTACGGACCCTGAGAAAGAAGGACATAATTAATTACAAGTTTAATGCGGAAGTGAAGAACAACGAGTCAGGAGCGCAGTCCCCAAGCGTCAATTAAAAAAAATTATTGTTCGAATGATAAGAACATGGTTCAGTAATTATTTTTTCACCTGTATTTGGAAGGGCTTACAGCTAACTAAAACGAATCTATTCTAAGGTTAATTCCTAAATTCTACATGGGTTTAGGATACTTTTTCAGCACCTACTCTTACGTTACACGAGTGAATATTTGTAGGAAGGCACTGAGCGGGTGTCCATTTCGGATTTGGGTCGGGAAATCGTTGAGTATGGCTAGGTTCAAATGGGCTATTTGATTTATGAAAGATATATTTGAGAGAAATTGTTGGAGAGATGAGCGATGTGATGATTGATGGATGGTAAATGAATTCTGTATGGAGTTGATCATTAGAAACGAAGCATGGGGCGTGCGTGGCCAATCTTAAATATTTGTTTTGCATTATTTGCATTTGATTGTGTTTGTCTACGAAGCTTTCACCAAATGGGACAAGCATTAGAGGTCTGATTATTGTCTTCTATAGGGTCACGGCATTGTTATGGAGAGACTGCATTGTAATTTGGTAGTGGTTTTAGCTGCATGAGTTTATTTTGGTTTGTTGAATTTTCGTTTCTATGTGAAATTTCCAGGTTAACTTGTATCAAATTTATGTGGTTATTAATTTGGAGTAGAGTGGGTGTGGGAATGTTCTGAGAGAGAATATTTTGTCTGTTGATTTTGACGATTGAGCTTATTTTCATTTTAAGGACAAATAATCTATGTTTTTCAAATGCAGTTGAATTTTGTTGCAAGTGTGTTTTAAGGAACGGTAGGACATGAATATGGCAGGATCGTCAGCAAATTGTGCGATATGTGTTTAGGGAGAGGTAGGTATATCAGATGTGTAAAGGTTGAAAAGGGTGGGTGAAAGGGGGATCCTTGGGAAGTCCTGCTTTTATTTTGCGGGGTTGGAAACGTGCTTCTCTGCTGTTACTGTTAATGTTCTCTCTGTTATAAACCGTTTAATGATTTGTAGAAGATAATTTGGAGTTTCTGTGGATTTGAATTTATATATTAGGCGTGGGTGCTAAACTCTGTCAAACGCCTGTGAAATATCTAGCAAGGTGGCTATTATGTATTGTTTGTTTTGGAAGGCAGTATGGATGTGTTCGCATATTCGAAGTAGCTGATGTGAGGTGGATAATTTACTGATGAAGCCAAATTGGTGTTTCGGTAGGGTCTTGATTATGTTTAGATGGGTATTAAATCTTTTTAGTAATTCCTTTTTCTAGAATCTTTGATAGAGACGGGGCGATACTGTTTGGTCTGTATCTGTCGGTATGGTAATGATTTTTATGGGGCTTAAATACGGGAATTATGTTGGAGTTTTTCCATACTATTGGAGAGTATCCTGTTCTCTGAAAATTGAATTGTATATATTATCAATGTAGGCTATTATGAGGTTAGGTAAGATTTTAATATAATATTACTTATTTTACCGTGACCAGGAGCTTTTTTAAGATGGAGATTTTTGATTAAGTTTTTAATTTCATTTGGGGAACTGTATTTTTTTCTATGTGCAATATTATAATTGGGTACTGATGCTACTTGTAGTATATCCATGTGAGTAGAATGTGTGGGTGTGCTGTTAGAGGAGAACGATTGCGCAAGGTCGTTTGGTGCGGGAGGGTTTATATTGTTAAATTTAAAAACTGCATTTCTCAAGATTCAGCCGAGAAGCAAGCCCGTCCATCATTTGAAGACTTCTACTTTGTAAAATTTGTGTTTAGGGCTTAGCTTTTAAATTTAAGTTATAAGTACTCCATGTAACCTACCTTTTTAAGTACTTAGAAAATAAGATCTGGTGGCTAAAAGCCCCAATATGTGATTATATGGCCATAGAATAGTGTAAAGATGTTATTTGATGGTAAATCAGTTTTAAAAAAGATGCAATCATTTGTTAAATAATCAAAATTAATAATTAATCATTTTGGGATTGATTGGTGCCTTCGTTTGCCTTTGAAAAGGTTAAGAAAGCCATTCTTTATGCAAAATAAAAATTTCTCTATGTACATGATAAGTTTCCACTAGCGCCGCTAAAGTGCACTGAACAATAGGTGCACTGGCTACAAACGCCTGTTTATAGGCAACCTGCTAGGTGTACATGTATTGCATTTTCCTAATAACAAGGCGCCATAGGCTACTCTTTGCAAAGGCAATGAGCATAGCACTTCTTCATTATACATTGGTACAGTGTCACGCTCCAGTGACGTTTGGTGGCAACCTCCACCACTTTACAGAGGCTTTATAAGGGGCACTCCGCCCGGCATCTTTGCCAGTCGCCTCAGGAACGTAATTAGCTACAACTTCTTGCCTGGGTCGGGTGTGCCGATATGTTTGTTTGTTTCTCTTTTACAGTGTCTTCATTGAAATATAAATTTTTGGAGTGGCTTCTTGCCACACATTGATGGAATTGGATTGATTATCTACGCTATGTTGATATGTATGTGTATGTTGTAATTTGATATCGCCTTTGTTTAAGTGTCACCTCTTCTTATGTATTGTTACGGTGCGAAAGCACAAATTGTTTAATGGTGCGAGAGCACAAATTGTTTTTTGCATAGAAACTCGTGTCGAGCTCAAACAGCGGCGACTTCCTTGCAAGAGCTCCGTAGGAGCAAAATGGCGGCGCAGTCTCCTTGGTATGTAGTCTGCACGATTGTTAATTGTTTTGTTGATTGTTGCAGCATCCGATCCACGTCTTTAGTACGACGATTTCTTCGCGTTGGACCTCTGGAGCAAATACGTGACGGAGGACGGGCCCGTACGGCAGTGGCCGTAGTCCATTGTGTTCTTCCGCTTTTTGGTCCCGTGAGCGGCTAAACAAGGTCGCTCGGGTAGCAAGCCGCAGTTGGCACGAATGTGCACAAACGGCTTTTAGAAAAAGGTGACACTGCCGGCCCGGTGGCCGAGATAGCTAAGGCAGTAGTGTAGTAGTGATCTCGGACCGAAGGGTCGCAGGTTCGAGTCCCGCCTCGGGCTTGGTTGTAATTGTGTTCGTCCTTTCACCCCTTATCATCAATCACCACATCGTTTCATCCACAAAGTTACAATACCGTTAACAGCAATAGTGGTCGATAATGACCTTAGATGTTGAAGCGACCTTAAATAAACCAATTTAAAAAAAAAGGTGACACTGTAATTATGGTTTATGATAAGGCGATTTTCTCACTATAATCAATGCAATTCCATCAACTACGTAAAGGTTGCAATGAAAACTCGACCCTGAATGTTTTTACATTGTTAATAATGTTGTTTAAAGTGTTATTCACATATCTTGCAGCTTATAACTGAATTTGTTTATATTTTTGTATTGAAAAGCTTCCTACTAGGAGTCTTTGTCAAGTTGTAATTGTACGTCAGCCATGTCTTTCGCCCTAAAGTGAGCACTTAGGTGTTTTGGCTTTTGACTTGTCTAATTCTGTATAAACTTGTATATGTAAAGGCGAAATGGCCTTTTGAATGGTTTCTAAATTTACATTTTGATTGTTAATCTCATTAAATTATTGTAATTCAGTGTGATTCATCTTACAGCCTTATTGAGCATCAAAGAGGAATATTTATAAAGCTATATTTGTAATAAACTGTTGTTGAAGTTGAACTTGGATTGTGTCTCCAACTGTAGACCCCTCTGTTAAAACTCACCTGGGAATTTTTGAACCTTGTGCCTTTTCCCTCTGAAAATAGCACTTTTTACAAAGTCCTTTTCCTAGGAATGTTTGTGTTAATACCGCTTAAACTCCATTAGGCCCTTCTGTGGTCATTGTTGATTTTTTTGCTGTTCACTCAGCTGGCGACCGTGAAATGTATGTTTGATCTGTAACATGTTGGGTTGATAAAGTGGATTGGAGTTGGAGGTTGCTGTTGGGACGAACGTAAAATTAGGGATGCTGTTTGTGGGTAGGAGGAGTGGTAAATTTTGAGAAGGTAAGCGAGTTGAGGTGATATTGTTGGATATGGCTCTGAGGTTGCGTGTCTGTGACATATTAGATAGGGTTTCGACATTTTCGCTGTGAGAAGCGTTTTTTTACTGAGCGTAGGTCTCCCCTATGAGCTATGAGGTGGGGTTCAGTTAGATTTTTGTAGAACGGGCATTCGACAGAACTAACGTCTGCACGATGTTGCAGTTCTTAAAAAAAGGGGTGGCTTTTTATTTTGACAATTTACTGAATAATGACCTTGAATTTACTGAATTTTGAATGAGCTGTAGATGCAGGCTAATTACGAATATGACCAAAGTCATATCTTATGCATTGGTTTGGTCTTTTGCTTCCGCGTCTTTTTTTCAGCTTTCACTTTTAAATTTCAAATTTCCATTGTTTGTGTGCAGTTTAATGACACTGATTAGAGAAGGAGACTTCTCTTCTGTCTTCTCTCCTCTCTCCTCTCTCTCTCTCTCTCCGTGCTTTCCTCTCTCTCTCCGTGCTTTCCTCTCTCCGTGCTTTCTCTCTCTCCGTGCTTTCCTCTCTCTCCGTGCTTTCTCTCTCCTTCTCTCTCCGTGCTTCCTCTCTCTCCGTGCTTTCCTCTCTCTCCGTGCTTTCCTCTCTCTCCGTGCTTCCTCTCTTTCTCCGTGCTTTCCTCTCTCTCCGTGCTTTCCTCTCTCTCTCCGTGCTTTCCTCTCTCTCCGTGCTTTCCTCTCTCTCTCCGTGCTTTACCTCTCTCTCTCCGTGCTTTACGCTCTCTCTCTCCGTGCTTTACGCTCTCTCTCTCCGTGCTTTACCTCTCTCTCCCTGTTTAAGAAAAGTAACAAAGAAAAGAAAAGCTAGCAAAGAAGTATAATTTGGGGTGAATTGAACATAACATGAACGCGCCCGCCTTGACACTATCATAAAAACGTATGGTCATACTCAAAATTGTGCTTATTTTGTAGATAATGTTTTTCATATTTGCAATAGTTATTTTACTATATTTTTTATTTTTAATAATTGTTTGCTATTTTTGCTATATCTACACAGAATGGCGCCATCATAGAACCTATCACTGTTTTCTTTATGTAGTGTTTAATCTACGTTACGTGAAACCACTGATGAGGGAAAATTCCCGAACACACGTATGGCTGAATTTTTTACATAGAAAAAGTCATATTATCTACTACCTGTGGTTGATACGTCTGATATCCTGAATTTATAATTATTGTAAAAAGAATGTGTATTAAAAATATAGGCGACATAATGGTAATCCAAGGCAATCATCTGGATGTAATAAATAATCAATATTAAGGGGATTGTACGTAAGTAATCAACTAGGAAAATAGTGCTTTATTGAAAAAATGCAATGGACACGTGAGAAATTTCAGTGGGGGTATTAATTATATAAAAGAGTGGAAGAATCGATTAGTCAAGGAATAAACGACATAATGCGCTTATACAGGAAGCTCCAATTAGAAACGAGAAGGCATGAGAGGGAAGTGAAATATCAGCGTAGAAAAACTAAGGAAGAAAGGAAATGTGGACAGAACTGCGTTTCTTAGATAAACAGAGGAATAGCGCGTTTTATGAACAAAAGACAGACGGTGTTCAGACACGATGATCGGATGGTTAGTGGTAGCTGACCACAGTGACGGTAACAAATGTTTTAAGTTTAATGTTTAGAGATATTTTGTGATAAGGAGAAGATTGGAACATGATGACTGATGTGAATTGCACGAGGTTTAACGTAATTTAGAATTTACCTGGAATTCGATGGCCAAGAAGGCAGAGGACACGAACTTGATAGAAAAAACGGGGACATTGAAAACTGACGTATTATGGGAAGATTAAGTGTTAGCTAGTAAAAATTTTCAGATTATAACTGGGGGAAAACGACCATGAATGCATGCGGAAGTAAGAAAAGCATATGAATGTAGTAATGTCATTAACGCTGTGTATGGAAGTATTAATGTAATATTTTTCAAGGATTTATCGCTGATGTTTTTGATATGAGAATTATTATGTATGTTTGATTTATTCAAGCTCAAAATAAAGCAGATTACAACGTTTGTTTACTGAAAAATGATTGTTATTATTAAAATGAGTCCAAATGAGAAGTAATTAAATATTTATTTCGTAAATATCATCGACGCAATTCCGTAAGGATGGTCTGTCGACCAATGAAATAATTTTTTTTCACGACAGATGTCTTGGCAAACTGATCGGGTATTATTGGTAGAAACATACATGAATATAAATTAGGTCCAACAGTAAAAGTAAATACTAGTAGTACAGAAGGTAGCTCCTGGCATACAGATGGGAAACATAATAATAATAATAATAATAATAATAATAATAATAATAATAATAATAATAATAATAATATAAAGAGTCATAGAATTAGTATGTTGATATTATTACGCGGTTGGTCCAAATAAAAAGTAAATGAATAAATACTGTTTGTGTTCGCCATATAGAGAGAATGAAAATCCGTCGGAGTTACTATATTGGAAAACATTCTAACAAGAAGTATATGTTAAATAAATTCCACAACAAATAAAGTTTCCACTACTTGAAGAAATGTCGCTTTGAGAACCACATTCAGAGAACTTCCCTTGTGCCAGAGAAGTGGCTGCGGCGCGTGGGCAGCTCCGCCATTAAGCCCCCGATTCCTCGTGCCCCGCGCAATCACTTGTGACCCATTGAGGGACATACACACAGAGACTGACATACACACAGAGACCGACAAACACACTGAGACTGACAAGCTCCAGGGATTGAACACACAGAAACAAAGGAGATTGACAAACACACAGAAACTGACAAACACATGGAGATTGACAAACACACAGTGACTGACACCCACACACAGACTGACAAACACACAGAGCCTAAAAAACAAACAGGGACAGACAAACACACATGGGCAGACAAGCGCACATTTACAGACAAACACATATAGACAAAGACCCATAGACTGAGAAACACACATAGACTGACAAACACACAGACAAATAGAGTGAGACACACCGAGACAGACAGTCAGCCTCCTAGATGCGGGCAGAAGACAGTGTCAAATGTTGAGAGTGATGATGTGAGTGAGAAGCTGAGAGAGATAGAGAAAGGAGGAGAAATAGTGATGGAAAGAGAGAGACGGAGGTAGATGGAGAGGGAAAGTGCGGGACGGAAAGAGGAGGTAGAAAGAGAGACGGAGTGACAACATATGATGCGAGTGTGACATCGAAAGGGAGGTGGTGAGAATGTCGATGTGAGAATGACAATGAGAGGGAGACGGTGAAAGAGTGATGGTGAGATAGAAAAATGTACGGAGAGTGGGAAAAAATGAGAGCGTGTGGGAGATGGAAATCAGGATAACGTGTTCTTGGCTCTGCTAGTAAATTATATGATATTTACGGATTATTCACTTTTTCTATTTCAAAAGAAACGTATTTCGAAATCTCAATAAAATTGCTTTCATCAATATTAGTATATACTACTGCAAATTACTAGCATTTCATATTATAAATGATTTATACAGGTTTATTTAGAGAAAATATCCAATATTAAAGAAATAAATGAAGTATTAATAATTTTGAAATATATATTGCTCTTACAGAAAGAAAAATGATGTTAAATGATTTTAAGAAAGAGTTGTGCACAGTCTGCAAATGGTCACAAGGGACATTTTTTTTTACATATGTCAAATTTAAAAACGATGTTATTAAAAAATTGTAAAAGGAAGTTTTAAAAATCTAAAAAATCCCTTCAATTATTTTCATCAAATATATATTTTATTTGCATTATTTTAAATTTTTCGATTCATTTGAAAACTAATAAACAAATCTGTTCTCAGCACTATTCAGAGACGACATACATTCACTCAAATAATTGTATGTAATAAACACAGCGCAACACTCGCTCTCATTTACCTTCAAATTATAATGAGAGTATGGTAGGGGGTTTTCCTTTACCATACCCTGAATCTCTTACGCTTCAATATTCTCTTACGTACTGTGATCTAACTTTCTCTTAAACAGATTTCCAGACGCAGATTTCCGGCGGTAGGCTTCGACGACATAGCAGGTTTTTCATTTTCTACCATCCAAGTCTATCGTTCGGACAGACGCCCCCCCTCCTCAGTCTGCCGGCACTCTGCGTTCGAAACAGACTTCGCCCCGCGCTGTTCTGCCCACGCGGCGCCCCCCCCCCTCATGCCGAAAAATCGGTTCATTTTCAATTGGTGAACTTCGTTAAGAGCGCGGAACAAAGCGGCGACACAGAATTAGTTCACTTGTTTCAGAGGAGCACGGCCATTGCAGCTCTCGCGGGGTGGAGGAAAGCGGAAACGCGCAGAGCACAGAAATGGACTTATCCTCCAGGATTTCCTCACAACAAAATTGCCAATGGAAACTGAGAGGTGCTCCGGAACATGGAATAACGCTCCTGGTAGTTATGGTGTAATGGCGATGGTAGATGAGATTCTTGGATACTGATTAAAAATTGAGGGTGATACTCGTAAGTGATGTAATAAAACTCTTTTCAAGGATGTTTCAATTTTGAGAACGCACGATTTGGTATTACGTTACAAAGACGCGGATGTTTACATTGATATAGCGATGACGTAATTGCTTTATTAAAAATGGGACATTTTGTCTCAAAAATGTAGCAGGAGTATAGAGTAGGCTTGGTAGAAATGAATACGATGTAATGACGAATTTAGATGACAATCATAGCGACGTTTTGAATTTGTGTAAAAATTGGAACGAAAATCGCGATAGAATTTTGATTGCATGAGCAGCTACCCTCGTCATAAATAATTTTCGAATACAAGAATGAACAAGTATGAAGGAAGCGAATCAAAACAAACGGACTGCAACACTACCTCCCTTTCCACGTGGAGCTGCAGTATGTCTTGTGGACTTTACATCGCCACAACATGAAAGGATCGCGGGAGCCTGTGGACTTTGCTTCGCCGCCCAGGCGCCCAATCTCCCGTTCTCCCATCTCCTCCATCCTCTTCACCCCCCTACCTTTTCCCCCTCCCAATCTCTCGCTACCGCTCAATGTGTCTCCACCACACCATCTCACCCTCTGCCCTTTGCGACCTTCCTCTTTTCCTGCAAGCCCACTCCGCCCACTCCGTTTAACCTTACTGCAGCAATGTCCCTGCCTCCCCCCCCCCCCCCCTTTCCCTCCGCCCTCCATTCTCCCCAATGTCACACACCCACCGCTCGCCTCGCCACACCCACTCAACCTCCCCTTTCCCAATCTCTTCCTCCTCGCTCCCTTGTGCTTCCATTCGCTGTCTACCCTCGCACCCACCATCCTCTACCTGCCGCGCGCTCCTCC
The DNA here is from genome assembly GCA_964035755.1 of Teleogryllus oceanicus. Classification (NCBI taxonomy): domain Eukaryota; kingdom Metazoa; phylum Arthropoda; class Insecta; order Orthoptera; family Gryllidae; genus Teleogryllus; species Teleogryllus oceanicus. The sequence continues at coordinate 78,863,746 of CAXIVR010000011.1, read as the reverse complement.
CACCGTCCCCACCAAGTTCAATACAGGCTCCCACAGATCGGTGGGTAGATCGCAGCGGGTGCGGCGCGGGAAGTTCCGAGCTGGACACAGCCGCAGAATTCCGGCACCGTTCACACCGGAGGTCAATTATGAGTCAGCTTTGGATCGAGCGACCTTGCTAACCGTCACCAGAGGGGAGCGAAGACTTCAGAACACGGGCAAACTTCCACGAAACTCGAGCTACAGCGGAAGAAACGCGTTACAAATTTCAACGCCGATTATACGCTGCCAACCCGTTGCCGCGACGCTCGCCTCCGCGCAGGTCTGAACGTGTCATAGCAATACGTGACGCGAAACTTTCGGTGCGGCCAATCCGCGTAGGCTGCGGATCTTCGCGTCGGTCTGGGAGCCTTACATTCGCAGAGCACCGGGAGCGCTAGGTCAGTGCATCAACTATTATCACTGCAGCACCTTCGAACGGGAGGTCCTAGGTTCGATTCCTGACGGCGGCAGGATATTCGACACTAGTTTGTGAGCTTGGTCGCGAGGAACATTCCAGCGGCTGGCTGCTCTGATCGGTAGTTTTCCTTGTTTTCTCCGTTCAACACCAGGCGAATGCCGGAGCAGTACCTTGACAAACGGGCCACGGACCGGGCGCGATCTTTTCTTCCTCTCCCTTGTCCTATCCTCTCCACTTACACTAAATGCACTACACTATCACATATTCCGGGTGACCGATCCGGATCTTAGAGCTTGTCCCGACTGGGGCGGTGCCCCGCTGGTGGGAGAGTCCTGGTTAGGACCACACCCCACTAGCCGACGGTAGGGCGTCGCCGGATCTCGACATCCAGCGGGGGAAGATCACCGCCATATCCCGTGAAAAACATGCACTACACTTACGGGACTAATGAACAAAGTCGTTTTCGCGCCCCGAAACGCGAAAAGTCGATCCATCAAGCAATCAATTCGCAGAGCGCGCGCTGCAGTCGCGTCGCCGATTTGGGCGTGCAACGCGCGCCGTGGACTCGGCGGCCACAACTATCAAGGAAGAAGTACGTGTGAACGCAGATTTGATTGAGCGACAGATGTGTCAAGCCGGAACAGCCCCATCAGCACACCCGAGTGGAACATGTCAAATGATTTATTGCTAATTAATTACCTCAGTTTCGAATTAATTGCAACGCATTTTCGTAGCGAAAAACGATGTGAGGTGGCTTGACACGACGCCAACACACATAAGTTAAATTCACGTCCGTTAAGCTGGCACAGCCATTTCCACCGAACACATTGTCGATATAACCAGAATTTTGTACTATTTTTGTGGTTTTCAAATATTAAAATTTTTTTGCTCCAAAGACTTTTCCAAAAATTGGAGGAATGTAAAGCTGGTAAAGCCAATTCAAAAATATTATCTTCATAAATACAATATTTGCTACTTTTGTGCTTCTCAAATTTATAAATATTACTTTTGTGTTTGCCGTTTTTAAAAATCTAAAAAAGGGTTTCTTGAAGTCCCGGATAGGCGTAATACCAGTGTGTAAGAAGACGACTTGTAGAAAAAACTATTTACCAGCATGAGATTTTCTCGGTACAACAATGACCACAAAACAATACATTATACAATAATATTGTATTGCATTTTTTCCCTTTAAATGTTACCCAGAAAATATAATTCATTACATACTTCCAAAATAAACGTTTCGATAACTTAAATCCTTTACAATTTATTAATTATACAGTTTCTAAAATTGAACAAAACCACTTACGGGAAGGCCGGACTGGTGCACCACTAGTGAAGAAGAAAAACCCTTCGAAGCAAAACTGCTCAACAATTCGCACTGTCCTACTGCGAGCCACAGTTCCGTCCGGTACAAGCCGTAAGGCCAGCACTCGACCTGAGACGTCTTTGGGGGTGGCGAACACAATTCACCAGATGGTCAACTAGCTCAGCGTAGACGTCCCAGTGTGGACACAATAAATAAAAAATAGAGGGGGGTAGGGTCGTGAAGATCGTTTATCGTTGGATGTAAAATTACACACAACTCGAGTGAGAATCGCTTTTCACTTAATTCAGAATATATTCTAGAAATATTTGCTGCTATGACAGATACATAAAATGGCACACAGAAAAAATCAAATACAGAATACTCTTGACTGTCTGTAAGAAAAACCCACACACACACTAATAACTCGATACACAATTTCCTACTCTTCTTTACAACCCAATTTTTTAACACACACACACTTTCAGAAATTCGAAGAATCGTTAAAGTATTACTTTATACAAAAATGAAAGAAAAACACATTGAAAATCAAAATTAGTACTTCTGACTTAACATTATTTCACAAAAATTTTTAAAAGAAAAGATTGATTCGTTCTCACGTATTAGAAGTCGAAACAAATGTACTTTTACTTTTCTTATCTTTTAAATGGTAAATATGTTACCCTCCCTTTCTTTCTACGTGACGGATACAGAATAAGCTTTCTGATTTAAAATGAATTAATCCTATCCCTACAAAAACAGTTTATTTAGTACAACCTTACTGTATTCTCTTCTCGGCTGCGTCGAGCAGTCAGCTGAGCTTTCTTCTACCCCTTTCCACAGAGCTGTTTGGGCCTTGAAGTGTCGGAGCCTCGGGTTGAGAACGCAGTTGCCCACCAGAAACGCGTTCTTCTTCTCGTTCAAGTTTTATATTCTTGCGTACTCTCATATGAATTTTACTTAATTTCCAATTACGATTAATGACCAACTGGATATTCAGAGTTAAAATGGATCCAGAGATCACCCCCTTTTATACGAGCACAAACTTTAAGAGAGTATATATATGTATATATATGTTGTATATATATATATATATATATATATATATATATATATATATATATATATATAAGAAAAATTCTTCTTGTCTTCCTGAAGAGTTTTCCTAAAAGTTGCAAATCTGAAGTCCACTGCAATATCAATTCCTGGCGTGCCGTTTTCAATACGTCCGCCCAGTTCAGCTGCTACCCTCAGAAAAAAACTTTTTCTTTCATCTGACTACCGGTCTCGCCCTCGGTCTATGGTGGCGGTCTCTCTTGTTCTAATTTCTAGTTAGCATTCCTAATATTCATCCGCGTTGGCGCGCGTTCAAAATACTCCTTTCCCTCGCTCTCTTGGGTCGCATGTGACACGTTTTCGAAGTCTAAGAAAACGGACGGTCACACTACTACTGGCGAATGAGCAAAACCCCTTACTACACCCCGTACAAAACTATCATTCAAATTAAATTTCCTATACTCAGCATCAGCCACAATACATTACTTTACACAAATGTAATTTTTTTTTTTTTGAATTTTTCTCTTCCGACTCTACCCATAAAAAATTTGAGTTCATTACATAACGTAGCGGAAACACACGGATCGAGATACATAATTCATAAATTACCAACATTTCTCATTGTCCTTCACCAAAATAAAACAAAACAATGTTCTAATAACTACTCCAAGACTGATTCTTTTGTACTACTTTTTCCGAAAACCGAATACGCCTTTGGGAGGACGGGACTAGCCCACCATCGGCGAATAAGATAAACCCTGTTGGAAGCACAATTATTCATTAAAAGTGAATTTTCTTAGCCCAACATTAACCACAATACCGTCAAAGTATATTGTTTTTGAAATTTTAACTTTCTACACTAAAAAGATAATAATTTACATCGTGTACCGGAAACCACACAGATCGAGGTTATAGATCCTCATAAGTACTAAATCATTCAACAATTAGAATTTTCCTTTACCAAGAATACCAACCAAACATTATTCTAACAAAATACACCAATAACGATTTTTGTTTTATAGTAAATACATTTAAGTTGGATATCAATTCATTTATTCAATGAAAATTTCTGATAAAATTGTATGTGAAACTTCATTTTCATTGGTTTGATCGCAATCTTTTATATTTTAAAAGTAGAACATAAAAAAATATTTAAAAAACGTATAAATTAATCTTTTTACTCCTGGTCGAATTGTGAATACTCCCAGTTTTTAATTAAAAACTACTGTAAAATACACAACCACACTACGTTCATTCCAGTTAATCCGATCTCTCAACACTCCTGGTACTAATGGAACAGCAATATACAACAAGTTACCATAAAACCAGAAGCGTATCGTGAGCTTCAAAAAAGAATGTATCCAAGATTTTAGCGATGTTGAGAAAATGCCAATAAATGTACTTTCTAATTTGTGATGATGCAGTAGGTGTTTCTAATCAATTTTCTTACAAGAGTGAAAGAAGGCTGGTCTTTTCAGAAGAAAGGAAATTTTGCTTAAAGCTTAAGTATTTGCACTTAGTGCACAATTAAAGGATGCTTAAGAATACAAAAGGTTAATCATCATACGAGTACATTTAGCCCTATCGAACCAAAAGTTTAAAGAAAATTAATACTGCTCAAACAGTATCATTTACGGAAAATAAGGTTTATACCAAGTTATTTTACATATTTGCGCATTTTACCACTTATTTATTGTATTTTGTTATATCTTAACTTCTAGAAATCAATTTTTTAATGTGTTTGTTGTATTGATATTAGAGCTGGCATAAGGTATTCAAAAGCCGGCCCGGTGGCCGAGATCGCTAAGGCAGTAGTGTCGTAGTGATCTCGGACCGAAGGGTCGCGGGTTCGAGGCCCGCCTCGGGCATGGTTGTACATGTGTTCGCCTTTCACCCCTTATCATCAATCACCATATCGTTTCATGCACATAGTTACCATACCGTTAACAGCAATAGTGGTCGCTAATGACCTTAGATGTTGAAGCGACCTTAAATAAACCAATTTAAAAAAAAAGAAAGAAAGGTATTCAAAAGTTGCGCGCGGGCACAAAGAATCACGTGCGCAAGGCTAGTGTAACGTCACGCCCCCCGTGAATGGACATGATGAATTCCACCCGCGATTTTATTAATCAGAGCATTAAGCGCGGCGCTGGCCTTCGGCTCGCTCCCTGCCCCGCCGACCACCGCCGCCACGGCCCCGCCCCCGCCCCTCTGCTGCGTCGACAGCGCGGGCGTCTAGTTTATGACCCTCCCTCAAGAACCGCCTCGTGACCACGTCGCAACGGGGCGCTGCGAACAGATTCGAAAGGCGGCCACCTCGTTTTTTCTTTTAAGGCAAAGAACGCCAGTAGATTGCACTATGAACAATACCGATACGTGTTTTGTTTCATGTCCGTAAACCAGCATCAATGACGTAATAAAGCATATAAACAAGCAAACAGACGAATAAATAAATAAATAAATAAATAAATAAATAAATAAATAAATAAATAAATAAATAAATAAATAAATAAATAAATAAATAAATAAATAAATAAATAAATAAATAAATAAATAAATAAATAAATAAATAAATAAATAAATAAATAAATAAATAAATAAATAAATAAATAAATAACTTTATTGGTGTCAAGGCTTAGGCCATTAGCCTGCTCTTCCGCCGGACCACTTTCAAAACATTTATTCCAATTGTACTTGGGACCGTATACCGAAATAATAACGGTAAAGGCATTAATAACGTTAAAGAAATATCTTACGTCTATTACACCTTTATTCAAAATACTTTTAAAATACTATACGATAGGAAAATTACCAGGATTTGCTCATGAAAATACCAATGTTTTCATGTGAAAATACCGGTATATTAGTAGAATCATACAGGTATTTTGAGGAAAATCATTGTGATTTTTACTGTTGAGATTGCTCACAGGAACATCTATGGACACTGCATAGTTTCTGACCAAGAGGTCCTAGGGTTCGAGTCCCGATGGTGGCGTATTTTCCCCATAATTCTACTCGTAGCTAAGTCGAGTCCTGCAGTTGGCTGGGAAAGAATTCAAATGGTCGATTTTTCTGAATTGTAGTTCTCTATGGTTTTTCCGATCAGCATCAGGCGAATGCAGAAGTAGTAATTAAACAAACGGGTCACTGATCGCGCAGAGGCATAAACAGTTCGGGCAGAGGCATAAACAGTTAAATGTCTGATTCATATAAAAAAACCCTTAACAATCAAAATATCTGTTAGAAACTCCAAAAACCTCCAATTTGTTCTGCTCGATCAGAAAATATCAATTTTGGAGAAAATCGGCTGAACGGTTTAGGTGGCACAATTATCCCCAGACGGACCCAAAATTTGATTAATTGATAGTGATTCCCAGGGCGTAATTGATAAGATCATTAATCCCGTAAATGTGGTGTATGTTTTGCGGAGAAACCACGGAAAGATGGAGATCAAAGCAGATGGCCGCTAGAATTCTCCACTTCTAGAGGCCGGCTGCTCTGATCGGTAGTTTTGCGTGGTTTCTCCGATCAACACCAGATGAATGCCGGAGCAGTACCGTAACAAACGGGCCATGGACCGCGTGCGATCTGTCTTCCTCTTCCTTGCCTATCCTCTCCCCTTACACACGCACTTACACTAACATGCACTACACTACCACATAGGAGACCGGTCGGGATCTTCGAGCTTGTCCCGACTGAGACGGTGCCCCTCTGGTGGGAGGGGTTTTCACTCATCCAGGTATCTCCCACCAGCGAGGCGCCGCTCCGCAAGGCGGTCGGGACAAGTTGTAAGCTCCTGACTGGTCTCCCAGCATGTGTGGTAGCGCAGTGCATTTAACTGTCAGCGTGTGTCAGAAAGGGAGGATAGGGCAAGGAAGAGAAAGGAAAGACCGCACGCGGGCTGGCCCTTTAAATAAACGCGCAATGTGTAGCAAGCGCAGAAGCCGTTTGCACTGAAGACTATTTGAAACTCGTAGCAAGAAGCAGCACAGAACGCTGCCTCAGCCCAGAGCACGTGAGAGGTTCAGCAAGGAGAATGACGTCTCAAGCGGAAGGGGGGCCCTGGGGATGGGGGCGGCTGATCCCGGGATGCGGGCAGATGTGGGCCGATAGCGGCGGTGGAGGCGGCAGCCCACAAGCGCCGGCGGTCACCACCGGGGGCAGGTAATCGAATTTCGAGGTCAGCGGCGCCTGATAAGTCCCTTTGATTGATTAAGCCCGCAGGCGGAGGGGCGGGTGAGGGCAGGAGGGGTGAGACGGAGGGGCAGAATGCAGGCTAATGCGGGGGCGGTGGGAGGCGTAGAAGCAAGGAAAGTGTGATGGGCAGGAAAGGGTGGGGAAGGTTTGCAGGAAAGGGAGCGGGTTGGCGCGGGCGGTGGGTCGTAAGCGGAAGGCGGAGCTGGAAGCTACTGGGTAGATTACGGCGAAGACAGTCAAATACGAGGAGAAAATGGCGGCGATGGAGGCGGCGCCTTTGTCCCGTGAGGAGGCATGGGGAGGTGGGGAGTTCGATCGGCCGAAGGGGCAGCTGAACTCCTTGAGCCACTGCCTTCACAAGACTACGGGATCAGAAATCCTACTTAACGACGTGACCTTCATGTACAAAAAGTACGCACTCCGTACCTTGTAACTTAGAAAACATAGTGGTGGTATATTGCGCGCCCCACCTACCTGTGCTGTAATTGCCGGCTAGCTCAGGTGACGGGTAGAGCCTGAAATTTAGGTTGTGGAGGACGTGGCTACGTGACAGGTCAATTGAAAGAAAGTTTAAAAGACAAAAAATGTAAATTTAATAGAAATTAAAAATGGTAAATTGACATTTTTTCTGAGCTCATTTTTTTTAAACCCTTGTTGTTGTTTTTATGCAATTTTAAAAACTAATACGATCAAATTACTAAAACAAATAAAGAAAAAAAAGAGATGCGCTAACAAAAAAAAAAGAAAAAGGGCCAATGCGCGGCCTGCACCTTCTGAATGTTGACAACAGCCCAGGTAACCCCTGAAGGGCGTAATGAATGTTGTTTTGTCTGTCGGAGCTCGACAGATTATTAGAATCACCGCTGCGGCAGGAGGACGCGCTGGGTGAACGCCTCAAACAGGAAACACAGCTGGGCTCCTTTCTTCTGGACGGCACCCCCTTTAGAGGCGGAGGTGGATTCCTCTCGCAGCCGCTCCCATTCAAGAGGTAGAGAACACGACATCAGCTGGGACGTGCGGTAGCGGTGATGACAGATCGGTGACGACAGATCGTAATTTCGTAATCGCGTAACTTGCGATACACGGCGCGGGCGTAAACGAGCAGAGAAACAAAACATTATTTAGATAAAGTTCTTTTTTTCTCAATCAATGACACGCGGTGCGATAATCCCACAATCGCACTCTAATCTTCTACTTGCGCTATCCTGCGCCCAACTCGATGACCTCCGCGTCCCACACCCGTACAACATGAGCGTCCCCGCCTCTGTGTCCGCACGACTTGGCGTCCCGCGCCTTTTGTCCAAGACTCCCCGCTTCTGTGTCCGCAGACTTGGCGTCCCCGCGCCTCTGTCAAAGACCTCCGCTTCTTTTCCGCACGACTTGGGCGTCCCGCGCCTCTGTCCAAAGACCTCCCGCTTCTGTCTGCACTCAGCGCGTCTCAGCGCCCACGAACCTCTTTCCCAATTTCCATGAATGTTTGAGTTTCTGAAATTTTTGGAAGACGTTGTTACGGGCCAAAAGTTACTTACGCCAAAAATAATATTGCTCCAATCAGATTACGCGTCTTGTCGGTAATTTTGATGGATTTTCCAGAACGCCTTCTCGACACTTCCTGAAACAAACACGGAGCGGTCGCCGGCCCGCCCGCGTGGAGCCTGGTCGGTGGCCCCTGAGGGTTTTTCCGGGCGTTATCTAAACACTACACCCCTTGCTCGGCGACGCTGGAGCGGCGAATGCCGTGCGAAGTGATTTAGGTCCACCGTTGAGCACGCACGCTTCTGAACAGTACCAAAAAATAATGTATTTATTTTTTAATCCCAAATTCGGTTACGTCACATTTGCCTCCCCTTCGGATAGAGATAAAAATCGGAGTTTTGAAGAATTTTAATTTTAAAAAATTAAGGTTTATCTGTTAAAAAAAAAAAAAACGTTACCGAATATTAGATTCATAACTGGTGAATAAAAAGAAAAAAATGAATAAAAACAACATTCAATATTCAAGAAAAATTTGCGCAACCTTTACTTAAATAAAAGCAAAAAGAACTATTAACTACTATTTAATCAGAATAAAAATTAAATCAAAATTCTTCCAATTTTCTAAAAGCATTACGAAGACCGCAAACGGGCCCGGACCCCAAAGGTACAAAGAATTATGTCAGAGATTGTCAATCAGTGGTTTAAATAAAATCTACAGAATAGTTTAACCCTTTAAATGGTCAAATTAAAAAAATTTGTACTTCCTGCGGGGAGCCCATCCAAGTCTTTTTAAGAGGCATACATTTGGGCACAGAATCCGTTCAATAACAAATGGTCCGGAAAATAGGGGAAAAAAATTTATGGAATAATCCAGCAGGCTGATCACTAACTCTAGGGTCCTGACAAGTATTTTGTCACCTACGTGAAAGTGGTGGGGGTTTTTAGAGGGCTTCCTCTTCCTGGCATTCTTAGTGATATTATCTAAATAATCCTGCAACGGTTTCGTAATTAGGGACCTGCTGTCCTGAATCGGGCCAACAAAGGAAAGAATGTTTAGGTTTTTCTTCGAAATGCGCCTCTGGCGTCATACCAATAGAACTGTTCTATAATATTAATCCAGTCTTTAATGTTACTAATTAGTAGAGGCCATTCTTTATGATTTTGAGGGAGGGTTAAGTCCGGAATAAACGTGAGATTTCCCCTCATGACCCTCTCACTCGGTTAGATTGAGGATTCTGATGGAGGAAAATAACAGAGACTCCTTCATTTTCTAGTGTTTGTTTCCAAAACGTTCCGGTAAATTGGGAGGCATGATCGCTTAAAATTTTCTGGTAAGACCCTGCAGCTGAAGAAATCCGGATCAATCGTTTTAAAACAATTTTGTGCAGAGGTCTCGTTATCGGATAGAGCTGTGAAAATTTGAAAAGGAATCAATGATTACGAGGATGTGTTTGTAACCGTACCTCCATTTTGGTAACGTCCGTACAGACAAGGCACCAATTCATTGGGGGCTGATGCGATAACGTGTTGCATCGGGCCTTCTAATGCCAAATTAGGATATTTAGTCTTCTGACAGGTGACACATTTCGAGCCCGTGGCTCTAGTTTGTCTCCATGCCTTTCCAGTATGCGAAAGTAAGTACTTTAGGATCTTATTTCCACCGAAATGCCCGGCTTTTGGTGAACATGGTAATTAATTTGTCAGAAATTTCTGTAGGTATCCAAATACGATACTCATCTGGCTGTTTTTGGTTCGAACATAAAATTATAGAAAGTTTAACTAAGAGGATTTTGATTTAACTTTTCGAAAAGTGGGTCATTTGATCTAAAGAATTCTAAAATAGTTTTGTTTTTGCCAATAACGCATCTTGTTCCTGTAACCTTTGAAGATTCTAGGCTGCATTTCCGGAATAGGGGTCACATTTAAATTAATGGCATTAATAAAATACCCCTTTTTTCATTCTGAACTTTCTGATTTGATGCGTAGGGTAACCGACTTAAAAAATCTGAAATAGGATTATTAATTCCGGGACAATCCCGGATTTCAAAGTCGAATTGTTGTAGCCAGAGCCCCCACCGTAACAATCTGGCGTTGGTGCAGTGGCAGCGTTTTAAGAAAATTAACGCTTTATGGTCCGTGATAATATAAAATTTCTACCAGCCAGGTACCCAAGCTTTTTTCTGTAAAGCCATACAATTGATAAAGCCTTTTTCTCTGTAATTGAGTATTGCAATCACTAGACCTCAATACCCTGTAGGACCGCAACAATTTTATGACCTGTATCATCTTTATCGGGCTGTGAAAAAACACATCCAATGCCTACGTTGGAGCTGTCAGTCTGTAAATAAAATGGCTGGAAAAGTCCGTGTTTACTGTAATGGCCTGGAAAAGCTACCTTAATTTTTTGAATGTCTGTTCATGCTCATCTGTCCAGTGCCATTTCGTTCCTTTCCAATAGGTTTACGAGAGTGCGTAAGAATCCGTAACCTGGAATAAATCTAGATTGATAGACGCACATGCCTAAAATCCTTTTAATTGCTTGGCATTTTGTGGCGAAATCTGGTCTATGGCATTGCCCTTTCTCTGGGTCAATTCGTACACCCCCCTGGCTAACGCGGTAACCCAAAATGAAATTTCTGCGTGCAAATTGTGATTTATTAAGATTCAATTTCATGTGGTGTACCGACAAACATTCCAATAACTGTTCTAAATGACCGAGATGTTCCTGGAAATTTTGTGATGAAATTACAATATCGTCGATATAAGGGGTGACGAATTGTTTGATTTCGTCGCCTAATTTCTCATCGAAGACTACGAATAAAGGCTCCCACTGTTTTTCAGACCAAAGGCATTCTTTTTCCAGACGTACGTCAACCCGTTGTACAAAAATCCGTGAATTTTCTGTCGTCTGGGTGAATTGAAATTTAATACGAGCTTGAAAATCTAAACCCGAAAAATCTTTGTTTTATTAAATTTCATAAAATTTCATCAGTGTTCTGAGGTGCCTCGTTTTCTGGGATAGTAACCTGTTGATCCGTCGAGCATCTAAACAAATCCTTACCCCCGTCTTTTTCTTTACCACTACAATGGGTTCAAATAAGCTGTTACAGATCTTTCAATTATACCTCGCTAAGCATAGTTTTAAAGTTTGATCTATTTCCCCCCTACGCCCTGTGGAATGGGAAAATTTTTTCATTTTAAAAGGTGAATCATCGTGACTGAATTGAAAGCAAAAGTCTTTAATAGGACGTACAGGACGATCAAAAACATTTACATATTTGAGAAGCATTCTTGCAGCTGGGCCCGTTCGTGGTCAGAAAAGTCATTATCGGAAACGCTTATGACCCCCTCACGTCATCCCCATACTCCAGGACGCGCATGAAATGCCGATTTCATTTTGTCATCACCGTCGTCCGGATTACAATTTCCTATTCTCACCGAAGCTCACAAGATTCCAGAAAACATACTCCATTATTTTCCCAAAAATCAACCCAAATTACGTCGTAATTCAGATCCTCTATGATCAAACATGGCAAACAAATAAAATTTCCCGATTTTTAAAGAAAACAAAGCCCTGCATAGTAATTGGTTACTTTTTTTTCCTACTCCAATAACAAAACATTTAAAATGTGGCAAACAGATTGGGATTGGAATGCGCTCGCTTAATAGTTTTGAGTGAACTCCTAGAAATTGCACTGATTCATGCCAGTGTCTATCAAAGCTTGAACACTAAGATTTTCAATAAGAAACTCCACAACCCGGGCATTTCTGCCTCGTTCCCCTGACAGGTTCTTCAAGTGCGTTTTAGGTCAAAAGGCAAATTGACTGACACAGTATTGAATATTGGGATCTCGGATAATTGTTTGGAAACCCAGATACCCAGAAAGCCCAAAGGTTCTAGTTTGACGGGCTCGGTCTTATGGAATCCTGATGTCCATTCCTACTAGTTGTGTTATTATTCGGTCATTTGAGTTTGGTGGCGGGGAGGGTTTTTCCCCCATTCCTCGACCCCGATCATCACGGCGCCCGACTGCCTGTTCCGATTATCTTCTCGGGCGAAAACCGTGATTTCGTTTCCAATTCTTTCATAGGTTTGACCGCGTTCTATCAAATTGCGCCAGCAATTCTTGAAAATGATCAAGATTGTCAAATCTACACTGTTAATAGGTTTGCACGTAAGTAGGAAAGTGGCGGTTAGGAGCCGAAAAATCTTTTTTTCATCTGTCGTCGGATCACATAGTTTAATAGCCGGGAAATTTTTCCATGGCGTAATCTAAATATGATTGGTTTCTTCGCTTATCCCATCTACTTCGAGAATTTTTCTCGAACTCGTAACGTCGCTGCTCTCCCAGTAACGTGAAAGAAAGAGTTCGGAATTCCCCGTAAGTCTGCGGAAAAGGGGTTAACGCAGTGAGCCAGGTGCGGCGTTACCCCGTAAAGTTCCTGCATAAATCTTGGTTTTAATGAGGCGTACCGCCTTTGTCAAATCATATAATTTTCGGCACGATCAAAAAAAATTTCGGGTTTTCGTCCGATTTCCCAGAAAAGCAAAGATTCTGAGGAGGAGCCAAATTTTAATCCAGAACCAGAGACGCGTTCGTAATTGGATGATTTTCCATTTCTTTTTTTACTTCTTCCTTTACCAGATTAATCATTTTTATCTGTTTCTTTCTTTAGTTTAGTTTCCCCTTTTCCCCGAAACTTTCCTCACTACTATCACCTATCTTTCAATTTTCTCTCCTTTCGTGAATTTGACAACTTCAGAGGGAAATTTTTTTTCCAACGAGTGAATTTGCCGTTCATTTCGGCGTAACCAGCAATGTTTCCATTTACTGACTCACAACACGCCTCTATTTTATTGTCGCATGCTCGTAATTTCTGGTGAATTTAGACTTAGGTTTTAAATTTTCTTTCGTTTCGGTCCTTAATTCCCAATCTTGACCTAGCTTCTCAACGGTGTTCTCAATTTTTCCGCACCTACCCTCGAGTTGATTTTTTCAGTGATCCGATTTCATGGTCGAACTCTCTTCCAATTTTAAGTTTTGCGGATTGGTTATCTAAACAGTTATCTAATCCCATCAAATCTTTCCACACTTTTTCGTGTTCTGAAAATCGCAAATTAATTTTTTCGTCCATTTCCCCATACTTCCGAAATCTTGGCTTTAATTCGATTTTTAAATTTCATAATTCTCTGCTTGTTTCGTTAGAACTCGCATGAGATCCAAAGGTGATTTCATGCGCAGACCCGTCCCTGAGCTGTCATCACCTCCCACGTCTACACCCGATTCTCCAGCATTTTTGAATAACTGCGATTTCAGTTTTTTTTGAAACGCGCAAGATTTTCCAAACACAAGACAAAAATAGTAACAATCAAAACGAATACAAATCAACTGATATCATTAACAGTCCACAAAAAATTAACCTCGTAGCAACGTCCTTCCATCCATTTCTTGCTTAATATTAAAAAATTCAAATTTAATTTGTCGTGCAGCAATACACAGTAATTCAAAAGTAAAATATTTATTTAAAACAAAAATTTAAAATTTTAGGGGTTTTACTGGGGATCAAAGATACTAATTCGAGCCCCACTTGGGAAAGCCATTTTCGACGCCCCACTACCGTGCTGTAATTGCCGGCAGCTCAGGTGACGGGTACTGAAATTTAGGTTGTGGGCGGACGTGGCTAGTGACGAGGTCAATTGAAAGAAAGTTTAAAGACAAAAATGTAAATTTAATGAGAAATTAAAAATGGTAAATTTCATTATTATCTGAGCTCAGTTTTTTTTAAACCCTTGTTTTTCTTTTCATCAATCTTAAAAATAATACGATCAAATTACTTAAAACAAATAAGCAAAAAAGAGATGCGCTACAAATAAAAGAAAAGAGGGGCCAATGCGGGCCCGACCTTCCCGAATTTGACAACAGTCCCGGTAAGCCTGAAGGGCGTAATGAATGTTGTTTTGTCTGTCGGGCTCGACAGATTATTGAATCACCGCTGGGCAGGAGGACGCGCTGGGGTGAACGGCCCCCAAACGGCAACACAGCTGGGCTCCTTTCTTCTGGACGGCACGCCTTAGGGGGGGAGGGTGGGCTCTCCTCGCAGCCTGCTCCATTCAAGAGTAGAGTTAATACGAATCAGCTGGGACGTGGCGGTAGCGGTGACGACAGATCGGTGAGACAGATCGTATTTTTGTAATCGCGTAACTTGCGATACACGGGCGGGCGTAAACGAGCAGAGAAACAATAACATTACTAGATAAAGTTTTTTTTCAATCTAATGAACGCGGTGCGATAATACCACAAATCGCACTCTAATCATGCTACTTCGCCTATCCTAGCGCCTACACCAACTCCCGGGTGACCTCCGCGTCCCACACCCGTCCAACATGAGCGTCCCCGCCTCTGTGTCCGCACGACTTGGGCGTCCCCGCGCCTCTCTGTCCAAAGACCTCCCCGCTTCTGTGTCCGCACGACTTGGGCGTCCCCGCGCCTCTCTGTCCAAAGACCTCCCGCTTCTGTGTCCGCACGACTTGGGCGTCCCGCGCCCTCTGTCCAAAGACCCCCCGCTTCTGTTTTGCACTCAGCGCTCTCAGGCCCACGAACCTCTTCCCCCCAATTTCCATGAATGTTCTGAAGTTTCTGAAATTTTTGGGAAAACGTGTTGTTACTGGCCGAAAGTTTCTACGCCGAAAATAATATTGCTCCAATCAGATTACGCGTCTTGTCGGTAATTTGATGGAATTTTCAGAACGCCCCTCTCGCACACTTCCTGTAAACAAACACGGAGCGGTCGCCGCGCCCCCCGCGTGGAGCCTGGGCGGTGGTCCCGAGGGGTTTTCGGAGGCGTTATTCAAACACTACACCCCTTGCTCGGCGACGCTAAGGAGCGGCGTAGATGGCCGTGCAAGTGATTTAGGTCGCACCTGGTTGGGGCACCCTCCTTCTGAACAGTAATAACAAAAAAAAATGTATTTATTTTTAATCAATATTCGGTTACGTCCCAATATAATGGCACAACTTCCCGTAGTAAAGGGGTTTGTGTGCACTAATTCAACGATATTGCCCCATCCCCTTTCTAGCTGATATCTATTGCCGCCCAAATTATTTATTTTTCAATTTTTATAATTTTTCGGTTTTGTAATAGTAGAACCGAAATATTACATTACGAATATTTAGGAAGATTAAAACCTCGCCATACAAAAATTTCATTTAAAAAAATTTAAGCCATTTTAAGAATCTAGGTATGGTTACTATAAATTGAAATTTGAAACTCATTTTCACGGAAATTGTGAGTTTTCGAAAATCTTTATTACACATTCTTTAAATCAGTCGATTACTTAATTTCCCCCCTACGGGAAGTGGAATCTGAAATAAAATTTAAATATCCTACTGCATTGCACGTGACGGCAAATGATAATCAGTTTTGATCTATAGAAAATAACAAATTTATTTATAATTTTTGTATAAGATTCTTTTGGTCATGATCTTTATAAGCCTATAAACCGGTTATCCATGAGAATCTTGGGCGCTGTCCTGGTAAAGGATGTCTCCCGTAGATTTCAGCAATGGGCCTCGTCCAGTCTTCTTTTCTTGCTAAACCGACCAAATCCCTATCTTGTCGTACTATGTAATGTTTATCCATTGACTTTTTCCCTTCCATTTACCTGCATGAATGCTACAAGTTCTAATATTCTTTTTCATACCTAGCAAAATCTTAAGTGCTGTTAAAATATTAGCATATAAGTTCACCAGTTATCATCGGGTTCCTAACATCGAGACTAGTTCGATTGTCATTGTCCGCTTAATAAAATTCATAAGTCCCACTTTCGGCATTCACTGTTCACCCTCTACAAAAACAATTTCTGAGTTCTATCTTTTGAACACGAACAACGACAAATCACATGTCCGAACTCGCCAAATTTTCTATGTTCAAGAAATTTATTAATCAGAGCATTGCGCGGCGCGGCCTTCGCTCCCTGCCCTGCCGCCCACCCCCCCACGGCTCGCCCCGCCCCTCTGCGTGGACAGCGCGGGCGTCTAGTTTATGACCCTCCTCAGGAAACCCCTCAGACCACGTCGACGGGCGCTGCGAATAGATTCAAAGGCGACCACCTCGTTTTTTCTTTTAAGGAAAAGAACCCCAGTAGATTGCACTATTAACAATACGATACGTGTTTTGTTTCATGTCCTAAACCAGCATCAATGACGTAATAAAGCATAAAAGCAAACAGACAAATTAAATAAATAAATAAAAAATAAATAAATAAATAAATAAATAAATAAATAAATAAATAAATAAATAAATAAATAAATAAATAAATAAATAAATAAATAAATAAATAAATAAATAAATAAATAAATAAATAAATAAATAAATAAATAAATAAATAAATAAATAAATAACTTATTGGTGGAAGGCTTAGGCCATTACTGCTCTTCTGCTGGACCACTTTCAAAACATTTATTCCAATTGTACTTGGGACGTATACCGAAATAATAACGGTAAAGACATTTATAACTTTAAAGAAATATCTACGTCTATTACACCTTTATTCAAAATACTTTTAAAATACGGTATAAGACGTCAAATACCGATATTTTAAGTATTTTACCTATATCCGACGTCTATACGGTAAATGTCTCTATTGAAAGTTATCATACCAGGATTTGCTCATGAAAATACCAATGTTTTCATGGAAATACCGATATTAGTAGAATGATACAGGTATTTTGAGGAAAACCATTGTGATTTTACTGTTGAGATTGCTCTACAGGAAACATCTATGGACACTGCATAGTTTCTGACCGAGAGGTCGTAGGGTTCGAGTCCTGATGGTGGCGTTTTTTCCCCTATATTCTACTCTTAGCTAAGTCGAGTCCTGCAGTTGGCTGAAAGAATTCAAATGGTCGTTTTTTCTGAACTGTAGTTTTCTATGTTTTTTCCGATCGGCATCTAGGCGAATGCAGAAGTAGTAATTAAACAAACGGGTCACTGATCGCGCAGAGGCATAAACAGTTCGGGCAGAGGTATAAACAGTTAAATGTCTGATTCATGTAAAAACCCCTCAACAATCAAAATATCTGTTAGAAACTCCGAAAACCTCCAATTTGTTCTGCTCGATCAGAAAATATCAATTTTGGAGAAAATCGACTGAACAGGTTTAGGTGAAACAATTATCCCAGACGGACCCAAAATTTGATTAATTGATAGTGATTCCCAGCGCGTATTGCTAAGATCATTAATCCTGTAAATGTGGTGCATTTTTTGCGGAAAAACACGGAAAGATGGAGATCAAAGCAGATGGCCGCTAGAATTCTCCACTTCTAGAGGCCGGCTGCTCTGATCGGTGTTTTGCGTGGTTTCCCCGATCAACACCAGATGAATGCCGGAGCAATTGCCGTAACAAACGGGCCATGCACCGCGCGCGATCTCTTCTTTCCTTCCCATCCTTCCCTCACCCACCACGTACACTAACATGCACTACACTACAAAAGGAGACCGGTCGGATCTGAGCTTGTCCCGACTGAGGCGGTCCCTCTAGTGGAGGGTTTCACTTATCCAGGTATCTCCACTAGCGAGGCACCGCCCCGAAAGGGCGGTCAGGACAAGTTGTAGCTCCTGACTGGTCTCCCAGCATGTGTGGTGCGCAGTGCATTTAACTGTGAGCGTGTTCAGAAAGGGAGGATATGGAAAGGAAGAAAGAAAGACCGCACGCTGGCAGGCCCTTTAAATAACCGCAGTGTGTAGCAAGCGCAGAAGCCGTTTGCACGAAGACTATTTGAAACAGAAGCAGCACAGAACGCTGCCATCAGCCCAGAGCACTGAGAGGTTCAGCAAGAGATGACTGTCTCAAGCGGAAGGGGCCCTGGGGATGGGGTGGCTGATCCCGGGATGCGGCAGATGTGGGCCGATAGCGGCGTGGAGGCGGCAGCTCACAAGGCCCGGCGGTCACCACCGGGGCAGGTAATCGAATTTCGAGGTCAGCGGCGCCTGATAAGTCCCTTGATTGATTAAGCCTACAGGCGGGGGGCGGAGTGAGGCAGGAGGTGAGACGGAGGGTAGAATGAGGCTAATGCGGGGCGGTGGGAGGCGTAGAGTAGGAAAGTGGACGGAAGGAAAGGGTGTTGGGGAAGAGTCTTGCAGGAAAGGAGCGGGTTGGCGCGAGAGCGTGGGTCGTAAGCGGAAGGGAGCTGAGGTACTGGTAGAGAGTTGCGGCGAAGACAGTTAAATACGAGGAGAAAATGGCGATGGTGGCGCGCCTTTGCTAGGAGGCATGGGAGGTGGGTCTGATCGCCTGAAGGCAGCTGAACCTTTGAGCCACTGCCTTCACAAGACTACGATCAAAAATCCTACTTAACGACGTGACCTTCATGTACACAAAGTACGCACTCTGTACCGTGTAACTTAGAAAACATAGTGGTGATATATTGCACGCCCCACCTACCTGTGCTGTAATTGCCGGCTAGCTCAGGTGACGGGTAGAGCCTGAAATTTAGGTTGTGGACGGACGTGGCTACGTGACAGAGGTCAATTGAAGAGTTTAAAGACAAAAATGTAAATTTAATGAGAAATTAAAATGGTAAATTGACATTATTATCTGAGCTCAGTTTTTTTAAACCCTTTGTTGTTGTTTTTATGCAATCTTAAAACTAATACGATCAAATTACTTAAAACAAATAAGCAAAAAGAGATGCGTAACAAATAGAAAAAAGGGGCCAATGCGCCTGCCCCTTCTGAATGTTGACAACAGTCCAGGTAAGCCTGAAGGGCGTAATGAATGTTTGTTTGTCTGTCGGAGCTCGACAGATTATTAGAATCACCGCTGCGGCAGGAGGACGCTGCGCGTGAACGGCCTCCAAACAGGCAACACAGCTGGCTCTTTCTTCTGGACGCACCCCCTTTAGAGGGGGAGGTGATTCTCTCGCAGCCTGCTCCATTCAAGAGTAGAGTTAACCACGACATCAGCTGGGACGTCGGCGGTAGCGGTACGACAGATCGTGACGACAGATCGTAATTTCGTAATCGCGTAACTTGCGATACACGGCGCGGGCGTAAACGAGCAGAGAAACAAGTAACATTACTAGATAAAGTTCTTTTTTTCTCAATCTAATGATACGCGGTGCGATAATACCACAAATCGCACTTAATCATGCTACTTCGCGCACCCTAGCGCCTACACAACTCGGATGACCTCCGCGTCCACACCCGTACAACATGAGCGTCCCGCCTCTGTGTCCGCACGACTTAGGCGCCCCGCCTCTCTGTCCAAGACCTCCGCTTCGTGTCCGGACGACTTGGTCCCGCCCCTTTCGTCCAAAGACCTCCCGCTTCTGTGTCCGCACGACTTGGGCGTCCCGCGCCTTTTGTCCAAAGACCTCCTGCTTCTGTCTGCACTCAGCGCGTCTCAGCGCCCACGAACCTCTTTCCCCAATTTCCATGATGTTCTAGAGTTTCTACGAAATTTTAGACGTTGTTACTGGCCGAAGTTACTACGCCGAAAATAATATTGCTCAATCAGATTACGCGTCTTGTCGGTAATTTTGATGGAATTTTCCAGAACGCTCTCTCACACTTCCTGTAAACAAACAGGGAGCGGTCGCCGCGCCGCCGCGGGAGCCTGGTCGTGGTCCCTGAGGGGTTTTCGGAGGCGTTATCTAAACACTACACCCCTTGCTCGGCGACGCTAAGGAGCGGCGTAGATAGCGTGCAAGTGATTTAGGTCGACCCGGTTGGGCACGCCTTCGAACAGTCAATAAAAAATAAATGTATTTATTTTTTTAATCCAATATTCGGTTACGTCACATTTGCCTCCTTCGGATAGAGAAAAAAATCGAGTTTTGAAGAATTTTAATTTTGAAAATTAAGAGTTTATCTCGTTGAAAAAACAAAAAAACGTTACTGAATATTAGATTCATAACTGGTGAATAATTAAAGAAAAAATGAATCAAAACAACATTCAATATTCAAGAAAAAATTTGCAACCCTTTACTTAAATAAAGCAAAAGAACTATTAACTACTATTTAATCAGAATAAAATAATTAAATCAAAATTCTTCCAATTTTCTCAGCGAACGAAGACCGCAACTGTGCCGGAGCCCAAAGGTACGAAGAATTATGTCAGAGATTGTCAATCAGTGGTTTAAATAAAATCTACAGAATAGTTTAACCTTTAAATGGTCAAATTATAAAATGTACTTCCTGCTGGAGCCATCCAAGTCTTTTAAGGCATACATTTGGGCACAGGAATCTTTTCAATAACAAATGGTCCGTAAATGAGGAAAAATTTATGGAATAATCCAGCAGGCTGATCACTAACTCTAGAGTCCTGACGTACTTTGTCACCTACGTGAAAGTGGTAGGGTTCTTACGAGGCTTCTTCCTGGCATTCTTAGTGATATTATCTAATATAATCCTGCAACGGTTCTGTAATTAGGGACCTGCTGTCCTGCCAATCGGACCAACAAAGGAAAGAATGTTAGGTTTTCTTCCCGAAATGCGCCTCATAGGCGTCATACCAATAGAATCATGTTCTATAATATTAATCCAGTCATTAATGTTACTAATTAGTAGAGGCCATTCTTTATGATTTTGGGGGATGTAAGCTCGAATAAACGTGAGATTTCTTCATGACCCTCTCACTCAGTTAGATTGAGGATGTCTGATGGAGGAAAAAAACAGAACTCCTTCATTTTCTAGTGTTTTTTTCCCAAAACGTTCGGTAAATTGGGAGGCATGATCGCTTAAAATTTCTGGTAAGACCCTGCAGTCTGAAAGAAATCCGGATCAATCGTTTAAACAATTTTGTGCAGTAGGTCCGTTATCGGATAGAGCTGTGAAAATTTAGAAAAGGAATCAATGATTACGAGGATGTTTTGTAACCGTACCTCCAGTCGGTAACGGTCCGTACAGATCAAGGCAGGCCAATTCATTGGGGCTGATGCGATAACGTGTTGCATCAGGCCTTCATAATGCCTATTAGGATATTTAGTCTTCTGACAGGTGACACATTTCGAGACCGTGGTCTAGTTTGTCTCGCCATGCCTTTCCAGTATGCGAAAGTTAAAGTACTTTTAGGATCTTATTTCCACCGAAATGCCGCTTTGGTGAACATGGGAAATTAATTTGTCAGTAATTTCTGTAGGTATCCAAATACGATACTCATCTGGCTGTTTTGGTTCGAACATAACAAAATTACTAGAAAGTTTAACTAAGCCAGGATTTTGATTTAACTTTTCGAAAAGTGGGTCATTTTGATCTAAAGAATTCTGCAAAAATAGTTTGCTTTGCCAATAACGGCATCTTGTTCCTGTAACCTTTGAAGATTCCTGCTATTTCCGGAATAGGGTCACATTTAAATTAATGGCATTAATAAAATACACTGTTTCATTCTGAACTTTCGATTTGATGCGTAGGGTAACCGACTTAAAATCTGCAATAGGATTATTAATTCCTGGACAATGCGGATTTCAAAGTCGAATTGTTGTAGCCAGAGCACCCACCGTAACAATCTGGCGTTATGCAGTGGCAGCGTTTTAGAAAATTAACGCTTTATGGTCCGTGATAATATAAAATTTCCTACCAGCCAGTACCCAAGCATTTCTGTAAAGCCCATACAATTGATAAAGCCCCTTTCTCTGTAATTGAGTATTGCAATTCACTAGACCTCAATACCTGCTAAGCACCCAACAATTTTATGACCTGTATCATCTTTATCAGGCTGTATAAACACATCCAATGCCTACGTTGAGCTGTCAGTCTGTAAATAAAAATGGCTGGGAAAAGTCGGTGGTTTACTGTAATGGCCGGGAAAAGCTACCTTAATTTTTTGAATGTTGTCATGCTCATCTGTCCAGTGCCATTTCGTTCCTTTCTCAATAGGTTTACGAGAGGTGCCGTAAGAATCCGTAACCTGGAATAAATCTAGATTGATAGACGCACATGCCTAAAAATCCTTTTAATTGCTTGGCATTTGTGGGCGTGAAATCTGGTCTATGGCATTGACCTTTTCTGGGTCAATTCGTACACCTCTGTGCTAACGCGGTAACCCAAAATGAAATTTTTGACGTATAATTGTGATTTATTAAGATTCAATTTCATGTGGTGTACCGACAAACATTCCAATAACTGTTCTAAATGACCGAGATGTTCCTGGAAATTTTGTGATGAAATTACAATATCGTCGATATAAGGTGACGAATTGTTTGATTTCGTCGCCAATTTTCATCGAGACAACGATAAAGGGTGCTCCACTGTTTTTCAGACCAAAGGCATTCTTTTCCCGACGTACGTCAACCGTTGTACAAAATCCCCTGAATTTTCTGTCGTCTGGTGAATTGAAATTTGCCAATACGAGCTTGAAAATCTAAAGCCGAAAAATCTTTGTTTTTTTAAATTTCCAAAATTTCATCAGTGTTCTGAGGTGCCTCGTTTTCTGGGATAGTAACCTCGTTGATCCGTCGAGCATCTAAACAAATCCTTACCCCCGTCTTTTTCTTTACCACTACAAAAGGTTCAAATGCTTGTTACAGATCTTTCAATTATACCCTCTACATAGTTTTAACAGTTTGATTCTTCCCTCATCGACTGTGGAATGGGATAATTTTCATTTTAAAAGGTGAATCATCAGTGACCAATTCAAGCAAAAGTCTTTAATAGGACGTACAGGACGATCAAAACATTTACATATTTGAGAAGCATTCTTTGCAGCTGGGACCGTTCGTGGTCAGAAAAGTCATTATGCGGCACACGGCTTATGACCCCACTCACGTCATCCCCCATACTCCAGGACGCGCATGAAATGCCGATTTCTATTTTGTCATCACCGTCGTCCTTGATTACAATTTCCCTATTCTCACCGAAGCTCACAAGATTCCTAGAAAATCCACTATCCATTATTTTCCGTAAAATCAACCCAAGTATACGTCGTAATTCAGATCCTCTATGATCAAACATGGCACATCAAATAAAATTTCCTGATTTTAAAAAGCAAAGCCTGCATAGTAATTGGTTTACTTTTTCTTCCTACTCAATAACAAAACATTTAATAGTGGGCAGAGTTGGTATTGGAATGCGCTCGCTTAATAGTTTTGGTAGAACTTCCTAGAAATTGCACTGATTTCACTGCCAGTGTCTATCAAAGCTTGAACACTAAGATTTTCAATAAGAAACTCCACAACCGGACATTTTTCTCGCCCCGTTCTCTGACAGGTTCATTCAAGTCGTCGTTTAGGTCAAAAAGGCATAATTGACTGACACAGTATTGAATATTGGTATCTCTGAGATAATTCGTTTGGAACCCAGATACCCAGAAAACCCAAACGGTTCTAGTTTGACGGACTCAGTCTTATGGAATCCTGATGTCCATTCCTACTAGTTGTGTTATTATTACGGTCATTTGAGTTTGGGGCGGACGGAGTTGTTCCCCATTCTCTGACCTGATCATCACGGCGCCCTGACTGCCTGTTCCGATTATCTTCCTCAGGCGAAAACCTGTGATTTCGGTCCCAATTCTCTTCATAAAGGTTTGACCGCGTTCTATCAAATTGCGCCAGCAATTCTTGAAAATGATCAAGATTGTCAAATCGTACACTTTAATAGGTTTTACGTAAGTAGGAAAGTGTGCGGTTGGGGCCAGATAATCTTTTATCATCTGTCGTCGGATCACATAGTTTAATAGCCGAAATTTTTCCATGGCTAATCCTAAATATGATTGGTTTCTTCGCTTATCCATCTACCCCGAAATTTTCTCTCGAACTGCAACGTCGCTGCTCTCCCCCGTAACGTGAAAGAAACGAGTTCGGAATTCCTCGTAAGTCTGCGGAAAGGTGTTAACGCAGTGAGCCAGTGTGCGGCGTTACCCGTAAAAGTTCCTGCATAAATCTTGGTTTTAAGTGAGGCGGTACCGCCTTTGTCAAAATTCATATAATTTTTGGCACGATCCAAAAACTTTGGATTTTCGTCCGATTTCCCAGAAAGCAAAGATTCTGAGGAGGAGCCCATGAAAATTTTAATCCAGACCAGCAGACGCGTTCGTAATTGGATGATTTTCCATTTCTTTTTTACTTCTTCCTTTACCAGATTAATACATTTTATCTGTTTCTTTCTTTAGTTTAGTTCCTTTCCTGAAACTTCCTCACTACTATCACCTATCTTTTCAATTTTCTCTACCCTTTCGTGAATTTGACTAACTTCAGAGTGAAGTTTTGTTTCCAACCGAGTGAATTTGCCGTTCATTTTCGCCCTAACCCGCAATGTTTCCATTTACTGACTCACACGCCTCTATTTTATTGTCGCATGCTCGTAATTTCTGGTGAATTTCAGACTGTAGGTTTTAAATTTTCTTTCGTTTCGGTCCTTGAATTCCCCAAATTTTTGACCTAGCTTCAACGGTGTTCTCAATTCTCCGCACCTACCCTCGAGTTGATTTTTCAGTGATCCGATTTCATGGTCGAACTTCTTCCAATTTTTCAAGTTTGCGGATTGGTTATCAAACGTTATCTAATCTATCAAATCTTTCCTGACACTTTTCTCGTGTTCTGAAAATCGCAAATTAATTTTCTCGTCCATTTCCCCATACTTCCGAAATCTGGTTCTTTAATTCGATTTTTAAATTTTCATAATTTCTGCTTGTTTCGTTAGAACTCGTATGAGATCACTTAAGGTGATTTCATGCGCAGACTGTCCCCTGAGCTGTCATCACCTCCACGTCTACACCGATTCGTCCCGCATTTTGAATAACTTATGGATTTACAGTTTTCTTGAACGCACACGATTTTTCCACAACACAAGACAAAAAATAGTAACACTACAAACAGAATACAAATCCAACTGATATCATTAACAGTCCACAATAATTAACCTCGTAGCAACGTCCTTCCATCCATTTCTGCTTAATATTATAAAAATTCAAATTTAATTTGTCGTGCAGCAATACACAGTAATTCAAAAGTAACAATATTTATTTTAAGACAAATTAAATTTGAGGGCGTTTTACGGTATCAAAGATACTAATTCAGTCTACTTGGGAAAGCTATTTGACGCCCCACCTACCTGTGCTGTAATTGCCGGCAAGCTCAGGTGACAGGTAGAGCCTGAAATTTAGGTTGTGGACGGACGTGGCTACGTGACAGAGTCAATTGAAAGAAAGTTAAGACAAAAATGTAAATTTAATGAGAAATTAAAAATGGTAAATTGACATTATTATCTGAGCTCAGTTTTTTAAACCCTTGTTTTTTTTTCATGCAATCTTAAAACTAATACGATCAAATTACTTAAAACAAATAAAGCAAAAAAAGATGCGCTAACAAATAAAAAAGGGGAAAAGGCGCGGCCTGCACCTTCTGAATGTTGACAACAGTCCCGGTAAGCCTGAAGGGCGTAATGAATGTTTGTTTTGTCTGTCGGAGCTCGACAGATTATTAGAATCACCGCTGCGGCAGGAGGACGCTGGGTAACGGCCTCCAAACAGGCAACACAGCTGGGCTCCTTTCTTCTGGACGGCACGCCCTTTAGGGGCGGAGGGTGGGAAATCTCTCGCAGCCTGCTCCATTCAAGAGTAGAGTTAACCACGACATCAGCTGGGGCGTCGGCGGTAGCGGTGACGACAGATCGGTGACGACAGATCGTAATTTTCGTAATCGCGTAACTACGATACACGGCGCGGGCGTAAACGAGCAGAGAAACAAGTAACATTACTAGATAAAGTTCTTTTTTCAATCTAATGACACGCGGTGCGATAATACCAAATCGCACTCTAATCATGCTACTTCGCGCTATCCTAGCGCCTACACAACTCGGATGACCTCCGCGTCCCACACCGTACAACTGAGGCGTCCCCGCCTCTGTGTCCGCACGACTTGGGCGTCCCCGCGCTCTCTGTCCAAAGACCTCCGCTTCTGTGTCCGCACGACTTGGGCGTCCCGCGCTCTCTGTCCAAGACCTCCCGCTTCTGTGTCCGCACGACTTAGCGTCCCCGCGCCTCTGTCCAAAGACCTCCCGCTTCTGTCTGCACTCAGCGCGTCTCAGCGCCCACGAACCTCTTTCCCCAATTTCCATGAATGTTCTAGAAGTTTCTACAGAAATTTGGAAGACGTGTTGTTACTGGCCGAAGTTACTACGCCGAAAATAATATTGCTCCAATCAGATTACGCGTCTTGTCGGTATTTTGATGGAATTTCCAGAACGCTCTCTCGCACTTCCCGTAAACAAACACGGAGCGGTCGCCGCGCCCGCCGCGTGGAGCCTGGTCGTGGTCCCTGAGGGTTTTCGGGCGTTATCTAAACACTCACCCCCTTGCTCGGCGACGCTAAGGAGCGCGTAGATGGCCGTGAGTGATTTAGGTCGCACCCGGTTGGCACGCACGCTTCTGAACAGTAATAACAAAAATAAATGTATTTATTTTTAATCAATATTGGTTACGTACAATATAATGGCACAGACTCTCGTAGTAAAGTTAGTGTCACTAATGGAGCCATTTTTAAGAATCTAGGTATAAGCGTTACTTTTTATTTTTCGGTTTTGTAATAGTAGAACCGAAATATTACATTACGAATATTTAGAAGATTAAAACCTCGCCATACAAACAATTTTCATTTAAAAAATTGGAGCCATTTTTAAGAAATAGGTATAAGCATTACTATAAATTCAAAATTTGAAGCTCATTTTCACAAGAAAATATTGAGTTTTCGAAAATCTTCATTACACATTCTTTAAATCAGTCGATTACTTAATTCTCCCATACGGAGAAGCGTGGAATCTGAAATGCAAATTAATATCTACTGCATTGCACGTGACGCAAATGATAATCAGTTTTGATCTATAGAAATAACAATTTATTTATAAATTTTAGTATAAGATTCTTTTGGTCATGATCTTTACTATAGCGCTATATGAACCGGTTATCCATGAGAATCTTGGGCGCTGTCCTGTGAGATGTCTCCCGTAGATTTCAGCAATGTGTCCAGTCTTCTTCTTGCTACCGACCAAATCCATATCTTGTCGTACTATGACACTGTTATCCATTGACTTTCATTCCATTTACCTGCATGATTGCTACAAGTTCTAATATTCCTTATTGTTCATTACCTAAGCAAAATCTAAGTCTTTAAAATATAGCATATAAGTTCACCAGTTATCATCGGTTCCTATCATCTGAGACTAAGTTCGATTGTCATTGTCGCTTAATAAAATTCAAGTCCACTTTGCATTCACTGTTACTCTGCAAAACAATTTCTGAGTTCTATCTTTTGAACACGAAAAGACAAATCACTATGTCCGAACTCGCCTAAATTTTCTATGTTCAAGATAAACTGCTATATATCTAGCAACCTGATCCGATCGCTATCGTGTCGAGAGCTCGAACGAATATCCTTGTATCCTTCTTCATGTCAATTTTTCATCTTTACCTCTTGTTTATACAAAATTTGCGATCTACCTCGCGGCGTCATCTACGTCATTATTTTTTACCAATAACTCCCGGATGCTTTATCACCCTTTTGAACTAATGCACATTGTTTATATCTTGCACTCCGTACCATGACAACCAGTTTTTTCATTGATATGTTTTTTAAATCCTCACGCAATTTTGGAAGTTGGCCAAATCACTGTCTTTTAACAGGTGAAACTTAAGGATCTTCATTATGTGGTCAATATGGTGAACATCAGGCATTAGAATATGCCATACTACACTATTTTCAGTTTTCCTTTCTATCACAGCAATAATCAGATTATGTTCACTCGATACTTTAGAGAAGGTAACTCTAATATTTTTGTGGATTATCCCTGAAACTATAAATATGACTTATTATTATATAAATTTAGCGACAATTAAAGAAACTTATTTGCTTACCATTAAACATGATTGTGTTAGGATTATTCCATGCGTTACCTCTTTACGAGCTACCAATTTATAAATGACGATATGAAAGGTGCTTGTTTACCACCGACCATGATTGTGTTTTGTAATTTCAAGAGCCAACATTCGATGAGGTACACATCCAACAAGAAATCTGAAATGAAATTAGCTATTTGCTCAGTAAATTGCCGCTTACTTCACGAAATCCGCACACTGAGCACTGCTTAATATGCAGCTAGAGTACAATATTCTAAAAGAGCGCCAACTCACTGCTACTAACAATATCTTGTTTGTGTCCTCATTTCTCATTACTCCAGCATTTTTTAACACGATATAAAAATTCCCTGTAACATAACATAACATAACATAATAACCCACCGTCACTTCAAATAATATACATTTCCTCGGATCTCAGTGTTTGGTTCCGCCTTAAATGTACAAATGTATAATGAAACGTGTGCGACGTTGAAATGCATATTTAGGTTTGGTTCCCGATCTCGTTTTGTGTCTCCACATCACTACTTCATGAAGTACAAGTTATGTGATGTAGTACATAAAGAAATTAATGTGTGTTTAAATTAATGTGTAAATAACGTGTACACCATGTAGGATATTTTAACATCCCTTAAATGTACAAATGTATAATGAAACGTGTGCGACGTTGAAATGCATATTTAGTTGTCAGGCAAGTGCCACAGCAGAGAAGAAGCGAATGTAGTGCAGGCTGTGGAAGTGTTCACCTTGTGTCCTTTGTGAGTACAAAAGGTTTCAAACAAGGTGTACGGGAGGTGTGGCCTACTGTACAGTATGGATAGGAGTAGTGCACCAAGTGAAAAGTATATAGTGCACAGCTGTACAGACCGCCACAACACGGATTTTCGACTGGGTCGGTCTCTCCGTCTGTGGTCAACCCTAGCGCCTAAACCATTAAGCCGATTTTCTTCAAAATTGATATTCCCGAATCGATCTGAATTAACTCGTGGCTTGGGGAGTTTCACACAGATATTTTGATTTCTTAGGGTACTTCCTATGAAACCACAGAAACATTTTCAAAATTTTCTCAAAAACGGCACCAAATATTCTGTCCAAATTTTGTCTTGAGATAGGTAAAGAAAGCTTAAGAAAGTAGTGCTAGTCTCATGTTCATTGAAATTACAGATTTTTTGGAAACTTAAAATATGCAACTTTTGGGGGACGTTATGATATTGAAGAAGATATCTTTGTACTTAATTAAAACTGTTCTTTAAAGACAGATCTTTAAGAAAGTTAACGTTCAATTTTTTAAAATATGAATAGTTTCCGTGTAATTATGCTCGAAATAGGGGCAATTTGTATCTCAAAAACCGCTTCAAAGTTTTTCTTTAAATTTTCTCCTGATATATAATAAGGGGCGCTAAAAATATGATGCTAGTTCCATTTTCGGCTATTGCTACGTATTTTCGAAAATGCCAAAAAACGTGAATATTTCAAAACTACAAAATTGGAGATAACAATATATGGTCTCGCTCTTAGCGATATTTCTTACGTCTTGGATCATTATTTATCCACTAAGATTTCTTCACCAGACATAGGACTCAGTGAAAGTGGTATTTAGTGACATTGAGTACTATATTAGTAGTTTACGATATAAGTTCGTAAAGCATCTTATTACAATACAGTTGGAAGATTGCCAAACGAGGCCGTTAAGCCGAGTTTGGTAACAATCGAGTATTGTAATAAGATGTTACGACACGTATATCGTACAACGTTTATCCACTTTTTAAAAAATTTGTTAGATTTAATCTAAAAGATCGTCCTACGCTTCGTTTAGACTAACGATTTATTTTCTAAGTGGCGACACTGTTTCTAACAATGATAACAATTGAAACACTTTGGTGTCAACCTCAAGCTTTGTGTATTCTTTCCACGGTGTAAGAGTATTTTTTCCAATATGAGTGACAGCAGCTGTGATTCTGACATCGAAATAACAGCAAATGCTGCTCTAGACACCTATTACCAGAGAAATCACGAAAAAAAATGAGCGTGAATACACTTTATTTAGAGACTGAGTGCAACCAAACATATTAAACCATTTCAGGAAAAGTTATGATGGCGTACTTCTCTGGTAAGTCTAAAAGAGAAACCTCAAGTCTATGGTCACATTATTCCATGTTAAAGTACAATATTACTTAATGATAATGTGGACATAAGTAAGTTCACACATTGATAGCTTTCTTTAAAAGAAAAGAGCGAAGGATACATGAGCAAGAAATCTAAAATATTTTCGAAGATGACATAATAATTTTTAAGAGGAAGAAAAAATGAAATTTATTTAATGATGAAGGTGACATTAATAGTTGGTGTTTTTGGGAGCTTGCTTGTAGAGGAGGAATTGAAAAATTTAGGGAATTATGATATAGAGGATAAGAATACGTATATATTATAATTACACTAAAATACTGCATGATTAATTTCAAGACAATTTGTTATTACTCAAGGAAGTGTCAAAGAATCTAAACTGTTTGGAGATTTTCGTCATTATTTTCATTTCGGCCGGAAAATGTCAAGCACGATCGTTTCTTTCTCCTACAAGAATGGAAAATGTTCTTCGCAACCAGTTGGGATAAATACTTTGGAACATTCCAAAAAATAGCAATGCATCTTGGTTTGAAGAATTCTGAAACTTTTACAGGACATTGCTTGTCGATCATCTGCTTTTTACTCGCCGATGAAAGCGATATTGAATGTGTTAAAGAGGCACGGTGGATGGAAGTCAAATTCTGTTGCTGAAGGTTATGCGAAAACATCAGTGCAAAATAAAAGAGATAGCTATGAAAATTATGAAATATTTCGAATGTGGAATCTACAAATATTTCTGGCGTAAGCAGGAATTGTGCCAGCTTCAACATCATCGGAATTACGGTATCACTGCAGCAAATTTGTAATCAATGTTTACAAATGCTATTAGCTATTATAATTTAACCTTATTCTGTTAAAAAGTTATGTCAATAAAAATTCTTTGAACAATTGTTATTTTTAATAGTAGGAACTGCTTATCATGAATAACCTATTACAGAAAACGAGTGTCGTAATGGTTAATTTTACTGCACTGCGCGGTAGCATTTCATTACGACACCGAACCTAATGTCGTAATGTTTGACTTACCTAACCAAAGTGGATAAAGGAATATTAAATTTAGCTTTATTCTATGTATCACGAAAGTGCTTGCTCAGTTTACGCAGAAACCCGATCTAAAAGCTTAGTTTATTATGAAAAAATGTTCTCCTTTTCCAAATCACACGCAGAATAATGGTATTTTGTGCGAATTAGAATCATACCACGCTTAATTCTCCTTATCGTGAATTAATCTGCGATAAGTATTTTTAGTCATTCCTCAAGAAATCTTAATTCTGCTGTATTGCCATATGTATTTACTGAGTCAAACATATCTCTGCATTTATAAATTGTTTCTAGTCTTATGAAGTTTGTTTTCTTGGTTTTAAGGAAAGCTAGCATATTGGAACAATTTAACAATAAATGTTATTAATTGCAAATTAATGTACACAATTCTGTAATTTTATCTGTCTGAAGTGGCGGAAAGAGGTAATGTTTCACCCCAGATTGATAAAACACTCCATTAACATACATTTTATTTCATTTGAGGTGACAGGAAATATTGACATACTTTAGGAAGTCAAGAGTCTTGGAATTCTTTCCACGTTAGTTACATAAATTCTTTTACACATGGTCCGACAGATACAGATTCTTTCCACTGTCCAGATAAGTTACACTTAAAAATCAATTATATTTAGAACACTCATTACACAACTTTACAATTCAAGCTCACAGAATTCATGCTCAGAAAATTAAATTCATCACAATTTCAAAACTTACATCTTTAAACCTTTTTCTCAAACAATCAAGAACTGGTGCACCAGGTACATAAATACTAGTTATGGTGAAGTTACAGATTTCTTATCACTACTACACTAGCTTATAAGCATAATGAAGTTAAGGTTGGTGTTTATATTATTGAAATATTATTGAATATTCGTATAACTTCTTCTTAAACTGAGGAATAATGATATCTTAATAAAGATCATGACTATTTTCGAACTAAGATTAACAAACGTTGGAATCTTGAAACCTGCAACGTAAGTTTACACAATGTTTAAAAATTGTCATCCAAATTTACATTTTAACTTTCATTCCGAAAGTTAATCTTCACAGTTGAATTCCGAAGCATCTGGTTGCGGATTTTCCTGAAACAAGAAAGTTAAGCAGTCCAAAGAGCACATTTGAGAACTGCGTGGTTATGCAAAAGAGTAGAAAAACAATTAGCTATGTAAAAGAAACTATGTTAACGTAATTTCAGACTAAAGATATTTAGTTAACCTATGAAATCTAATAGTTTTCGTAAAACGATAATTAGAATTATATAAAACTTCAATATTATCCTTTAGTGTAATGTCGTGTTATTTTAATCCAGTACGGACTTCTATGCAATCAAAATTACGTTTAAATGTTTTAAAATGTACCGAGTTATATTAGTAAGTTCACGTAAAACACTCCACATCAGAACTATGTCAATGCGGGAGAGCCCTTGATCTAATGAGCCCTTCAATTTTGTAGCCAGTGCCGCTGACCGTTTGTCAGATACCAATGAGTGTCTGAGTTTGCCTTTAATTCCTACCTTCACGGTGCTGGACGTCTATGTTCTGCGCTACGTCTGCATGTCTCCTCTTTAATAAGCACAATCCATACTCCCTCGTGCTATTATTACTATCTTCTACATCTTTAGTAGATCTCAGTGTTTTCAAATGGTGCTGTGATAGAACACACGCATTTATGAAAAATTGAGTTTTCTGTTTATTCGTCTTTACCAGTCGGTTTAGAATAAGGCTGAAAAATTAAAGGTTTTTTCATCTCAAGCGATTCAATAATTTTGTTTTTCGTTTTATTTTATTTCAATGTAAAGCCTAAAGAAACTTATTACCGTATCACTCATTTGTGTTATTAGAAGTATTTGCTTTAACAATTTTTTTTGTATTACTACCACTCAGCACAAAATTCTCCAACAATAGATATTTTACGCGTACGTCTTTACAAGGTCCATACCTTCAGCTACTTCAGCATTATCAGTACTCTGATGAGAAACGCCGGAACACTTCCATGACGTCACCGTCTCTATCCCACATGTTCGTGAAATGGTCTAAAGTACCGTGTCGCGAATAGGGTTAGCGTCCGTTCATATTTTGCCGAGCACTCCAGTTCCGCTTCTATTCTGCTGTTGAGGTGTGTCAGGACCATTGCTTCCACTAACGCAGTTCATGATGGTAGTACGTGGCAGACTTCCAGTTCCTGCAGTTCTGAAACATTAACAATTAATCCTCTTAAAAGTTAATCACGGATATGAAAACTGTTCCAACCACTAATTTCTTAAAATACATTAGAACGACTTATCGATTTTAACTGGCAAAGATTTATTTGACAAATTTCTGCAAATAATTTATGTCAGTCATTATTCTTGTAAATATGTCACATAAACAAAACTATGTTCAAGATTTCGAATATTTTATATCCGTACTTTCAGAGTGGATCGAAGTTAATGTGATAACATTTTTGAGATGTTGCCCACCGTAGATTCTAACGTTTACGAACAGTTTCAAAAACATTCCAGTATTCATTTATTTTGGTTACTTATTACATAAGCACATCACGAATGACCCTCACCGTCTTCAAATTGACAGGTACTGGTATCCATGATTTATGTCGTTAATATATCTTTTTCCAATAATAATAATAATAATAATAATAATAATAATAATAATAATAATAATAATAATAATAATAATAATAATAATAATAATAATAATATCTAGCGTTGATGGACTAAACTGACATTTCTGCTCTTTAATCTTAAGAAGGGGTCATCCAACAGCAAGTAAATACTATAAATTATTAATGGTTATTTTACATTTGATAGCGGAGAAAGTTGTCAAGGTTCCAAAATATTAGACAGCACCCTGTGATCGAACGTTTTGTGGTAACGGGTGTCCATAAGACACCCGACATTTAATTAAAAACAAATACGCAAGATTTAAAGAGATGCTGTGTAGTCTACATCTAGCTTTTCCATTTTTCATATGTCAGATACCAGAAGTTTTTTTCTGAGTATGATTTCTAATTTTAATTTTGAGTTTTCACACTTTAGGAGTCTCTTAATTTCTATGATGAGTTTTAGAGTACTGACCTGTTCATCGAGACGAGAGATCCGGTTTTCTTTAACAAGGACTTGTTTGCAGAGACGTGGGACGCCCAACACAGGAACACTTCCGCTGGTCAGCTCCTTTCTTCTCAACTGGAGTGAAGCACTGCGGCCGTTCCGTTATGTGTCTCCGTCATACGATGCAGGAGGATGTTAGCACTGCAGGCCCTCGCGAGGTCGCTGTTGCTTCGACCAAACTCTCTTCTCTGCTCCTGCCGCTGCCCTCTGAGTCTGTAGCCCCTTCTCCCTTTACTCCTAACTTGGCCCTGAAAGTAAAGTTGTGTTTTACCTAAGTGTTATAGAAACCTTTCATGAAATTGCAATATACCTTTGGTCTTAAGGTGCAATTGCACACACCCATCCTCGCATCCAGTAGCATCGTTCTAAAGACATTACTTTCACAATCGTGGAATATTCCGTTTTGTGTTCATTTATACCTTTTGTTTTTTACCGAAAACTTTTCTAGTTTCACGATTTACACATCCGTAAGTTTCTTTTGGTGCTACTTTTACATGCATTATATAATACTTGTGCCTTACATTACCCTCTATGACTACAGCATACCACCACCACCGTCACAGCCTTGCAAAATTGATATATGTACTTTAATCATTATTTTCCCACATTCCATGGTACGAAAGAGTCTACCTTTCATTTACACTCGTGCTCTATTTCCTTACATGCAGGATGGTGGGGATTGTAGGGAATTTGGGTGTCACTATCTGTTTCAAGTGAATATAGTTTGTTTCTGAAAGCAAAAAACAACTAAAAGTTAATATTCCTGAAAAAAGTATCTGTATTTGAGATTCAATCTGATGTTTAACGAGCCTGGCGTTCCACAATTCAGCTTCCCCAAGTCCATCTGATTCGACCTAAAACACAAGCTTCGAAGCACGTCACTGCACTGCACTTTTCTTGTCTTCATTGAATTTTCCACAGTGATACAGCCCAACTCTTCAAAACAGCAACTACAAAAAAGTTAATAGCGTGTTAATACAAAGCAAATAACACTGAATAGATGTCAAACCCATTGACCCATTTTAGGATTATAAACGTTGAGGCTTCAAACAATATTATTGCTTTAATGTCTATAAGTTAATATTTTTAAAAAAGTTTTACGGGTCGTCCTGAGTAAAGATACGCGTAATTTTACATAATCTTCTTTCTGAAGGTTATATATTTTATGACTTTTTCCAGATTTTCGTACTTTCTTTTAGAACAAAGGCAATATTTAAATTTTGTAAATTCTGCAACTAAATGCTTCCTTTTGATGTAAGTTGTTTTGCAGGAATTTGATCCTCAAATCTGGTTTCGTATGTTTTATTTTCTAGTATTTCTAATGTTTAATTTGTTTTAAAGTTTATTATGATGCATTATTATATTATATTATTATTAATATTATTATTTTTATATTAATTTTATATTATTATTATTATTATTATTATTATTATTTGGGAGACCTTTTCTTTATATTTTTAAACTATTTGTGACTTTCTTTAAAAATTATTTCACACACGCTCACATCTTCAGAAGCGGTAACTGATCAGATGCGGTAATCCCAACATTTAAACACTAGAAAATCGTTTTAACTAAAAACTATCTTATTTTGATGTGTGATTTCAGCAGAGCCAAAAGTTTATATTATCTTGGTAGTCCAGTATAGAAAATACCAATAGAGGCAAAGGTTGAACTCGCTAGTTTACTTTATGTCAAGGTGGTTCTTGCAGAATAAGGGTTTGCTAATTTCGTGAGTATTCGAACTTAGACGACAGTTTTAGTGTGATCTGACCTGGTAGATATCTATCACTACCCATTATTTATCTCTTGAGCAATTCCTGATATTAATGGTTGTAAGACCTATGAAAACCTACATCTACGTTCGTTGAAGATTACTTTTTGTGGTGAGTTGTTTCATACGATCTGCTAGAATACTAGACTATAGTAAATTACAAAATTGAATGCCATGGTGTAAACTTGATATTTGATAAAAGAATGTTCATAGCTTTGTAACCAAAGTTTAATGAAAATTGAACCTGTTATTTACCAAGAATAATGTTTAAACTAACTTACGTTTTGAGATACATTCGTGAATCCCGATAATATTTTTGAAAAGTTATGACAAAATTGGAATGCATATTCGAGAAATATTGCCACTTCAGAACTGTCATATCAGTGAAAAGTGAAGACCAGTATTCAGGGCTTTTACAAGTTTTGAGCTTCAATTTGTTACATTGTAAGGAATCCTCTAGAGTGCTTTAATAAATGTTCATGAATACTTTTAATGATAAATTTTTCTAGTGCATCCCAATATTAAATACCCAAGAAGCTTTATACAATATTTTAAATTTCCTCAATTGTAATTTTTATTAGAATTATTACTATTAAATTGCTGCCTGCAATTTTCAATAAGTTAATATATACAATAAATTTTTGATTTCTTAGATCCTATCTGCGTCACAGAATCCTCGAGAAAGAAATGGTAACTATTCCGGCATTGATTTTACTTTGTATCCACGTAAAGTTCTATTTCAAAAGGTAATTTAAATAATCTAAGTAATTTTAAATCATTTTTAAAAGTGGAGGTAAAACTTCTCTGAACTGAACTTTCCCATTCACGAGCTTTCTGTGCTATCTACCCACATTTATTTTATTGAAAAAATCTTATGTTAAACACGTTTTCACATTTTCATGTTTTAAAATTACGTTTACGCTCTTTTCAAACTGTTTTCGATTTCAACTTTCCTGAAGTTGAGAAGTTAATTGTGTGAAGGCTCCAGTATACTTCTCTATTCATCTTTACATTTTTCACCTGTAAGACCACCAACCAATCGCCTTAACCATTACTCCAGCCTCTCCTCCTCGTCCTTTGAAACTTGCACTTCAGAAAGTTTTTTTTTTTTGTTTCAATTTGTTGAGTCTTAATCATTTTAACGCAATGCCCTCTTAGCGTCTGAGCGTTGGGTAATCCAACCATTAATATTTTTTATCAGTGCCCTCTTGTATGTCAGGGCGCTGTATTAATGTCTCGTCTCAAGCTTGTCAGTCGTCAAGGGGACCGCCAGGGTAGGGTTCCGCGTACACGCCCTCTACAGCACGCCCCCTGTGTCACTACCCAGCGGTCAGAGTTGGGGAGGGAATTAGAAAGACTTGAATTAGCTTGAAAAATTATGCATGGTACTTTAAAATCTGATCATTTATTTTGACCATTTTAATTTACATCAATCCCATTTCCAACCCTTTTGTTTGCGTACTTTATAAGTATATCCAGAATTTATTTTTTACTTGTCCTCCCTCTATTATATTACAGGTGCCATCAGCATTTGAATCGACAATACTGCCTAGGTTGCAAATACAGTGTATTTTTTAAGCTGCAACTTTTCCCATGCTATGACTAATGCCTTCCAACAGCTACTGGCAGAATATTTAAGGTGGTTCGGAGAAGATGTATGCAACTTTAAATCCCAAATCAGGATCTACGTCCGTATAACGCGAACTGCCATACGAAGCCTGGAAAACTTTGTAAACGGTTGTGAGGAACAGTTAAGTAACGGAAACATTCAGACGTTTTATTTTTTGGGGCAAGAGGACAATGTGATTTTATTAATTCTGAAAAAATCTGCATTTGCTTTCTTTAAACATTTTATGAGAATAAAGGAAAGTACATACAAATTAGTATATTTCCTGATTTTAATTAAAATCAAATTTTGAAATTTAAAATATCCGTTTAACTTCCTTTATGCCTCTAGTGTATCAATACGAGATTTAATTTCACTCCATTTTTAGAATTTAAAATGACTCGCGTACTTACAAAATATGAGAAGTTTTTTTGTGATATTTATAGAAGTGGCCTTGACTTCACTTACGTTTACGAGAACCATAAAAAAATCTTGACAAAAATGCTACAAGATTTTTAAAGCAATTTGAACATGAAACCGCGTTCATAATGAAATTACATCATGAAAATTTAATATATTGAAAGTGTTATTGAAGGTGTGTTAGATTCTGAAAAAAAGAAAAAAAACCCGCCGACAAGTGAAGTTACGTTGGCCGTGTCCTCGGTTATTTTAATTTTTCTGTAATTAGATGTAATTACATTGAATCTCTTCAGCAAAAAGCTCTACATTTTAATAAAATCGCAAACAAGTTCTTGAGAGGAGTAAAAGTTTTAGAATATCAGATTTAAAAATCCAACATTCATTCTAAAGATGGATTTATCTATACCGTGGCGGCACATGATTTTCGCGTATAATAAGAAAATTATTCGTAACAAAAGGGCTGTGTGTTGGGACACGTTATGCCTACCACCCCACTACCCCACCACCGCCACCACTGTCGCCGCCGCAGCTGGCAGGTCCTCCGTAACTGCCCGTCTCCAAAGGGATTTACGACTCATTAAATACGCGGCAGGGGCCTTACTTCGCGAATGCTTCACTGTCCTCGAAGCCGATATCTTTCGTGGTGACTCTGGTTGGGAAGCACATTAACTCTGCTTTATTGAAAAGATGCTTATGAAAATGGCTACTGCAATACGCAATAATAATTTTCGCGATAGATGAGAGGAAAAGGCCCAATTGACGGAAAATTTTAGAGATTCTGTAATCTGATTGGTGAAGAATTAACCACGACGCCACAGGCTTAGGCCAATCAGATTGCTAAACATGAGGAAGGGTGATTTCGGAAGAAAGTAAGCAATTTGGGGAGGGGGGGAACTAAAGGGCTCGAACGCACGTGGAGCAAAATCCAAGAAAGACTCGATTTGGATTTTCGGCCGAGGAGTTTCACGAGAGGCTCACGCGCAGAAAGGAATGGCTCTCGGTCTCAGATCAATTCGCCGAGATTGTTGGTACTCGTGATTCGTGACCATTGCGCCACTGTGCATAAACGGCCAGTCATTATTTCGCCAAGCCAGCCACAGGTTAATGCTTGCCTGTACTTCTGGTGACTTTCGTCATCTTCCTGAGCCACGCCAACCGATACCTGATGTGCTGTCGCCGCTAGTCGTTCCGAGAGGTGGAGACGGCCCCAGCACCCTGGCTTCCTTCAGTTGACGCGGCCTGACGCCGTGCTCCCCAGCGCGACCGGTGCAGTGAGACGCTGCCACGGCCGCCGGGCGGCCCCGCTTCCCGAGCACGTGTGTCCCCAGCTGATGAGGTCAGCGACCCGAGGATACCCCGCTACCTAAGCCCGGTTTTCTCGCCATCGCCGCTACTGGCAAAATAACCTGCGCGCAGGATTTAGCACTTCCTAAAACTTCATTTATGTAAGGTTGAAGTAATAGCTGCTGTACTTAAGAATAAGAACTGAATCTGTAATTTAATTTAAATTTTTGTATGAGCTCATTAGGTAGGCTATTTAACTGAAATTCTCATCAAATTTCTCTGACACCTGTCAGGAATAAAGCTCCACTTTTTATTAACCCACAATAACTTCTATCTGGTTGAAACTATTTTCATCAACTTCCTTCCACCATCCAATTCAACCGATTGAGCTACGTCCGCCGGCGTCAACCAATCACAAGTGTGACAGTCACAATACAGTTCAATAAATGAAGACGCTAGTATAAAACCATACATGGCGCGAAATGAAAGATGTCAGATCAAAATCCACCTAAATTGCCACACACTACCATTCAAAATCCTGGACATGTAAGATTACTACAAATGCCAATAAAACAATGAAAATGCACCAGAAATATTAACAATATTTCATTAGAATGTCTAATGATACCATGATTCCATTCTTTAAAAGCACAGAGATCAAATGAGGTACCACATATCAATTTTTTACCATCATTAAAGGAATTTATCAATAACTTGATAGAGAACTAACGCATTTGATCTGTCATAGAACACGGAAAAGTTTTAATAAAATTGAAAATGCTTTATTATATGACCCTGAAAACCGCTTAACCTGCAATGGAAAAACTTCTTTAAAGCTTTAAAATATTTTGAAATATTGGTGTACAAGAAAATGGTCTTTGACTTTATAGATTGACAAATTAAATATTCGTCATTTGTTTCATCTTCCTAGTTCTGAAATTTGAAGGATTCACAAGTATTTCTCTGAACCTGAATTGCGAACTAATGGAAATTTACTTTTTGGATTCTCCACAAGACAGCCGAATGATCAAATATCTTATAACAGCTTCTACAGGATAATATCCGAGTCATTAAGACAAACCAAAAACAAATTCATACATATTGGAAAATATTGATGAAACAATTCTTTGAAGTGGCGAAGAGATCACGATCAGTAGAGGCAGACATAATTGCAGTTAAGGCTGACAAGATAAATGATGTAGTATGGAAATGAGCTGGAGTTCAAAGAACACTTAGAAATCCTAGAGAATGAAGCTCTTGATTTTTTGAATGAAACTTGTTTTAATTGAATATCTGACAGAAGGCCGGAAAGATTCGTTTTTATCTGGAAGAACAAATACGAGAAGTAATGGGTGAGAAAGATTAGCAGAATCAATCGTGGAACGGAGAATGGCATCAAGCGAGATCGAAAAGCAAAGGAGTACTCACGACTTTTTGCCATCGTTCAGTGCCACCGTGGATGCATTGCCATCAGAACCTGCAATCAAAAACAAAATAAATAAAAACCTTAACTTTGTTCACTATTTAAAAAAAAAAATTCACTTATATTTTCACAGATTTCAATTTCTAAGTTTGAAAATTTTACTTATTTAAAGACCACTTAGTGAATAATGTATACATCTTGAAAGAGGTTTTGGTCGCTTGACAAACCAAAGCATTGTACGAAAATATACTGCGTAGGAACATTTGAACTAAAGGTCGCCCTGCGTATGAGAATAATTTATGCATCCTTTTTCGTGAAGTATCTATAGATTTGACTTCAGTATTAAGAAAATAACTTACTCTTCGATATTACGCACCAAAGCAGCATGCATAATTCTCTGTATCAACTTGCATAATCCCAGGAAAGGCCACTGAAAACTTCAATGAGCTGAGATTTGATAAAAGAAATTGTGTAATTCATGGCTAATTAACGTTATTACTTAGTCTCCATACATACTGCAAGTCTTCACATTTTATTTCTTCACTTTCATTTAGCTGAAACCTCAGAGTTAACTTCTTTCGTCCTTTTTCGTATCTGAGCACTGCTCAGATACGCTGAATACTGCTCAGTTCAGCTGAATTCGTAGGTCTATTGTTTTACTAGTTCTGCAAGATAGTTACTTCTGTCTATCATATTAAAGAGTACCTGAAACAGAAAAATTATAGGCACAGATATCTGTTCTTCACAGAATCAATACATACTTAAGCAGAGTTGAAAACTATCTCTGTAACCGCGTATTGACGAACAATTCGCTAGCGCATGAGCAAGGAAATACTTTGTGTGTAAATTTGATCTTCTTTTACAATGAGTTCCATGGTTATTTTACACTAATGTTTAGAAATACAGTAAGGCTGAAATGGAAATTAAATATTAGTGCTGAAAGAAAGCAAAATAAGCAGTA
Organism: Teleogryllus oceanicus; assembly: GCA_964035755.1. NCBI lineage: Eukaryota > Metazoa > Arthropoda > Insecta > Orthoptera > Gryllidae > Teleogryllus > Teleogryllus oceanicus. The sequence continues at coordinate 78,821,693 of CAXIVR010000011.1, read as the reverse complement.
TTAGTACAGTTATGCATATATTTTTATGTGGTAGACTTATGTGTAGAGAACATATAGGAGGTCCTATACTTCAAAAGAGGTTCATTTATATTCTTTTTAAAACCACGTATTTTTGCCACGTATACACATGGACTTAATTTGTAATTTTGCCACGTCTCGCGCGGACTTATAATCCTGTAAGAAAAAAGGTCAATTTGTTTATATTTAATTAATAAATTGCCACGTCTGATGCGGACTTATGATCCTGTAAGGAAAAAAATGTAAGCTTGTTATTTAATTCATATGTTCCAAAAAAGCTTCATAACAGTTTCTGAAAATCCCACCCTGTCTTTAGTGTATGTCCACAACTGCTTTTCCACTGAAGGATGACAGAACGATGGGCAAACATTCAGTTTTCCTTCGGATAGAAAGGCGTATTCCAATTCTTCATTAAGTATTCGGATTTAACTTTACATCACAAGTAAAAAAGATACAAGAACGTCGCTTACAAATTTAAAAGTCAAGTGAAATACAACGAATTGAAATACATCCTGTACTTAACCTACCCACCCTGCCCTGTGGGCCTCAGTGTCCTCCTCTAAACCAACAGTTGGGTTGTGACCTTTCCCTTCTGAACGACGACTCAGCCTACAGTCCAGAGGCGGGAGGTCACCTGCCATTCACATCGATGCAAACGCGAGGTGCAATTAAAAATCTCGCAGCTTCACAAATTTCCCACCCAGTCAAGGCGTCCCTCTCGCTCTCTACGATGGAACGTATGCCAAGTGCAATAGGGGGTAATCCAACAGGAGTGGATCCCATAATATGGCTACAAACCGCCTAATACAGACTGTCCGGTTATGCAGCCTCCACCCTACATTTGCCCATCCCACCTTTTTTTAACAAGGTTTAAGTTTCAAGCAACATTTGTCTATCATTGCAATGAATCACCATTTTAAATGTAAAAAAAGATAAGAAATAATGACATTAAATGATATTAATTATAATAGTTAATGTAAATAATTGAAATTAAAGTTTAACGACTTAAATTAATTAGCTAAGCTTTAATGACTAATTGCATTTAATTTTACTCTTCCGTTTCAATAAAAAGTTCATTTCAACAAACAAGACTGCAGTAACCCAGTAATATTAAACTAAAGGCGGACCAATAATTAAATTATTCGAGCGGGTTTTTCAATGATCAAAATGAGGGAAGAATTATCCCTCCCAACCTACAAATGAGGTGTAAATGTGGGGAAACCGTTGTTTTCTTTACTTTTATGCTGTGCAGTTCATTTTCTCTTGATCTTCAAATGTTCTTTACTCATTTCTCTGCATCTGTTTCAGGTGGTTTGTTTGCGTGTGTGACTAGACCTGTGCGTCATCCGTCGCAGCCGGAGAACGAACGTAAACGCCCTGACCTCCCTTAAGGCTGCCTCGGACGCTGCGAAGGGCACAGGGCATAAGGGCAAGGGCACGGGACGGGCTCCACCCAGAACACTCACCGAATCCAGCCTCCACCGGCGTCAGGCCAAAGCGTTGCTCCTCTTCTGCCAGGGGTGCTATGCTACCCTGCCCTGTGGTTTGGAACCTGCTCTACCCTATGCTAGCTGTGAACTGTTCACGGTTACCTTCAATTTTTTTAAACATAAAACTCATTACGCACATGTTATTTATGTGTAAACTTCGTAATTTATTTGTATTCTAATATCCTGACTCTTGCTTAACTCAATTCTGTAAACTACTACATTGTTTTCAAAGGTCTCCTATTTTAAAATTTGTACTACTTCTTTACTCATCAATTATTCTTACTAGACTTTAAATTTCTTTTTAAATTAGATCAGAAAATTTAGTAAGTCAAAATAATTTAAATAGAAGTTCTATCGAGTTTGTAATTGCTTGATAATTTAACAAATTTTTTAATTCAAATATTGATTCTATTTATTAGAGTATATTCCATTATATTTTTATTTAAGATTTGCACATATGGTCATGAAAACATTAGAACTGCATTCCTTACGTTTGCGTAAATGACTATCTGACATTAGGACGAGTATGACTGTTTTATAGATTCTAAAATGATTTTTCTAACCACCTGGCGGAACAAGGTAAATTTAGGAACGACGAGAAGAAACGGCGTCGGGAGACCAGGGCCACAGTGATGTGAAGTCCAGGTTCGTAGCACAAAAAGCAAGTCGCACCATCTCCATTTCTGAAGTTTCACAGCACTTTTTCCACACACACTCTTAAAATCACTTCCTGCACGATATCTAGCTAACCACTTGCGCACCAAGCACTATTTGCGTAATTCTTCAGAGCTGACTTTTAACTCCACACACTTTTCTGAAGAATACGACCGGCACACCATTTCACAACACGTTTTATTCGTGAAATCACCATTCGCCAGATGTGAAACCATGCTACACTTTTACGCGACACTTCGCTGTTATCATCTGCAACATCTACATTTTTACACTACAAAATCTCATGCAAGCCTACATTACACATTAATCGTTGAATCACCATGATCTGAATTTCAGATCCGATTAAACGCCACACGCATTCCTCCAAAAACTATATCACGTTAAAAATATTAACCTCGGCACTTCAAGAGAAATCCCTAATGGCCTCTCCACGTCTACACTTGGTTTCCGAATCACAATTACCTCTCGCCACTCGCCACGAAATGAACGAGCGTTGGGCAGGTGCGGAGCGCGCCGGACAGGCAATGGAGGCCAGACGCAGCAATTGGTTACCATTTTTCCAGAGAGTAAACACGAGGGCGGTTGCGAAGATTACCACAAGAAGAACAATCAATTTATACATGGATGATTGGAAACAAAGATTACATTGAATATTTCTAAAAAGTATATCAGTCTATATTTTTAATTGGTTATATTTTTTGGATCGGTTCTTTTCAATAACATTTATAAGATGTTATCTCCTACTTCTAGTTGAGTGCAAAGAATTTAACTAGTGGTGCTTCAAGCAGCACGTACTTTCTCGCCCGTATTTTCTTCGCAAAATTACGCAAAATGTAACAAAATTTCGAAAAATTTTACATGATCTTATTTCAAAATCTATTTATAGGAACAGATTTCATTAAGGGAAAATCTCTATCTTCATTATTGTAGTTGAAGGAAGACGCTGAACAAAATTGAATTTTGCAATTTTCGAAAATCAGAGTTTTCAACGAAAATGAGACCAGCATCGTTCTCTTAAACGACCTTCACACTACCCGAAAAGGAATTTTAATTAAAAAAAGTAGCCATTTTTTTTTTGAAAATTGGAAGTGTCTGAGAGGCTTGCAATGTAAAGAACTCCCAAAAAGCAAAACATGTGCGTTTCAGATTGAAGGGACCGGAACATCAGCCAGATCACCGGAATATTAATATTGAGAATATCAGCTGAACGGTTTATCAGCTACCGGGTGTTCGCAGACAGACGAACGGACACGTTTTGCTATCAATCGATTTTTCGATCTTGAAGACCCACAAAACATGGATTGTGGCTACACCATGTGTTAGAGTTGTTTTATTTAGCATGTAAATTTATCCATTTCTTCGTTCCCAGGCCCCGTAATGAGTTTTTCTACCGAAGATTCGCCGGTTTTTTCGCGCAGCATTAAATATATTTCTCTGCATCGCGCTAGTGGTAGTGAGAAATTAAAATATGTTAAGTGAAAGTAAATACAAACACTCTTATTACTTTCACTAATTTACTTAAGCAAATTTTCAAACTTTTTAGAATTATGAGAAACGCAGATTGTAGAGTTATGGAGATAATTATTAGAGAAACCACCCTAAAACCTGATCCCTCCCAGTCTAAAGCCTCTCGTGGTAACGACAGAGAGTTTGCCACAGTATGTCTAAACTCCACAGTGATATGAGATGTTAATTTTACGTCGAAAATATAGCTGTCTGAATGAGTCACATTTGTAACAGGGTTTCAATCAACATAGACAACGAATAACAGTGACACGAGCCATATTAGACAAACGCTCGAAATCACATTGATTTCATCTTCAGTAGAAAGAAATAAAAGTTTCTTTCTCGTTCAGTAGAAAGAAGATTTACCGTAGTTTCGAAATATGTACAATAATGTTATATATACCTCATAAAGGCATCTTATGTGATGTTATTGTACTTTACAATTGTATTTCTTTTAATGTAAGATATGTAAATAAATTGTCCTTGTATTATTCGTTGTCTATAATTTGATTGAAGCCTGATATGAGATGTGCTCGCCTCCTGGTCTGGCCAAGCAACGAGATGGCTCATCCGCTGCTCCAGCAACGTGGATTGGATTAGTGATTCCCGGTGCGACAAATGAAGATCGTTATTCTGCAAGTGTAGCACATGCTTTGTCGCGGGGAAGTAGCGCTAATCTTCCCCGCTGTATGGCGAGTTCCGTGCCAACCTGCCCATCGACTAACGGGTTTCCGATGTCCACATTTGCTGTCCGGGTGACGTAGCGGGCCGAGAGTTTACGTTTCGCCTGATGTCACAGGTTTCTCAGGGTATTGACATCGCGATGTTTTTTGTTTTGTTTTTTCTATTTTTTCATTTTCCTGCCAGCACCTGACAAGGCGGGAATTGGTCGACATTGATTACATCGCGATGCCGCGCGCTGGGTGTTATATATTGCCGGCCTGCGGCCGGTGGGTGGGTGCGTCGTGATTGGCGGAGGGTCGCCTGATTGGCCGGACAGCCAAGAAGTAATCGGACGGAGCCGTGAAGCATGCACATTTCCATACCACAGGTATCTCCCAACAGCCCGGTCCTCCTGCCAGGACAGCCTTCCACGGTGGCTCCTGGCGTGTGGTAGTGTAGCGGATATTAGAACTAGGAAGAGGAAAGGAATATTTTCGTGTGCGGCCGCGATCCGTTTAGATACTACTCGGCATTCGCCTGGTGCTGACGGAGAAACCAGAGAAAACTACCAACCAAGGATCTCAAGCGCCCCAATGGGGAGGAACTCTGCACCTTCATGTATATGAAGGGCTCATAGACTAATGACCATAGCAGCTGACGCTGAACTTCTTAGAGCCAATATGCAGTATGTTCTACAGATATTTAATAATGTCACATTTTTTCAATGTGTGAACTTTAAATGTGAATATACTTAAACGAATGGGCTAAACAGCACATACTTTCTTTCTACTTAGCTCTTCGCTCCTTAGTAACGATTATGTAATAATATTATAACGCATATCAAAGAAGCAAAATAAGATTTATAACAAGTTATATTATTATTTGACCATTATGCCATTTATTTATTGTACTTTCTAGTATCATAACTTCAATAAATCAATTTTAAAAATGTATTTTTTACTTTCTTTCGCCACCGCGAGAGAGAGAAAGTTATGTAACGCTGCGCGAAAAACGATGAATTTTCGAAGAAAAACTCTTATTACAGGGCCTTGGTAACGAAAAAGTGGATAAATCCAGTTGCTAAATTTTGAGAAAAATATCCTCTAAGGCGTAATGTAGCCAGAACCCATATTTTGTGGGTTCTTCGATACCGAAAATCGATTGACTTCAAAATGTTTGTCAATCCATCCGTCTGTAAACAACACGGAAAGCCAAACCTTTCAGCCGATTTTTCCAAAATTGATATTCCCTAATCGATCTGGCTGATGTTGTGGCCCCTTTAATTTGAAATCGATATTTTAATTCTTCGGAGTCTTTACATGAAGTCGTGCGACATTTTCAAGGTAAAAAAATGACTCCATCGTTCTTCATTCAATTTTGTTGTTGCATAGTGTGAAGGACGTTTAAGGGAATGGTATAGATCTAATTTTCGTTGAAAAACTCTGATATTTCGAAAATTGCAAACATTCAAAATTTTCCTGCATCTTCCTACAGATACAAATTTTTCTTAATGAAATGTTTTCATCAAAAAAAGGTCTTCAAATAAGGTGATATTAATTTTTTGAGAATATTAATATTTTAATGTATTCTTAAGGACAATCACAGTAGCCTGCCTCCCAATTTACTGTGCTTCTGTGATCTAAAACGAATTGTGGAAAGGTGCAGTTGAATGTTAAGGTAAGTTATAATTTGTATAGGGGTACTGATGAACCGCTCACATAGTGTCTCCCTGTAACGCTGAAGGTTCACAACCTAGTAGTACTCTTCCACTTACTTATGCCACACTTCTTTATCTTTCCTATATGGTCTCTCTTGACCCTTGTTGTTCAACCCCACGCTATTAGGTCTCGAGGGCTAGGGTGTTATTCTTTTCTGAGTCTTCTCATGACGTCTCTGCTCTTTTTCTCCTTCCCTTCCACCTTTCTCTTATTCTCTATTTACTCATATTTAGGGTAGACGAGACTCGCAGGTGTAGAGGAACCAACTAGTCTGAGGTGGAAACAACTGATACAAATTCTGCAAGTCTAGAGCAGCGAGGAAGCAGCTCCTTCCACCGGACTTTCTGCGCAGCGCCCGTAACGCGGCCAGGGAGATTCCTTTACTCCTGGTACCATAAGTAATAGCCGGCCTTTAACTTATACGACCAGTTAAAACGTTTAAAGGATAAAAACGAAAGGGAATATCGGAACTTACAAATATCGGAATCTGGAATGTTCGTGGTCTTCTAAAAACAACAAGAATTGGAATTAGAAATAAAAATGCCAAGATGGAGTTACAGGATCATACAGAAAAACAGAAGAAAGAAAAGGAACAATTGATAGATCTTACACAATGATATACAAAGTATGTCCTGGTAGATAAAAGAGCTGCGGCTGGAGTATACATGAAAAGTAGAAAAGTAAAATATCATCTTATAGCTGGGTAAATGAACGAGTAACTACTGGCAGACTAAAAATTGAAACAGGATACCTAAGTATTATAGCTGTGTATGCGCCAGAAGAGGGTAGGACGGAAATATACGAATATCATGCGATTTCTACAGCAAATGATAAGATGTATTAGATTCCATGAATAAGAAATGATTATATTCTAATTGCTGAGATTATAACAATGCAAGATTTGACAACAACCTATCCCAAAACTAATTGGAACAAACGGCGAGCCGACATTGAACCAAAATGGGAAAATTTTAAGAGATTTTATTAATTTTAATGAACTAAGAATAGAGAATTCCTTTTTTAAACATAAAGAGATACATAAATATACTTGGGCAGCCAGAGGAAGCCACTCAATAATAGATCTCTTCGTAACCAATGGAGTTAGGCAAATGCTTGAAGATGTAAGAGATCTAAGGGGAAAGATATAGGATCTGGACCACTAATTTGTGCGAGGTAGAATAGGCCTAAAAACAAGATGGTTTAAAGTGGTAAAACAAATCAGATCTAAATAATTTGTTGGAAAAGTATCTTTTCAAGACCCTTCCATATCAGGACTGTATCAAGAAAGAATAAAACAATATCTAAAAATGCAACGACGAACGCACATAGAAAATGAATAGGCAGATCTCAAAACCTTATTGAAAAAGTGGCTATGTAAAGTTTAGGGATAAAGAAGAAAAACATAAAAGGAAATGACTCTATACACGGAATGAAGACCTAAAAGAGGCAATACAGAGAAAAGAAATTATACTTAAAATGGTTGGCCAACAAAGACTCGCAATCCTTAGAACTCTATAAGATTCAATGCCGGAAAACAAAAACCTTCGTAAAATATGCAAATAAAGAAAGCTGGGACAAATATATATCAGATATTGAGCATGATATTCACGGGAGACAAATAATAGCCTACAAAGCTATGAAACACCTGAATAAAGACGAAAAGATGCTGCAAAATTACAGACTTTAGACGAAAACTAATGGATAAACTACTGTAAACTCCCTGTGGTATGCTGATGAAGAGGGATGAAGAAGAAAAAGAATATCTGACAGGCCAGTCCTCCATAATGCAGTGGATAAATTCGAATCTTTGAATTAAAAGAAGTACTAACAAATACTAAAAATAAAAAACACCAGGACCCGATAATCAGTCAATAATAAGTCACGCGGAATTCCTATATCTTCCAGCTGATAAGTGGATTTCGCTTTGTTAATAATATGGAATGAAGAGTAACGCATGGAAAAAACGAGTTATTTTCATTAATATAAAAATATTATATTTATTATATTTTTCAATTCATTTTCATTTTTTTGCTAGCGGTATCAACAATTCTAATTAGCAAAATGTGTATGTCTTACGATTTAGCAGCCATTGTTGCTAGTTGTAACACATTGCTGTAACACGGCACTGATTTGGAGAATATTATAATACTGTAATGTTAAATAATTACTATTATATATTTCTTTTTCTTATATATTTGCGTTTTTTTTTTAAGCAACACTATCTGTATCGTAATATTTATTAACTTTTAATTATTTTACTTTCTCGTATACTGTTCACGCAGAATATTGTAAGGTTAGAAACTCATCGGATCGGTTCGTGAATACACTGCATACCTTATACAATGAATTCAATGCCACAAATATATTTTCATTAAAGTTTTCATTGTGCATGTTGTTTGAAACTATTTCTAATTTTCAACCAAATGTTCTACTATTTCAAATGAGTTTAAGCAAAATGATGTCTGGAGATGTGGTTAATTGCAGAGTAATTGTTGTATTAATAGTATTACATAACCATTACTAAGTGACTAGAAAAGTACGTGTTTATCACCACCAGTTTTCTTTGAGGCATATGTTATTAATACTGCACTACCAATTAATTGCTCCCACAATTGTTATAAAATACCTCATGCTTGTGTTACGCTTGTGCAGCCACAAATCCACCCTAAAATCTCAAACGTTATCTAAGCTGCAAAGCACAGAGATTGATATATTGTTGACACTTTGCACTTTGGGTCAGTAACACCTAGACGTGGAATAAAATCATTTTGAGTCTTAAATCAAACGCATCTGACCTCGACGGAATCATTGCAACGTTGCCGAAGCTCGGAGCTGAAGTAGCACCCCGCAATAGTAGACACACCACTTCACTAATGAGCGGCGAATTTCCTCAGCGTGGAAGACCTCACTTGTCCATCCTTCCAAATGCGCCAATCTTACTATGCCAGTTGATTATCGCTCAATTAGTATCTTACTAACAGTATCAAAAGTTCTGAAAAGACTGCCAGGAAGCAACTGAACATTACCTTGAATAAGTATTTTAAAATACAAACCAGTTAGGTTTTAGACCCAAAAGAAACAGAAAATGAGCTTTAATGTGACTGAAGACGCCAGAAATGTAATGGACAACGAAATCACACTCCTCGTCCTTCTCGATTTTAGCTAGGCATTGACCTGGTCGACCACGATATTTTGTTAGCAAAGTTAAAAAACATTGATGTTCCTATCCACCTCAAATGGTTCTCAGCTTATCTGCTGGAAGTTGACAACAAAAGTTGTGTACGGTGACAATGTGTCGGGTATCTGCCACTAGCACGCGGAGTCGCACAAGGCTGTGTTAGGGCTTCTCATTTCCTAATTTATGCGTTAATGATATACAGAAATCAATAAAATATTGTCGTCATCCTTACGTACTACGCTGATGATCTCCGATTGTATCTTCCTCTTGGTCATCAATGGGTTTATTGTTTAACCCCAACAAATCTCAGTGTTTTCTAATCGACTCCAGAAACTTCTTCAAAAAATTATCAATCTCCGCTATCCTTGACATTTGAATAAATGGAACTCCCCTATCGTGGTGTAAAGACGTGAGATATTTACGTGTGTATATGGATAATCCTCTTAAGGCTAAATGCACCGAAAAATACTTTATAGGAAAATCAATAGATCGCAGCACTATATACGGAATTTACTAGATCGATAACGTCTGAACAAATGTCTGATTTTCGATCTGTAAAACAGCATTGACCTTTTTAAAATAGAATTCACAAGCATGATGCTGTTTTTTCAAAAAATATTTCAAAAAATTTTGAATCCGTTTTCATAGTTCCGGGAAGAAATTAAAAATATGGGCTTATAGCGCGATGGCGACGTGCTTCCTGGGAATCCAACGCCGTGTCAATCATGCAAATCGGATGAATAGGAGCGGCGTAAAGTGAAATTTCGGAAAATATACCTGATTTCCTCCCCTCCCTTCCCCTGCGTCACCCGACCCGCCTAGTCTCTCCTCCATCGACGCCGTTGAACGGCCAAAACTGCCTGGCACGGGAGGTTTGAACTCTCCAGACAGGCAAGCTGGACGGTCGTCCTCAGTCTCCAATATATTTTTCACAAACTAGTGATGCTGTAACACAGCCAAACGGTCTCGTATCATCTGTAATAGTCGTATAAAACTATATATCTTGTCTACATATTTCCGTCTTCCTTCGAATACCATCAAACAAATGATTTGAGGCGGTAATTAAAACAACGATTCCGATTTGGAAACTGATTTCAAAAAGAAAATGGAACTAATCGTAGATATCATCACTCAATATTCCATGTCCAAACATCTTATTTTACGATACATTTTATTTAAGATCTTCCGTTATCATTCAACTGTACCACAAAGAATGAGCCGAATTTACGCACAGCCTTTTATCCAGCGACTCGATTTTTTGATCGAAGCAAAACGGCGTTTGTCTCCTTCATAGACTTCAATTTGATGAATCTGTTTTCCTTAAGTAAAAATTTTAAAACAGTTTTCGTACTTTCGGACAAAATTGTGGTGGTAAAATAGCGCGCAGTATGAGATGCATCCGTGAATCCAACACTGTAACAAACATTAAAATATAATATTAAGAATCGTGACATGTCCCAGCTACTTAGTAGGTTATATTGATATAAAAATGATTTCTGTTATATTTGTATAAACTTGAAGATTGAATAAGTAATTCCTGGCGCGTCATTTGATACAAACTACGGAAATGATAATGTAAAAGGATGGTGTGAATCAACATTGTGACACATATATATGTGTATTTTTAATGCATTAAATTATCACGAAAGCAATATATACTTAACCCTTAGACAGGAACACTGTTAATTAGAAGAGGAATATCCGTCTATGAGGGGATAAATTATGTTTTGCTATACAGTTATTAATTTGGCAACCTTACATTTCTACATTAAGATACCATTTTTCTAACATCGTACACGCTTATCAGTAACATTTAATCGCTGCAATTCAATTTATAAGATTTATATACTACTAGGAAAACGTAGCATACCAGTCACCGATAAACCTCATATTAGGAATCAGAATGCAAACGTATTAAATCGGCGATCCTTATCTAGGTGTCGAGAATAGGATGCACATTGATGTTGATATCAAACATTGATTTGTATAGACACATGAACATATTTCGTAAAAATGAAACATTTATGAAACCTGATGTTTATTATCGATGCTTGATGAGAGTTGTTGTGAATGAAAAGAACCGATAATCACAATTTTATAAAAATCAAAATATGAAATAATATTGCATTACACCCACTGTCAATACATGTGTTCGAATAAAGGAACGGTGATTGTAACATCTCTTATCCAGTAGACTATCTTCAGCCCAAGAAATGACCCCATTTTTCTGGCATTTCACGTATGTCCTGCATCGTACGCAGAGAGGCGGCCAACGCAAGCACTCTAGGTGTATAGTCTCGCCCACCTTCCTGCAATTCTCAGGAAGTTGTGACTCACTCCATAAGATCATCGGCGATAGTTTTCAGGTTTAGTTTCCCGCTGTTATTCTTTTACTTTCTTTTGCCGTTTTGTCTAAATCGTAATTATAAATTAACAATCACGGCCACTGTCAAAACAAAATCTTCTGCACGAACTTGGTCGATGTTTCTAAACCGTTTTGAAAGATGTTTTAATTTTGAACATTGATATTTGCATTCGTATTAATGGAGCATCATTCCTTCGCTTCTTCTTGCTACTCCGAAACTGGGAGGGGACGCGCCGATAATTCAGCGAGTTCTTCCCTACAATGGCAGAATGTATGCATGAAAGACTGAGGGTATTTCAAACACACCGTTCAGTGCTATGATGTCTATTTGTCGACTCCAGTCCTGGTCAAGCAGCGGCTGTGAGCATCTCTCCTTTTATCTGCAGGTCCCACTTCGCGGGGGTCTCAACGCGCAGAGAAATAGTAATTAGAACATAGATCGCAAGCCATCCTCGTTAGACCCATCTGATATACACAGCAATAGATGCTACAATTTTCATTGCTCACTCGACCTGAACTGCTTTCTTTTTTTCATTTTGTTTGTGATATTTTTTGTATAGCCAGTATCAATATGCTAATTTACACTTTTCTTCCGCTTCATCTTCTATCATTCCAAGCATAATATCCTTTTCTAGGGATTTTGTTCTACCACAGTATGTCCAAAATATTTTATTTTCCATTTTTTGGCTTTTGGTTTTTAGGAGAAAGTTCTTGTTTTCTTTTCAAAATTTCTGCATTTATCTTTTTGTCTCCCAATGTAGTCGTTTAATATTTTCCGTGTCCTTACTTCCAAAAGCATCTTCCTTTTTCTTGGCCTATCTCAATGTTCAGCTTTTACACCCACACAACAGGATTAGAAATACCATTTTCTCGATTTTGATTTTGGTCTTACGCAGGATTGATTTCGACGGAATAGCGTTCCTGTATCTCTGATCTATTCTCAAAGTATTACATTATATTATAAATATATAATTATTTCTCTTAAATTAATAAATCATTTTGAGCGCGTTCCGGGGACCTAAAATTTTAAAATCAATCACTTGATATGTCTAAGATTTTATGAATTTGGTGTAATTTTCTTTCCGCTGCTTTTCTAAAATTGCCCTGTCTTTAGTTTCTGTATAGTATCCAGAATTTGTTGTTGTAATTCATAAGTATTTAACTTCTGCCCGCCATGTATATCACTTCTCCGTTGATGTTCAGACTTCTTTTTACCAGTTGACATAAATGTTGTTTCTTTTAAATAAGTTCATAGAATATTTAAATTTTATAATAATAATATATTTAGCTATCCTTATTACATAATCTGAATTAAGTACAAATAAACATCTGCATAATTTCATATATAAAATTTTTGCGTTTTCGAAAAGTAAAGTGGACATGTCACGTTTTGAATGTTTGCTCCTCATTTCGCGCTCCTTTGTATCCAAGCCCAGTGCCGCCAGGGCACGCTCTCAAGTCACCCTTCTGAGCTGGAAGCAGGGTCGCACCTCTGGCACACTGCTGTTCTGATAGCGTGACTTTTCTGACCTCTGCAGACATCTCGCCGCGTTCTTCGGCGGACAAAGCACTCCAGGGCAATCTGATATGCCCAAGCGCAGGAAGAGGGCGGTGAGAAGCTATTTTCAGTGGGCGAGAACATTGTGCAATGACGAAGTGAAGATTATATTTACTCTATAAGAATTAGTGGAATCATTCGCGTTTCCTTAATTATTAGCGACCGAGTGTGTGTGTGTAGAGTATATAAAAACAAAATTATAAATTAAATAATTAATAACAATTATGAAAGTATATTTGATTAATAAAATTTTGTGAGATATTATTAACTAAAGTAACTTATTTTGTCAAGATGTATGCTGGGAATCTGTAGATGGAAGCTATTGTTTTCATTGAAAAATACCGGTACAACGTTTATTAACGTCCATACCGGTACACGTCCAATAGAGTGTATTTATCAGTATATAACAATAAAGGTATTTGAGAAAGGTATGAAAAAATACCGGTATTTTTAATGGTATTCAATAACTTTTCGGTCGTTGTTCACTAGCAGAACCAAAAGAAAACAAACTATCCTTGTTATCTTCTCTTCATTTGTATTTAAAGTTATTTAAGTATTTCTTTTTTAAAAACATCTATTTTATGTATTTAACATATCTTCAAAAGACATGCCCAAAAACCTGCAAATAGAGTTTTAAATACAAAATATATATTTCAAAGACAAGTATTTAAATATTGCTCAACCTCTCTATAAACTAGTATATGATCAGCAGTGTACTAATCTCAGTTCCCAGCTTGAGCGTAGTACTAATACATATGCCACGAGTAAGTCCGGAAAAAATTTGTAGAATGAAATTGCAAAATATGGACATAATATATAAGGAAAACGCTAAAATAAACGAATATGCAAACTCAGATTTTCCTGCAATATGTAACATCAAATTTCATTAGAAGTAATTTAGTACAATACTGTAAGTATCCTTACAATACAATTTCCTCAAATAAAAGCTAGCGATGATACATCACACACTTCTGGCATTATTTCTAACTTTGCAATTTTCGAAAATTGATAGAGTTCGTTCTGAAAATTGTAATTCTTTAAGTTAACCTCTTTCTATCCATGGAAAAAAATTGTTGTGATTTTTGAGATTTTTTAATATATACATCTATTTCATTCTTAAATTATTCTAAACTAATATAACAGTAATAAACTTATGACCTTGTAATCTTCGAAAATACGGCGGGGTGGGCGAAAATGAGACCACCATCATATTTTGTATCGTCTTTAAACAAAAAAATTGGAGCTTTTTGAGAAAAAGTTACAATTGTTTTTAATTGCATATACTTCGCCCCAAATTGCACGAAAACCACTCAAATGTTTCAGGAAATTAAACTTGATCTTATTGATCTGTCAGAACAATTTTCATGTAAGAAAAAAATATTTCATCAATATTATAGTTGAAGGAAGACGCCCTCAAAATTGCATCGTAAGTAATTTCCATAAACATAAGTGATGTCAACAAACACCATAAATCACATTTCTGCGTTCATACGTAACACGAGGACAAAATTAATCAAAATAATTTGGTGACGGTTTGAGAAGATTTCGAAAATGATTTTGAGGCTTAATGTAAAGGACCTCAAAAATCAAAATATCCTTGGAAACTCCAAAGGATCGAGTTCTTTCCGGTAGATTCGGGAAGATCAATTTTGGAGAAAATTGGCAGAGCGGTTTGGGCGTTAGCGTTGACCATAATCCGACAGACATGTTTTGGTGTCAATCGATTTTTAGGTATCAAGGACACATGTATTGTATTTTTTCGCTAGACCACGAGTTAGAAGAAGTAATGCAATATTTAGCAAGAGGATTTATCCACTTTTACTTTACCAGGGCCCGACAATAAGAGTTTTCCGGTATTCGATTACATAATTTGTCGGAAAGTAGTTTTAAAATTAACAACAAAGAAAACAATTTTAAAATTTAGCAACAACATGCACTCCTTACCTGTTACAAGTGTACGTGTAATTCTATACGGAATCACGATTCCTGGAAGTTGTATTGATTGAAATCAATTAATAGATTGATGGCAACTACTATGAATTATTAACCTTTTTCAACAATAAAAATTTAACATTTATTTTTAAAATCAATACATCACAATTCTAGTAATTTTATGTGAATTACATTTTAATTTGAAACATTAAAACACCGTACGGATTTGACTATAGTTTGTAAGCTTACGTTTGTAATCTTGATCGCTGGCTTCTCGGCTGAATAGCAGAATATTGTGCATGAAATCCTGGGTGTACCAATTCTCGCATCGTTTCCTACTCTCGCTCTCTCTCGCTCGCACTCTTGCTCTCTCTCGCTCGCTCTCGCTCTCGCCTCTCGCCTCGATCTCTCTCTGGCTCTCTCTTGGCTCTCTCTCTTGGCTCTCTTTTCGCCTCTCTCTTTGGCTCTCTCTGGTCTCTCTGGCCTTCTCTCGCTCTCGCTCTCGCTCCTCGCTCTCGCTCTCTCGCTCGCTCTCGCTCTTTATCTCGCGCTCGCTCTTGCACTCTCTCCTGCGCGTGTACTCTCTCGCTCGCTCTCGGCGCTCTCTCGCGCGCGCTTTTCACTCGTGGCTCTCTTTCTTTCGTCTCTCTCGCTCTTTGCTCTCTCGCTCTCTCACGCTTTCTCGCGTTCTCTCGCGCGTTTACTCTCACTCTGTCTCGAGTATATGATCAACACTAGCGCAAAAACTACACCTAACTTTTTTTTAACTGAATAAACCTTTGTCAATCTGTCCTGAGTCGAAGCCCTGCGGTTTTCTACAACATTCATTAATTTTGGGGGATACTTTACATGAAAGCCCG
Organism: Teleogryllus oceanicus; assembly: GCA_964035755.1. NCBI lineage: Eukaryota > Metazoa > Arthropoda > Insecta > Orthoptera > Gryllidae > Teleogryllus > Teleogryllus oceanicus. The sequence goes on along the minus strand of CAXIVR010000011.1, from coordinate 78,805,730 downwards.
GGGAGATTTTCAATATTTTCTCACAAATGGATTCAAATTCTTTCTTTAACACTAGAAAGCGAAAGATATTGTATCATCATAAAAGTGTGAAGTGAGTTCAGTGGACTCAGGGACCACAACACTGTGTACAAGATGTTTAAAATAGATTTTGTCACTTTCAATGATTATTACATTGTGTCTTTTTTTCCTAATATTCTTTCAGATTCATGACTTCCTACAATTCAGTTTTCTGTTTTTTTTCCCTTCACCCTCACGGAGGCACTTTTTATCTCTATGGTAGTGACATAAATTAAAAAGTGGGATTGAAAAACCTGTATTTGTAAATATTCTGAACACAAACATAATATTTAAGAGTTCTAGTAATCAATGTTTTAAGAACAAAAAGTTAGTTTCTTCTTTTATTACCTTGAGTCGCTGAATATTCATCACATACATTCTTTTAACAGAAGTCATACCTTTGGTGCTGCATTTTTCCTCTTTAAGTTCGCACAATTTTTTTTTTCATGCTTGAATGAAAGGTAAGAGTCTCAGCATGCTTAACGTGTCTTCATGGCCATCAATATATGCTGATGTAAACCTATTTTTGGCTTTCCTCTAATTTGTTTCTCAACCAAAAGTTCATCCAGCCCTACTAAAGTTCCTGGTTTTTACAGACTTCTGTTTCCAGTCAGAGTACGATATTGTTCATGTTGCCATTTTCAATGCCATTTTCTCCAAAACGGCTCTAATTTTTTCGATGAAAATTACTCTTTAGAACGACGTTTTACTCTTCTTTAATATTCTTAAAGTAATGTTTCAGTTCTAAGAAAACCAAAAATTGGGGAAAATGTAGATTTTGCGGCGATAGATGTCAGTAGGCCAGAGTATGTGGCATGTCCAAATGGGCCAGACCAGTGAAAAAAAACTCATTCAAGTAGGCCTATGCCATTCCGTTGCACCATTTCTTACTTTTTGTATTCGTACACTCCCGCGCGTCAGTACCACCGCACCTTTTTTGAAACGTAAAGAGCATGGCTGGGAGGGGGTTACTCTCCGCCGGTGTGAAGACAAATTGGGGGAAAGATGTGTAGTTACGCTTCATCCAACACCGTCATAAATATTTATTTTATCGGTAACAGCAACCTAACCTAACCTAACTTCAATATTAGTATATATAACAATATGTATTAACACCACACATTTCCGAGTTGACGTCGACGTCCCGGCCTTCGACCGGGACGATTTACATAAAACAACCTTGAGTGTCAATACCTAATTTCAATGAATATTTACATTAAAGAAATTCATGCAAATATACTAATCGCGCACTTTTTCTTGATACTCCACAGCGGGGGGTGGGGGAGAGGTGGTTTCTGTCTACGTCACGGCAATGCAGGGCTGTCAACTGTATTGACAGAAAACTCGGCGTAATAACATCTTGGACTAGATAGCAATGAGACAAAACGGACGATATTTTTTTAAATTCTGAAGAATTAATTAATAGTTATAGAAATAATTGAGTAACAAGAAGGGACGTGGTACTCACAGGTCGATAGAAAGAGAGACCCAAAACTAGGAAGTCCGCATTGGAAAGGAAGGAGGTGGGCAGCACTGCCAACTGAGCCGTGACGTTCCGAGTGGAGCTCATATTTTCTACCGGGCCGTGCTATGCCGGGCTGAGCGAGGACTTGGGAGGTCGAGGATCAAGAAAAAGTGCGGGCATATTACACGATGCCTTACAGTGAGATAATCATTTTACTTTAGCCATTGTTCTTAGCATCATTATCCGGCTGATGTCTGAAATAATTCGATCGGCGTCATTCAAACAGTATCCGTGTGGTGTCCCATGTACGAAGCCACCGGCTACTCCTGATTAACCTGATTTAGAACTTCAGCCGTAAGGTATACATAAAACAACGATGGCAATTCGTCGTGTTGCATAAAAAATCTTTTAAAGAGAATTGTAACAATCGGTTTATAAGAACCTGTAAGAGGCATAGAGTAAAGATTTATATCTTTAGTCTATGTAAGAGGTATGGAATCGTGTCGCCAGTACTAAATGACAGAAAGAAGGGAAGAAAGAGAAAATTAATTTTGGGATAAAGTAAACTCGGAAAAAAAGTGAATAAGAGTCAATGGAATCATTCAAATTGGTAAAAATCGAATAAAAAAAATGATTTCGATAAAAAGGATTTGGTTCCAACAGTTTTATATAACAATTGGTATGTAAATAAAAAAATAGTTTAGGATACGAGAAAAAAAATAAAATGATCACGTAAATGAAATTCGAAAGAGTAATCAGCGCCTTTACGGTCATAGAAACCGCTGAAGTACCAGAAAAAAGCTCCAGAATAAAACCCAAAATTTTAACCCACGCCACGTATCTCTTTGAAGAAAGAAAACAAATATTTCAAAATGAAAACGTTTACTGCTTTCCACTAGATTGCAAAGCCGTGCGAACACTTTTATGCAATAATAAACCTCAGATATTATCAGCTTGCTATGGTCATAATGTATATGCAATAGTCATAGGAAATGTAGCCTTAATTGCAGGTCGGGAGAGGAGGCACAACAGTTCTCCGAAGTTAGCACGCGAATGGAGAGGGAAAGAGAGGCACAGACAGTACGACTTGCAGACTATGCTGTCATCAAGTAATGAAGAGACAATTCTTGCATTCAGCTAACTGAGGAGCATGTGAGATGCAGTTGCTACAAAGTTTCATTTACGATCGTCATTACAAGGAATTCACCGCACGAAATTACGTTCTCAACGTCAGCATGCATTTTTATCGCAGGTTGCAATTTGAACAATTTCATTGAAAATCAATCAATCAAAAAAAGAGGTTATTAAATGGAAATTTGCAGTTGTAACATATTTTTACTTTCTCGTATTTGTACGTATAGAGGGAATATATATAGTATATTGCTTTCTCGTATACGTCCCCTTTCCCTCACAAAATTTGGCCGGCAAAATCTTCCCAACCGCGCCTCCAAACTTGGACACCCCGCGGCCAGGGGGAGGGACGCGTTGACCAATCGCTAGAAGGTAGAACCACAGTTGTTTCTGATTGGTGCAACATCCCAAAGGGTAAAAAGGACGCTGTTTCAGGGGGGAGGGTTAGTTCGTTTACGTACCAGGCGGAAATATCGTCCTATTTGCCTACCGAAGGAGAGATTTTGCCCGCGCATATGCCAGGACGAAAAAATATTTCTGAGCGGGATTTTCCGTCCAGAATTACTGTCAATAGGCCAGTATATATTTAGCATTTTGGCAACAATTGTTCTAACTTTTAGCAATCGATTTGTAACTCCTGTCAAACTGCTATATTGAGATGTTCATTTCAGGCACAATTTGCAGACCCTTCCCGGCCGTTCAACGCATATTTGAATTTATTTATAAATTATAAATTGTTGCAAAATTGTTAATTCCCTTATTGAAAGGGAAATTGTTTATAAATTTGCAAATGTTGCGAATTGTTTTTCTCATCTGAATGGCGTTTAAATGCGATGCAAAATTCCGGAATCCAATAGGTGCTATCACATTTTGTTCTCGAGATATATGTAATTGTTTATAAGAAATTAACATTTTAGCATGACCCATTTGTTTTCACTTAAATACTGAAAAACTTCTCCAATTCCGCTTTTCCCTCGCTAAAGAGCACTTAGCTTTAAAAAATTCTGTGGCCAATTTAATTAGCTAAATTCGTCTTTTTATGGCAAGTATGAACATCAATTTTATTTGTTTTATACTCCTTTTTAAGTCCTACAATTTTCAAGTTGATATATTTATCAAATAGGGAGGAAATTGATTATAAACAAACTATTTGTCAAGGTGAATTACGTCGAAACGATAGTTTCTGCTTTTCTATCTAAGGGATGTTGAGCAACCCAATGCTGTAATAATAATTTTTTTCAAAAGCTACTGTTAAAACTGAGAGTCAGAAACTATTTGTTCCTCTTGTTTAACCATTACCATTAAAAAAATGGGGAAACATGCTGTTTGCTGTAAATTGTATTGGATTGGATAAATGGAATGTTAAAGTTTTCAAATAAAGAAATATTTATTTTGTGTGTTGAAAGTTCACATGAGTAGAATCATAAATAACAAAATGCTACTTTATTTACACAAGTTTAGAAATTTCTAAATGAACGTATATAAACTTTAAGTTAATATTTTCAATTCAATTTATCATTCAATAATTCAGGATCATTTTTCAAAACCTGAAAAACCAGAAATGCTAGACCTGCAGAAACCAGAAATGACAATAGCACCATATTTCTTACCCCTTACATGTCGTGACCCGAAAAAAAAAATTTGTATTGTTTATGAGAAAAATATTCGTAAACTTGAATCGCAAATTACGCAAAAACCACCCGTATTTTTTCAAAAGAAGTTTACATTACCTTACTTATCGAGCTAATTTTATAGATCAGAACTTGTCTAAGGCAAAAATCTCAAGCTTCAGTTTTGTAGTTTTAATTTCATTTTTGCTATTTTCGAAAAATCGGGGAATTCTACGAAAATAAGACCTGCACCATTCTCTTAAGTCTTTCGCCACTATTCAACAACAAAATTTAATAAAAAAATTTGGAGCAATTTTTTTTTAATTTTGAAAATATTCCAGGGGTATCATGTAAGGAACCCGCCGAAATTAAAATATTGGTTACAAATTCCAGAGGCCGCCGTATCAGTCGAAGCGAATATAGAATATCAATTTTGGAAAAAAATCGTCTGAACGGTTTATCTGCTTGTGCGCAGACAGACCAACGGAGAGACGGACAGACAGACGTTTTGCCATCAATCGATTTTTCAGTTAGAATGAATCACAAAACATGGATACTGGCGACACGACGAGTTAGAGGATTTTTTTATATTTAGCAACTGGATTTATCCACATTTTCGTTTCCAAGGCCTGGCAATAAGAGTTTTTGTGGTGAAAGTTTGCGATTTTTCGGCGCACGATTACAATTCTTTCTCTTCTTACGTTAATAAGCGCAAGAAAGTAAAATTGAAATATTTTAAAAAATGTACTTTGAGTGGTGATAGATGGCAGCTAGCAAGAGGAATGGGGCAAGACCGCAAAGCCAGTCCACATCAAGGAAATGAGAAAACTTTACTACGAGAAAGTCTGTGCAATTCTGAAGCACCACTAGTTTTTCTTATGTATATCTAGTAATCGAGTGCATGTCTTAGACACATAAGTTCAACATTCTGTTCATTTATTGCAATAATAAAACAACAAAAGTACCCTCAATCTGAGAAAATATAAGTCCATTTCAAAGGTCTGACAATAGTGAAAGGAAACTATTTTCATTAAATATCAGCTTAAAGAAATATATATGTGGAAGATTAATAACAACGGAATGTTCTTGATGATTGGCCTGTGGACCCATCAATACATAGGTGAACCTATCAACACAACACATACGACTGTCCAGATTAGGATGTTCAACCTTTTGCACCATCAAGGGGTTGTTAAATAAATCAACAATATTGAAACGATTGTTAAGAGATTTTTCTAGTTATTAAAAACTATGGTAATAATTTAAAGTGTGTCTGATTCTTAACTAATTACTACAATTCCAACATTAAATTACCTGTGAATCGGGAGCGGTAGCTCTGTGCATCAACTGATGTCACTGCAGCGCCTCTCACCGGGAGGCCCTAGGTTCGAGTCCTGACAGAGGCAGGATTTTCGGCATTAGCTTTACAGCTAGGTCGAATTCAGTAGCTGTCTGAAAGAGAATTCTAGCGGCCAGATGCTCTGATCGGTAGTTTTCGTGGTTTCTCCGATCAATACCAGGAGATTGCCGGAGCAGTACCCTAACAAACGGGTCACGGACCGCACGCGATCTTTACTTCCTCTTCCTTCTCCTATCCTTCCCTTACACACTTACACTAACATGCACTACACTATTACATATTCCGGGACACCGGTCGGGAGCTTAGAGCTTGTCCCGGCTGGGACGGTGCACCGCTGTTGGGAGAGTCCTGGTTAGGAAAACCCTGTTTGCCGACGGTAGGTCGGCGCCGGATCTCGCCATCCAGTGGAGGAAGAGCACTGCGATCTCCTGAAAAAAACATGCACTGCATGTTCGGGATTAATGACCAACGCAGTTGACGCGGAAACACGAAACAATCAATTGCCAATGACATCCGTTAAAATGCATCACCAACATTTAAACCATCTCCACAACTGTAAGAGCCGGTTTCACCAAACTCGTTCAAATATTCGCTAATCGTGTTTAAAGTAAACACGATTAAAATTAAACTCGCAAGATAATCACATTTATATGTGCATCTGTTTCACCACTGAATATATAAACTTGATTAAGTTAATTGAGTTTTCATGCTAAAATCCTGAGGTTGGTACTGGCCGCGGAGCATTATGGGCCTCAAATTTTCAGTCTATACTCTTTGGAAGCGCGAAATTGAATAATATTCTGAGCAAAGAGGTTAAAAATCTTCATACAGTGTGAAGTTCATACAGACTTCGTGCATGGATGGATGTTAATGAACATGGATGTTAATCTATTTTTCGTGTTAGTAACAATATAGTTTAACCTCCGTGGTCCTCTCAGCTGCTAACTTGCAGAAATAAAATATTGTAATGTAATAACAACTGAATTATTTTTGTTACGTTATATCTGTAATGTATAAAAGAAAAAATACAGAACTTGCTAATAACATTAATATTAACATAATAGTATAAACATTAATTAATATTAATATTTTAACTAAAAATAATATTTTTCTATTTCCAACAAGTGAAATATTCTATTTATGTCTCCTATGAAATATTTATAAAATGTGTTTTGTAAAAAAATATTTTTTAAAATTATTTTTTTTTAAAAAAGAAACAATTACAATTCTGAAAAAATCATAGTTTTACAAAATTGTAACACTTTTTCTTGGAAACTTGGCGATGATAAAATTTCATTAAAAGTTTCATTTCCTAGACATCTTTTTTTCTGTCTTTGATGTGTACGGGGCATTCTAGAAGGATATGCTCTATTGATAGAATTATACTGCAGATGGTACAAGTAGGTTGTGGAACTTTTTCAATTAAAAATGTATGAGATAATTTAGAATGGTTTGATCGAATTCTTGACAAAACAGCATGACGATTAATAGAGGGGTTTGTGACAAGTCCAAAGAAATTAGTTAAATACTATTTTGAATTTTTAAAAAATAATTCAAGCTTTCTTCTCAGTCAAAGAAATTAGTTAAATACTATTTTGAATTTTTAAAAAATTAAGTTCAAGCTGCTTCTTCTCAGTCTACATTTCTCCCATCTGAGAAATAGTTTTTAAAAACAGTTCTTGACCATCTAATAATCTAATAATGAAAGCAGCTTCTTCATGGGACTTTGGCAAGTTTGAATTATGAAACTATTTGCGGATATATTAGATTCCTAAGACCAGAAAGCATTAAAAACATACATAAACATAATTTTACTTCCATATACTACACATTTCAAGTTATTCACAATTAACACTCAGAATTTAAAAAATAAATTGAGAATACTTTCCACACAACAACATATAATGGAGGTAAATACACATATTGATTGATAAGCAGATGTGTGGCCTATTGACATGGCATCACTTCACACCTCACCATACTTATGATTAGTTGAATGTCGAAGAGAAAAGGAAGCTAGCCAAGCATGTACAATGTAACATATTTCTGCCAACAAAAACAATTGTAAACGTGAAACCTCCAATTCCAATGAAAGATAAAACAATGTTCAGACAAGGTTAACAAAACATTAATATTGAAGCTATGATTATAGTTACTACACGCAATGTTAGCCACCTCATTTCTTGTTACACTCATCAATATTTTTATTTCAAGGCATTGTAACAAAATTGATATTGACAACACAATTTGAAATGATTTGGGATTTTTCTTTTCTCTTCTCTTCCTTCTAAAGCTTTATTCTGATTGACATGAATGTAAGTATTGTACATGATTAGTAACAACTGTTGTATTAGTTTATACTTTATATTATCTTTTCAGTCAAGAATCAAATATTTTGCAATTTGATTTGCAGTATAATTTTTGTATAACAATGTAGGCACATTACATTAACGCTCTTATACATTTTCTCAGTTTTCTTTGTTTATTTTTAATTATTTTATACTTGTATTTATGCTTTTCATATTTACTGCTCTGATATATGTCTAGATGAACATAGTAAAAATATTTATGAGTGCTACAAGCAATGAGTTGGCTAACATTCACTGCAATAATCACCACTATAGATTCATTTTTTGTTTACCAGAACTGAGCATTGTTTATACATTTGGAATAGACTTTACCAGAAGTATATTTTGTTTCAAATAGTACATGCTTGGTAATTTCCTTTTCTTTTGAACACTGCTAATTGTAGACATGGTTTGAGTGTTGTGAGATACCATCATAGAAGAGTCATAAATTACTTCTGGTTGTCAATCAGCATCTGAATTTAGCTCCATTGTTATTTGTTGTAAGTATCATTCGTTTATAATAGTTTTCTCAAACTTTGATTGTCATTTTAGTGTAATTGCTTATAATGTTAAAATTTTTTTTTTGATTTAGTACTATATGATGATATCTTATATGATAGAAATACATTTCAGAAATTGACAAACAAATAATTAACATAAAATTCTATCGATCAAGAAACATGAACCTGCTGCTACCGTACTACTATACTGCGTTTAAATAACCTCAAACACCATGGGCCTTCATTCATCAAAATGACCAGGACTAGCGATCAAATTAGGCCCACGAATGTTCCAATATCGGATGCGGCCCTCGGGCGTTAACTCCACGTGAGTTTAACTTCCAGTAATCGCGTTTAAATCACTTGGTAAAACTCGCGAGAACTTTAAACGCGATTAAACTCCAAGATAAACGAAGTTAAACACATAATCGAAGGTGGTGAAACCGGCCCCTAAGTGATCGTGCACATTCCTAGAGTGCTTTGGTAAAGGAAAACACATTCTGGCTAAAACAAACAAGGCCGGCGGCGCGCTCTAGCGTCCAGTGAGGAAAACACCGCGTCTCTCCACGCGCCGCCTCGGCCGCCTGGAGGGATGGGCGCCGCGTGTTTGCGCGTCTCGCCTCGAGATGCACTGCCGGGCGCTGGGCCGCCGCCGTCGCCGCACAGAGGGGCCACAAAGGGGACAAGTTGGTAAAAACTATTTTTAAGTGTTTTTTGGATGTTTTGGCAATAAAAAACACTAATTTAATAATTAAACAATGACTAATTTAATTGTTTAACCTTTAAGTATTTATTTATAAAACCTCCGAGTCTGAATTTTCATCATATGACTCTTTTTCAAAAAGTGAATTTGTACGTTAAGCCATTAACTTTGGTTTAATTTCTAGATCCAATACGTTTGTGATAATTTTTCTTTCCGTTTGTGAAATCAGTGGTTTAGATTCAATAAAGTCTGCGAAGCACTCCTTTTTTTGCTTCCAGGTTGTACTTTTTTGTTTGTTTTTCTTTTCAGTGTGTTTAGTAACACCATACAGATTCCTTCTTGTTGATAAGGAATGATAAGCAACTTCAGTACCAGATAATGAAGGAAAAGTAAAAAAAAAATTTGTAGATAGAAAGGCCAACAAAACTAAAGGTGCATCATCATAAACAAAGTATCTTAACATAAAATGAGGCAAACATGAGCAAACTTTGATTAAGGTTTTGAAAATTATATGAATTCCAAAATCAGATTCAGTTAATATCATAGCAAAAATGGAATTATAAATTATTATTCAATAATATGTTTTTAGAAATACAATTTAGGAAAGGAAATATTCACAAAAATATTCATAGCTCGCACGATTTAGCTCGTCCAGAGAGCAAAAATATTGAATATATATCGAAATATATCGAAAATATCGAAATATATCGAAAATATCGAAACACACACCTCCCTTCTTACTATGCGAGCGGAGAAGTGGGCCGTGCATCACTTGTGCAAGTTCAAACTTGCACTGCAAGAGGTAGCGTGATTCCCTTTCCTTTCTGATGAGGGAACGACGAAGAACACATTTTGCTACCACTTTCATGCGAAAAGGAGCTACTGAAGTATATTTTGAGTTTGGACTTTTTGCCTACTTCTTCCTTCTGTGTACCACTGTGCGCCGCCAGAGGGGAAATGTTTGTTCGCGAGTCGAATGCCCAATGGATGGGGCCTCGCTTCCTTGCCCGCCGCGTCGCGCCCGGCCACCGGGCCGACAACTCCGTTGGCAACTTTCGCCATCCACCCCGCCACGCCCCGTCACTTCGTACTACGTATTATATTCCTTGATTGGTCGCTCGGCATACATCGGTGGTCATCTCGGATACCTCCAAATCTCGCTCGCCCATTCACGACACTTTCTAATTCATTCGCGTAAACACTCCTACAACGAATATGCTCACCTGCAAAGCCGACACCTCTTTGACAATTCGCCACGCACTGTGCTGCTCCTTGCATTATCACCTTGTTGTCTGTGTGCTCACAGGCCTGTCTTATCGGATCATCTTTGTTGAATTGCGAAATACACGTCCGATTCTCTGGCGTTGCGTCGTTTATTCTGTACACAGCATTACATCTCTCTTTTTTCACTTTAGACTCTTCTTCATCACTAACTCACATAACCTCCAAACCGCACGTGTAATTCCAGCATCGGGCACCAGTGACTTGTGACAACCCATGCTATTTTGCACTCATATTTCATTTAACTACTTTCTAGTCACTATTCCATTTCCATTTTTATTTTTTTTTTTTTTTTGCGTTTTTCGAGCTTTGGCAGCTTTACACGTTTTCTTCGCATGTTGCTTATTTATTACTATTTTAATTAAATTCGTGTAAAATTGAAGCAAAATTTACTGAAAAAATGAACGTGAAAGTATAGGCACTAGCTACTTCTAAATCAAAGTAAACGTATCAATTTTCTCGTTGAATTTTTCAATTAATTATAAATTGTCTAACAATTTACTTCCACTAGATTTGAATAAAACTTTTCAATTTCAAGATAATTCAAGATTCTATTAACTAGGGGAAAATCTTTCCGCCCCACTGCCCCTCTTTTTCTCCGCACCACCACCCTGCTGTCACCGGCTGCGTCAATTCACACTGCAGCTCCTGCACCATCGCCATTGCCACTGGCGCCGCCTATATTGGACCGAGTGAATTAGTTGGTTGTTTTCATTACGCGGAGGGCGAGGTATCGCTTCAAACGATTTACTGTTTGGCTCCTGTGAGACCAGCCTCCTTCCAGTGCCCTTGCAATCGCCGCCACGTGGAGAAATCTACGAAGTAAGAGTGACGGTCGATTCGACGTTCCAAGTTCAAGAGCATTAAATCCTCGGAATAAATATTTTAAAATAAACTAATTCCAGAAATTGTTGGAATTCTGATTTGGTGTTGTTGACGTTCTTATAAGAAGATATAAAAGAGGTCATCTTCGTCAACATATTACACATACACATTACACATAATATGTTGACGAAGATGACCTCTTTTATTTCTTCTTATTTCCAGAAAATGAGAGTTAAAGACGTTGATGGATTCTAGGGTGCCGAATAGAGTGCCACTATTTTTAAAACCATCAATAGACATTTTGAAAACATACTTTTTGTTTGTAAACAGAAGTCTTGAAACAATAGAAACATTTCTAAGGAATCTATATACAAAATGTCTTTGAAAATAAATAATAGTAGTATAATATAAATTATAGTAATATTTTTAATACATTTTATGTGATCCGGTTCACACAGCAATGATTTTTTTTCAATGTAACTATTGACCCCAATAATAAACAGCAGAATTCAAACCGACTGTGGTATCTCAGAGCATTAATTGATGTCACTGCTATGTCTCTGACCGGGAGGTCCAAGTCCCGACGGGGGCAAAGTTTTGACACCGGCCACGCAGATAGGTCGCGTTCAGCTGAAGGTGTCTGACGGATAATTCTAGCAGACGGATGCTTTGATCAGCAGTTTTACGTGGTTTCTCCAATCAACTCTAGGCGAATACCGGAGCAGAACCCAAAGAAAAGGAGATTAACTACGGAGCACGCGCGATCTTTCCTTTTTCTTCCTTGTCCCATCCTCTCCTCTTACGCACACATACACAACTTACACTAACATGCAGTAGTGTAGGCGGTAGTATGTGGTAGTACAGGCATCAGATTTCACCATCCAATGAGGGAAGATTACTCGACTTTCGGCGACAAAGCATATACATATACACTTACATCACTTACATCATATACACTTACATATTCTATACACTTACGTCACTAAAAACCGTAGCAGTTGACGCGCATGGATACCCGAAAGTATCAGTCAATTAAAATACAAATATCTGTTTAAGAGTATTCATGCAGAAATGCCATCAGGATGAAGGTAAAATATCGATTAAACTTGGTATCGTAGGCTTCCGCGGCCAGAGTCATGATCTGGGCTGTCCGGGTGACGCCGCGTCGAAGGCTGGGGTACCGACGTTTCGACCGACATATCGCGGTCCTCTTCAGGGCTGTACTGCTCCGATTTATTATTATTGTAATTTATTTATATTATTACGCCAATTGCCAACATTTTTCTCATATTCTTTATCGATAGTAATAATTTCTTTAATTAAACATTACTTTTAATTTAATACGCAATAGTAATCCAACTTACCGTAGTACAATTCGAAGGTTGGTTCTAATTTTGCAGAAAAGACATAGGCGAAACCGTAATAGCTGGCAAATAATATTATTACACCTTCAATGACGTCTTTAAAAATTACAGGAACGTTTTTTTCAGCATCACAGTTATTTACTTTCGAGTTACTAGTCACATTAACTTCGGTTTTTAGTCTTAATTTGTTAGGTTCATTGTTATATTTAAACAGTCACTTGCAATCTGCAGCACATATCCCTCAATACCTGGAGATTAACAAATTCCACATTTTTTAAAAATGATATTAATAATGAAAATAATATTAAATAAATAATACTAATTTATATTAATCAGACGTTACCTTCAAAAATTCAATATGCCTCGATTGCTTCAACTTCTCCCGATTGATTGGTAATTCCGGACGCGTCAACTACTGAGGCCATAGTCCCGTAACTGTAGTGCATGTTTTTCTCGGGAAACAGCGGTGATTTTCCACGCTGGATGGCGAATTCCGGCGCCAACCTAACGTCGGCTAGTGAGGTTTCCCCCTGACCAGGACTCTCCCACCAGGAGGGCACCGACCCAGTCGGGACAAGCTCTAAGCTCCGGACCGGTCGTCCGGAATATGTGATAGTGTAGTGCATTTAGTGTAAGTGGAGAGGATAGGACAAGGAAGAGGAAGAAAAGATCGCGCCCGGTCCGTGGCCCTTTTGTCAAGGTACTGCTCCGGCATTCGCCTGGTGATGATCGGAGAAAACAAGGAAAAGTACCGATCGGAGCAGCCAGCCGCTAGAATATTCCTCCAGACAGCGAATGAATTCGACCTAGCTGAAAAGCTAGTGTCGAAAATCCTGCCGCCGTGGCGAGTGGAAACCTAGGACCTCCCGGTCAGAGGCGCTGCAGTGACATCAGTTGATACACTCGTAGAGTCGTAGGCTTCCGCGGCCGGAGTCGTTGACTTGCTGTCGGATTAGCCGCGTCATGGTCGATGGTGCTGACGTTTCGGCCAACTTGCTGTGGCCTTCTTCAGAGCTGTTCTGCTCTGCAGAAGCACCATCGACCATGACGCGGCTAATCCCGGACAGCCAAGAATTCAGTTGATACACTCAGCTACCGCTACCGGTCTGGACCTTTGTGATATCGTGGGCTCTCTGGCTCGGCGCTCGCTCTTGATAATGACCCTCCCAATGCGACGCCAAGCGCCTCCCCTCTCCACCCCCTCCCTGTGTGTGGGGGTGCAGTGTACATGGTTTCAAAGAAAGTATATCGTTACTTCCAGTTTAGTGGTTGTTGTTGGTTGGTAGTTTAGTGATTCCGGATGCGTCAACAGCTTAGGTTACTAGTCCTGTAAAAGTAGTGCATGTGTATTCTCGGAAGATGGCGATGAACTTTCCCTGCTGGATGGCGAGATCGGGCGCCGACCTACCGTTGGCTAGCAGAATTTCCCCCTAACCAGAACTCTCCCACCAGCGGGGCACTGCCCCAGCCGGAACAAGCTCTAAGCTCCCGACCGGTCTTCCGGAATATGTGGTAGTGTCGTGCATGTTAGTGTATGTGTGTGTGTGTAAGGGGAGAGGATATGACAAGGAAAAGAAGGAAAGATCTCGCGCGGTCCGTGGCCCGTTTCTTAGGGTACTGCTCCGGCATTCGCCTGGTATTGATCGGCGAAACCACGGAAAACTACTGATCAGAGTAGCCGGCCGCTAGAATTCTCCTCCAGACAGCGACATAATTCGACCTTGCTGAAAAGCCGGTGTCAAAAATCCTGCCAGCGTCAGGACTCGAACCTAGAACCTCCCGGTCAGAAGCGCTACCAGTTTTGACTTCGCATTTGAAATTTGTATAACGTTGTACGTGTTCACTTCAGCAATAAACTCAGTGCGTTTCAACTCTCTGAGTTTCATTTCTCCAAGTCTGGTTGAAGAACCTGTCGACTACCCATCGACGTATTTAACTAGCGTGTCTCTACTTGCCTGGTAAATCGGAGGCACTCCCATACCATTCATCTCCAAACTTATTTAAACCTTGCCGCGCCTGTTTCACTGCTGACCGCTCGCAGTGGCAAAATCCTGCAATTCGCAATCCTAAACACGAGCGCCCTCCAACGCCGCCTTCCTCTGTCAACCGCGCCGCGAAACACGATGGCTATCTGCGCGCGCACGCGAGGTCACGTGACGCGGCGGGGAAGCCCCGGAGGGCGCGCGCCTGGCGCAAAATGTCGCTGGCGCGATGATTTGGGACCTGGGCCCGCGCGGACGCCGCCACACGCGATTCGGCGCGTGCGTTGCACGCCTTCGCGCCAAAGCACGCGCGTGACGCTGCCGTAAATCGCCTCGTTAACGATCGTTTCCATCAACAAAAGCCGCCGTACGCTCCATTCAGAGATGCAGTGATTTCTTGGCGGAATGATTTCTTTTGAGCTTTTCCAACTACGTTGTTACTGTGGGAATGCGTGTAGGTGAAAATTCTGCCTAAAACAGGCAAGACGACAGATGTATGTAAAAATGTGAATATTGGAAACATTGTTGTTTTGAGAGTGAATGTCAGGGCATTTGTCTAAGACATTTTTAGCAGCGTCGTGAATTGTTATGCAGTGCAGTGTCATACATGTGTATATAGTATGTTGATGTACTGTTAAGTGCACTGAAAGGCGACATATTCATTCCGTTTCTCTTTGTTTTATATTAATGTGTGCTTATGATATACATATATATATATATATATATATATATATACACATAATATATACCATATATATATATATATATATATATATATATGCACACAATACTTAGCCATTGCATTTATTACAATGTAAGTTGTTATTACGAATGCTAAGAAATCAAAACTTTTATTCCAGTGGCTGGTATTAGAAGCGATTAGAGTAAATAATAGTTTTGATAATTACTTGCTCATCACAAGTCAAACGTTCACAAAATGAATACAAACGAAACGAAAGTTTCAAATTGAAATTTCGTATTTTCATACTCAACTTCCGAAACTAAGTTTAACTTCCTTAAACACATTGTACTTCATTACACATTATACACCTCGTATTTACATCATATATGTTTTACTAGTAAATCAATAGAACATATTACACGGAGAATTAATATATTACTTTAATAATTACAATTAACAAATACAATTTTAGGAACTACCTGTTATTTATGCATAAAAATAGTGTTCTAAAGCTCTCAACTGTTCTAAAGAAAACTAAATAAAAAATGTTTTAAAAAATCCCTAAGAAAAAAATAATCAATGTTAGAAAATATTTATAGAAATAAAATGTTTTAACACGTACGTCTATGGAGCCCCTTTGAAAATGTTCAAGGGGTCTTCATCCCTGAACCATCCCCCTCTGTGCCCCACGCCTATGCTACGAACGTTTGCTTTGCTTTGGGTAATACTTTTTCACATCTGAACACTAAGGCGGTCGAGAAACATTATTTTAATGAAGAAAAGACTCCATAATATTTCACTGTATTATGCAGTTCTGCCTTTCCCTCCATTTCGCTTTTCTGAGATCATTCCCTTTCTGTGATAATCTCGCTAAATCTGCATTCCTTGTTTCCCCTTTCATCTACTTGACCCTCATTCACCTTCCCTCGCCACTACAAAATGGCTGCTGTGACATGATGCGAGTGACCAGCGCAACCCAAAAGATAAGATGTAATGTATGGAAATAATTCTCGAACATACAGCCTTACTAACGTTGGTTATCAGGGCCTCGCGCCAAGTGACCGCTGCCCCTAAATTTAATGGCGATTTACGCCCACGCGGTGAAAACACGTTTCACGTGCTCTCCTGCGGCCCGCTATTTCGCGGTACGTCTTCCTTACTCAGCTGCCATAATTTTTTTCAGCTTGCACATTGCTCAACTAAAAAACTTTCAAAATGTTCCAGTTTTAATATATCCAGCAAGCTAACAACATTAGTAAAACTTTCAAAATATTGTTTTTAATTGTAAGAATATTTTAGGAGGAATACTTTTTTTTAAATGGGAAAATACACATTTTTAGAGAAAGTTAACCACTGTTTAGAAAGACCTAGATAAACGTGGTACGTAGGAAGATGGAAAACTCACGATGAAATTATTAAGACATTGTAAGCGCACATAAAATATAGTTAACTTGGCCATTTGTAAATATTCTGATTTGAGAAAATTCACTTTTTGTTCCGTATTTCTTAAACACATATTGGTTGAGCATCTGTGCAGCGTTGGTTGGTTTCTGGATATCCTTTATGATTCGTTATACTACTTGATATCAAACTAATTCGGCACCAGACTTCATTTCATTCAGTTCCGTGATTTAAATAATTATCATTTATTAATAAATTGTTTATATTAATTATATTTTAATATATTATTGTATTAATATACAATATATATTATGTATTACATGTAAGTATTTGGCGTTTTGGGTCAGTAGTCCGAATTCGCCGGCCAGCTACCGGTATCCCCCTTGCCTGGTCCTAGTTAAATTCCCATGCTTGGGGGTAAGAGCGACATGAGGCGAACATGACGTATTCTCTTCACCGTAACTAGCAAGACCCGCCTACTTGAGCTTTTCTTTGACACACAGCTACAGAAACTGGGACGATTTTAAATGAAAGCGACAACTATATTTTTGCCTCGACCGGGAATCGAGCCGTGGACCACAGCACGGAAAACTAGTACGCTGCCCATTATCTATCCCAGAGGCTGTATTACATATTCTGTCTCTACCTTTTCCTTCACCACCACTCCCGCGTCCACCTCATCAACGCCGACGCAGGCTGTCAAAAAGTTGTGTAGGACTCGCCTTATGAACAGCGACCCCTGCGCGCTGGGGTCATTTGCGAAACTTCTGAGGAACTGTATTTGAGAGGATCTACTTTTGAGAAATATAGTTGAGCGAAATGCATCTTTGAAAAGCATCCCATTTTGAGGCGTAAATATTGGTCGGAAGATTTTATTATGTTTTGTTCGATTTATGAAAATGAAAGTACTGCATTTCTTCCCGCTTGGTGAGCGCAGTGCAACTCCTCCGAATTCAGACCGGTCATTCTTGTTGTTTGAGAAGCCATGGCTCTTTCACGGTATTTTGTTTTGTAAAAGCAGCTGTGGTTGCTTCTCGTTTTTGCTATGGTGGATTCAACTGAACCGCGCGCTAGTGTGAAAGTTTGCTTCCGCTTGGAAAACGCGCGTCAGAAACTGCTGTGATGCTAAAAACAGCATACAAGGAAGGTGCTACGGGAAATGTACGAATGGTTTTCACGTTTCAAAGGACAAATGTCACTTTTTTAAAAATTTGTTGCGTCTACTTCGACGCAACGCGTCTCCAGGTGCCTTGGGGGGCGTTGAGCGCTTTGCGCTTCTGGGAGTAATCCTCCCCATTACTGCGCTTGTTTTATGGAGTAATCCTCCGTTAACATTGTCGCGTCTCGTCATAGTCGGTTGTCAAGAGGACCGCCAGGTAGCATCTCCGCGTACGCGTCTCATGCTACGTCACTACCCGG
This sequence comes from Teleogryllus oceanicus, assembly GCA_964035755.1. Lineage (NCBI taxonomy): Eukaryota > Metazoa > Arthropoda > Insecta > Orthoptera > Gryllidae > Teleogryllus > Teleogryllus oceanicus. The sequence goes on along the minus strand of CAXIVR010000011.1, from coordinate 78,787,602 downwards.
CGGCCAGAATTGGGAAGGAATAAGGATAGGGGTAGGGTTTAGGACACTTCACAGGGGTTGGACTAGCCCTTGTGAAGCAGCCGAATTCGTTTTGTTGGAACAAATTTCACATGAGATTCGACGGGAATCGAACCCGGATCTCAGTGGTGAAAGGTTTGCGACTTTGCAATGAGCCACGAGTACAGCTACTTGATTACAAACTTGTTCTGTACGTCCGTCAACTCCCAGAATTTCTGAAGAGCGACGACAGATCATTAATAAGATCAGTAAGTTATTAAAAATTACGTCGTATCAGGAATCATGGAATTTTGTCACAAGATTTGGAAATGAGAAGCGTCACAGCAACATTTGTTCCTCGGCTCCAGAATGAACAGCAAAAGAGAGTCGAATTGAAACAGAAAATCATGCCGTCCATTGAAACACCAACTCTCAACAGACTAAGAATTTTATACTAAAGTCATTATTGATGATACGACATGATGCTGCTAATACGACCCTGAAACAAAAAGTCAAGCCAGTTGGGAACTCCGTTTTAGCCTTGCCCAAAAAAGTTTCAGTGAAATCAAGAGATGATCATTTATTTTCTTTGATGTGAGTCAAATGTGCATTCTGAATTCGTCTCATGGGGTAAGACTGTGAATCAAACTTTCCATTTCGAGATTTTAAGGAGATTTCGTAACAGGCGTAAAGATTTTAAGGAGATTTCGTAGCGAAAAAAGGCCCAATTTGTGGCAGACAAGAGAAGAGGTTTTTCCACTGTGACAACGCATCTACTCATGCAGCAATTTCAGTGCGCCAGTTTTTAACATGACACCCTTGACCCATACCCTTATTCATTTGACTTTGTTCCCTGCAATTTCTTTTAGTTTTCACGAATGAACAGGAACATAATAACGGCATTATTGTAATTATGAATACATGTGCTTCAAATGATATGTTATAAAGTTTTTCGAAAACTGAAAACTTTTCTGTGAAAACAAGTTCAAATTTCCGCATTTTCAGAGACGCTTAAACGTCATTTTCTCAAGAACAGCTCCAATTTGTTTATTCAAACTTTTTTAACGGGTAGTAAGTAATATTTAGGTTCTGCTCTTAGGAAAACAAAGTATTCAGAAAATGTCAAGAAAAGGGTACTTTTGGGAGAGATAGATGACAGCTGGCAAAAGTATGTAGCTAACCAGGATCGCAAGCCCAGACAAAAGAAAAAAGAAAACTAAAACGAGAAAGTCTGTGAAGTCTGTAGCATCACTAGTTACTTCCTCGTATACGTATGTATATACTTTAAAAAGAATTCAGGTTTTTGGTTAGTGCTAATTAACATAACTTTCATAAATATGTTATGTTAATGTTAATGCTGCGGAAAATCGAATTCGATATTTCAACGGATATTCAGGTTTTTGGGGTTCCCTAATTAAGGAAAAAGTTTTTTTAACCGTCTTTCCTCCCGTTTGGGAACACCGCTAGACTAAACAATACGTAGGAATGTTTCATAATAGTCTATCTGACTGCAGTCGAAGCTTTGAGATTTTGAAAAACTTTCTCGAATATTTGAGGGTACTTTATATGAAGTCCCAGGGGCATTTTAAAAATTCTCTCAAAAATCGCTCCAATTATTTTCTTTAATTTTTTGAAAGAATATAGTAAATTACACTTTTAAAAGTGGCATAGGTCCGATTTTCACAGTTAACTCTGGATTTTTGAAAATTGCAAACGTTTGAATTTTTCTGCGTCTTCCTACTTTTACAATATTGAAAATTGAGATTTATCCTTCAAATAAAATTTGTTGTCCATAATTTTTTAATTTTCATTGAAAATTTTTTAAGCAATATTAAATTACAACATAAAGAAGAAAATTTTTTCTTTAAATTTAGTAGGTTTATTTGCTAAATGTGCTCTAGAATATGACATAAACGCCATAGTGATCCATTCTTTTGTTTTTTCAAATATTGCGAAAAAAAATTTTACTTGTCTTTTACGTCCTTAATATTTAATTAGATGCAATTTGTTCACACTATTGAATTTATGAGTATATGTGCTTTAAATAATGCTAAATTAATTTTCTCGAAAACTTAACAGTTTTCTTAGAAAAGAAAGGCAATATTCCGAATTTTCACAAAATACCAAACGCCATTTTCTCAAAAACGGCTCCAAATATTTTCTTCAAATTTTTCCAACGGATAGTGGTAATTACTCCGTTTAATACGACAGGTAAATAATTTGGGGTATTCTTAATTTTTTTATTATACAAAAGTAATTTTTTGAAAATTTTCACACGCCATTAGTATGTAGTACATTTCCAGCGATTTGTAAACAGAACTGCATTTTTGAGTTAATGTGCTTTAAATTATTACAAGGTTTTCGAAAACAAAAAAATATTTGAAAAGTGCTTCAAATTACGGATTAATAATAATGCCTAAACGCCATTTTCTTAAAATAGCGCTAAATGTTTCACAGAAATACAGGGCGAGGTTTTACTCTTCTATAAGATTCTCAATGTAATATTACTTTCTCGTATACATACGTATACACGGGAGTAATATATGTACTATCAAGAAAGTTATGTAATGCTGTGGAAAATCGATTTTGATATTTCAACAAAATACTCGTTTTGGGGTTTCCCCTGATACCGAAAAAGTCCGTCCGTCCGTCCGTCCGTCCGTCCGTCTGTCCGTCCTTTTGTTGTATGTAAACATACGTAGTGCCTAAACCACACGTACGATCTTTTCTAAATCGAAGACACCCCTGTCTATCTGACTCTACTTGAAGTTTTGAAATTTTGAAAATCATTCGTTAAAATTTCGGGGTACAAAGCCCCTCGGACATTTTCAAAATTTTCTCAAAAACGGCTCCAAACTTTTTCTTTAAATTTCTTGTAAGAATAGAGTAAAATACACTTACAAAAGTAATATACGTTCGATTTTCACGGTTAAATCTGAATGTTTGAAAATTACCAGAGTTCGAATTTTTTCCCCCGTTTTCCTAAAACTAAAAATTGAAGACTGATTTTTCCTTCAAATGAAATTTGTTTTCCTTAAAGACTTTTTACATTAAGGTCATGTAGAATTTTTAAAAATTTAAGCAGTTTTCACGCAATAGTGCGTGCAAAATTTGCAATCTTGAAAAATAACAAAACGAAGATTTTCTCAGAAACGGCACCACATTTTTTCTTTAAATTTTTGGTAGGGTCAGTGACAAACAAATCCTATACGATGACATAAAATCCATGTTCCTACCGGTAGCGGTAGCTCAGTGCACCAACTGATGTCACTGCAGCGCATCTGATCGGGAGGTCCTAGGTTCGAGTCCAGCCATCCAGCGGGGGAAGATCACCGCCATCTCCCGAGAAGAAACATGCACTACACTAACGGGACTAATGACCAAAGCAGTTGACGCGCCCGGAAACACGAAAAAAGTAAATCAATCGATCAAATTCATATTCCTCTATCCTTTTGTTTTTTTCAAATGTGACAAAAATGTAATTTTTCAGACATGTCTCTCACATCTGTAATACTTACATTGGCAATTTCTTCACATAATTGTATTTATGTGTACATGTGCTAAAAATAATGACATATATATATACACACACTCGAAAACAATAGTTTTCTGTGTAAATGAGCTCAAAATTCCGCTTTTTCAGAACAGCTCAAATGCCATTTTTTCTCGAAAATGGCTATTAGTTTTCTCCTCAATTTTTTCCAACAGACAGTGCTATTTGCACTGTCTAACATGATGTGAAGTTTATTTTGGTGAACTCTTTTGTTTTTTCAAACTATCTTTCACATATATGCACATTTGATTGGAATACATTACTGCATTATTTTAGTGAAAATGCTTCAAATACTTGAGATGACGTTTTTCGAAAACTCAAAAGATTCCTGTAAAAAAGAACTTCGAATTTCGCATTTACAGTAATGCTAATCGCGATTTTCTTAAAACGGCTTCAAATTTTTCAATGAAAATTTCTATTTAGGACGCATTTTACTCTTCTTTAATATGTTTCAAGTTTTCGTTTCTACTAATTGAAAACCCAAAGGTTGAGAAAATGTGAAAAAATGTACTTTGGGTGACAGTAGATGGCAGGTGTCCAGAGAATGGAGCAAGACCTTAAAGCCAGGTTAGAGCAAGGAAATTAGAAATATTTGCTACGTGAAAGTCTGTGTCATTCTCTAGCATCTCTAGTTTTGGTTCTTCGAGTAGGAAAGGAAAAAAATAGAGAAAATTTTTAAAAAATGTAGTTTGATTTGTAGTTAATAATGGAATATTTTTATCACATATTCTTATATTATTATCATTTTTATAATCATTATTATTATTTAATTGCTGCTATTAATATGAAATACACGTAAAATCATTTACCATTGTTTTTCCATGTTTTCCTCTTCTTTCAAGGCTTGAACTCTCGACATTACTGATATGTGTTATTCCTGTTTTTGCTCGTATGCCGACGAACTAAATAAATAAATAAATTATCATTACTGGAGACTCTTAACCAGTTCTACATATAGATGTGCTTATATAATGCCGCGTCGCAAGGCCCCACGTTAGGTAACGTCTATGGTTCCCTCGCGGCTAGTCCGCCAAACTGTATCCGCCCAGGCTGGCGCGGAGTGCTGTAGGCATGAGTAGGTGTTCGATATGTTCGGACACTGTGAAGTGTTTCTCTAACACTGCAGGGCGGATCGTATATCTTCCGAGGCACACCAGATGCCGAGTTGCGAGTCGGCCTGGTTGGCTAGTCGCAGTCGCTGCCGCAGGGCGCGTGTAGGGAGAGAGGGGCTGCAGTTGGTAGCTCTGACGAAACACCTCAGATTTGATTTGATTTTTTCTTGTTTCCGGGCACTTCAACTGCTTTGGCCATTAGTCCCGTTAGTATAGTGCATGTTTTCCTCGCGATATGCGTGGTGATCTTTCCCCGCTGGATGGCGAGATTCGGCGCCGACCTACCGTCGAAAAGTGGGGTTTCCCCCTAACCAGGACTCTCCCACCAGCGGGGCACCCCAGCCGGGACAAGCTCTAAGCTCCGGCATTCACCTGGGGTTGATCGGAGAAACCACGGAAAACTACCGATCAGAGCAGCCGGTCACTAGAATTCTCCTCCAGACAGCGACTGAATCCGACCTAGCTGAAAAGCTAGTGTCGAAAATCCTGCCGCCATCAAGACTCGAACCTAGGACCTCACGGTCAGAGGCGCTGAAGTGACATCAGTTGATGCTCTGAGCTACCGCTCCCGGTACGAAACACCTTAGAGTTAGGTTCTGTAAATATGTAATGTAAATAAATGTAAATTCATATATCATGTAAATAAATTGTATATACCCACTCGTGTCTATCCCTTTGTGGCGTAGATCCCTACCCACGACGTTACACTGCAAAGAACAACGTCCATTGAAAAGTATCTTCTAATTTCACCAGGCAACATACGCATGATCTTTGAATTAACAGGATCCACTCACACATTTCTTGGAGCGAACATTGCTCGTCCACATAGCCAATTTGAAGTCTGAAAGTGTATTTCAACACTAGTAAAAACAATTTTAATCACACTACCTACATTTTTAATAATTGAATAAAAATCATGAACAAATGATATTCTATCTTCATCAGCTTTTTCTTTTCTAATATTTGTAAATGAAAAGAAATTTTACTCATGCTAAATCAATATTAATTGATCCCCTTTTTTGCTGTAATTGCAAAATTTCTTATACAGTATTTACGTACTTCGGAACAAATAATGCTACTATCAAAACATTAAAATACCTCAATTTAGAACGACGCGATAGGAAGTGGCTTTTTTACGCTTTGTGTACTTATGATAAATAATAGTTCACTCTTCTATCAAACGATTATAATATGAAAATAACACACTTTCTTAGGTGATATGATCTAAATAAATACCTGTTCTTATATTTTTTTATCCGAGAATACAAAACAAAAATAAAGAGAATTTTCAAATATTTACGTTCTTTATTAACTGATTATTACTAACAATTAACTTAACTGACTTACATTGTTATAAATAAATTTAAAAAGTGCCACAAACAGATAACTAGTAATATGTAGCGTTCCCGACATTGTAAACTATTTTAAAAATACTTTCATGTATTAAAAATTTCTTTCATACTTCATTTCTTTCATACCTATTTTTGTTCAAATTTGTTCTTTCAGTATCTGGCACTGGACTTATCCGGTGCTTTATTGATAAAATTTTAGGTGCCAGCATGCACCCTAAATTAATTGTTAATTTAATTGAAATAGTTACATAATTATAATATAATTTAATAATTATTCCCGAGGTATCGAAACACCGTTCCGTTGCGTTTCGCTAGAAATCAAGCCCTAGACTTACCAATGAATCGTAGTACCTTATAATGTTAAACTCCCGTTGAAAAGTTCCCAGCACCCAATTGTCTTTATGTTACCTCCATACGGGATTAAACTGGTAATATTGCAATTTCAAAATTAAATCGCCGTATATAATTCATCAGGCCCATGATTATGTCTAATTTGATCTAGTTGATCTAATTCAGCTGATTATGATCTATTTCAATCGCCCTTGATGATGCGAATAGTTAGATTTTAGTACAACAACATTTTTACTCATTTTTGCTGATATGCGCAAACATACACAGAGTTCATTGGCATTATCACACAAACGCTCAATGCAAAAATACAGATCATTCCCAATAAGTTTCGAAAATTCTGTTATTACATCTTTTACAACAACCACATCTGATTTTTCCGTAATTTGCTTCACACTTCCAAATTTTTCTCCTCTAACTTTTGAAAAGATAAAACCAGGAGAGGTGGCTTAGTGCATCCACTGATGTCACTGCAGTGCTTCTGACCGGGAGATCCTAGGTTAGAGTCCCGACGGCGGCTGGATTTTCGACACTAGCTTGTGAGATAGGTCGAATTGAGTCGCTGTCTGAAGGAGAACTCTTGCGGCTGGCTGCTCTGATCGGTAGTTTCCCGTAGTTTCTCCAATCAACACCAGGCGCATGCCGAAGTAGTACCCTAACAAACGGGTGCGACCGCGCGCGATCTTTCGTTCCTCTTCCTTGTCCTGTCCTATCCTCTTCCCTTGCAAACACACACACACACACACACACACACACACACACACACACCACACCACACACACTTACACTAACATGTACTACACTCACATATTCGTCGGGAGACCGGCCGGGAGCTTAGAGCTTGTGCCGGCTGGGGCGGTGCCCCGCTGGTGTGAGATACATGGTTGGAGAAAACTCTCCCAGCCGACGGTAGGTCGGCGCCGGATCTCGCCATCCAGCGGGAAAGATCACTGCCACCTCCCGATAAAAACATGCACTACACTTACGGTACTTGTGATCTCCTAGTGACCTAGTTGACGCGCCCGGAGTCATTCACAAACAATGATTTATCAATTGAAGAGATTAAAGCTCCACACACTCAGTCTAATTTGTTTTCACGTCTACTTCTGCAACTGCTCTATTGATCGTTCTGTATGCGAATCTATATAAATATTAACAGGCGGCTTTTTTGTGTGTTTATGTGACTAAGGTATTAGTCAAATTTAATATGAGTACGCTGTGGGTCCATTTGTTTTAAAATCAGCATTCCCGTACTTAAGAAAGTAAATGTCAGAAGTCGAACGTAAGAATGTTTCATTCTCTAGAATTACTCACAATTTTGTTTTTTCCGTATTCACTTGAAATTCTTCAAATTTAAATAGTTCCAATACAATACTTTTCGTGGTTTTCGCAAATTTATTTTTAAAAATACGATAAGACAAAATTAAAATGAAATCTGCTGTTCATTTTGTAATTCAATTGTTCACTTAGGGCCGGTTTCACCCCCTTCGATTATGTGTTTAACTTCGTTTATCTTGAAGTTTAATCGCATTTAAAGTTCTGGCACGGTTTCACTACGTGATTTAAACGAGATAACTGGAATTTAAACTCACGCGGAGTTAAATACCCGAGTTCAGCCATTTAAGCGCAGATAATCGGGATTATCAGCTATCCATCCTCGTTTCGACACATTATGGTCTCGTTCATTATAATAAAATGTTTAAAGACTGTCAAATGCAAAATGCTGAATGACAACGATCTTAAGCAAAACCTGATATTTGGAACATTCGTGGCCTAGATTTGATCGCTAGCCCTGGTCATTTTGATGAATGAAGGCCCATGGTGTTTGAGGTTATTTAAACGCAGTATAGTAGTGCGGTAGCAGCAGGTTCATGCTTCTTTATCGATAGAATATAGTGTTAATTATTTGTTTGTCCAAATTTCTGCAAATGTATTTCTATCATTTTATATATATATAGTGTATAGTATATCATCATATTGTACATAAAATCAAAAAAGCAATGTTTTAAAAGCAAGTCAATTTTATTTACACATATCGTTATAACATTTACACTAAAATGATAATCAGAGTTTAAAAAACTATTATAAACGGGTGATACGTACAACAACTAACAATAGAACTAAATACAGATGCTGATTGATAACCATAAGTAATTTATGGCTCTTCTATGATGGTACCTCACAACACCCAAACCATGTCTACAATTAGCAGTGTTAAAAGAAAAGAAAAAAAATTTAAAAAAAACCGGAGAGTTTTAAAACATAACTATTATTACTGTGATCATCTAGACATACTTCAGAACAGTAGTTATAAATATAGTTAGATGAATTGTGGTCTAAAAAATGAGGACCTCCCATTTTGGTGAAACAATAGACAGAAATAGATGTTCAGAAATTCTTAGGTTTTTGCGTTGTGATTTACAAAGTACAAGATTATAACGTTTGAAACCCATGATATAGTCTAACATCTAGTACCGCGAGTATATTTATCGAAAACTGTCAATTAAATGTCCGTCTGTGCCCCAATCTTGCTATAGATGAATAACATTTCCCCAGCAAAATAAGATGTTCTCATCAGCAATGTATGCCGAACAAGCCCGATAAATTCGGAATTAAATTCTGGCAATTAAATTTATGTTTACACTAAATAGCTTTGTAACAGATTTCCAGGAATTCCTTTCTGTGGATTTTTATTGAATTATAACTATACTGAATTATACAACCTCTCTACCTACCCCCTTAAAATACAAAGTTATTCTGGTATAAAATACATAATTTTATGTAGAAGATGAATTATATGCAGCGGTCAAAATGACTCGCTTCATCAGTTCTATGTATATGCATGGATCCGGCAATTCTAGTGTTACTGGTAACCAGTTCATTAAAGACAATACGAAAGGTGTTTGTTTACCACTGAAAACGGTTGTGCTTGTAATTTCAAGAGCTCACACTCGATGAGACACATATCAGCAAGAAATTTGAAATGAAATTATGCGATTTTCAGAGTAAATTGTCGCATACTTCACGGAATCCGGTTACTTATTATATAGCTTTACTTCAACCTGCTAAAATGATACAAACTCACTGCTACCAACCAAACCTTGTTTGCATCCTGTTTTTTCATTAATTCAACGTTAATTCTAATCGACGTTATAATTCCCTTTTATGATAACACTCAACACTAGCTTTAAATTAAAAATACGTATTTTCCTATCTTGGTGCATGGTTTCCGGATCACATTGCGTGTCTCACACATGAAGTACAAGTTTCGTGATGTAATACACAAAGAAATTAATGTGTGCTTGAAATGAATGTCTAAAGAACGTCTGCAGCATGCAGAAGATTTTTAACAGCCCTTAAATGTACGAATGAAAAACTAAATGTGCAACATTGCTATATATACATCGAGTGTGCGGGAAGTGCCGCAGCACAGGAAAATCATAGTATGTGTATGATGTGTGCAGGGTAGAGAAAGGTCACGTTGTATACTTTATGCGTTTCAAACTACGTGTTAAGGAGATGTGGTTGTACAATGTTAACCGCGTGCTGTTTAAGTGAACTGGAGTAGTGTAGCAAGTGAAAACAGGCAGTGCAGAGCTGTTGTACAGTTCGCCACAACACGGATTTTTTGCAGAGTATGTACTATTGTGATAAAAAGTTTGAAAATGGTCTGGCGAAAGAGTAAGGTCAATGGCCTGAGCCTTGCTATCAATAGACATTTATTTTATTTTAATTTAATTTCAATTTATATTATTTTAAATTTTATTTCATTTCATTTTATTTTTTTTTCGGCACCACCGGAAGGATCGGTCATGAAAGTAGTTTTTAAAACGATTATCTGGTGCATATTTCTGTACGTTAAAAGTATCTTAATAGGGAGGCTTGCAATGACCATTCTTCTAGAGATTCATATCCCCAATGAGAAAATGGCAGTTATCTACAGAAAACGGCTCTCTTGTGTCACTACGATAAAATTTCTTTACGTTTAAATTTATTAAAAACACCGAATATGGATTTCTCCCTCCCACAATGCTACAAGATTTGCCATCGTCTTGCACAAGATTAGAACCCTCACTCCAATGAAGCACTTCTGCCTCTGTGCTCTTCAGGTCATTACAACCCACTAGTATATCAATGTTGGTTGTAATGAAAGGCAGCGAGCGGGCAGCTGATATTAAATCCTGCACGTTGCCTGCAACGTAGACTTTTTATTAGTTACTTAAGATCGCATCAACTTCTAAGTCATTAGCGACTACTAATAAAGTTAACGGTATGGTAACTATGAAGATGAAAAGAAAAAGGTGATTATAAGAGGTGAGAGGACGAACACAAATACAACCATCCCCGAGGCGGGACTCGAACCCACGACCCTACTGCCTTAGCGATCTCGGCCACCGCGCCCACAGCGCAGCCTTGCTCCGCAGGCGCTCTGCGGCGAGGGCGGCGGCGGCGGCGGCCAGCCCCAGCGCCCACAGGCGGAAGGCGGCGCCCAGGTGGCGCAGCGCCAGCGCCGCCTCGCGGCCCTCGCGCACCGCCGGCGCCAGGTCGTAGTGCGCCGCCGACGCCGACGCCGTGCGCCGCCACGCGTGCGCCAGCAGCCCTGCGCCCAGCCGCGCCGCGACGGCACCGTGCGGGGGATTTCGCCCGGAAGAAGGCTGCAGAATGGCCGTCAGTCCTGCGCACGACACGCACATCCACTGCGCATCAGGTCACGTGTGCATTAGCTTTGTAGAAACTCGTGCGCGGGACATTTCGCCCTGAAGAAGGCCGCAGAATGGCCGGCAGCCCTGCGCACGACACGCACATCCACTGCGCATCAGGTCACGTGTGCATTCGCTTTGTAGGAACTCGTGCGGGGGATATTTCGCCCTGAAGAAGGCCGCAGAATGGCCGGCAGCCCTGCGCACGACACGCACACCCACTGCGCATCAGGTCACGTGTGCATTAGCTTTGTAGAAACTCGTGCGCGGGACATTTCGCCCTGAAGAAGGCCGCAGAATGGCGGTCAAAACGCTAGCACCTGCGCCTAAGACGAGGCGTCGCCCATACAACCAAATAGTTACACACTCGTGGAAGTGTACGCTCTCACCGGCTGCGGTAGCCCTAGGTACCAGTTGCTTTTGTAGTGGAATATGCAATACACTGGGTATACCTAATAGGTAACAACGATTTATTGATCATACAGGAACAATTTTCAACAATTCACACTCGTAGTGTATACTTCTCCAATAGTTGTCATATTGCCAGGAGAAAATGCCAAATCTTCAAGAAAGATACCGCAAACCAGAAGATGGTCCAAATCGTGCCACCAGTGACTGGATTTTCGACAGTAGCTACGTACAAATCAGCAGCTGCTGTGATCGCTGCCTTTCTCTGATCAATAGCAGGCAAATGCTGGATCAGTACCCTAACAATTGGGCCGAGAAATGTGTGCGATCATTCCTTCCTCTTCCTTGCGTATCCTCATCCCCCACTTATACACACTAACACTATACTATCATTAGATACATTATGTTATTACGCACGCCGGGAGACCAGAGCTTGCCCCGGCTGGGGCGGTGCATCGCTGATGGAAAATATCTTGTTTGGGGATAAACCTGCAAGTCGATGAGTAAGTCGGTTCCGGGTCTCCAAATTCAGTGGGTTAGATCACCACCACCTCACGCGATGAAAAATGCACTACACTTATGAAAATGATGACCTTAGCCATTTACGCGCCCGGAAGTCTTAATAAATCAATCAACCAAGCACATGGTAGCGGTGACAATAATTCCAAAAGCGCCGTTCAGTGGCGTAATTGATCTGTCGTAACAGGGTAACTTCACGGGGGCGTGCGGGACTGCCGACTGGCAGCTGCGGGGCCTGCTGGCGCTCTGCTGCCCTGGAGACTGCTCGCACGCGTCGCACCGCTCATCCCAAGGTTTCCCTCCAGCAGGCTAGGCCTCCACACACTTCGTTGGAATGATTGAAGGCGTTGTCATTGTCAACAATAGTATTTATTTCACAAATAGCAGCTTTCGATGGCTTAGCCATCATCATCAGTTATGTAAATGATCTTGGCTGTCCAGGTGACGCCGCGTCGAAGGCTGTGTTGCCGACGTTTCGACCATCTTATCGTGGTCTTCCTCAGGGTTGTTGTGCCAACAGCTGTTGACCAGAATCATTTACATGACTCTGGCCGCGGAAGCCTACGACTTCATCATCATCAGTTTTCTGCTGTCTGGGAGCCACAAAAACAGGACTGCCTTTGTCAGTCAAAAAAGTCAGTCCTGTTTTTGTGGCTCCTAGACAGCGAAAACTGATGATGATGTCTAAACCATCGAAAGCTGCTATTTGTGAAATAAATACTATTGTTGACAATGACAACGCCTTCAATCATTCCAATTATGTAAATGTCAACTACACCTCACCACTGAATCACTTCCACACACTTCGTCGAAGCCAACTTGTCTGGAGTGCGGTTGACTGCTCTGATCGACAGATTCCGCTAAACTGGGACTAATATAGCGGTGATGACACCAACAGCTTATTGGACTGTTATACCCACGTTCGCGGGTTCAAACCCGATCGTGGATTTTTAAGGGCGAAAAGATCCTTCGTACGCCTTTCTTCGGAGGAGAAGTAAAGCCGGCTGTCCCATGTTAGTAAATTTACTGCATCTAAAAGATCCTCGAGCCTAAATGAAGCCTCTGAGCTAAATTCAAATAGCTCGTTTCGTCGCCCACGTAATACCTTTTTTCTCCCCTAGTTGGTGAAATGAGCGTAGCAAAATTTGCGTGCTCGGACGTAAGAGCAGGCCTCATAGCCGGAATCTCGCCACGTAAAATAAGGCCCATTCAATTCAATAGCAGACGAATATAGAGCAGTAACCTAAAAACGAGTCATGGACCGCGCGCGCCTTTATTAGGACTCCAGCACCTCAGCTTGGGTAACTTTAATAATAATAATAAAATAATATTGTTGACAATGACAACGCCTTCAATCATTCCAATTATGTAGATGTCAACTACACCTCACCACTGAATCAATATCAATTGGGTAACTTTATCTGGAATGATGAAATAAATGCATTTGGAAACAATTGTGATGATAGAGTCGAAATTTTACGCAGTAATAAATTGTAAAATGTAAACGGAAACCTTTCACAATCCACCTGACCCCAAATCCTCAAAATAATTGGAAATGAATCCAATGTTCAAATATCAAAACTCTTCCCAAAATGCTACAAGTCGGACTAATTAGAAGACAATGGTGGTTATGAGCTCTAGAACTCAGCGTTTTGGACCGTAACTGTTATTTGAGGTTTTAATGGGTGTGTAATAGCGATGGTGGCATGATTTGAAAAATGGTAAGGCAATATGAAGGCCGGCAAATTGGGCGTTCCCTGAGAAAACCTGCCGCATATCATTAAGTGCTTAACGGATTGTCAGGAACCCTAGCAGTTCTTGGTGGAAGGTAAGCTTCTAACAACTACATCAGTTCGTTGCGCCAATAATCCTTGAAGCATCCCCTTCTCCATTGCGAAGAGGTAAGAGCCAGTCGTCAAGTGAATATCTAGAAGAGATTACTAGAAACCACAGATCCTCACTCTTCAAACGTTTCAGCTCCCCGCGGAAAAATGTTATATTTAGCCCAACCTGAAATGCTTATAATAATTTACTCCGGTCGACAGTGATTTTGTTAAATTAGTTAAATTTTGTTAAATGAGTGGCTGTTTCATGTGTGGTTTTCTACGCTGAAACCGAATACAATCACAAACGTCAACTGAGCTCGGTTGTTGTGTAATTGCACTAAAACGATTTCGCAGATAGCCACGTTTTTTATGCTGAAATGCTAGTTGCTTGCAGTTTTATTACAAGACGATGATCGCCCAACACTGTATAATATAATTCCACTAAAGCCATGAAATAGACGCCTGAATGGGTCGGACGGACAGGACGGGACGGACGGGCGGGCGGGAGGGGCGGGAGGGCGGGGGGGGGCGGGAGGGCGGGGAGGGGCGGGAGGGGCGGGAGGGGGGAGGGGTGGGGGGGGGCGGGAGGGGCGGGAGGGCGGGAGGGGAGGGGAGGGCGGGGGCGGGGAGGGGCGGGGAGGGGCGGGAGGGGCGGGAGGGGGGGAGGGGCGGGAGGGGCGGGATGGACTGGGTGCTGGCAGCACGGGTGGGCGCGTACCCGCTTGCGTGGCGCGGCTGAGCAGGATGCTGAGGCGCGGCAGCAGAGGGTTGCCGCGGAGCGCAAACAGCCCGACGGGCGCGCCGCCTATCACGCACTCCCGCACGCGGTGCAGCTGCGGATACCCGCCCGCGCTCACGAACTTCCGGAACTTATAGAAGAAGTGCGAGTGGTCCAAATGCAGCAAGATGCCCTCCGTTCCGCGCGTCCCGTGCAGGATCTCGTCGAAGGTGGTGTACCACAAGGCGGTGGCATCTGTCATCTCGAACCTACGCACCATAATAAATATGTGGAACGAACATCCATTAAAATTAAATATTAAATTCGTAATTTTTAATGCATGCATGTCTCACCTGTAAGAGTGGTGGACCGTATATATTGAACAGCAAAGAATTATATGTATAAAATAATTTAACATCGAATTGTTTTCATCTTACAATAAAGACATTCTGCGCCACTCTATTTTTACTAATCCTCAGATATGTTTAACAGGGTTATAAAATATCACCTCTCAAGCAAGAATGTTAGAGAAAATATGCTGAAATACAATGAAAATGTAGAGAAACTAGTGACAAAGACTTTTTTGATCGATCGTGTCTGTGCTAATGAATTCCTAAATGAAAAGGATAAGCAAATGGAAGGTCAAGTACAGCAAGAAAGACACATATATTCTTAAAGTAATTCAATTTAATATACATATCCTATATTATGAGTATCAGATGTAGGGACCTCTCTTACTTCACAGAAAAGACGCCATATCCACCACCAAACAGTGCTTCAAATCGCATTATCTTTCAATGTACTTTCATTATGTAAAATGAATGCATTTCTTTACCAATCTTTGCATAATATTCGGCAAAAATTCGTGTTTACGAGATTTTAAAGTACACCTGACGAAATTACGAATAATGAAATACAAACCAGTTCCGCGCAATACATCATGAAATGTTGTTTTATGACAAATAATCTCCCCCTTCAAACGTAATCACGAACAAATGAATCAGAAGTTACATGCTTGGGATTAGTTGCTTGACCGCCGTTCCCATTCATAAAATGTATTAGTTCCATAATAAAACGTATATTTCAAGTCTCTCCTACCCCAGAAGGGCACTTAGCGTCTCTGACCGAAAGAACCTAGGTTGGAGTCCCGACGGCGGCGGTATTTTCGACACTAGCTTTCCAACGAGGTTCGAATTCGGTCGCTGTCTGGAGGAGAATTCTAGCGGCGGGTTGCTTTGATTGGTGGTTTTCCGTGGTTCCTCCGATCAACACCAGGTGAATGCCGGAGTAGTACCTCAACAAACGGTCCACGAACCGCACGCGCTCTGTTCTTCCTCTTCCTTGTCCTATCCTCTCCCTTACACACACTTACACTAACATGCACTACACTACCGCATATTCCGGGAGACCGGTCGGGAGCTTAGAGCTTGTCCCGGCTGGGGCGGTGCCCCGCTGGTGGGAGAGTCCTGGTTAGGGGGAAGCCCCGCTAGCCAACGGTAGGTCGGCGCGGATCTCGCCAACCAGCGGGGAAGGATCACCGCCATCTCCCGAAAGAGAAAGCATGCACTACACTACCGGGAGCGCTGCCCTAAGCAAGGAAGCAAGCAGAAGGTAGGGTCACCGCCATCTCCCGAGAGAAACCATGCACTACACTACCGGGAGCGCTCCCTAAGCAAGGAAGCAAGCAGAAGGGAGGGTCACCTGTCGAGCAGGCGGGCGACGACGTCGCTGCGCTCCAGCTGCGCGTAGCGCTGCCGCTCGCCGCCGTACGTGTGGATGCGGCTGACGCGCGCCTCCACCTCCAGCAGCGAGTCCACCTCCGGCTCGTAGCGCGGCAGCGTCAGGTAGCTGCCACACCACACAGCATCTCGCAATGATTCGCGTCATCACTACTCTCGTAACGGCACGTTATTGTCACTCGGAAGAGGCAGGCATCTTTCCCCGCTTCATGATGAGATCGGCTAGCGGGAAGGTCTTTCCTAAGCCTTCCCGCTAGCCGATCTCATCATCAAATGGGGAAAGATCACTGCTAAGGAAAGAACCTTACGGCTCAGGAAAGTAAATGTTTTATTAGTAATATTTTAAGAGTAAATTTTGAATTTGCACTCTTTGGATATTTTGCTAAACCTTTGAAACCACAAAATCAATCATCTCGAAGGAACTATTTTATTTCGGATGTAGCAAAACTCTGATATAGTGAACCAAATATGTTGGGCCGCCATAACCCTGTATTACTGCAATTGTATTACCGTTGGCTAACAGGTGAGCTTATGATCAAGTTTTCAAGTTCTGAATTATTTTTAAATTTGCTGAGAATTATAATAATTATGTACACTCGTGAAAACATTAGATTTCGCGTCGAAAATGCCTTGATCCGAGAGGTCAATGGCGATGGACATCCTGCTTGCCAACAGCGCTATCTAACGATCTAAGCTCGCTCGTGGCACATAGCAAAGTCGCTAGCCTTTCACCACTGAGGTCCGAGTTCGATTCCCCTCGAATTTGTTCCAACAAAATGAGTTTTGCTGCTTCACAAAGGCTAGTCCAACCCCTGTGAAGTGTCCTAAACCCTACCCCTATCCTTATTCCTTCCCAATTTGACCGCTGGGTAGTGACGCAGGAGCGCGTAGCAGGAGGTGCGTACGCGGAGATGCTACCTGGCGGTCCTCTTGACAACTGCCTGCGATGTGACGTGACGTGACGTGACATGACACATTAGTAATGGAGGATGACTCCCCAATCGCGCGCATTAACGGAGGCTAACTCCCAAGCGCAAAGCGCTGAACGCTCCTTCAGGGGCTTCCAGACGCGTTCTGTCAAGTTGTAGACGCAACAAATTAAAAAAAATAAAAATAATGATGTTTTTTTCAAACCTCCGTTCTCTAGACCGAACTATGAAGATTAAATTTATTTGATTAGAGAGCGTGTATGATTTTAACGGACTCTGACAACTAAATAGTAGTAGTAGAGGTAAAAGAATTCCATGAAACAGAATTAATATTTGTGTACGTTATGTTGCTTTCAAGTTCCGTTATTATAAAATGTGTGGTTATAAGAATAGTGATAGAGAACTAACGGACAACTCAGTAACAAAGTGTTGTTTCGCTACCGTAGGAGTGGCCAGCTCGATTCCGAAATTAATTTTATCCATTTACATTGTAAAAAAATCACTAAATTACATCATCTCACATTTGTCTTGTCAATTTAATGCATAAATAGCCCAAAATCGCTTTCGCGAAGAAGGCAAATATTTGAAGTGCCTTCTGATATCTGTCGAGCTTGTGGTGTAGGACAAGAACGATCCAGCACATAAACTAAGGGTTGCAGTATGCTGGCCCCAAGGATTATCAACAGAGGCACAAACTTGCAGGGAAATGTGGAATTGCTGAACAATTTGATACATTCTACTACAAGTACCTTCATCAAGAACATCATCTATAAGTTATACTGAGACCTAAGCGTATTGGCCGACAGAACAGTCCATCATAACAGGGTGGATGTGTTACTTGGGAGATACACCTAAAAGAAAAGTATGGGTGATAGACATAGCAGTTGTAGATACCAGCAACCTCGACACAACACACAAAAAAAATTCACAAGTTTTTAAAGTGCAGTGGCATGTTTTGAACGTGCAGATTTTACCGATCTTCCTGTCAGCAATTGGTGCAATACCTACCGTCCCGAAGTACTCTGAATAAACTGGGGATAGAGACGAATCAGCAATATACAGAAAGCTGTGATCCTAAGCAATTGTTCTTTTGTCAGAAGATTTATGGATTCCTAAATAAATTTATGTGATAAATAACTATTGATTGTTTAATTCATAAATTAATTTAAGTGTTTAAATTTATATTTGTAGGATTGCTTACTTAACTCTAACTCTTAACTATTACTCTAACTACTTAACTATAACTCTTACTTAACTATTAACTCTTAAAACAAAAATATATGTTTATTAAAAGTATTGTACTATGGAAATCATACTTTGATAGAAATATATGTGTGACTCGTCAAACATGTACCAGAAAGCTGTGAAATAATAATAATAATAATAATAATAATAATAATAATAATAATAATAATAATAATATAAATATAAAATATATTTGAAGAAATATAATTTGAAATGTCAGTGTATTATAACAATATAGAAAAATGCTTACATTTTGCTTGTGCCGTAGTGTTCGTTTCACGAAGTAGGCACGCGGGAATATTAAGACGATTCCTGCATGTTCACTCTTCAACAAAATCACAGTCCACACACGGCATTTGAAGAAACTTTGGAAGCATTACGTCATGAGTAGATGTGTCCTTAAAAACACTTGCCCTCTCACTGGTTAAATTCATTCGGCAGATTTTGCAAGCAAAAATGTTCAGAATGCGATACAAACATCGCCCGCGTACGCGATGCATGGGTAAATCGCGAGGAGAAGTAACTTTCATATACTGCGATATTATATTTACTTTCACAAAGGAAAATAATTTTTGTATTAATGAGCTCCAAAACTGACTAATTGCGCTCCTAAAATAAAAAGATGTGCACCATCAACGGGAAGAAAACATAAGAGAAGATATCTCGGGAAGGGAATCACCTAACTAGAAAGAATTCTGCAATTCAAGCAATTCAAGCCTGGCACCATCTGGATAGGTTCAATCGCCGTTTGCGGAGCAACAATATATTCAGAATGTTGAAACAAAACAAACCTCTAAATTTCCCCCTCCTATAGTTCAATTCCGATTAATTGAAGACACACCGCATACCTACATTATTTGTAAATGTCTAAATATATTAGGAGAATTTCAATCATTGATCGTATTTGGTACAATAATTTATCCGGGATATTATAACATAACAGTAATTGTTTGGCTCAATAGTAGAATGCTTTCTTCCGGAACCTTAGGCAGCGAGATAGAATCCAGTGAAAGAAACATTGCTTATCTGTGTTTTTTTAATTAACTGCACTCTCTGCTTTGCGTTAAAATTTTATTTTTATTTTAAAACACAATAGTATTGAAAAGACTTAATTATTTTTCTACGAAATATTTGTATTGTTCTACTTTCCTAAATTATGTATTTTTATTTTATTCTAGGAAATATAGAGTATACATGACTAGTAAGGAAACCAAAAACGCCGCCTCGTAGACAGTCTCTCTTCCACTAAAGCAGTAACTTGCCCTCGTGCGGCTCGGTAAGACATGTTGAAAAACTGAAAACGAGTAATGAACTTCCGATTGAATGGCTATGGGTGAAAATAATTTTTTTTCTTATCAAGTGGCAACGCTGCATCTTTATCTCATTTTCATCTGGACACGTACCTGCAAAGGACAGTTGAAATCTGAGGCTGAGACTTAGGAAGAGAGAAAATCGATACTATCTTTCAACAAAAGAGATGAGTTTATTCCACTCTTTTCTGAACAATATACTTGTAGCAAGCAGATACACATCACTAACATGGTCGTATAACAAAACTAGAAACAGCCATATTTTACATTAATTTTTGCTAGGAGTCGTTTTACCAAATCGAAATTACATAATCATCAAATATTTAATTTCTTCAAAATTCAAATATTCGCTTTGTTCGCGAACTCAAATTCTGTCTGCTTTATGCGTAACATTGCCAAGACAAATGTAGCACGTTGTAATTCAAACGGTTTTGTGGTAATGTGTAATGGATAATACTAGCTACCCGTTCTCTGAATAAAACTCGCCACTCCTCCAGTTCCGGAATGACACTTCGACACTGAGCCAGTCATTCGCTGTCATAGCTCTTCTTTTATAATAGCACATTTATATTACCGAAACTTGAAAGGTACATTACGTTTACAAAAATTAATATCGGTTTAGTTTGAGGGAATCACGGAAATCTTTTGCCTCTGTACTACTACTATTAGCTGTCAATGGAAGAGAAAATATTTTATATGGTCTCTAATCAAATAAATTTAATCTTCATAATTCGGGCCAGTAAACCTAGTTTTCAAAACCGTCGTTAGATATCGCTGTCGATAGTCAGGGATGTCCATCGCCATCAACCTCTCGGGCAAAGGTATTTTCGACGCGAAATCTAATGTTTCCACAGGTGTACACTGTAAATTCAAAATTAAGTAGTATATGACTTAGTGTAGGGATCACAGAATTTTGAAAATGTGCACACAATTCACTTTTCCCCATAGCACGTCATACGCAGTTTTTAACTGTTTTTTTACGTAAAAATAAATAAAAAATAAAAAATAATTCATTTAAAATCTGTTTATTATTATCTGAAGCAGAAAAATCATTTATAATGTATATCAATGTGTAGTGTATTATAACGCACGAGGGACGTTCAATAAGTTATCTACCTCGGTATCTTACGACATTTTTAAGAGAGCTGAGCGTGCACAGGCGTTCGGCCTTAAGCTCTTGATGTGAGAAGATGGCAAGTGCAGTGCCGTGCGAGTCAGCAGAGAAAATGAGGGACTTCGAACATTCGTGAGAAAAAGACTGTAGTTTCGTATGTACAACTTAATTATCCTCCATATAGTCCAGATCTGGCTCTTAGAAACTACATTGTTTCGAAAAATGAAAAAAACATACGTGGGTGACGATGAAGCAGTTAAGGAAGCTGTAATGTGGTCAGGACATTAAAAATATTTCCTTCTTTTCTGAGGGCATTTGATCTCTGGAGGCAAAATAGACCAAGTGTGTTGAAGTCAATGGGAACTGCATTGAAAAGCAATGAGGTGAATTTTAATACGAAATTCCATATTCATGCTCACGTTATTGAACGCCCTCCGTATACCATCTCAATGTATAGCGTTATGTATTTTTCAAAGCTTCAACTCTTGGTGTGATGTGTTTTCGTTGAATGAAATGCTCTCCCATTTTAACTTTTTAGGGCTTGTCAAAAATACTTTTGTAATAATATACTTTTTAATCCCCTCTCCTCTTTTTTAACATCATGAATACATTACTAACATACCCTTTGATTTCTCGAAATGAAATACTCCTCCACACGTCACTCGCTCAGATGTATAAAAGTGCTTTTAAAAAGTATAAATTTGAAATTTCTACAAGATTCCAAATGTAATCACTTTATATATTTTTGATTAGTTTTGACATTCCATTATATTTTGAAATACAGTCGACTCCGCTTATAGTGAACTCAGATATAGTGAACTCGGTTATAGTGAACTTAAGTCACTGGTCCCGTTTCACTTACATTATAAATTAGCAAAAAAGATTCAATTAAAGTGAACCTGAACCTCGGTTATAGTGAATGAGGAATTAAGTCCTGAAAATTAATTGAATCTCGTATGTTACTAGGCGATTGGAAGGGACATCGGAGAGTTGAGAAGGTATTTCAACAGCGCAAGAGGCATTTAAAGGTGCCAAGACTGCATTACGATACTCAGAGACAGAGGACAATGCAGAATCAAATATGGAGAGAGCACGAACACTGAAGAAGGATCTAATGAAAATGTACGAAGCAAACCATTTAAGATATTCGATTTTTTACGTACAAATAAAGATATTAAAGTTTTCAACTCATGCTATTAATATATTTTGGTATGTATTAATAAAACCAATTGGTGTGAAGAAATTCCATTTAATTTTGACATCATCTGATATAGTGAACCAAAAATGATAGCCCCAGAAGTTTACTATAATGGGATTCGACAGTAATTGGATTCTCCGATCAACACCAGGCGAATGCCGGTGCAATACCCTAACAAACCGGCCACGGATCATGCGCGATCTTTCCTTCCTCTTCCTCCTTCTATCCTGTCGCCTTTGACACACACACACACTTACACTAACATGCACTACACTACCACACATTCCGGGAGACCGATCGGGAGCTTAGAGCGTGTCCCAACTAGGTGGTGCCCGCTGGTGGAGAGTCCTGGTTAGGGGAAACCCCGCTAGCCAACGGTAGGTCAGCGCCGTATCTCGCCATCCAGCGGGGAATAACCACTATCTCACGAGAAAAAAACATGCATTACAGTAACGGGAGTAAGGACCTCAACAGTTGACGCGCGCGGAATCAGCAACCACCGCAAACCGGAGAAGACTGTAATTTGTGGGCGGGTAGTCACCTGGTGAAGGAGCCCTGGAAGGCGTTGATGACGACGAGCCCGTAGGCGGAGGCGGCGAGGCCGAGGGCGGAGAGGGCGGCGGCGCGGCGGTGGGTGGGGAAGGCGCCGGTGAGGAAGGCGCGGAAGACGTCGAAGGCGGCGGCGAACGCGCCCTGGCGCCCGCGCAGCGCTGCCTCGGCCGCCCAGCGCGCGGCCCACAGCGCCGCCAGCGCGCCCGCCCCCGCCGCCCACGCGCCGCGCGAGAACGCGCCCAGCAGGCTCTCCAGGAAGGCCACCGGCGGCGACGACCGCACGAACAGGCAGAAGCTGAGCACACACGCGGGTAAGACTCCTTTCTACTCCCATGGTCGTCTCTCCGCTCAACCATCCTTTATGCGGAAACGACAACACCGAGGGCTTCATCAGCGTGACTGTTATTCTCAGAAGCGCACTCGTTGTTAGCATGCAGCATGGAGCGTTGCTATCATCACCGCAATGTTGCGGTTTCCGAATAAAGGAGGGTAGAGCGGGAAGACGACCACTGCGGAGAGACTTTTTGAACGCTCTGTATAACGCTGTCATTTGTTGCCTGCAACCAGTTGCATAATGATACTCCTTTCGATACAGATTTCATTATGGTACAAGTTCATGACCAATCGCACAAAAGTTTACAAACCAAGTATTGACACTTCATTAATCATTGAGAATCGTGATTGCTTTGTTCGATTGTGTACATTAAAATTGTATTTAATATTATATATGTTAATTTCTTTTATTATCAGTACTTTTTACGTGGAATATTATTTAAAATAAATTGGACATTTTTTAACTTTGGTCATGAGGTCCGCGCGCCCGCGCACCAGGTGGGCGGCGAGCTCCGTGTAGGTGCCGTTGGGCAGGCGTCTTACCTGGTGACGTCGTGAGGGTAGAGGAACTCGATCTCCGGCCAGCCGGCCTTGAGCACCGTCTGCACGAACATGAGGTCTGCGCGCCCGCGCACCAGGTGGGCGGCGAGCGCCGTGTAGGAGCCGTTGGGCAGGCGTCTTACCTGGTGACGTCGTGCGGGTAAAGGAACTCGATCTCCGGCCAGCCGGCCTTGAGCACCGTCTGCACGAACATGAGGTCCGCGCGCCCGCGCACCAGGTGGGCGGCGAGCGCCGTGTAGGAGCCGTTGGGCAGGCGTCTTACCTGGTGACGTCGTGCGGGTAAAGGAACTCGATCTCCGGCCAGCCGGCCTTGAGCACCGTCTGCACGAACATGAGGTCCGCGCGCCCGCGCACCAGGTGGGCGGCGAGCGCCGTGTAGGTGCCGTTGGGCAGGCGTCTTACCTGGTGACGTCGTGCGGGTAAAGGAACTCGATCTCCGGCCAGCCGGCCTTGAGCACCGTCTGCACGAACATGAGGTCTGCGCGCCCGCGCACCAGGTGGCGGCGAGCGCCGTGTAGGTGCCGTTGGGCAGGCGTCTTACCTGGTGACGTCGTGCGGGTAAAGAAACTCGATC
This sequence comes from Teleogryllus oceanicus, assembly GCA_964035755.1. NCBI lineage: Eukaryota > Metazoa > Arthropoda > Insecta > Orthoptera > Gryllidae > Teleogryllus > Teleogryllus oceanicus. Next base: position 78,763,514 of record CAXIVR010000011.1, on the reverse strand, counting down.
TCTGGCCAGCCGGCCTTGAGGCACCGTCTGCACGAACATGAGGTCCGCCCGTCCGCGCACCATGTGGGCGGCGAGGGCCGTGTAGGTGCCGTTGGGCAGGCGTCTTACCTGGTGACGTCGTGCGGGTAAAGGAACTCGATCTCCGGCCAGCCGGCCTTGAGCACCGTCTGCACGAACATGGAGGTCCGCCCGTCCGCGCACCAGGTGGGCGGCGAGGGCCGTGTAGGTGCCGTTGTGCAGGCGTCTTACCTGGTGACGTCGTGCGGGTAAAGGAACTCGATCTCTGGCCAGCCGGCCTTGAGCACCGTCTGCACGAACATTAGGTCCGCGCGCCCGCGCACCAGGTGGGCGGCGAGCGCCGTGTAGAGCCGTTGGGCAGGCGTCTTACCTGGTGACGTCGTGCGGGTAAAGGAACTCGATCTCTGGCCAGCCGGCCTTGAGCACCGTCTGCACGAACATGAGGTCCGCGCGCCCGCGCACCAGCTGGCGGCGAGCGCCGTGTAGGAGCCGTTGGGCAGGCGTCTTACCTGGTGACGTCGTGAGGGTAAGGAACTCGATCTCCGGCCAGCCGGCCTGAGCACCGTCTGCACGAACATGAGGTCCGCCCGTCCGCGCACCAGGTGGGCGGCGAGGGCCGTGTAGGTGCCGTTGGGCAGGCGTCTTACCTGGTGACGTCGTGCGGGTAAAGAAACTCGATCTCTGGCCAGCCGGCCTTGAGCACTGTCTGCACGAACATTAGGTCGCGCGCCCGCGCACCAGGTGGCGGCGAGCGCCGTGTAGGAGCCGTTGGGCAGGCGTCTTACCTGGTGACGTCGTGCGGGTAAAGGAACTCGATCTCTGGCCAGCCGGCCTTGAGCACCGTCTGCACGAACATGAGGTCCGCGCGCCCGCGCACCAGCTGGCGGCGAGCGCCGTGTAGGAGCCGTTGGGCAGGCGTCATACCTGGTGACGTCGTGAGGGTAAAGGAACTCGATCTCCGGCCAGCCGGCCTTGAGCACCGTCTGCACGAACATGAGGTCCGCCCGTCCGCGCACCAGGTGGGCGGCGAGGGCCGTGAGGTGCCGTTGGGCAGGCGTCTTACCTGGTGACGTCGTGCGGGTAAAGGAACTCGATCTCCGGCCAGCCGGCCTTGAGCACCGTCTGCACGAACATGAGGTCCGCGCGCCCGCGCACCAGGTGGGCGGCGATGGCCGTGTAGGTGCCGTTGGGCAGGCGTCTTACCTGGTGACGTCGTGCGGGTAAAGGAACTCGATCTCCGGCCAGCCGGCCTGGAGCCCCGTCTGCACGAACATGAGGTCCGCGCGCCCGCGCACCAGGTGTGCGGCGAGCGCCGTGTAGGAGCCGTTGGGCAGGCGTCTTACCTGGTGACGTCGTGCGGGTAAAGGAACTCGATCTCCGGCCAGCCGGCCTTGAGCACCGTTTGCACGAACATGAGGTCCGCGCGCCCGCGCACCAGGTGGCGGCGAGCGCCGTGTAGGTGCCGTTGGCCAGGCGTCTTACCTAGTGACGTCGTGCGGGTAAAGGAACTCGATCTCTGGCCAGCCAGCCTTGAGCACCGTCTGCACGAACATGAGGTCCGCGCGCCCGCGCACCAGGTGGGCGGCGAGCGCCGTGTAGGAGCCGTTGGGCAGGCGTCTTACCTGGTGACGTCGTGCGGGTAAAGGAACTCGATCTCTGGCCAGCCGGCCTTGAGCACCGTCTGCACGAACATGAGGTCCGCGCGCCCGCGCACCAGGTGGGCGGCGAGCGCCGTGTAGGAGCCGTTGGGCAGGCGTCTTACCTGGTGACGTCGTGCGGGTAAAGGAACTCGATCTCTGGCCAGCCGGCCTTGAGCACCGTCTGCACGAACATGAGGTCTGCGCGCCCGCGCACCAGGTGGGCGGCGAGCGCCGTGTAGGTGCCGTTGGGCAGGCGCGATCCGGACGTCTCGCGCAGCAAGGAGAAGCAGAAAAGGCGCAGCCGTGCGGCGTCGGCCAGCACGCGCGCCGGGGTCCAGCTCCCATCCAGCCGCCCGCCCACGCAGCCTCCACGTCCGGCGCGAACGCCATGTACACCATCACCACCATCGGCTGCCACGTACGTCCGCGGCGGCGCCTCCACCCCCGGTCAGCTGCGGGGCGCGACCGTCGACGCTTCGTCAGTAGGGTCGCCACTGTAGTGACCTTCAAGCTTCTGATTGGACGACCGCGTCACAGTTTTCAAGTGTCAACGTCGTCCAAATGTTATGTAATGTGACTTCATTCTTTTAATCGAAGTATTGGGCAACGCTTCAACCCACAGCAATGAGAGGTCATGGCACTAAGAAAGGATCCCTAATTTTATAAGTGACTGGTAATATCAACGTCCAGCACATGATTAAATTAATATCAAATTTATGTATTTAAGTATTTATGTAATTACTTATGTATTAAATAAGTCGGTAAAGTCCCATCTGCCTGTATGTTAAGTGGGAATCTCGTTAGGTCCTGGTAACATGGGAAACAATTGTGTCAAATGTTAATTGATTGTTTATTGAACGTCTTTTAACCTGCTTTTTGTAATAAAAGAAACATAGGTAGGTTGATTTTTTAACTACGAACAGAGTTTAGATATATTCTGTTAAATACTTGAATACAATTTTATCTAGCAATTACACATTCCATTGAAAAATCTATTACTTGCTCTACCTTTAGCAATTACGTGATTACCTAACAACTATAGTTGCGTTTTAACACTTGCAGAAACCCTTTACATAAAATATATTACCCTTCACTTTACAAAAAACACAATAAAAATAACTGTACACAAGACGTTGCATGGAAACACAAAATACTGAAAAAAATCACATACCAATATACCCTTTACATACACCTTCAAAGAAATTTTCACTTGAATAGTGAATAAAATATATACAAGACGTTGTTTCACTATCACGTAGGTTATTACTTCATACAATTTAGCCAGCAAAGAAAGAAAATATCGTTATGCAATGAACGTACAATTAATAATAACTCTTTTACTAAATTATTAAAATAAATTTTAAATTATTTTAATATAATTACTCGACTATCTACGTCTGTAAGTGAGGTGAATTCTATCTCTGTATAATAATTCTCGCTTCTTTAAACAGTTTTTATAGAATATCTAGAGATGTTTTCTAAGTCACAACGCGTCGTCTCGAAGAAATATTTCCACAGCCTGGAGCGGCGACGGCGACCCAGATCCTTTCAAGGTCGTGGCAACCCCTTTGCTTCGGCGAACACGTGCTCTGGTGAATCGCTACCACAGTCCTTCGAATTTTATACAATATGACTGCAATATCTCCGCGTAATGAATTTCTTATGTGGTAAGCCAAGACGAAAGACAAAAAAGGAATTTTTTCAAGCTTCTTATCGTCGAAATACGGCGAGTTTTCCTCTCCACCCAGCACGAACAATTCCGGTATATCCAGATCGGTGGTCGGCAGCACAAGAGAAAGCTTTTCGTAGCGGTGCTTTGCGCTAGTGCTGATATTTTCAAGGGTGATTTTTGATTGGTTGTCGTAGAGACTATACTGAGCATCATAAGGAAAGTAATATTATTTTAACAATGATATTTAATGTATTCTTTACCATTTGTAGTGTATAATTTTAAACAACCTGTAACAAGTATTGTACCACAGCTTCTGGGGCCATAACCCCCTTCTGGATTAGCTTTTTCGTCCAGTTTCCCTGATCCATGTTGAGCAAATGCTGTGATGGCCCCATGTTTCGCTTCTGGACATAAATGTACGAACTTAACCTTATCTGTGCACGTCTTCTATAATTCAGTAGTAAAAGAGATATTCAAATCATCGTTCTCCATGTTATCGCGGCAGGAAGTATTATTCCTTGACGAAGGACATGATGAGGGGTAGAGCCCAAATTTATTGCTAATTTAACCTCTGAAATAGATTTTATTTCACTGCAACGAATATTTTGTTAACAATACTGGCAAAAAACGCTCTTTCTTTTCAAACTTCAAATAGTATAAGGCTTAGGGTAGTGATCACAGAATTTTGAAAATGTGCACAGAATTCTTCACTTCTCCCGATAGCACGTCTCACACAGTGTTGAACTGGTTTTGAGGCAAAATAAATAAATAACAATTAATTGATACTTTTGTCTTTAAAAGTTTATCAGATGTTTACAACATAATTTCGAGCCTGTCATCGTGCTGAATTCTCGGGAACTCTGGTGTTCTCTTACAGAAAGACCTGTCCATAAAAACATTGGGAACTTCGTTTAGTATTTGTGTATATGACAGTTGTGAATTCCAATAATCACAGTAAATTTTGATCTAGTTCTAAGAAAACGACGTCTTGTCTATGCTTCACGAAAAGGACCGCAAGTATACAACATTTTCAAAGTATATAGAGCCATGCAATCCTCATTATATCTACACACACATTATTCCATTATTCGTACAATTTTGTTTTGTAATCTATTCGTCTGGGAGCCGTAAGATGTATTTTCCCAGAATATTATGCCATATTTCAGGCAGGAACTGTCATTTATGTAGCGACAATGTTTGCGACAACGAGCAGTATGAATATTTAAAATTTAGAATGATTCTAGTAATAAATTCCTAAACGATGAAACAGTAATTCATTAACTGTATGAAATTATATATAAAATTAAAAAGCAACTTATATTTCGTTAAAATTTACTTGTAATATTTACATATAAAAAGAATATATACATTCTAATAATTTAAGAGGACCTTTATAAAAGCCAGTCAATAAATACACTACGCATCATTTTATGTGGACTGCATTCTGCACTAAATCTGTTGCACCTTGTTCATCAGGGACTTTGTTTAATGTGATAAAATTTCCAATATACGTTATATGAATTACAAAACTGTTTGCTGACATTGTTTTAATTGGGAAAATGCCTTATCTTAACGAGCCCAATTGGATATCACGTTTAAATCTTAACTTATCTTAATATCTTAATATCTTTTTATCTTAACGAGCCCAATTGGATATCACGTTTCATCCGCGTAAGATGCAACAAATGCAAATTACTTTAGCAGGCTTTGATCTATGGAGTATCAATATGCGACCGTATAAAAAAGCGTTTGATCAAAAATAGGAATAAAATGTGATTACGAGGGTTGATAATTAAAGTGACACGTAAATGACTCTTTTAGTCTTTTTGCTTCATTAACAAATTTCATTTTCTCTTAACATCAAAGTAAAAAACCATTGATGAGAAATCTCATATTGATCATAGATTAATCAAATAACTGCCTTCTTGGAATTAACGAGCAGCTTATCTGACTTCGTGGAAATAAATTGATGAAAGAAGACGCGTCTAACAGAAATGAATAGAGGAATGTGCCGCAAATCGAGTTTATTTATATTTGAATATGAATATTGTAACTATTATTTTAGTAACTAACCATGCGTTTTGTTCCAATTAAGAAGGCGTTAAATGTCAACTCGCGGTTTCCCTTTGCTGCAAGAGGTCTAGACACTCTGTAGAAGATCGGTAAGTATACGAACAGGGTACGAACCCATTAACACGCTTACTTTAAACGAACGATTCCGGATTTTTTGCGAAAGCACGCTCGCGCAGTATCACTTCTTCGATTGCAAAGGCCACATTCCGGATGAGCGCGTTCTCAAAAACTCCATAATCTTTCATTGAATGGAAGCATGTACATTGACTCGAAGGTTTTAAGCCAATTTACACGCTTATCGACGGTCTCAACGGAACCGATGCCGAAATTTCGGTCTGCTGAGTTCGAAGTTCGATATTCCGGTTCCTTTCAGAGATGTGCCGAAGAACAGAAATAATCATAGTGAACCTGAACGACCTCCTCCAATGGCGAGTGAAGATATCACAAAACTGTCGAACGAAGACATGTATAGTTGGGTTACGTCGGCTCTACTCACCCAAAATCAGGTGAAAAATTAAGGTCTTGTGCAGTACCAAGACCATACGCAATCTGTAAACGGTCTTAATATGCTTCTGCCAAATGTTTCAAAAAATGAGCCATGGAATTATGAGAAGGTTTAGATGATTTCGGGTAAAATATTCGGGTCTTTTCGGCTGAAACTGAATCGGACGATTTTGTTGGCAGTTGCCGATTGCAAATTACCGATGTTTGGCTGAATTGTGACCGTTAGAGTCAGACATAAAGGCACGCAGTTCAATCGTTCTCGACGACCAGACAAGCACATTCTCGGATCTGTGCCTGAGAATGATAGTGCAGGCACTGCCATTGTTATGAGCAAACGATTCCGACACCAGGCTTCTTCTCAGGATGCGCGGTCTCCGGCGGCTAACAAAAAGGCAGCGATAGTTGGATACATGATGCAGGCGGCTCGGGCTGTCTGTACTTTGTCACTCAAGCATCTTTATTAAACATTTTAAACGTCTATTATGCTACATTCAGAGGACAGATTAATTAAGTTATGGGTACAATTCTTATAGCATGCTCTACGACGGGAGCTGAATTAAAGTTGGAGCAGCTTTGCCCGCTGGTCCATTGCCAACCTCTGTAGTTATACGACTGAAACTGCACGATCAAAAAGTGAATTCATTTTTTAAATTGTTTCCAATAATATTTTTTAAAACGAATAAAAAATTTGTATTAAATTATTTTCTTCTTTGTAAGAGTGCTCATTATGCTTTTCAGATGAAAACTATCAACAAATTTTCCAACCAATTTGGTTCACTGATCCTGACAAGGGGAGCGGAGTATGAGCGGTAACAATAGTTCCCATCCTTGATGTATTAATTTCACAGGGAAGAAGGAGCACGCTGGATCAAACGAGAAGTATCAAAAAGATAATAGGTTCCGCCTGGCCCTCTAAGTGTGCTGTATGCGTCTATCCTGCCCGCTGTGCGGCTCGCAGCCCCATCCCGTCTCCTCAATGCTTATCGCCAGCTCACGACGTGGGTAACATCGGTGTCGAAGCAACCTGACAGAGGGTAACTAATTTCCCGGCGGATTTTAAAAGGGGATCCAGAGTACTCCGAAAGCATCCTTCGCCCAGTCCTGCTCCAAGGTCGACGGACCATAGGGTCAACGGTCGATGGGCGGTTGCCCGGCCACGAGGAGCTTAACATCGCCTGTTCACTGCCTGCACCTTCAGGCTAACGACGTGAGCGGCGCTGGGTCCGGGTGGGCGTCTACGACACTCCACCAGAGACCACTAGCTTTTCAGCTAGGTCGAATTCAGTCGCTGCCTGGAGGAGAATTCTAGCGGCCGGCTGCTCTGATCGGTAGTTTTCCGTGTTTCTCCGCCAGCGAATGCCGGAGCAGTACCCTACAAACGGGCCACGGACGTCGCGACTTTCCTTCCTCTTCTTGTCCTATCCTCCCCTTACACACACACCTTACACTAACATGCACTTCACTACCACATATTCCAGGAGACCGAACGAGAGCTTAGAGCTTGTCCCGGCTGGGGCGGTGGTGCCCCGCTGGTGGGAGAGTCCTGGTTAGGGGGAAACCTCACTAGCGGACGGTAGGTCGGCGCCGGATCTCGCCATCCAGCGGGAAGATCACCGCCATCTCCCAAGAAAAAACATGCATACACTAACGGGACTAATGACCAAAGCAGTTGACGCGCCCGGAAACACGAAAAAACCAAACCAAACCAATCCACCAGAGACCACGACGCCCAGAAGAAGGCGTGGCCCACCTGCACTTGGCGCGGCGGGCGCTGGGGCCGCAGGGCCGGCTGCAGCAGCAGCGCGCGCGCCTCTCGCCCGCCGAGGGCGGGGCGAGGGCGAGGGCGCGCCAGGCGCCCCAGCGCGCCAGCGCCCGCTGCGCGCCCAGCGCGTCGCCCGGCGCGTCGCCCACGGCCAGCACCAGCAGCGCGCCCGCCGCCCACGGCGCCGACGCGCGCAGCGGCGGCAGCAGCCGCGCGCCCAGCCGCGCGCGCAGCGCCCCACGCGGCGCCACCAGCAACAGCAGCCAGCCCGGCCGCGCCGCCGAGCGCCACGCCTCCCCCGCCATCTGCGCAGTTTAAACAAAAAATTGTGGTTTTTATACCAAGAAGAAATAAAAGAGGTCTGAAATAAAAGAGGTTAGAACGCGGTAGAATGTAGGTATTGTAATGGCTTAAAGGCCTTCGGCCTAGCCACATTGCATCAAGTTTTCTAATTTGGCTGTAATAATTACCTATTAAATAAATAAATAAATAAATAAATAAATAAATAAATAAATAAATAAGTAAGTAAATAAATAAATAAATAAATAAATAAATAAATAAATAAATAAATAAATAAATAAATAAATAAATAAATAAATAAATAAATAAATAAATAAATAAATAAATAAATAAATAAATAATAAAAGAGGTCATCTTCGTCAACATATCAGCTTTATTAAGATAGCCGGATTTCGACGGCTTTGCCGTCATCGTCAGTCTCGCTGCTGTCGGCAAAAGTCGAGCGACTGTGTTGACGAAGATGACTTCTTTTATTTCTTCTTATAAGAACGTCAATAACACCCAATCAGAATTCCCACAATTTTATACGTAGGTTAAATTACTTCATATGTCTTGAATATATGACTTTTAGATATTTTTGTGATTCTCGGAAGCCCTTTGACTTTTCAGGCTGACATGTATATTATGCAAATTTATGATTTTTTTTTACATTTTTTTCAGTGACCAACGATTCGAAGTGTTTGGTCTTTACCTTCAGGGACTGATGAAATTTAATGATAATAAATAAACAAAACAGTTGGTATAAATTCATTTTGGTTATGTTTCGTTTTTCAAAAATTGTAATTTTTTAAAATATCTCTCACGGTGTTAATATGCACATTCCCAGTAATTTGTGTACATTGTTTCACTTCTGAGTGAATGTGTTTTAAATAATTTTAATTAAAGTTTTTCGAAAACTCAATAGACTCTTGTGAAAATAGATTCAAATTTGCTTTACATTAACATTAAACCATTTTCTTAAAAACGCTCAACTTGAAAAAGTTGTATCAGTGAAAATTGAAATTTAAAATGAGATTTTACTGTTCTTTAAGTTTTGGAGTAATATTTCGGTTCTCCAAATGTCAAATAATGTTCTTTGGGGGCGATGTATGGCAGTTGGCAAGAGGATGGGGCAAGATCGTAAAACCAATCCCACAAACGAAATTAGAAAACTTTACCACCAGAATGTCTGTGCTATTTTCTTGCACCCTTTTTGGTCAGTGCATCAACCGATGTCACTGCAGCGCCTCTGACTGAGAGGTTCTAGTTTCCAGGCCCAACGGCGGCAGGATTTTTGACAAGAGTTTTTCAGCTAGGTTGAATTCAGTCATTGTCTGGAAAAGAATCCTAGCGGCCGGCTGCTCTGATCTGTAGTTATCCGTGGTTTCTCCGATCAACACTAGGCGAATGCCTGAGCAGTAACCTAACAAACAGGCCACGGTCTGCGTGTGATCTTTCCTTACTCTTCCTTTCCAATCCCTTGCACACACGCACACTTACACTAACATGCACTACACTACCACATATTCCGGGAGACCGGTCGGGAGCTTAGAGCTTGACCCGGCTGGAGCGGTGCCCCGCTGGTGGGAGAGCCCTGGTAAAGGGAAACCCGCTAGCCGACGGTAGGTCGGCGCCGGATCTCACCATCCAGCAGGGAAGATCACCGCCATATCCCGGTGAATAACATGCATACACTTACGGGAATTACGACCTAAGCTGTTGACATGCCCGGAATCACGAACTAATGAACCAACAATCAATTTTTTTTTGAAAAATGGCCACAAATTTTTCTTTAAATTTCTTCAAAGAGTAAAGTAAAATACACTTATAAAGGTGGCATAGGTGCGATTTTCACTGTGAAATCTGAATTTTCGAAAATTACATAAGACAGAAATAACACAACCATAAGAGAATGTATAGGCCTCACCTTGACTGCCTGATTACTTCAATACGCACTATTTACAATACTTTTGCTTTGACCTCCTTCTCAATTATTTCGTGTACCTCATTTAACTGTGATTAATCTAAAGTTTTCTCCGTGCACGGCCCTTTAAGTGATTCTCTACAATTATTCTATTATAGACTTCACAGAGGTCAGCCTTGAGCTGCGCATTTATTACAACGCTGTTAACTCTAGCACAAGAATAAACGTGACACACACGTTACTAAATCGTACCCTTTACAAAATTATAGCAACTGATTATTCCTGACATCATACAATGGAAACAATACTTTCAATAAGATTACTTTTACATTACATGAAAAATTATAATTTACTTTAGAAAAGTTGTACAAGGTATGGCATTCAACGAATTTACTGGTGCGTACAGCGAATGAAATCAAAACTGCCGCTCATACATTCGAAATATTTCCCAGTAGTTATATGGAACTTTCACCTATTTAGGACGCTACGCCTGGTGTTTAAAGCTACACAGTTTCCCAACAAATTGTCGCATAGAAGTTGCCAGTTCTTTACCTCGACATTTCCTTCCCGCTCGCCGTCAGTTAACCTTGGGGTGTTCGGTCGCTCGCAGTCCTCGCCTACGCTTGAGTGTTGAGTCGTCCTTCTGCCGCCTGCCGCGTACCGTTGCTCGCGCTTCCAGTTTTAAATAACTAACGTGCTTGAATTGACTACTTCTAGCACTCGGCCGACATACCACACTTTGAGCGTGCGTGGTCGTGGCGTACAAAATTAAATACTGGATTTCGTTCAGAGTCCTTCTGCGCGAATTTACTTCGATGATGAAACTATTTCAAGTTCGAGCAGTCACAACGCTTGCTTACTCGCGTAATGTTAGTGCAAATGCTGTACATGCACTTTGCTTCTGAATTCTATCACTTATCACCGCGTTTCTTAAATCAGCTTTACTAAAGCAAGTAAAATTATACTCCTGCACTAACCGATTACTACCGCTGAAGAATTTAGTTGAGTCGCCGTCGCTGTCGAAGTCGTAAGAGAGCTCTACTGAAGTGCGTCACGGTATTTATGCAACTCCGCCTGGGAAAATTTCTGGAGGGTGAATTTTCTCCTCCTTCGCGCCCTCTCGAGAAAATATTATCCGCTAACTTTGGACATAGGAGTGCGAAAACCTGCGGGTAGATGTCGCCTTCTCAGACCATCGCTCCGCCGCGTACCCTATTTCTTAGTTCTCTGGTTTTTCTAGTGACTTATGGTGGCGTTACGGGTTCGTAGAACCCGTGACGTCACTGTATACATTATTGCAATTGTCAGTGGAAGTGTTTCAAATGACTTTATATGATTTTTTTCGAAAATTCAACCGATTCCTGTGAAAATGAGCTTGAAATTTCACATTTGCAGTAATGCTTAATTGCCATTTTCTTATACTTCTATTCTTATATATTGCTTACCATTGTATATTCATATTTATCAATGTATATTTATATTTAGAACGAAGTTTTACTATTCTTTAGTATTCTTGGAGTAATATTTCGGTTCTACTATTAGGAAACGAAATGTTAAAATAAATATTAAAAATGTAATTTGGACGACGATAGATGGTAGTTAGCAAGAGGATGGGGCAAGACCGTAAAGTCAGTCCGCACTAAAGAAACTAGAAAACTTTACCACGAAAAAGTTTGTACCATTCTGTAGCACCACACGTTCCAATTGTGGCAACATCGGGTCGAAAATTTGTAAAATAAGTGTTCAGGACTCCCCACTCGCTTCAGACTTACAAATCACCAGCTGCAATGCCCAAGGTTGTCCGGATGTTTATTAATTAAAAGAACCTATTAAACAGGAAAGGAACAAATTCTGTGCTTGGTGTATCCTGTACCTTCCCCACTATGGTTTGCCCTGCCCTGATTAATTGTTTTTGATTTATTAGAGCTTGTCCCGGCAATAGCGATACACTGCTGGTGAGAGACACCCGTTAGGTACCATCCTGGGAAAACAACATGAAGGTCGACGGGCTCCGGGAACACTAATTAATCAATCAAGGAACATGTAATTTTCAACTTAACTTTCAATTTACAATATACAATTTACAATTACAATTACTTCAATTACTAAACTTTCTTGCCGTTATTATACGATAAATTTTGTTTTTGTTCCGTTTCAAAAATCTTTTGCTACAATTTTTAAGGAATGAAATTAAATGTATGTTTTCCTAACCAAATTCAAAATAGGCAAACAACGAAAATATATTTCAGTAGTCTTTATCGAATAATATCTCAAGGATAATTTTAAAAGCGCCGCCTTTAAATAACTTAGAACGAGCTTAGTAGGTTAAAATGTATTCATCTCGTGAGAGCCTATAATTCCCTCTTTAGGGCTATATTTTCCCCTGCTATAGCATTGGCAGTCCTTTGTGCGGCGTTGATGCAATGGTGAGACACATTGGAATGAAAAATAATTACTGTCATTGTGTTGACCGAAAAAAACACTTTCAGTTTCATTTCCTATAATTTGAAAGCGTTGAAGAGCTGAATAATTAAACTTGCCTTTCTCAAACGGTAAGTACTTATTTTGACATGGAATCCGTTTTGTTTGTTCGAAGCGAAAAACAAACTATATGTGATGCCGAAATGTTTCTCATTTGAAGAGTGGCATATTTCGAAAGAAATGGTGAGAGAGAAGGAGCAATGCGGAGAATTTTAACTATCGTATATCTAAACACCGAGCATGCTACTTTTTCGTCTGTGTACTGGGGCAAATAATGAATTGCCTTCAGTTAATGTGGAACTTGTGAGTTAGCGGCAGGTTTCCTCGACCTCTTCCGTTTCCCCTGTCAAGTGCTACTACTCCTGTTCATTTCTCACCATATCTGACTCATCATCATCATCATCATCATCATCACCCTCTTTCAACGCGCACGTTGTTCTGGGAGACTCTAATGTCGGTGGTAATATGGGCAGGAAATGTTCCGAAGATTAGCCTAGGGATGGAAAGACCAGTCAGTTCTAATGAAGGACTTTGAAGCTAACGATGAATGAACGATTGATCACAATGAGGACATAGTATAATGATGTTATAGATAAGCAAAGCCCAGGGGGAAAAATTGCTGCTCTGAATGTAACACCACTTCAACGCATCGTCACAAAAGGTAAATTAAATTACTTGTGATTCGGGAGTCGGTTTCGGTTCTGAACTTGAATGATATTTACTGAACGTTTACACTAATATTTACAAAATTAGTGATGTTTTAACTTTATCACGTATGATGTTATTTTACGATAATCATGTAAGAAAGAAATTCCTTCGTGTTGGCTCGAATGTGTCTAAGTGCCTACGATGTGCATTGTGTAGTACCTAAATTACTTACTATTATTTTCTCGTTTGACAAATCGCGTACATTCAGTTTCATGTTTCAGAAATTACGCGATGAGTTGACTTATTTAAGTTATTAAGCCTACGTTACACATGTTCTCGTCGCATCTGACATGACGCTATGTTTGTTCTCCTACATAGAAAATAATGTAACAATAATGAAAGAGGAAAATTTCTCAATTGATTGACTCGCGTATTCAGCAGAATCTACAGACTACAAGACTCCAAGATAGTGAATTTTAACCGTAACTTTCAAAGTTTATTGCCCCTTGAAAGATATTTTAAATCTAAGAATATATCTGAATTCTAACAGTGCGAATGTTACAGTATCTCCCTCTTCAAGGTAATAGTTTAAAGGTTTTTGCAATGTTCTCAAAGTTTTCGCTTATTATTTGATACGTAAAGTATTAAAAGTATTCTAGCCTTCAAAATATTGCAAATATTGTAGTTTGATATTTATCACAGAAAATACTAGGAATGCTTTGGAATTTGTCTGAGAATTTTTAAAGCACGAGTGGTATTTATAGGACTATTCCTCGAATGTAATTACGTCCACAGAGTTCCAGAATATGCCAAATATTATTGTTACATTAATTTACTTTATTCAATTACCTTTCATATTTTGCTAGTTCTACCATGGCCAACTGCTAATGTAGCAAATGGAGAAAGGTTAAACCGTACGGTCGATACGTAATCAAAATCGAGATAAATAAGTATACAGACGAAGAAAAAAAATTGTTTATTTTGCTTAAAAGTAAAAACATTAAACATAATTCTTTCAGTTGAAAATACATTTATTAATACGCATTTTTTAAATTGAATGATGAAGGAACTTCTTTATTTTTATTGACTATCGTGTTGGATTCTGAAACAGATGTTTGATGGTTGGTTTTTAGTGATTCCGGGCGCGTCAACAGCTTAGATAATTAGTTCCGTAATTATAGTGCTTACTCTTTCCTCGGGAGATGGCATGACCTTCCCCCGCTGGATGGCAAGATCCGGCGCCGACCTACCGTCAGTTAGTGGGGTTTTCCCATTACCAGGTATCTCCCTTCAGCGGGACACCGCCCCAGCCGGAGTAAGCTCTAATGGTACGCCTGCACTTGAAAGATACGCTCTCGCGAGTTCGTTGCAAGAGCGTTTCTCGCTAATGGACACAGTTCTGAGAGTACGCAACAGAGTGGTGTGGTACTACTATTAGACTCTACTGGGTGTGTTCTTGAAATTTTGAGGTTATGTTAAATAATAATAATAATAATAATAATAATAATAATAATAATAATAATAATAAACAAATGTCTTTATTACTGGCATGGCTCAGGCCGTAAGGCCTGTTCTTCCGCCTAACCACTTAAATATTTACATTTACATAATTACAATTGAGGCGTTCGGGCGGAGGTAGTGTTAACTGACATTTCACTTTACTTTCGAAATTTTAACGATCGTATTAGTGGAAGTGTGCTACACATAACTGGTTAAAAATAAAATTATTATATTATTATTATATTATTATTATTATTATTAACCGGTAAGTCAATAATTTTAGTTTCTAAAATGTCGAAATTCTCAACCTAATTAAAATATGTTAAAGAAAAAGGAGGGCATATTTTACGTTTATACATTTACACATTAAACAATGTGTTGCTTGCAAATTGTCTAAAATGTTGCGCATCTTCTATTTCAAATTCTTTGACAAATTTCGAGCATGCACTTCTCTGTGGTCGACGATCAATCCACATTCTCACCCAGGCGTGGCTCGTCATTAAAGGCTGTAAGGCGGAGCCTCTCCTGTAGAAATCGCCGCCCAAAAGAAAAAATTAAAAATATATTTATTTATTTATTTATTTATTTATTTATTTACTTGCTTACTTACTTATTTATTTATTTATTAATGTCTTTTTGAGTTGCATTATGTAACAGTCATATCAAAATGTTTCTTTGTCAGTTCGTTAACGGCCGTCCGTAACGCATTTGAAGCTGTTGACAGGGAAGAGAAAAGCGTTAGGCTCCCACTTCATTCCGCCAAAGGGTCTGTGTAAAACAAAGAGGCGTGACGTCATGCAATCATCTACACAGGTTTACCGGCGGGCGAAGGCTGCGGCCAGACAGCCTTCAAGGGTGCGGCGTAGGGTCTGAAGAAGGGCGTGCTCACCAGATAGCATTACTATGCAGCTCGGCGAGTAGCCTGGAGAGTTGGAATCCTGCCGCCGTGGGGAGTGGGAACGTAGGACCTCCCGATCAGAGGCGCTGCACAGTGGGGCAAGAGGGCCTCATTTCTGGCATTAACTCGAGTAACACCTATAACCCATAGTATTGCATATCACTGTAAAGAGAAATTCATGTTGAAAGAAATGGTGTAACTTCCAATTCGATACATCTTCATCTGACAAAAAATAAGTCGCTTTTCTAGGACTACGCATTGTAAATAAAAACAACAAATAACGTTACATTACGTTTTATTGAAGTGGGAGCAAAAATGAAAGGTTTTACTAATTACATAAATTAAAGTCAAATATAAATATAGTTAACTTATATTAAATCATTAAAAAGCATCATCATCATCGCTATCAATAGTATGAACTGTGTCATCGCAATCATCATCCGCGCGGGCCTCATAATTTTCAGAATGAACAATGTGTTCGGGTGGATGAACCAATAGTTCCTGAGCTTTTTTGGGAGGCTTTGCACATTTTTCGTAGGTAATTTCTCTTGTTCTGTGGATCTGATCTTAAGAGCAGTAAATTTAAAACATCACTATTAGTTTTTCACGGGAACATTTTCGGGAGAAGTGCTCTCTGTTTTTCTTAAAATCTATGTTGAGTGCTTCTTGAGCTTCCCTGTTAATTGTCCAATTGGAGGCAAAGCTGACGAGACAGTATCAGGTCCATGAATAAAATACTTGTGCACTGTAGGTGACATGTTGTACCATGGATATTTTTAACAAAATACCGAGCCGTGTTCTGAGCAAAAGCCCATAACTTTTCAACATGAATTTCACTGCCACTTGATACGACAATCATAATTATTGCATCATTTTAATTAAATTTACATCAATGCGTGTAATTTCAGCAGATAGTTCAAGGTTCTGAAAGAACCGTCGAGCTGTATTTCTGGTATTTGTATTACCGGTATTGGTTTTGGCTGATCCACAATCAAACCACTGCGTTCTCGAATCTCTCTCTGAATACGAGCTTTATTTTCAGCCACAGTGTTTTTAGCATTCCTCGCGCTTGCCACGTCTTAATAGGTAACTTATAAGCCAAATGCAATAGGCACTCAAACATGCGTATCAACCTATGTAGTATTGACAAACCGTGAACTACACTTTGTTCTTGTCTTCAGTTTTTCAGTCAAGAAATCAAATTTTTGTCTGTTTCTCTCATTAGAGCTCCACATAATATCCAAAAGTTCTTTTCTCTTGATATGAACAGTATTCGAACTCTTGCCTGCCAAAAAAAATTACTCACATAGTACACAATTCATTTCCGGTATTTTACGTGCAGACACGTCCGTAAAAATCATTCCGGTGAAGAAAGTAGCAAAAGTAGCAGAAAAAACAGCTGTATAATATATTTGGAACATTACTGAATAGCGAGAAACAAAGATCAAGGCTAGATCACCTTTGATACATAATTAAAAAGTTGTGTGTTTCACAAAATAAGACGTACGTTTTAAATGTTAAAAGCTATTTCTTTGTAGTTTTATTTCTATTAATATTAAGTCCTATATTTTGTGTTTGTCACATGCTAAATAACATTAAATACCTGAACTTGAAGCTTCCATTGCAAAAAGTAGGTTTTCTTCACACACACTGACTGGAAAATACCACGAACCTAGAGATAAATTCTCACTAATGAAAAGCACGTCCGACCGTCACTACAACACTGCATGAACTGAAAGCTCTACGGTGGAGACGGACAGCCCAAGCGGTGTGACATGCTAGGACATATTCGTCCAGGTTCTCCTTTGCACGAAACCATAACAAATTTTCACCCTGAATAATTTTGTTTTTTTTAATTTCTGCCAGGTTTTGCTGTCATTTGCCCCATAGTGCGCTGCAGTGACATCAGTTGATGCACTGAGCTACCGCTACCGGTGCCGCTCTCTTCTTCGCCTCTATCTGAACTCAACTCCCGCATCGCGAGCCCGCTGCTCTGCAGCGGACGGCACGCGAGAGCTCATCCCGCGAGGGAGCGAGGAATTTCTGCGAATCGCTGGCAGTGGACAGGATATTGCGAGCATCTGTCGAGACTAGCTCGCGCTACTTACTCTCCAGTGGACACGCACCTTACGCTCCCGACCGGTCTCCCTGCATGTGTGGTAGTGTAGTGTATGTTAGTGAAAGTGTGAGTGTAAGGGGAAAGAATAGGACAAGGAAGAGGAAGAAAAGATCGCGCGCGGTCCTTGGCCCGTTTGTTAGGATACTGCTCGGGCATTCGCCTCGTGTTAATCGGAGAAACCATTGAAAACTACTGATTAGAGCAGCCGACCGTCAGAATTATCCTGACAAGCTGGCATCGAAAATCTTCCCACTGTCAGGACACGAACTTACACCTCCCGGTCAGAGGTACTGCAGTGCATATTTGATTCGCTGAGTCACCTCTCCCGATAGATGTGTTTGATGATGAATGTGTCCCTCTTAATTTATTTATGATTACCGTATGGCGTTGCTCATTGATTTTCAGTTAGGACTTTAGTAATGATGTAGTAGCATCGGTTCCTATATTATTTCAGTAGTATACATACCTCTCGCGGCTCACATGCAACCAATCTTTATAAATGAGGTCTCTAAAGAAAGAGAATTTCACGGAGACGTGACCAATTGCACTTTAAATATATTAAGGATTTGTTTCAAAACGCATCTAAACATTCATGTCAAATTATTTTCTATTCTTCTCCGTGTTTTCTAGAGCTTCATAAATTATTTTGTTGATTTGGTCGTCATAAGCGTCACCGAATCTCGCTATGTTCTGCTATTGAAAATAACTGAAAACGATGTTAAAATCAAAGAGGTTATATTACACATATATGGTTTTAGTAATTAATTTTGCCACCTGGATTGGAATTCGAACCCGAGTCTCCTGGTTTACGCCCAGTTCTTCTAACCACTACGCTACCGAGACAACCAATTCTTTGAACAGGTTCTTAGGTCTGATATATTGGATCGAATATTTCTTTCAACAATTCAAGTGTTTTTCTAGATCAAATCCATTATTTAGGAAAAATTAATCAAGAACGCACAGTAAACATTTAGTCACGTGTGGGGAATATGGTCTTAAAAGAATTTGTAACCCTTTGATACAATCAAAAAGTAGCAAAACCCTGCATGGAAAAGGGACAAGTGATTCGTGGTGTTTCAAGGCACATCAACTGCTGTGGTCATTAGTCCCACATTCATGTGTAGCAAATGTTCTATCTAGGGAGGTGGCGATGTTTGGATTCTCCCTCCAGAGAGGGAGCATCTAGTATTCGCCGCAACCTGGACGAGCTCTAAGCTGGTCTCGCAACATTTGTGGTTGCATTGTGTGTATGCAAGAGTGTGTGTGTGTGTGTGTGTGTGAGAGAGAGAGAGAGACAGACAGACAGACAGACAGACAGACAGACAGACAGACAGACAGACAGACAGAGAATAAAGATACAAGATGGGCCAGGAAAGAAAGATTGCGTGTGGTCCAGGGCCCGTTTTTTAGAGCACTGCTACAGCATTCGCCTGTTATTGGTCAGAGAAACTTCGAAAAACTTCCGTTCAGAGCCGCCAGCCGCTCGAATCCTCTTCCAAACTGCAAGAAAATTCCATCTAGCTAATTGGAAAACGCACCGCCGGAACTAAGCCCCTAGGACCCGAGAGTCGCTGCGGAGACAGCGAGAATGCTGACTCTGAGGGAAGCCAGCCAAAACAAATCTAGGATTGATTGATTGATCAAGTGACTGCGGGCTCATCAATTGCTAAGGTCATTAGTTTCGTAAGTGTAGAGCGTATTTTTATCGCGGAAGGTGGAGGATTTTCCCCCGCTGGATGGCGAAATCCTGCGCCGACCTACCGTCGGCTGGCGGGTTTGTCCCTCACCAGGTATATTCCCCGAGCGGGGCACTGCCGCAGTGGGGACAAGCTCTAAGCTCCCAGCATGAGTGGTAATGCAGTGAATGTAAGAGTAAGTGAGAGTAAGGGGTGAGGATAGGACAAGGAAGAGGAAGGACAGATCGCGCGCGGTCCGTGGCCCGTTTGTTAGGGTACTGCTCCGGCATTCGCCTGGTGTTGATCGGAGAAACCACGGAAAACGACCGATCTGAGCAGCCTGCCGCTAGAATTCTCCTCCAGACAGCGACTGAATTCGATCAAGTAGCTGATGTCCAAAATCCAGCCACTGCCTGGACTCATACCCAAGGACCTCCCGATCTGAGGCATTGCAGTGTAATCAGTTAACCCGGGGGTGTTCGCAGTATACGAGAACCCAAGCCACGACAGTCTTATGTTCCTGAATTATTATCATTTCCCGTGAGCATGTTCAAACTTGATCTATATATGTAAAGTGTGTATGCCGAAATAATTTTAGGAAATTGTGTTTACATTATCTAATAGAATAATATGATGATTAATGATTTTTGCATGCACTTTGTCAATGTTTACCTTTTTTGTCATAACTATTCAGACAACATTTCTGCAGAGTAAGATTCATTAACAAATGCATTGAGGGACATGTACAAACTGCATAAAATATGTATTTCATTAAATGTACCTTGAGACCATTCGCATTTAGGAAAAGTTGCAGCTATATCTGAAGTCCAGTATACACAGTACAGTATTCGTGCAGATTGGACGTACAGAAAACGTGCAGCCCAGACTGCACGGTTTCTATATGAACATGTTCATAATTTTTCATGCAGAAAGCCTACAGTTTGACTCGAGCGTGTCTAGCGGCAGAATGATTCACTAACGGAGATCGGCCATTACAATTTTGTGGTTTGGTGTGTGAAAGTGCGATTGTGTGAAGTGATATATTGTTATAAAATTCCTTTTTCCCAATTCTTGACTTCCTATTTTTATTCTCAATGCTCTTCTTGGTTAATTAATACCAA
This sequence comes from Teleogryllus oceanicus, assembly GCA_964035755.1. Lineage (NCBI taxonomy): Eukaryota > Metazoa > Arthropoda > Insecta > Orthoptera > Gryllidae > Teleogryllus > Teleogryllus oceanicus. Next base: position 78,743,199 of record CAXIVR010000011.1, on the reverse strand, counting down.
ATAAAGATCATAACCAGAACGCGCACACAGAAATACCACCACTAACAGTACTCGGACGGCGCAATTCAGTTGTTTCTCTTTAGCCCCCCTAGCGGCGGCCTGTGGCGATTCGTGCAGAAAACGTATAGAACGTGTGTGCGACTTTTGGCTTTTGTACTTCTAGTTTGGGATCTTTAGTGGAATGATTGAAGGCGTTGTCATTGTCAACAATAGTAATTACTATTGTTGACAATGTAATTACTATTGTTGACAATAGTAATTACTTTGTTGACAATGACAACGCCTTCAATCATTCCAATTATGTAAATGTCAACTACACCTCACCACAGAATCAATATTGGGATCTTGACGTTTCTGTCTAGAAACTGTATGAGAATCTGCACGAAAACAGTACCGTATATACCGGGCTTGAGAGATACATTGCGGACGCTGCCATGAGTCAACTCTTGCGGGCTGTCCCGGGTTGATGTAGTGAGTGGTGCGAAGCGCCGAGCGCGGGGGGCGGGGCGCACCTGGTGGAGCGCGTCCGCGCTGACGACGACGAGCGGCGGCGCGGGGCGCAGGCGGGCGAGGGCGTCCGGGGCGTCGGCGTCCACGGCCGGCCGGATGGAAGCGCTTCTAATTTCGCTCAGTAAAAGATAAGAAGCGCGTTTTTGCCACCGCTGCTTCAATGACAGTTCATTTTTAGGATTTACATTTTACATGGCAGTAACACTGATAGCTATCGCAAGTTCGAAAATATATAATAGAAATTATGAAATACTGTAGTATTGTAAGAAAGTTGTGAACTCTAATTTATGCGCCTGCAGCGGCAGGGGCATCTGCAGGTTGTTGGAAGTGGTCAGATGGAAGCGCTTCTAATTTCGCTCAGTAAAAGATAAGCAGCGCGTTTTTGCCACCGCTGCTTCAATGACAGTTCATTTTTAGGATTTACATTTTACAAGGCAGTAACACTGATAGCTATCGCAAGTTCGAAAATATATAATAGAAATTATGAAATACTATAGTATTGTAAGAAAGTTGTGGACTCTAATTTATAAAAGAACACACAAAAATTCATAATGCCAAACATAACACTTTTGCAAATTTGAAATGAAATAATTTTGTAAAATCAATCCACTAACAATCAATTCAAAAGTCCCAACTCCTGCAAAGCTACAAGAAAAAAGAATAGATACAGCCTTAATATCTGAACAATAAGGAAGCCAGTCTCAGAAACATGGTGCCAGGACCTATCAGGTAAATCAGCTCTCCTCGTTTCAAACCAGATCTGAAAATACGAAAATTTGCAGAAAAGAACAAGGGCATCGTATTGATCGAAGTATGTAGTATTCGAATCTATAGCTGCAAGTCACAACTGTTTGCCGGCAACCGATATAAACAACTTTGTGCAGAACCAAATCATTCCAGAAAAAATAAATGCTTAGTAATGATTGGTTGGGCCTACCCCCACTCTATGCCTTTCTGATCCAAATCTCTGACGTTGGTCGTTGTGTTAAAAACGTTAGTCGTAGAAAGAATCTCTTGC